>CM077462.1:45862322-46462322 GCA_039654755.1 Calcarius lapponicus | reverse complement strand
TTTAAATTATTATGTAGCAACCTCATTTCAGTTTGAAGTTTAGTTCCAAAAGGTAAACTGAACACCAATGAGTAAATATATGCAACAAATTAAGCAATACACTACCTGCTCCTAATCAGGGAAAAAGAAAAAAAAAAACTCTGCAACTGCAATTAAGTTTCTTCTCATTTAAACCCTTTACCTAACTGAATTAAACACTACAGAGCTATTTAGATATTAACCCATTACTAAGTAAAAAGCTTGTGTCCTTACTACTAAAGCGCAACCACCTTTTTCTTCAACATACACAATTCAGATGAACTTAATCCTTTTTAAAGAAAATGCATGAGAAGTGAGGTTAAATTAATTTCAAAATCTACGTAGCAAGAAGTCAGACGAGGAACCAAAACAATACAGGCCTCTGAATTACAGGGTCTTCATGAGACACCACCAGACTGAAGGGAATATGTTATCAGGAGCAGGAACCAAGAATTTGCAATGGCAATTCCACTGCCTTCCACATTCATCTTCCACCTGTTTTGAGTCACACTCAGTCCCAGTTTCTTTCTAGACAAGAAATACACTGTGATGTCACTATATTAAATACACTGGCATTTAGAAATCATATTCAATTTTGAAGTACAGAGGTTTAATAACTTCCCTTCTGCCGTGGTTTAACGCTAGCCAAGAACCAAGCCCCCCAGAGAATTGCTCTCTCTGTCCCCTACCAGCTGGATTAGGGAGAGAATCAAGAGAAAAGATAGAAAACTCATAGACTGAGATAAAGACAGTTTAATAGGGAAAGCAAAAGCTGCCCACGCAAGAAAAGCACACCAAGGAATTAATTCACTGCTTCCCAAGGGCAGGCAGGTGTTCAGCCATCTCCAGAAGAGCAGGGCTCCATCAAATATAATGGTGACTTGGGAAGTCAAAGTACTGCACCAAAACCCCAAACATCCCCCCTTCTTCCTCCTCCTTCTCCTCACTTTATACACTGAGCGTGACGTCACATGGTCTGGAATACTCCCACGGTCATTTTGGGTCGCCTGTCCCCCCTGTGTCTCTTCCCAAATCACCCAAGCACTCCAGTATTCAGCTTGACAATGTCAAAGTACAATAAGCAGAAAAGGCTGTGGCTCTGTGTAAGCGCTGCTCAGCAGCAGCACCTCTAATTTATCAACCCTGGGTTCAGCACAAATCTGAAACACAGCTCCCTATTAGCCCCCTGACAAAAAATAACTCTACCCCAGCCCAAAACAGACCACCTTCCATCCACAAATAACTGAAAAATCTAATGCAAAAAAAATATTATTTTCAAAAATTATGTCAGTGCAGTAGATTGGCCCCAATCCTAAACTGGTAATTTTTTTACTCGTTTTACCCCAGCTAAGTACACAATGAAAACAAATACTTATAATTTGGATAAAGGAGTTCATCTCCACTGTGAGGTCACCTACGCCTGACAGCTGCCTTTAAACCGTCAGCTGCATCAAGCACAAGAGAGGAAGACTCTAGAAAGATGCTATATTGCACATATAGAACTGGCTGAAGTGGAAATATATGACACGTTAGTGTCAGACCAGAAAAATCAGAGGAGTCAAAAGGGGAGAGAAGAAAACTAAGAGGGTGAGATGTCGCTTAACATCTCACTAAACCCATGAGTGCCTCACTAGACATGGATCAGATTCGACATCTGGCTGGACTGAACTCTGACTGGAGTACAAACGGACACTGCTCTCCAAACCCTCCAGGCATCAGCAACTCGATTTCCACACACATTCTGAAAGGACAGGACATCAAAAGCTTGAATTAGCTTAGATCAACCCTCTAAAATTCAGATTTTCCATGCTTCCTCAGTATTCTCACCTACCTCTCTCTTCTCTCTTCCCCTGCCATAAAAACTTGCATAACAACACCATAACAACTTGCCTTTTGTCTTAAAATTAAAAGGCACTTATCCCAGTATTCATTGCTGTAGAGGCAAGTGTGCTATGGAAAGACTTAATCAAAGCATTTTTGCTTTTCTTTGCATGCTTCCCCCGCAGCCACAGAAGTACCACTCCAGGTCAACTCAGACTGCCTTCCCCTGGACAGCAGCTGCTAAACTGCTTGCAAGAAGTCTGACACTGCCTTGGCAAGCCAGATTCTTAAAAAATCATGTAGAGAGCAGATGTACAGTAACAAACTTGTAAGATTACAAACACCATGTGCAATCTTTCCAAATAACAGCAGAGCACAGCTATTACAAGAGACAAGATGAATTTTTCAAATATTTGAGCACTGGCAAAAACTCGAAGTACCAGCTGTTCCCCAAACCTGCCTTTTGTCCTTTCACATCCCCAAAAAGGCACGGCAATTTACATGAGTGCTAAGAATAATGTACCTGAATTCCATAGTTCTTTATTTTAAACTCTTTACATATTCACTAATGCCACAAAACAAATTCCAATTCATTAAACAGCCTCCCTACTTGTGAATGTTTACTTATTACACTTTCTCAAAGACACTGTTCAATCCCTTTCTTAAACTCTTCAGAGATTTCTTCTTATATCCTCTAGTAAAATATGACAAAGCTGAACATTTTACATGAAAAAGAGCTTACTATACATCAATTCTAAATTCTCCCTGAATATAGCCTATTCTTTTCAGAGAGCTTTGGAGCTTTCCATTGATGAATCTCCCAGCTATCTATACATACCATAGTTCTCTTTCTACGGAGAAGAAAAATGAGACAAACTGAATACACAGCTTGCCATGAGTAATGTACCAGATGGGATTCCATTCAGAATTAAGCACCTAAATTTGTATGACTACATATATATGAGCTCAGCAGAAGCCCAGAGAGCAACCAAATCCCTGCATCTCTTGCCAGATACAAAATGACGCTGTGTGCTCAAACACCTCATGTGTAAGCTCTGATAGGCACTCACCTAAATTTCAGTGTCTGAATCTACAACTGCCTTTCACCTCATCAAAACCAGAGAAATACTGTTGGATTGTTCACATCAAGCCACACAATCAAGTTACACTACCTCCTAATCGCAGTCTCCATGTCTAGGGCATTTCAACATTTAAAAACCTTTACAGACAGTTAAGTTTTCCCATATCTGATGTCCTAACAGTCAATTCAACACACAACTTCCATCTCTAAATGACACCCAGTTTGGTAACACTGCCCATTTTCCTGTTCGAGTTTGTAATTGTAGATTGCCTGCCATCACCCACCTTCAAGATTCATGTATGTGCTAAACTGGAATAGAAGAGAAAGCAGAAAGGCCCCAAGCACCAGCTTTCGAGATGCTCTCCCATACCCATTTTTTTCCCCCATGGAGATGCCATTATCACAGATCTCCATGTCCTCCAAAGGCTCTTCATTCTTCATGAGATGAAAGAGCACTGCTATCCCTCCTATCCTAATGGAAGGAAAGGAATAAACATGCCCTAAATGCATGCTCCTTTCTGGTTTTTCCTTCGTGACCAAGAACCTGATGTTTGTGAAGCTTTCCAACTTGTCATGTCTGAATGTCATTTACTACCTGATCAGTAATGACAAGTTAAAAACAAACCATAACTAGCATATATTCTGGAAATTATTGAATTCAAGATTCATCATTCAAAAGCATATACATATTCTTCTGTACTTTTAAAAGTTCTGTGCTTTTTTCTTTTTTTTTTAACTGGCTTCATTCTAACAAGAATCTGAATCCACATTTCGTATACTGCAAAACAATACAGAATATTTAGCCATCAGTTATTGTCTCACAGTGCTCCCTAATACCACAGAATTATTTTTTATCAAAAGGCATCCAAACAAGACTAATTTTTAATCGTCTCTTCTAGCTATTCGAATTCTATCAAGTATGCAATTCCTCTCTCAGCCACATTACTATGTAATTAGTGTCAAAACAAAACATTGTTTTACTAAACCACAATCATGCTTCAAGTACCAAGTACTTTACTTTTATTACAGCTAACCCAATCTAAGGGACATCGTATTTTTTAGTTAATATACATATTTTTTCACATTTCACATAATTTTTAATGCAAGTCTCTTGATTTTGATAGGAGTTTGGAGATGCAAGGGCAGACTTTTGATATAACTATGCACAAAACCTAATAGAATTCTATTTCCTAAGGATAATTAAAAATCAAGAACATTTCTCACCCACAACAAACTACATCTTTCAACAATAAAGTGAAATGCCTAGAAAATGTCCTCCTCGCTAAAAGTTAATATATAGCCAATTCTATCACCATTGTTTCCACAGATCTTCCTCCTGATTGCAAGGTCTGTGTGAAAGGGATGAGAGTCAAGGCTGGAATGAAAGCAGGTTTTTCCTCTCAGTATCAGACCACCATGTCTCATCTTCCTCTTGCATCAAACCAATCTAAGTACTAGCAATGATGAAAAGGGCACAGGAATTCCTAAAGCTATTTTGTTTCTTTAATAGAGCTCTTCAATGTCTGTTGCAATGAGCTGTTTCTGAAGGTTCACCAACTTGGACGGTTGCTTTGTTTTCTTTTCTTTATTTGGCAGAGTTTTTATCTGTGCTGAGATCTTCAGGGCAGATTTTATGGTCCAGTGATATTATGAAGGAAATCAAGGCATTAAGTAATGACAAGAGAAAGGAAAACAGGAGAAGGGATGGTAATTAGTTTTGCTTATCTGCAATCTAAAATTGTATGGATGTACATTTTCTTAGTCATCCCTTCATATCTCCAAAAGACTTGTAAGAAGCAGAACTATAGCTACCTCTATTAACAGAGTCAGCCTGGAACACAAAAGTTTGCAGAACCATTAAAAGGTGAACGCATTAATTCAGGAATTTCCATAAATTAAAAAGTTGGGAGAGAAAAAAGAGACAAGATCCTCATAGTAATGAACATTTATGGTACTTTACATTTAGTTCTCAATATTTCAGATTGACTATAAACATGCATAGAAAAGATAACATCCACAAATGCGGGAAAAGAGGCCCTGAGGATGATTCACCCTAAAATTAAGTATCTGTTCTTTCCTTGACACTGCAGACTGTAATATAAAAGGCTTTAAAATAATATGAACAACTATGAAGTCAGAAACTGACTTATTTTCTCTACAGCTTTCGGGATGAGTATTTTGGGGTCTTCTCCCCTTTGTTCTACAGCCCATGTTTGCATTACCTGCCCACTGTAGCTCAAGATGATCTGTGGGCACCTGCCATTCATTGATAGTGTCAAAGTCTCATCACCTTCTGCTTAAATACTTGTGTCTACAGTTTACTGCCAAGTAAGAGTCCCCCAGGGAAGAAAAGAAGACTGAGGGACCACTTCAAAGTTATTGCATTAACTTTTTCCTCTCAATAGAACTGTAATATTTCAAAGCCACAATCCCAAGAATAATTTTTCCCATTCACAATACTTTTCACAGCAGTTTCTAAGAAAATAAAAAGCTTATCATCAGGAAGTAGAGATAGATTATGATGAAGTTTCATCTCCTGCACAAAAATAAGTGATTACATACATCTCAACCAATTAAATGGCTTCATCATTGTTCAAGGAAGAAATAAAGGTATTTCTCACTCTCTGCTAATGAAGCCACTTAACTAAAGGTTAACACTGGTTTATCTCAATTTCCAAGTAGGCAACTTTTCAAGCCCAACAGCAACATACTTATACAGGAATAGAGAATGTATCTCCTGTATTCAGTTCTCACTGTTCAAATTAATGGACTTTGTCATTTATACTCACAGAATTTTTTCCACTGACCAATATGCAAAAATGTTTGCCAGTAAATTGCATTAGATTTTTTAACTCCTATTACTTAAATCTTTATACTTTTTAAACATGTCTTATCATTTCCATAAAAATACAGGAAAAGCATATACATAGTATATTTGTCATGCTGAAGTATTTTTTTAAACACTAATATTTATTTAATTCCATCACCCCATTTCTTCACAGAATAAGCTTTCTCCAGAACATCTATGCATATCCCTTAACGACTTTGATGCTCTGTTATTTTCTCATGCTTATCTTTACCCTGAAAATGGAGTTCTGAAAGCTGGTATCTTGGATTGTGTCACTTTCTTCTGATTATCTTCTCCCTTTAGAACAGCTTACGGCACTGCAGTAGTAGTTTCAGATTTTAAGCACCTAATTTTCAAATAACCTTCCTGAATCTGATTTCAAATTTCCATTCCTTAAAATTCTCTTCTTTGAAGGAAACACAAAACTATGCAAGAAATACACTGTGGTACCACTGAACCTTTGTGTTAAGCTTTGAAATCCAATTTCTCCTTTACTAACACATTTTAGTCTTCCTTGACACCCAGTGTTACTCAGATACCTATTCAGAAACAGATTTGCTTACCTGAAATATAACAGAAGTTCAAAGAGTGCATAATACAATAGCTTGCTGCACTGAATCCAATCACTCTGCCAGCATCAGATCCACCCACCCTTTTCTACTCATTCTGTTTCAGAATGCAGATGATCCAGGGCACCTTCACACATGACTAAAGTCCCTCACTTCTAAACCACAAGCTGTCCTTTCTCCAACCAAAATTTTGTTCATTAAGCCAGAACACGCACGCTTTATCTCAAAAGATGTAAGGCTAAAGGGTACTAAAGAAATCCAACTGAGTAAACTGAAAGACATCCATAAATGGTATACTTGTTTCTATAAAAAAGAAAAATTCAGGGTAAAAAAAATAAAGTTCATTAAGAGCATAAACTGAAAAAACATGCACTGAAGTTTCTTCCCAAGTAAGTGAATTTGAATCTGTTTTAACAGAATGCTATTCCCTGACACTGTGCTTAATGGTAAAAGGGGGCCAGCCACATCAATACAGCTGAATAGGAAAACGTTGGTGTCTGCCTGAATGGGTCTAAGTCCAGCCTGACTACCATTAAATTTATTAATTGTTCTATATAAATCACATTTTCTCTTCTGCCTTCTTTCATAGCCACATAAATGATCTTAGCACACAGGGAGTCATGAGACATCCCATTGTTTCTTTCTGCTGAAAAAACAGTGACCAGTTTAAAGTACCAACAAAAGATGCCGACACGTTAATCTTGTTCTTAGCGTGATGGCTGCTCATCCTGCTCCTAGTCCCTTCCAGATGGCTCTGTGTGAAAGAGATGGTGGGATGGGGAACAAGGAATATTCCATGCTGTTCTGAACATCTGTTCCACTGCATTCATACATTAAAAAAAACAATAAAAACCTTACCACCACTATCAATTTTACAATTTGAACCTAACACTGCTAGACTAACACCAAATACAGTGTAAATGTTATGCATGCACTTGAGAAAGGAAAAACCTCTTTTCGGATCATATAAGAGCATTTGTTTCGTTTTTGCTATCTTAAGAACAGACTTGTTTCAATCACAAAGTACTTATGCTGCGCTGAAAACACAGTTTTCTTTCATATGACCTTTCTGCATTATACCCCAAGAATTTATTATCATCCCTTCTCCTACTCAAGCAAACAGAACTGAACTGAGTCACCATTTGTTTCCCTTTGGTTTTATTTTTTGTCTTTACAGTAAAGATGCACACTATGCATTTGCTGGAGCTTGTTTAAATTTCATTTGTCCAGTTTGGTACAGCAGCTAAAAAATACTTTGCTTGTGCATATAAAGAAATAGTGGTAGCCTTTTGTTTTTTAAGCATGGCTGAAAGAAATGAAAATATAAATACCTTACTACACTATACTGTCTACCTCGCAAGTGGCATTTACCCTTTAAAAACACCACCTCTTTCTTCAGAAGCACCCAGGCAGAGCTAGGAGAAACTCAGAACAGAACGAGGAGGAAGCAGTGCTTTGTCCTACAGCACAGGAAAGAAGACTTAGATTGATCATCCCGCCCTTTTGTATCATCTTGACATGTGCGAGCCATACGGCTGCTGAATTATTCAGCTCTTTATACTTGGAATACCTAATGATTACATGTATGAAAATTTAGAAGCACTGAAATGCTGACTGGAAGAGCAGCAGATTGTAAAATCTAATTTTGTTTTGACCTTTAGTACCCTACATGGTAACATTCAGTGAGAAGTGTAAACCAGATGAAGTCAAAAGGAACAAAATCACAAAGCAGCAGAGAGCTAGTTATACCACCAAGCTAATTAGGTCAGGAACAGCCCTCCACTAGCAGGTCGAAATGCTTCCAGATGTCATCTGGAAACAGGCTTGGATCTTAATCAGATGAGAGCAGAGTTTGCTATGCAGACAGAGCCACACAGTTCTCACTTTCCACAGCAAAACTCAGCAGCCCAGAGAGCTGAGAAAATGTCTACAAGCCACTATCTCAAAACTCAGAAGTATTCCCATGAACTGGCTAAGATTAATTAAGCCTTAAAAGTAAATCACGGTTCAAGTAACTTGCTGTATACTACAACACTAGTCATTCCCACCTCTTTAGTACCTGTTAATTTTTCTAGCATAGAAATACCACAAAGCAACAATAATAATTTAAAAAAATTAAAATATGACAGAACCAAGAGAACTGCTGTTGAATAAACATTAGTATTTAATTAACAATTAACCATACCAGGATATTTCCCACTTGAAGGAAATTTCCTTGTTCCCTACCCACCTACTAGAGTCCAGAAAGCATCATTACAAGTACATTCCTTCTTCAACTATCTGACAATTAAAATAAGACAAAGCACAGCTTTTCATGTCCCGGTTTAGGATACACCACTGAGCAGCTACTGTAAGTATAACTCTTTCAACAGTCTCTTGAATGATGGCATTAAACACCTTGCAGTGCTTACTTTAAGCCTGTTTTGGTTATCTGATGCACATTCTTTTAAGAATTTGGTTATATACAGTCACATTCTATCTACAATACAGAAATGGAAGAATTCTGTGACAAGAACCATTATCCCATAATTTCTTTACACTGCTTCAGACAATTTGATGCCAGAAGAACTCGTAATAGAATATTGAAACAACTGTAAACAAGCCTTTTCTTAGTGTTTCAGACTACAATAATATACAAATAACTCATGCAGACCATTTAAAGTACATTTGTCCCAGCCTTCCTCCTTCACAAATAGCAAGGGTTATCAGAAGCAAATGCCTTGATTATATAAAGAAAACCTAAGTTGCAGCTAGGCTTGCTGACTTACATTGATCCCATTTAACAGAGCCTTACTGGATTTAAAGTGCTCGAAATAACTGTCTGGGTCACAGCCCATGTGATAAAGGCCACCTGGTGAGGCCTCAGGAGCCCTCCTGCAGGGACAACATGCCATTCAGATCCTCCAATGACCTCAAGCTAAACCAGAAGCACATTCGGTAATTTGTTTCTCAGAACTCCAATTAACCTTAAATTGGAAGGGAAAGTAAAAAAGGGATGAAGGATTGAATTTTTTGTTAAATAACACCCATTTTATGGCAATACACAGTGTTCTCCATTTCCCATATCTAATATTCACCATGAAAAACCTTTTAAAACAGGATTTTTCTGGAAAAAAAAAATCTGTTCTTAAACTGTTTTTACTCCCAGCAGTTGATCTAAAATGTCAGATGGAAGTGTTACATTTTCACATAATTCAGTTAATCCAAAATTTAAAATGTCACAGGGAAGTGTCAAGTTTTCTCATAGTTCTTTTCTGTACACAGAACCCTCTGGATGTCATATACATATATACACACAAGTACACTTTGTGTACATTTATGTTCTATATATACCCACACAAATTATACACTTATTATAAATATGACACACAGAGATGATGGAAGAGACCAATAACGTAGGTCAAACAGCAAAAGAAAAAGCACTTAAGATTAATGTTGAATTGCCATGATACTTTCTCCACCTCTAGTCCCAACAAACCTCCTCCACTCCCAGTTCTCACCAGGCAGGAAAGAGACTTTACCCCTGGGAAACACCTGCAGTGATGCTTTTCTATGGCATCACACCATGATCTACCACACCACGTATCACAATCCTTAAAATACTTTGCAGTCAAAGCAACTTCAATATCCATCTGAACAGCCACACAACAGCAGCAGAAATTTCCTGGTATGTGTCAGGAAACACATGGACAGCCCATGAAGATTTAAATTATTACAAAATAAAGCAACATCCCTGGAGTTCCTCAAGGTGAAGCCTTACACCCACACCAAAAATTTTCCTGATTTTGACACTCCTACCAACATTTGACTTTACCTATATACCAGAAACCTGGAAATGGCAACTAACCTATGTGAGGGAAAAACAGATTTATTTTGGGTGCTTTCATGGAAAAACCGAACTAAATATTTTGTGTCTGGATCCAACAGCTGAGTCTAAGTGAATTGAAAATTCCCAACTATTTTTATCCTGAGCCAAGTGTGCCATCTGTTCCCACAAAGTCCATCTTCTGGTAGCTACCGTACTACAGCATTATCACAAAGTGCCATGTGATTGAGGACTGGTGTATAAATCAAGAAAGATACTATGAGTGACAGAAAGCAACACTCAAGACATTCGTAGAAAAAATTAAAACCAAAGAAAAACAACAAAAAAACCCCCACCACCTCCCAAAAAAAAATCACCACAAAACTCAACAGCCTTATCAAGGTCCCCTGTTAATACAGCTTTTTGTGTTGTGGTTATTTCACTCTGGTGCCTAAGGAAGGCTGAGCTCTGGTCAGAGACCTTCCCAGGCTGGGGACACATTTTATGCCTTTCCTATATAATCCTTCCTATATGATCTGCCTGTGCGCAGTAACCTGAGCACTAAGGATGCTATTTCCCTCTCCCAGCTAATCTTCCTCACTCTCCTCCATACAGTTAACATCTTCAAGTTAATCACAGAAACCATTCCTGCTTGACACATAAGAAATAAGCAATATGTAATTTTTCAGTTCATAAAATGAAACAGTAACAGTTACAGATGACAGCAGAACATCAAGTTATCAGAAGTACAGGAGCTCCCTGTACCCCAACAACTGAATCACAAGTGAGTAACACGGGGTCCAGCAGAAATCAAGAGAGACTGTACTCCTTTTCTCTGCCCTTATCAATACTTAAGACATTTTTTCAAAACTAATTTATATGGGCAGATATCCACTTGTACCTCTCACCAGAAACAGAATACTGAGAGAAATAAAACTACAGTAAAAAACTTAAATCTAAACCACTGATATATTTGTTATTGATATGTAAGGCACACTGAGATTGTAAGCAGGTACAAAACATCACATCCTCTCCTGGTGTTTCTGCCTCTTTTATGACAGATCCTCTCTCCTACTAGGATCACAAATTTAGATGTCAAGGTTCTGCCCTCCATTACCTTCTTAATAATTCAACATATAATGTTGGCCTCAGATTTTTCTTTTTCTGTTATTTCGAGGTTTTAGTAGCATTTTGTGTTGGAGTTTTGTGGGTTTTTTGGCTTTGTTGGTTTTTTTTGGCTTTTTTTTGTTGGAGTTTTCTGGGGGGGTGTTAAAGCTAAAACAGTGTCAGGCAGTACTACAAGCAACATGCTTTGATACAGTAACACTGACAAACAAAACCTCATTTTCAGCATTAAAGAGATTTCCTCCTTACACATACAGTAACTCCCATTGTGAGACAAATAAGCTACTGTAAGACCATAGTGAGTCTCAGACAGAATTCAGCAGTTAGTCTTCTGTAAAAATCCCTTTTCAGCACTTGAAGGCTGGAAAGAAAGTTGTGTTCCATGAAATCTGGCATTGTACCAACACATCTCCATGGAGCTGGCAGGACAGAAGTGCTCAAGAAACCAGCTTTAATGAAAAAAAACATTCTTACCACGTACAAATAATTGCTAAGAACCGCTAAGAATCAGCTTAAGCAACTTTTTCTCCTAGCTAAAAATCATCAAATCACAGCTAAGATTACTGGGGATGCAGAGGTTATCCATCACAACACTAAATTCTTTAAATCTACTTTATTCCTATATTTCAAATCAGTGCATTAAAATACCACTTGTGGAACCTTTTGTCTGTCTTTCTTCAAGACATATATATATATATATATATATGTATATATATGACTTGAAAATGTAAACTTAGCTTTATAAGGAACTTTGAAATGTCAGAACCTAACACTGAGCACTTGAAAGCATCACACTGATTTATAGCTATGTCTGTAATTCTCTTCTTTTAGTCAATGCAAAGTGTGGGTGAATGCTAAGTGTGAGCTTGGAGGAAAACAGTCTTACACAGAATAATAAAAGCACAAAATACAAAAATACTCCATCAAAATACATGGAGTCCACAACAAAGAACAGCATGACCCATCAGGTTTTTCACGTGTGAGCCTCTGGGGATGCTCAAAGACTTCGGAGACTCCATTAGCAAGTTGTGTGGTACAACAGGGGCATAAGCACCCTCAGAGCTGCATAGCTGCTGGCGATCATCCTGAGTCCATCCTGCATACACTCTTTTTTGTAGGGAAACAGGAATATTTGTTCCAAGCTAGTGGTCTCCCAGTCCTTGGACCATCAGATGCTGACACTGTCCCATATGCCCCTACAGACAACATTTTGGTTTTACACTCACCAGAAAGAGTTCACATCTGGGGAACTTGCATCATAAATACAATCCTGGATCTAAACCAAACCTACAGCATAATACATCCTACAATGTTGTTTCAGCAGGCTTTAATTTGCTAAATAAAGGCTGAAAAAGAATAGCTTTATTTTGTTTCAATTTTTTCAGGACAAGATGTAAGAAGAGAGGCAAATACAGGTTAGAAAGAAATAGAATCAGCTTAGGGTTGAAAATATGTCACAGTATTTTTTAATTATGCTTCCCCCCAACACTTACAAATGAATATTCCATGGAAAAGGGCAGAATAAAACAAAAAATATGTACAGGAGTCAGAGTTACCTTGATCCTCTCACTCCCTATAATGCACTCAGCCTCCCAATCCTTTGGGAAGGACCTCATCTTCCTTACTAACTGTCAGTCAAACAGACTGCAAAATCCTGACAAAAGAGCCAACTAAAATCCACTGAAAGAGGAACAGACTGCCTAAATCTAGCAAGGCTGCAACTGCCAAGGAGCATCCCCAAGCCTATTACGGTAAGGTTACTCAATACCTGCACTCCTACAGTGTCTGTACACCCTGACATCAAATTTACTCTCCAAACATGAGAAAGGCAAGAAGCAGCATCTCATTTATACTGCTGAGAGGCACTAGAGCCACTTGTGTGCTGGTCAGCATCATCAAGGCCTGTAGAAGGATCAGAAATTGGACCTCGACCACATCAATACTTAGCAACAAAAGTTTCAACCACAAAAAGAGTTATGTTTCCTTCTCAGAAGCAAAACCCAGTCATTGCCTTAAGATCTGCTTCATTTAAAGTTGTGCTTTTTACGACAGCTGTAAGCCAACTGCTCCTTGATTTAATTAAATGGATTCCTTTTCCCATTCCTGTTTCAACATTTGTGCTATTATAGCTGCTGCTCCTGGCTGAGCTGCTTCTCGTGCTGGAATCAGATTGGAAGTCAGCAAAAATCTAATCCAGGGGAAAGAAGTCAAAGCAGTTTATGGAATTACTACCCTTATATCTGAGAGCATGGAAGTGATAGTGAAAGCACTCAATCTGCTTCAGGACAAAAGAAAAAAAGAAAACCAAAAACAAAGCAATTCAAGCTGAACTCCCATTTCAGACTCAGTTACAGTGTTTAGTTGTGTAGATGAACTGCAAGCTAAACACAAGCAACTAGAAAACAAGACTGAAAGACTAGCAACTGCTTCCTACAAGAAATGGCACCAATATTGTCACATTAAAATAATTTTCCTTGAGTCATAGAATATGCAGAGTTGGAAAGGACCTGTGAGGATAGTCCAGTCCAGCTCCTGATTTTACAGGGCAATCCCAAAGTTAATCCAGGTACTTAAAAGTGTTGTCCCAATGCTTCTTGAACTCTTGACAGGTTTGGGGTCACAACCACTTTCCTGCAGAGCTGCTTCCAGTGCCTGACCACAACTCTCAGTGAACAACTTTTCCCTAACATCCAATCTAGACTTCCCTGATGCAGCTTCATGTCATTCCCTTGCGTCTTGTCACTGGACACCTGACACAGGCTGGATCAGCACCTCTCTTTCCCCCCACCTCACAAGGAAGTTGTAGACAGAATAAGGTACCCTCTTCCTAAAGACTACACATAGTACCCTCAGCTGCTCCTCAGAAGTCATCCTCTCTAGTGCCAGTCCATTTTACTAGTAAGAACAAAAACCAATGACACTGAAGAGCTTGGAACTCTTGCAATTTTCAGGAACTTTCTGCTGATACATTTCCCAAAAATCACTTAGGCATCCCAGCAAACTCTGAGTAGGTCAACAAAAAATTTACTCAACAAAAGAAAAACAGATATCCCACGTGCATTACAAATTCTGCTTATCATGTTAGCCATATAAGTTGTTTATGTCTGTATCCTTTCCGTCTCTTTCTGAAAAATCCGCTTTAAGTGAATGCTAACCTAGTATGCATTGATTTCTGTGGTTTGTTTATAAAAAGAAACAAGCAGCATATACTTATAAATATTTAAGACCAAAATTATTTTTAGAGAATGAAACATTAAATATGTACTTTTTAACATAAATACACAGTACTCTGAAACAGGAGCGTGGATAACAACTCAAGACAAAAATTAGTATCCTCTTCTCAGGAACAAGAAGTCACTTATCTGATGAAAGGTATCACACCTCAAGAAAAGTAGTTGCCCTTAGCTCCTGGTAAATTGTGAAGGTCCCTTTTTTCTTTCCAAGAGACTAAGGTAGAATCAAGGACAAACCATGAAAAAAATTAAGGAACCATTCCCTCTATGTTTTCAATCTAGAATCTAAATTTAATCCAAAGTGATCTTGTAATTCTTAGAGAACAGAATATTTCTTTAGCTGTTTACCATTAATCACTAGTCATAAAATGCAAACAGGCAGACTGCATGTTGAACTGATCACATACATATTTTTCAATTGCATCTATCAGCATCCCACAGCCAAACACCTGAAGCCAGTTTTCTACTGATGATAGGATGCCCTGCCCATATTTTAGAGCCACAGTCCAACCTTCTCCTCCTTTATAGGAGTCCTACTGCTAGTGCTTTATCTCCTCCTTCACATCCAGCACCGCTGCTTTGTGCGTATTCACCGCTCCAGCTGCCGACACAGCAACCAAGATTTGTGTCCCTCCCTCACATGCCCTACAGCCGCTTTCCTCTCCTCATCTGGACCCTGCTCTCCACACCTCACTTGTGCAATGCTATGTCTCGCTGCTTCTTTGGAAGCTGCCAGCTGGTCCAACAAGAGTTGGAGGTATTGGTAGCTAAGAGGAGAGATATAAACTAATTCTTTTGACTACCCTTTCACCCCTGCAGTTCTACAATCCAGTGTTTGTCCTATTTGGTACAAAACTTTTTTTTTTTTTAATTATTTAAACTATTCAGAGACAGATTTTAAAGACTGTTTCTTACCCTCAGAAGAAAGAGTCCAGTAACTAAAAGAATGAGATGGGGTAGCTGCTCCTCCCCTTTTCCTATCCACTCCCCAGAGACATTCCGAAGTCCCCCCCCACTGTCAGTCTTATTCAAAGGCTGTCCTTATTTGAACATGAAAACTCTTCCAACACACCCCATAACATGTCAACTCTTTCCACAAACACTCAGAAGTAAATGCTGCTTCTCCCCACATAATAAGGAAAATGCACCTGGCTTACTAAATGGTGACAGATTACAGACGAGGCAGCTATCTGCAAAGACTCAGTGCTCTATTTTTTAAGTATAAGGAGCCTTTTTAACATTTTAAACTGTTGTAATGCATAGCTGAGGCTACCTTGTAGTTGCAACCAGATAATTTCAGGGCAGTCTGTTTTATCTTGAAGGCTCTTCTCAGTGGTGCCAAACAAGACAAGAGACAATGGGCAGAAACTGATGCACAGAAGTTTCACCTGAACATGAGGAAGGACTTCTTTAGTGTGCTGTGATTGCACACTGGAACAGGCTGCCCAGAGAGGGTTTGGAGTCTCCCTTGCTAAAGATACTCAAGAACCATCTGGACACAACGCTGTGCCATGTGCTCTGGGATGACCTTGCTTGAGCTGGGAGGTTGGACCAGATGCCCCACTGTGATCCCATCCAACCTGACCCATTCCATGAAATGCACAAACTGAATAACAAATGAGGAAACATTAAATGTTAGTGTTTTATTTACAAGTAAAAGTATAACACTGCAATGAGTATTGATGGAGTATGCTTTAATTTTATTCCTGAATTTAAAAAAGAAAGGGCAGCCATCTAGATCCTGATCACAGCAGTCTCTTGTAAACTTAAAGAAAGCAGTTGGAAACCAATTAGGGCACCTATTTCCAAAGAAAGAAAAACCCAACTGATGTTTTTCACCCCTCCAGCTCCACAATGGTTAATAGTGAACTTTGCCATGAGTTTGCCTCAAAATGTTTTGCTTACTGGATCAAAACACCTTCAATATTTCCTATCATTAAATTGCTTTGAACAAAAAGATTTCCTAGATGTTAATTTTAAACACTAGTAAGTAGATTTTGAACCTAAATATGTTGAAGTGAAAACAATGGGGTGGAGGGGGAATTAAATCCTGGCATGTTAATATTCAGGAATCTCTTGTTTTTCTTTAAATATACTACAGAAACAAAGAAAGATGGTGAATTCTAAAGTGAACCTGCTCTAAACTTGCCTCCCTCACAGCAACGCTGTTGCTGTTATATTGGTGATAAAATCTTCACCTGTGAAATGCAATTATTAGTTTAAAACCCATTGAGCTGATGAGATCCCCCAATCCAAGAGGAATAGATTTCTTAACTACAGCTGTGAGCAGCTGGCTGCTAAACAGAAAAAGGACTGCTATTGCCATCTCTGTCATGAGGCTCCAGGGGCAATGCTGTGGTTGTTGGCACCTTTCCTGAGGTTGAGAATCACATCAAACCAAGCAAAATCCTTTGTGACTGGAGACCAGTTTGTTTTTATGGACTAACAGGGTGACTGTAGGCACAAACACATTGACTCCATCTCTCAAAGACTGTAATTTAAAGTTATCTGTGATTACATGGATCTTCCATACACCCCACCAAATTATGTAACGACCCTATCAATACTCACATTGCTCTTAACTACACTCTAAAATAATCAGTGTAATCTACATAGTCTACAAGCACATATGGAAAAAATCAAGCCATTAGAGACTAATCTACACACAGTTCAAGAAGTAATTTAACTACATCAGTTAAATTTAGAAGCTGATTTATTTAATCATTGCACAGGCAACCAAGATTTAAACCTCATCTTCAAGCAGATCCCTATGCGCTAGCTGCATAATTCAGAGGGAAGTTATTATGATGCCAATCACAGAAAAGTTCAGAGAAGAGGCCAATGACTGCATTTATTTGCAGAAATGAACATTTCCCAGTCTCAGATAGTGATAGCAAAGAATATTTCTATATGTGATGAGCATGCTAAGGCTCTCAGAGCACAGACGCCAGTTTGAATACACAAAGAGAAGAAATTTGCTAACATCAAACCCATTTTGCAATTTAATCCAACTCCATGCAGTCAAGTCCAAAATGCAAATAAGTGCACACTGAAAAGAGTTTAACCCCAGACAGGCAAGAGCTAAGCCCAAGTATTCAGCCTCTCCTAACAACAAAATTGGATAGAAAACAAGAAAAGGCTCATCAAAAATGCGTGCACCTGAAGATGGAAATCTGTGATCACTTCTCCACCATGTTTTAAGTTAGTCTCTCCCAAAACCAGTTCCACCTCATTTTGGCTTTACTGTTTGCAATGCAAGAATTCTGCAAGACTTTTGCTTTCTCATAGATCTTTTTCCAGCCTGGGAGACCATTGGGAAAACAGTGTCCTGTTACTCCCCCCATCCACTGCTACACAATTAGTGATCCACAGTTTTTGGCTGGTCAAGCAGTCCAAAAACCCTCCACCACTCTCCAGAGAACTATTTGAATTTGAACTATTTCTCTCCTTCCCAACCTACTTTTCCCACTCAGTCTGCCCCATTCTGAAAAGCTTCTTTCTTTCAAGGGACTCTTCTTAATGGTTTGTTTTAAATCAAACATTTAAGTTACTAAATAACTGTATAATTTAGCAGCCATGAAGGTGAAAGGATACAGATTACATGACTGAAAAGTCAAACAGTACAGGCAAAAGTCTTGGCACATAAATTTGGTTTAACCCTGACTGAAAATATCCAAGCTGCTTTCCCAATTAAAGTATTTCTAAAGACTGGAGTATTATCCACACGGCAATCACAAATATAATTTTAACATCTTTTTTCAAAACATGTAACTGAATACACAGTTTTTATCTGCCAAAATAAGTGTGAAGGTGTATTTCTTAGAATTGCTTGTATGTGATGACAAAAGAATTCTTCTGGTAGTCTACTGAATTGACAGCTGGGGCTAGTAAGCATCAGAGGCTGTTTTCAAACCCTGCATCTGGTATTTCATTCCTCACTGCATGATTTCTAACTTTCTTTGTGGAAGAAACTTTTGTACTGCAGTGTTGTAAGTTTAAGATAATATTTAATATAGAGTTTTTATCAACCTGACAACTTTTGGGGGCATTTATATTAGCAAAACACAGTAGAAAATCCAGAGAAGCAAGACAAGGCACAACTATAATCCAAGTGACAAAATGAGTGACTTAATTTCAAATTCAAATGCCTTACTACACATGTAGGTGAATTAAGCTGTTTCAATTTTTTATTGACTTTAATTATTGTTTTAAATATGTTTTTCATTTTATTGATCAGATAGTTTCCAAATTGTATATCCAATCCAAATGTCTGTGATACATGAATGATTGATGTTCAATCAAAAATTAGAATTTGTTCACTAGAATTAGGTTTTAATATTTTTTTAAAAAAACTTAAAGTTGATATTTTCAAGTATGTTCAGCATTGTCTTTATACACCCATCAGTTACATTAAACTCCAGACTAGTTAAACACTTGGCACTTCAATTAAAGTCTACATGAAAGCTGGGCTTAAACTGCACTAAGAAACAGAAAATACTTGATAAAACTACACTGAGAATGAACACCAAATAGCTCAAAATAATTGCTGAAGTTTTATTAATAAATATAACCAAGGTAAAATATTCCCAAACCAAGGTTCTTATTCCTGTGGTAACTAATTTCTATAGCTCCCCATAAATAAAAGCAATGATGTTCCCATGCAGCATGAAACCTGACTGAAATGCAATAGTGCTGTAACATTCACTGCTCCGTTAAATAATAAGCAATATGCTAATCTAATAATCTTGTAGTGAAGCATATTTTCAATTTTGGATATGCCAATTTTGTTTACCCTTTTTTTTTTCTACAGACTACTTACTTTCCCTGACACATTTCCTCCACTTCTGACATTTACAGCAAGAGATCTTTTTTCCAAACAATTTCAGTATATAACCATTGATTTACCTTTCCATTTAATGGGTAATGCAAGAGGGGAAAAGGAGGAAAGACTGAGTTTTCTTTCACCCTTCTCCTTCAAAAGCTGTTGCCATAACTCTCCACTGCAGGGTGCACCATATTGCTTCCTTATTCCATTCCTCAAAACAGTTTCCTACTTGAAATTGTGAATGCACACATTTTCCAGAATTCTTCTTTTTCCTAACTTAAAAGTACAATCTCTTTCAGAACATATATGCTGAAAAGCATCTCAAGTATCATCAAGCATATCCTCAGAACTCAAAACAGAAATGAAGCATAAGTGAATTTCAGCTGAGGGGGAAAGTGTGGCAAAGGATCATCGCCAGGGTTATAGACAGAGTCAGCTCTAGGACACAGGAGAACATTATCCTAAACAACAATCTCCTAAAGCACTGCTGCATACTTTACTGTTCCCAGAGACCTTGAGGCAAGGCTGGCTGTGGTTTCTGCCAAAGGCAGCACTGTGGTGTGCAATGCAGGAAGTCTCTCCTACAGGTAGCTAATACTACTTTTAACCTCATCCTTTCAGGAGGAAGAGCAACAAATCTGCTCTTGAGTTTCTTCCCCTTCTCAAAAACTTTCTCTCTCCCACTGCAGATGCCAACAAGTTGCAGCTCCCTGCAAATACACACATGCACACACCTATCAGCTTTACTTATTGTAACAAAATTGTCTGCACCTTGCCAGCAGTCCTTCACTAGCACCCACCCCCAGGTGTGTCCCACCTCTTATGTCACACAGCGAGGGAAGTGCTACTCTTCCAGCAATGCCAACAGATAATCCTTATCTAAAGGTCCCTGGTGTTGAGTGTGGCAGCTGAGACACATTTGGGGCAGGGAAATATTTCCCCACACAGTTAGTTTAATATCAATAAATACAAATCTTTTATTATCCGTTGCACTTTGATGCCAACAAACATTCAACTTCAGCAGATATAGTTTAAATCTCTTAGACAATACATCAACAAAGTACAGATTATACAGGGCAAAAGTAATTAACAGATGCAAATTTATAAATCCAGTAGTCCATGAACAACCATGGATAAAGTAAATTTATTTCGGTTACTACACAATAAGATTAGTATTTAAACGCTACCAGTCTCCTGGGTGAGCAATGCTTTTGACATTTGTTTCAGGGCCTAACACAGCACATCTTCAGTAACACAAAAATATAAACCTCCTTCCCGAGGCTAACTCAAAACCTTCTGGAAAAGTTTCTAAAATTCATCACTGGTCTTCAGTTTGAGACTTATCACAGTCATCCAAGCTAGTTGTAATAGATTCACACAAATGCTAAGTAAATGACAAGGAATTTCAGCAAGAGCTCTCTTGAACAACTTACCATTTAAAAAGGAGTGTGAAATATCCGTCCTGTTTATGCCTTTGAGAAGACAGCTGCTCTCTAACTTCCTGGCACACTCAGGTGGCTTTTTCTACAAACAAAGACAAATCTAACTTAGTCTTTCAGTAACAGAATAATTAAAAACATGCATTAAAAGTGGGGCTCAGTTGAGTAATCAGCTAAAAAAAAAAACTTAGTAAAATATGCATGAGTAGTATCCAGACAGTTTTAACCATTTTGTGCTAAATATTTCATGACACAGCTTAATTTTTTTCAAGGTAACAAAATAGCTTGTGTTATTTTATAATCAATTTTTAAACAGAAATATCAGCAGAGAAAGTAACATTTACCCACTTGAAGACTGCAGGGATGGAAAAATGATGTAATAGCCTACAGTAATGCACAATAAAACAGCAGTCTTAAATCCCTCTGAGATCCTTCACAGCAAATTAAATATTACTGAACAGAAACCCACTAAAACAGAAAAAAAAAGGCAATGAGAATCTCTTGCAAAAATTAAGTAGTGAGATGTTTCCATGAAAATATTACAGTTCCTAGCATCAAGAGAACACTGTGACTTATAGATTAGCATTTAGTCATACACTAAATTTTTATAAATTAAGGGGTTTTGCAGTTAAGATATAAATGCCCTTTCTGCAAGAACTATATAAAAATTATCTCTAAAATAGATCACTTGCCTAGAGGAGGCTGATACTATTACCAGAATTTTAAAGAGGTGCTTCTATGCATTTTTTTGGCTAAATATTTTAAGCAATCAAAATTTACAAGAGGAAAAAAACCTGTTTTATCTCAAGGACACAATTATAAACCATGATGTATAATATAAGAAAGACAAAGCATCTAGAAGAGCAAGACACTGTTAAAGTCACCGCACAGATTTCTCAAAGGCAAGACAGGAGTGTCCTGCTTGCTCACTGTCACCACCTGCCTTGCTCACGCATTCCTTCATTCTCCCTCAGAATACCACAGCTTTAAGGTGCCCAGACCTTGATTCCACTAACCACTGGTGCAGTAACCACCTGTTCCAAATAAAATATTGTCCTCTAGTTAACCTGCTCACTAGTTGGCCAAGGTCTTGGTCCTCATACGCTTAGAGAAAAATTAAAGAGGCACATAATAAAGGCTCACATACATACAATTCATTCATGTTCTCATTACCAGGACAGATGTACTATAGGGAAAAGCTATTTGCTTAAGTTAACATAAGATGGATGTGGACCTGCTAAAGGGATTCCAGGAGGGCCACAATGATTATTAGAGGGGCTAGAGCACCTTGTCCTATGAAGACAGGGTCCTGGACAAGAGAAGGCCCTAGGGAGATCTTACAGCAACTTCCAGTACCAAGAGGAGACCAAAAAGAGAGCTAGAGATGGACTTTTCACAATGACTTGTAATGAAAAGACAAGAAGGAATGGATTTAAACTGAAAGAGGGTATGTTTAGGTTATATATTGGAAAGAAATTCTTCACTGTGAGGGTAGTGAGACTGGAATGGATTGCCCAGAGAAATTATGGAAGTGTTCAAGGGCAGCCTGGATAGGGCTTTGAGCAGCCTGGCGTAGTGGAAAGTGCTCTGCCCATGGCAATGGCATTGGAACTAGATGTTCTTTACAATTCCTTCCAACCCAGGCCATTCTGTGATTCTGTAAGTGACATCAACCAGCAGTGATTTAAGTGTGCCTGTGGCTCAGGAAACAGTAAATCTACTTTAGAGCAAACAGCAGTACATTAACAACATTACAGAACAGACATCATAGGGCACTTGTGGTACAAGGTGATTGGAACTTTATATAGATCTTAAACCCTCTAGTACTACCAGGGTGCCTGAGAATGTATTTACACATGACAGTATCCTCAGCAGCAAAGGCACTTCAGAAGTTCACAGTTCCCCACATGAGCGACCCGTTTTTGTCCACATGCTGCAGTTTACTTCCATCATTTACATTTACACACTGTCCACAGCGCTGCACTACATAAATAGGATCCCTGAATCCATTTTGCAATGAAAGAACTCCTCACTCAGATCAACAATACAGAACCTATAAAGGGATGGAAAGAAAGCTGAGAACTACCATGCTGTGAAGACAAATCTCAGCTTTCACAGTGAAAATCAAATCAACTATCTTGACATGTATTTCAGTATAAATCCTTACTTGACCAAATAAAAACATGAAGATGTGGTCAATGTCAAGCAGTTTTAGATTTTTTTTTTTTTGCAATCAGATTTTTTATATATTTTTAAGTAGAATATGAAAAAGGCCCAGGATAAGCCAGAGACAAAGTGTTGGATTCTCTCTGTGTTCCACATTTAAGATACATAGCTATGATGAAAACACAAGATACAGGAGGAAAATATGTTTTGGTACACCGCTAACAGTCCAGCAATACCTATCTACTGCCCAACTGTGAAAACACACACATTCCCTTTTGAATGGATTCTTTCTTTCCCATGAAATCCCCAAGAGGGAAAAAACAAAACAACAAAAGCATTATAAAAACATTCTTACTCATTATCAAGAACATCACTGACTCCTCTGCCAAGTGCCCCATTTGACACAATGACTGACTAAATTACAGAAAGTACTAAACAGTTTCAACAGGATAAGAATTTAGACATGCAGGGCGTGTAACACTGACTTCTCGTAAGAAATTTATAT
The DNA here is from genome assembly GCA_039654755.1 of Calcarius lapponicus. Lineage (NCBI taxonomy): Eukaryota > Metazoa > Chordata > Aves > Passeriformes > Fringillidae > Calcarius > Calcarius lapponicus. Next base: position 46,438,887 of record CM077462.1, on the reverse strand, counting down.
CCAGCTGAATTTTGTTTAAAATCGATGTTTTAAAGCTTTCTAAACAAAACTCCTAGAAATGAGGATATTATAGGCAAGCAATTTGAAGAACAAGCTATATGGCACACAGAGGATTACTTCAGAAATCCACAGGAAAAAAACATAAAGGATTTAATGCAAGACATAACTTTTACATAGATTGAGGATTAAAAGTATCCAAATGGCAGGTCATCATGAAAATGGTGAAAAAATGATTTTATTTTGAAGTCTGCTTTCTGGGGTAGCGGGAGGGTTTTTAAAATATGTTTTTCATATATGGAGACCCAAAGTTTACCACTATAGTTTGAATTCAAGTAACTGCATTACCAATGCACAGACACAAAAAAGGAAATGGTTTAAAACTTCAGTACTGGTTTGCCTTGTTAAATTTGTGCATGTATTCAATCTTAAAGTATGGAATTCAACCTTAGAAACTACTGTAACTGTGCAACACGCATTTGGAAAACCCAGACAGGTTCTGAAGCCTTCAAAGAGTAGAACCACACATCAATTAGTGGTTAGGTCCCCCTTGATCGTATGTACTTCTACAGCGGGATGGGGGCTTTTCTGTAAAAGAGCCATACAATCAGATACTTAAAACTGAGGGGCCTCTCAGGAGCACATCTTAAGCAGCTTTTCTAAGATTGATCAAGACAACTCAGAAGTTTCTTATTTTAAACTAGACTATCTTTAAATCTCTAAACTAGATTGTTCCATATCCCAGTCTTAAATTTGAGCACAGAACAGGAGCAGCATAAAGACATGGCAACTCATGTTTTCCAGGCATCTTTAATTAAAAGATTCACTCACTGTTGTCTAATCCATGAGCCTCTGCAGCATCCAGAAATGCAAAATTACTTGGGATAAACACTGTACTTGGAGTGCAGAGAGCAATCTGCCCTTTGACAAGCCCTCAAGGGATATTCTCCTACTCTGCATCTTCTTGAGAACCACTCTGACAGTCAGACTTAGTCACCACACCCAGTGTGTCCTTTGCCACAAATTCCTCCTAAGGAACAAACAAGTTCAAGTTCTTGAAATTTTTCTTCAGAGCACAGTAAAGTAAAAAAAATCCAACCTGTGTGGAGTACTCGGTGTCTCTTTTATTCCATTTCACTCACTGGATTATGGTACAAATGTTCACTACTTGACTGAGCATAGCACTCCTTCAGTACTGGACAGAGGAAACCCATCTAAACAGCAGGCTTGCAAAACCCTAAACATCCTGTGGAATTTATCTGAGGTTAAACACTTGATCTTCAGAGATTTTGCAATCTACAAAAGCCAGCCCATCAAGCCTACAAGCCTGCCAGTAACAGCAGTGGCTTGTCAGACATTCTCTGCTGGTAGGAAGCAGGACCATCCCTACCTCTACCACCTCTTTGGTGTCTCAACAAGAGGCCTGCTCAGGACTACACTCTCTTCTATGGTCAGCACTGAATCTTTACTGCAAATGAAGCCAAACAAAGATTATACCACAAATTACTAGTACCAACCACAAGAGACAGGAAGATGCTCTCCTGTCTTTGATCCAAAAAGAGAGGGTTCTTCCACCACCAAGAAAGACAAAAGGCCAATACCTCCGAAAAGGAACAGATTTCAGATGGGATATCAATATCAAAATGTTTTCAAACACTTGAAGAGGTTTGCTGGCAGCATTCACCATGCCCAAATTCTTCACAGATAATGATGCTAATATCACAATAAAAGTCTTCTGTACTATCAGACTGCTCGTTCTTCCAATACAACCCTGCACTCTTCTCCAGAAGGTCAGAGTACACATCTTTACAGAATAGCAAAGAGCTCCCTCCTAGCTCCACTCCTAGCTTGCAGAGATGCCTCCCTAATGCTTCACAAAAGGAATGCTGATGCCTTTACTCGAGCGGATCCCTACTCTCATGTAACACCACTAAAAATGGAACATCCTCAGCAGACACCATCTCTAATTTCAGATGTTACCCACTCAGCATTACATAGCACAGTTTTTCAATTACTAATATTTAAGAATATGTTTTTTGAAATAGAAAGGTCCCTTAAATTGTACTTTCTGGAGCATTCAACCTCACTTCTTGCTGATAGCCGGCACTGCTAAAAAGCATGAACATCTAGACAGATGCTTTGTGCAAGTACTCCAGACAGAAAACCTGTGGGTTCATTAAGGGGATTAGTCCAAGGCTAGGTGATGTGACTTTCAAGTTAAATGCTTCATTGAAGTACCTGAATTTTGAGACAAAATCAATCCAAAAATATTGTCAGGTCGTTAACAGCCAACATTCAAATCAAATAACAGATTTCACCTTGTGCTGAACAAAACTTAATATTTTCTTCACTCATACATCTCCAGAAATAGTAGGGGCTCATGCGGGTTGTTCTCTACAGTTTCATAATGTTAGAGAGAAGTGGCAGAGTAAGGGAAGCAGGAACCAGCACAGGCCACAGAACCCTGCTGAAAAGCATTAGCCAAAAATACCATATATACACACACGTAAACCATGAATGAGACACCTCAAGACTGAGAAATGAAATCTAGTAGGTTTCAGAATGTCCAGGAAAAAAAAAGAGAAATTAAACAGAACTGATGTGGTTTTTAAAAAGAGGAAAAAACACCATACCAATAAAGAAGTGCAACAGGGAAGGAGGCATCACCAAGGTCCTACTAAACAACTCAGCACTGCTGTAGCTGACAGCCAACTTCACTTCCATGGAATCAGAATTATGCAGATGGTCACAGCCTGGATCAAGCAAGCAGCTGCTCTCTCTAGCACACCCCATTCAGGGCCAAGACATATTTTTATATCTGGATCTAGCTGAAAGCAGGAACTCACATCACTCCATGGCTAATTTCCCCACAGCTTGGTGGTGAAAGAGAAATGAAAAAACATAAGAGCACTCACATTTCATGTTTGGAGAACAGAAGGCACATCCTTCACCCTAGCAGACAGAATAATGCTTTGTGATCTAGAGCTGGGTAGACACATGGAAAAAAATTCACCTTCACTGTTATTATGTCGTCCTAAGAGGCCACATCCTTTGTTAAAAAACCACAACTGAGACATGAAGCTTGCTTCCATTGGGAACTGCTTTATGATCCCATAAAATGGCTTTTAAAAGTATATAAATAGCAAGAGGTCTAAAACAAAACATTGGACTTGTGGGAGATCATTAAGTGACTGCTAGGGGTGAATTAAAAACAATGTCAGTCAGTGTTTTTTTTCCATTACAAAATTACAGAATGGCTTAGGTTGAAGTGACTTTAATGCTCATCTTGTTCCAAACGCCCTGCCATGGGCAGAGACACCATCCACTATCCCAGGCTGCTCAGAGCCACCTGGCCTTGAACACTTACAGGGATGGGGAATCCACAATACCTCTGGGCAACTTGTTCTGGTGCCTCACCACCCTCTGAGTAAAGAGCTTCTTCCTATCTACTTTCCTTCAGCATAAAGCCATTGCCTCTTGTCCTGTCACAAAAAGCCTTCTCTTCCTCAGGCTGAACAGCCCCCGCTCTCTGAGCCTGTGTTCACAGGAGATGCAGTGCAGCCCTCTAATTATTTTTACCGCCTTCCTCTGGACTTGCTCCAACACGTCCACATCCTTCTTAGGTTGGGGGCCTCAGAGCTGCATGCAGCACTGCAGGTGGACCCTCACAAGAGCCAAGCAGAAGTTGAAAATCACCTCCCTCAACCTGCTGGTCAGGTTGCCTCAGTCATAATACTGATGGACCTGGGGCTGCCCACTCCCATGTTGGAAGATCATGAGTGTGGGAACAGTGAGTTTCTATTTATGGACAATGAAATTCTAAGGGATCAGCTGAATATTTCCAATTCCATGGGGAATGATGGGATTCACCCCAGAGTTCTGAAGGAGCCAGTGGATGCTTCAGCAGCACCCTGTCCAAATGCTGGATTGCGCACCTGGGACAAAGTAGTGCCAGACACAAGTATAAACTGGGAGAGGGATCTGGACTACATAGAGGGCAGAAGCTCAGTCTGAGTCAGCAGTGAGCCCTGGCAGACAAGAGGGCAAACCCCATCCCAGGATACATCAAACAGCATCACCAGCCAGGCAAAAGAGGAGATTGTCCTGCTGCATTCCATATTGCTGCGGCCTCACCTCAAGGACTGTCTACTGCTCTTAGCTGCACAATTTATGAAGGCTGTGAAGGTGCTTGCATGTGTCTAGAGAGGCTCAACAAAGCAGGAGAAGGGCCTGTGAGGGAAAGTCCTGTAATAGTGGCTGAGGACTTGGGGTTTGCCTAGTTTGGACAAACATAGGCTGAGTGGTGACCTTACTGCTCTTCACAGCTTCCCAAGGAAGGGATGTGAAAAGAGAAGTATTGAGTTCCACTCCTTAGGACCCAGTGACAGGATACATGGGAATGGTTCGAAGCTGCTCCAGACAAGGTTCAGGCTGGACAGTAGGAAGTGTTTCATCACCAAGGGAGGGGTTACACACTCAAACAAGCTTTGATGCCTCAACCCCTGACAGTGTTTAAGAGGCATTTGAACAACATCCCTAAGGACATGATTTAACTTTTGGTCAGCCCTGAAGCAGTCAGGCAGCTGGACTGGACAATGGCTGTACCTGCATTCCAACTGAAATACTCCGTTCTCCTAAGCATCTCTCTCATATGCACATACCCATGTGTGCATGTAGCTCATGCTGTAATTATTTCATTTATAAAGCCTTGTGTACCTATAGATACAGGCCTCTCTGTATACATAAAACCATTATCTTTTATCACTAGGAAGATATTTGTGAAAAGAGTGGGGGTTTTCCCCCAGTTTTAAAGTCTCAAAAGCCATATAAATTGTTTTCAAACAGACAGAGGTATCACACAGATTAATCATTAAAGAGCTACCATTTAGAAAATTAAAACTCAGTGCAATTCAACAGTTAATGACTCCTTGCAGCTGACCTATGGGGTTCAATCAAGGACATTATTATGTAAAGAAATAAGGTGGGTGAGAAGGTAGAGACAGAAATGAAAGCTTTTTAACAGGTAAAACTTATATATTGAATTATTCTTTATTTCATCCCAGCTGGAAAGCTGTTGTGAAAGAGACTGGCACACTTTAGCATTAGCTACATGGTTCAGGTCTATCCCAGTTTCTCTAAGGCTTTTTTCCCCTCCCTCCTCCTGTTTTTAAGGGCCAGATGCAACAGACAATTTTGTTTGTTTCTTTTGGGTCTTTTTTGTTATAAAGATTTTTTATTTATAAGCCAGTTAAACTAAAGCAGTTTTGCATGGATCTATGACCTCAAATCTCACTCAGTGTAGAGGAGCTTAGCAGTTTAGGAAGATCAAACAAATCACCAGAAATCCAGAAGTATGCGAAATGAAGTCCACTTTTTCTTCTGAAAAGAAGGCTGAAGTGGCTTAAAACAACCATGCCTGCTGTTACCATGGGATTTTTATGGTTTTAATTAAGACCTGTTTTCATAAAAAGGAATTTTAAAATACTTTTTTAATATAGGTAATGAAAAATATCGACTTCATTATCCTAATCACATAACCAGGTCATCTACTGCCTTAGCATCATATTCAACACCACACAGTTGATACTAACTAAAGAGACTAATTTTAGCTGTTCCCACTACATATTCCCATAAATTCAATCCTTCAGATGACTTCGCTATGACATTCGCAGCCATGTTTAGTATTTTCTACTGGGGGGAGGAAGAAGAGGCAGTCAGCTGCCACAAACCCAGCATCTTTCAAAGTAATTTCCATTAAGACATTTAGAAACAATAACTAAGATATTATGTGACCACAAAGAAAACCTAAATTACTCAATACATACAATATATACATCTCAGATATCTCCATAATAATGTGATTGCAGGTAAATTATCCTGTTCTGGATTGGTTTCTTGTGTGCATCCCTTCCTCAGTCTTCCAACAACCAGAAAATACCCATTTCAATTTTGCCTTTCTCTATTAACATTTTGAAAACCATCAATAATTTAGATTTCCAATAATTAAATACAGATTCACATCATGTAAGATGCAAAATATCTTGACTTTTGGGAAAAAAAATAAACATTTAATGTGGCAACTGGTTGCTGAAAGACATGGGCTGCCAATAAACATGCAAGAATTTTTTTCATTTTAAGAGCAGCTATTCTGTTTAACCCTATGTAGCTGGGAGTGGAGGCAGAGGATGTCACAGGAAAGAAAGGATGCCATGTCCCAGGGCAAGGCCATGCCTGCCCAGGCAGAAGCTGATAGCTCCAGAGCAATGTGTGGCTTACATTTGGAAATGGAAGCAATGACATTCTGGATATTACTGACCATTTCATTCTGGGATGGGAAGAAAGAAAAGACAGCAGGAAACCCAGCACAGCTTCAAATCCACCTCTTCCCACCTCCATATAAAATGCAGAAACCACACAATGCTTTGAAGAGTAACAACTCCACTTCCCAGAGGGCAGGACCAGAGCAGCACAGCTGCGACGCATGGCTTCCTCCTTCCCTCTTTATTTAACAGCTGCTTGGTGCTGGCCAGAGAGCAGTAGGGGAATAAAACACAGCCAAATAGGGAGGCTCAGTTAAAACTACTGATATGCCATGCACGAAGCTTTTGTTCAAAGAGCACCAGCACATGCACTGCAGATGGGCGGAAGGCTGCAAGTAAAGGCACAGCAGATGCAGAACTTGATGCCTTTACTCTTCCACCACACCTGACCTAGGTTTGAAACGCTCATGTAGCTCTTCAGACACGACCTCTATGACCAACAAGTGCTCAGGAGGTGTAAGCACCACGATCATTTGAGCTGACCATTCATGTTATTACAGGTTATGATACCTCTGGCAAATTCTGCATCAAGTACAACGAACTAGAACAGATCATCCAAGAAGACACAGAACCTTGTTTGTTTGGAGGTTTTTGTCGATGTTTGGGGTTTGTTGCTTTTTTCAAAGCCTCCTTTATGAAGTACCACTTAAAACTATCATCTGATCCCAAATTATACAGTCTTTCCTTCTGCACAGTGCTGATGAACACTGGCTTTGTTATTTTAGAAAACCAGGCTGCAGATTATCATGGGAATCACACTTTTTTTTTTAAGAGCTAAGTGCCCCCAACACTTTCAAGATCTGATGTTTTCACAACTACCTCCATTTTCAAGCATAACTACAATACCATTTTCAAGCATAACTACAATATAGAGATATTTTGCCCTTGAGAAAGGCTACCCCTAAAAAAATGCCTACTACCAAGTAAACATGTAAATAAGTCTGCTCTGCAACAAAACTACTTCTTGTGGGCCAGCTGTTTCATAGGTCACATTCTCTTATATGCAGAATCACCAAAAATTGTTTCAAGCCTACAAAAAAAACACACTGCTTAAGATTCTCACTTTGGCCAAATTTGTTCTTCTTTTAGCACCCAATAAGAATCTGACTTAAATCATCAAATCCTATATGCTTTGAACAAGAAAAAAGGATGAACACTTCATTATACACCTGCACAAATGAGCAAAAAAAGTATGGAAGTCATATTTTAGAGAGCACTACTAATATAATGCAAATTAACTAATCCACAGTAGAATTCAATTATTTCTACAGTCTTATCTTCCTACAGTTACATTTATTTTAGTATTTTGTTCAAAGTGGATTTAGAAGCCTCAAAAAGACACTTCTGACAAAAGAGCACTTGTCCTTCAAGCTTTGCATTTCAGATAAGCTTTTGTTTGAAGGTTTCCTCCATATTTTAGCTCTAAAATATCAGGTTAAACATCTTCAAGAGATTATAACAACTCTCAGTAACCCTCAATTAAATTCACTAGTTTTATTCTTCTAGATTCAACACCCATACTCCTCACCCTCGCAGTTCAATCTCCCTGATGTTTCCCACCCAATGCTAAAACACATCATTTTTCTCATTTCTTAGCCTATCCCTGTAACTCAGTGAACCTACACAAATTTTTTGAGTAACCCAGACTGCTCTACGCTGCATTCATTGTTCTGTGATGAGGCATGAAGAAAGTTATCTTTGACCAACAAATCAAAGCTGTGCACTATTTAGACTATCATCCCTTAGGTTCACAAAACCTAATTCAGTGTACTTTCTAATGCTTCATATTCAAAACCATTAACAGCAATAATTCCACCAGGATGAATAATAGTGAGGATACTCAAACTACAGATTTAGAATCACAGGTCTTACAGTCAACATCGCCATTACCAAAAGTATAAAATAAGGCTGCATTTTTTATAACTGAACCTCAACATTTAAGTTTATTTTAAAAAACTTCTTTATTACAGGCTGCCTACGTGCTTCTCTAACTTCCTCAGCTCACTTGGCTGAGAAAAATACTTGCCAAGCTTGGATTAGCATTTAGCAGCTTCGGGGCTAACTGTGTTTGTTGTTTCAACCTTGACAACCAACTGTATGGACACACTATTATATTTAAGCTTCCAGAAGTATTTAACATTTGATTCTGCTGAAAATACAGTTCTACTATATGTTTTGAAAATAAAATCACTTTTTCCTCTTTTAGCAGTCTATGATGAAGCCAAACATATGCTTGTTTTCCAAACAACAACTGTTTAAAAGAAAGAAAACTCTTTCTGATGTTCCTGCCAAAACCAACATTCTGTGGCTTAAAGAAATTTGATAGTAAGCAGTTCACTCAGCTAAGGGAAGAAGGATTTACATTTGGCAAGGATTTACACTTCATGTCTTGCATCTACTTCCCTCCATTTTAAATTTTTTCAGGGATGCGCGTGGCAGCTGGGAAGGGCTTTTGTTGTGGTTTTGCTGGGGTTTGTTTTTTTTACATCTCCAAGTATTTCACTCTCTAAAAATAAGGCATGAGTGGATTTTACTAGAAATGACCCAAAGCAGAAGTTCATCATAACGTTTGTCTTTTTTACAGGGATTACTAGGCTATAGGAGCGACTTTCGAAGGGAAGTAAAAGACTTCAGAAAAAATGCATCAGCGAGAGTTTGCAGCAAAAGGAAGTGGAACAGAAAATGCAAATGAGGAAGTGGCACACAAAACATTTAACACCTTCACTTTAAAGCATGAAACGGGGAGAGAAGGCAATGAATTTGGGGTTTCAGCAGTCATTGTCACAGGCAGCAGTAATACATATACATACTACATACCCAGTAAAGGTGATTATTTCACTGCTGCCTCAATAGTTTCAGATTAAGAGATGAAATGGCTAACAGAAAGATGCAGATCGGACTATATACTACACAAGATTTATTTCTGTACATTTCAGAAAGCCAGAGGTTTAAGATGAGGGTTCAGTCTGCTACAGTATTTGACTCTGTCCTTCGTTAATAATGCACAGAAATAGTAACTGAACCAATTTACTAAATAATGTAAAATATTTAGTCCATTCCAAGCAGCTAAGACAACAGAAGTTTCGAAATTTTCCCCAATGGTGGAGTATCACCTCCCTCTCCCCAGTTTTTGCAAGTAGAATTCTAAATCCCACTGAACAGAACCTTGCCATCACCCTCCAAGACAGAGAAATTACTGAAGATTGCTAAACCAGCTCCAGCATCAAGCCAACTAGTCAGACAGCCCTTCGGCCAGCTGTGTGACCAAGCATGACAGCAAGCTGCAGATCCATGCCAGATTCGAGGCCCTCAGAATTGTTAGTACTGCAACCAGAACAACACTTCACAAAGCACACACCTTCTCCAGGAAGATGGCAAGTAGTCTAGAAAAAAAATCAGAAACCCAATGATGTTACATTAGTATTTCAGATGGCAGCTATTTCGGGATGATAAAAATCCTTAAGGCTAAAAACTTAACCACTTACTAGTCCACCAACATGGAAGCTTCTCTTGTCCTTACCAGTGCAAATCCAGTACAGAAATTCAGCCACTAGACATGAAGGTCTGTCTTTACGGCATGAATAGCTTGAGCTATAACTAGGGGTAGCTCCTAATGTTCACTACGTGCTTGTGTGGAGCTACCCACCCTGAATCAAAGGATACCTGACATTTCAGCATAGTCTACAAGCACATGAGCAGTGCTTGATGCCTGCTACGGTGAACTTGTACAAGACCTGTAGGATTGGAAGGGAAAGCTTCAAGAGAAGCAAGCTGGTTGAGCAGAAAGAGACAGGATCTCCTCCATCCAGGGAAAGAAAAAAAAAAAAAAGCTGCTGAAATGCTAGTTCCTGGTTCCTTCTGCCAAAAGAGTGGATAGAAAGCACATGGCTTGCACATCTGCTTGTCTAGCAATGCAAATACCCTTCTCCTACTACTCAATTAAATAATCTGATACTGTAACCAAACCACTAGTATAACTGTACCAAGACACCCTCTTTAAATATGACTTAACTGCAGCTCCACTCCAGCTCAAGCTGGCATGCAGAGGTAAGAAGAAACTTGAATATTCCATGTGCAAAAAACATTGATACAAGAGTGTCTTCAAATTCAGCATGAAATCAAAGGCTTTACTTGAAGTGATGTATTCTTGTCCATGTTTGCAGCTGTTTAAGCATTCAAAGCAGCAGCCAAGCTTTATAAAGAAAAACACTACTTTCCCAGGAAATAACTCTGCAGTAAATCTGTGCTGATATAAATTCCAGAGAATTTCAACATTCTATAGAAAACTGATCAGCAAGACCTAACTGCCACAGAAAAACAAACTAAAAAGGCACATTGCCACTAAAGCCCCCCTTCTAATTCACAAGTTCAAACTTCATTTATCCATTCACATGTAATGAGGCAGAAGAACTTCGCGAAGAAGTGTTTCCAAAGGCTGTTTGAAGTCTCAAAATAAAACAAGCTTTGCAGGCCTTGTCTTCTAGCACATTAGTTTCCACAGCTGCCTGTTGCTCTGTTACAACAACACCAAGTCCATAGTAAATGAATGGCTTTCCTCAGCATCACTTGATACTGACCGTTTCAACTATAGGATTTCAAAACCAACATCAAGAAATCAATTCCAACGTTCACTGGATACTACTAACATGTTTTGATGTATTATGCATCACCCATTACATACACAAGCTCTCCAATTATTACTCGTTATGAGCAAAGTAGTTTGCCACTGTGAATATGCCCAAGAAATCTGGGATCTGTCAGCTGAAGTACTGAACAACAATTTCAATTTCTCTGCTTCTAAAACATACACTTGAAAATATAAGAGTAAATCAGTTCAAGCATGCAAGTGGCATGAGTATAATGAATACTCAAAACCAATATATTTAATAAATGTGGCATACTAGGCAGTAGAAATACATGCTTTCCCCTATCACTGAATTTGGCTACCAAATGTCTGTTAGAATAAAGAGATTATATTTGTTAGATAGGAAGGGGCTCCAAGAATTTAAAAGGATTAACTAAAATTCTGCTGAATTGAGAGGTCCACCAAAAACAAAAAAAAATCCCCATAGATTCTGGGTCTTTTCTAGACGCAGAAAACACCATGAGTTCAACAGCAGAATATTTCAGTATGTGAAAGGAAAAACTAATTCACAACATGTTGAAATTCCAGACACCTATAAATCCTTAACACAAATAAAAACCAGCAAATCCAACAAATATTTACCATACTTAGAAGCCTTCAAAATAGTTCTCCAGCTACCTCCCCTGCCAAAAATGAAGAAATCAAAGATAAGCTTGAAGTTTGCAGCTTCGAGCTTAAATCAGCACAAAGGCTGCCATTTTGATCTCCAGCTGTTTGTACAAATTTCTTAATTTCTTCCCAAACATTTTGATTCTTCTTGTGGCAGAAGAAATTACATCCATCAGTAGCTAAAAATATTTCAGTTATTTGAATTTTCAAAAGAGGGGTGAAAAACAACTGTGCTTTACCAGTTAAGAAAATAATCCAATACAACATTTCAACAACTTTTATCAAAGGTGGGCTTGGATCTAAATAATAGTTAAATGTGAAGGAAAACATTAGGTTAAACTGTAACAAATAATTCTAGTGTAACTTGAGATTATTGTCATTTTTACCTCTAAAGGCAGACTAAGTTCTCAGGAGAGAATGTAAGTGCGATGGCAGCTCTGCTACAGAGCTAAGGCTCGAGATGCTTTGATTTCATTCTCAGTCGAGACACTAATTTTTCTTAGATTACAGGTATTCTGTATGTGAGCTTTCCATACGGAGAAGTTAATAGCCACCCTCTACCTCCACCTCTCCTTTTAAGAGAATAAGCAGTGACAGCCTGCGATTCATCATACTCCTTGTACAGGGAAGCTTCCAAAGGCAAAGTACAGCTATATCCTACACTGGAAGACATTTGTAATCTGATCCTATCAATGATCTCCATCTACTGCATGCCATTAAGATTAGAGAGCTAAGAAATTAGCCTGACAAGACCAATTGCTCCCCATCAGTACTGTATACTAATGTACTTCTGCTATGGAGATAATTAACAAAACTTAGTATTATAACCCACTGGGCACACACAGCCTGGTCAGTAACTTACACCAGCAGTGTAATTCATGTGATACGCTGCCTGTGCTCAGGATCCTATGCAAGCAAAAATAAAATAAAAACAAGTCAAAAGTAATGATCACAACATGTCTAATAATATTAACTGGAACCACACAAGAACCAGGAAGTCATAACACATCCCATTTGAACTGAAAAGTCCAAGAAGAGTTGTATTATACAAGATTCCAGTGCAGTTACAAGACACCACTAAGTACACATCAGCTAAAGACAGGCCTGCAAGAGCAGACTGAAACTACCTGCAGCAGTATTTTCTGCTCCTTCCTCACACAAAGCAGTCAAGAGAACTCTGGAAGAGAGCGCCCTGAGACTGCTCAAAAGAACAAAGAGGACACTAATATGTGACTATTCATGCAGGAAGTTTAATCAAAAAATAAAGACTTGCAAAGGCATGAAAGCTAATTCATGTGCAGGTCACACTGATACAGTGATGGAAACACTCAATCACCATCAGCTCTTCTGGAATTCTTCACCTGCTCTGGTTCAGTTAGCTTTCCAGAAACCCTGTCTTTCTCATCACTGCATAAGACACTTCAAATCACTCTATCATCTGTCAGATGATGGCTTTTCTTTCCCTTTCCTCCATACAGCAATACTGCCCACAGACAGTGCTATTCTTGTTTCAGAAAAGTAAATGGCATGTACCTTCTCACTGAAGAATACAGTAAATAAGCCTGAGCTAAAGTAGGCACACTAAAGAGTAGCTGACGTACAAGGACTTTATACTGTTACTCCTAAAAGCATGATTCCTTGAGTCATGTTTTACAGATAAAGCACATACTGAAAAACAAAACAGGTTTAGGTTGTTATTAACTATGAAACGTCACATGTGTTGTACCATATAAATCAAATATGAAGCCACAGTAACTTATTCCTGCTATGAAAATACCTTTTTTAAGCACAAACAATTCTATTTCTGGCATGTAAAGTAGCTTTTAATACTTCCATGGACAAATAGGAAGATTAACAAAGACTATTCAATTTCTGTAACTATTGAGTATAATCAAGACTATTGTTTCAGTATCTGATAAAAAAATGTTTTCTATTTTCTCTTTATTTGAGGAAAACAGCCATGGAAAACGAGAAGGGGACTGGCTCAATTATACATTATTTCACGTACAACAAAACCTCTGTGTTCGCTGCCTAATAACTCCATTCATACTGCCGCTAGCTATATAAACACAAAACTAATCTTCCAGCAAGGGACAGAAAAAGTTTGCTTTGCACAACTCATCCCCAGAATTCAGCTGGAAACAAATCAAGTTTCCACATCACTTAAGGGAAACATAGTATGGTCCTAGTCTCAAATGAATAGCTACAGATAAAACATCCTAATTCTTTCTAAGAATGACTTGGGGCCCGTGGGCAGATAACTGTCCTTCCACCTTAGCATATTTTCTTCTGATGAGAACTTAAAAGCAAAAAGCTGTAGCATAACAACTGACAAAGCTCAGTTCCACTGCTCAAACACAGAGTTTAATCTTCAATCACCGAAGTTTGCAAGCACTGTAACCAGTAACTTTAACAGATTTCCAGCCTGAGCACTAGTGCAGCATAATTCTTTTGTATTGTGTCAGTCTTTATATATTAGAGGCTACACAACTTCACATCTGAACTACAGAGCACTGTAGCGTGGGACAGCCTACTGGAGGATAAGAACTGCAGCCTTATTCCATTACTTCATTCCTCTCCTCAAGTACACTCACTATTAGTTTATGGAAAACACTGTATCAGCCAAAGTCAAAACAACAGTCTGTCTCCTCTAAATGGTAGTATTTTTTGATTCCCCATGTCAGGTTTTTAAAAGAAGGCCAGTCTTGCGTGATAGGCAAAAAAAAACAACCTCCTCATCCCCAGATTTAAAGTTTCTTGAAGTTCCTGGCTGCTTTCATAATTTGCCCCATCTTTTTCTAATAGGAGTACTGTCCCCTCATAGCTGCAGTTTACAAAAGAGGCACAAAGAACTACAGCTTTTTCCTATTCCTGCACAAACATCGCACACTACACCATTTGTGCTTTGAAGTGTTTTCTATCAAGGAATCTCACAACTGTATCCAATCACTCAAGCACTGGCCCCACTTCACAGATTACTGCTCAACCTAAAACTATCAGCCCTTCTCCTGTTATCCGCAGCGAATACTGAACTATATCAGAAAGAAAGAGACTAAACAAAGCATTTGTTGACTGCTTTTAGGTCAGTGTTAGACACTGAGCAGTTGAGATAAATCCCTGTCTTCACACGCCTGCACTCACTCAGACTCCAGGCTTCTTCTCAGCGACACATTTACTAAAGAGCCAAGTAGGAAAAAAAAAATTAAAGGAAAAAAAAAAACCCAAACGTGGTGGGGCGGGGAAGGGTTTAAAAGTTCCCGAGCTGTCAAGGACTCCCGGCGCCCTTCAAAGCCAAAGACGATTATTTCTTAAATACTTGAAGAGTGCCGGGCATCAGAACGCCTCGGCGGTGCCGGGGGCCGCTCTCGGGGGGCGAACACGAGCGGGGAACGAGCCCCCCCCGGGCGGGCGGGCAGCTCCCGGGAATGGGCGCCGCGCTCCCGCAGCCCGAACGCAGCGCCGCGGGGAACAGTCCGGGGGCCCGTCCCCGACCCCACGCACGGAGGGCTCCGGAGCCTCCCCCCGAGAGCGCGGGGGGAAGGGGAGCGCGCCCCGCGGCTCCGGGGACCGGCGAGGGGCCGAGGCCGGCGGAGGACTCGGAACAAAGCTGAGGCGAGAGGGCCCGAGGACGGGCAGCTCAGCCCGGGCCAGCGGAGCACGGCCAGCAGCTCCCGAGCGACCCACCGGCTCCCCCGCCGCGGCTGGGAGGAGAAAGGGGCTCCCGCAGGGCAGCGCCGGGATTATCCCCGCGGGCTGGAGACCGCTAAAAAGCGGCTGCTCCCCCTCCGCGCTCCTCGCGGGCGGGGAAAGGACCCTCTGAGCGCGGCCGCCCGCGCTCCTGCCCTCCCTGCACCGTGGCTACGAGGGGCTGGAGCGGAGCCCCGCACCCACCTGGCGCCGCGCTCCGTCCCATCCCGCTCCAGCCGCCGCCGTTCCAGCGCTCCAGCCGCCGCCGCCTTCGCGGGCTAAGCCGCCGCCGCCCCGCCCCCTCAGCCGCTGGCCCCGCCCCCTCATCGCCCTTATGGATCCTGCGCGAGGGGCGGGGCGAAGCTCGCCAATAGGAAGCAGGTCCCGGCGGCGCTGAGCGCTGATCGGCGTGGGGAGCGGCCAATGAGAGCGCCGGGGGGGCGGTGTCAGCTGTCAATCAGCGGCCCCTACCTGGGGCTGGCGAGCGGCCGGGAGCGAAGGATAGCGATTCCGTCCCTCCTCCCTTCCTCATTCATCCCTCCCTTCATCCTTCCATCTCTCTCCCGGCCTGCGGGCCCATACCCGCCGCTTCGACCCCTGCCCTGCCCGGTCTGGGTCCCGCCTGGCCCCGTGAGGCCGCCCAAGCGCCCAGGGTGTGGCGGCTGCCCTGGGGCTCCCTGACGCCCCGCTCGGGAGCAGCCGCTCTCCCCTCAGTGCCCGAGCCGCCCCTTCCCCGCCCGGCCCCGGCTGCGGGACAGCGGTGCCCAGTCCCTCGCAGTCCCCGAGGCCATCTGGCGCCTCCCTCACGTCGCCCGCGGGGTCGATACTGTCACCCATCCACCGCCCCGGCCCCTTTTCTGCCCGCAAGAGGCCTCTGCGGCGCTTCTGCCCTCATTCCCGACTGCCACAAGCACACCCACCCCCGCTGCCCTTTTCTTGCCCTTGCGACCCAATTCCTGCTGAATCCAGCTCCTGGCCATCCGGGCCCCCAAGAGATCCATGTTTATCCAGACGGGCTCTCTCCCGCTGGGCAGGTGCATCGCGGGGCCGCAGCTGCCGGCCGAGCCCCAGCGATGTGCCCCTTCCAGCTGTGCCTGAGCTGCCGGCCTTTTGTGCCTCTCCCTGCGGCGGGGGCTTTTGTTGCGCGCCGCAAAGCCTTTAGGAAAAAAAGTAGGTAAGAGTGTATCACGTGAATGAGATTTGGAGGGGCAGGGTGTGTAGAACAACTGTTAAATTTATTTTAATGGCCCGGGCGGCTTCAATAACTAGTGACAACATAGGACGCCCAAAACCAGCGAGCTCATGAAGGTGACGACCAGCTGCTCTGCCCCGTCCAGCAGGCTGCCCAGATCGATAGAGTCTCTGCTTGGCCTTTACATGGGACAAAGAGGTCAGGAAGACCCCCGTGATCATGGAATAATGCTCTACAGAAGGGGAGCAGGCAGTGATGGGCAGCAGCCGATCTAACCAGCTCAGCAGCCTGCCCCATCCATGGGGGCTCGGGCTGCTCCTCTGCAGACGCTTGGACCCCGAGGGGCCATGAGGCAGTGGTGTCTCAGGCTGTGGAAAGCTGAAGGGGCAGCCACTCTCTCTGGAGTCATATTGAATAAATACTATTTAGTCAATAAAAATAATCACAGCTGAAAGTGTTTTTTAATCACTGTCTCCAGTCAATGGGCGACCAAAAGTTTACTGAACTCAACCCAGATGAGCCACTTCAGTTCCCCGCATCTTGCCTTACAGCAAATTTGCAGGCTCACAAGCGCCTCCTTTTCACCAAAAAAAAACCCACAAAAACTCAATATGTGGGGTTCCTATAATTCCCAGAAAAATTATTTGTATTTGAGGTACTCATGTCGGTCGTGGTAAGAAGTAACAGCTAAGAACCACTGCTGTAATCACTCCAGATTACACAGCAAAAAGCACCAGCTTTGAACTGCTGATGGTGACAGTTTTATGATCACTAGCAAAGTAAACAGAAAAGAAGTCTTTAAGTAACATAACCCTAAAAGAAGGAAGCAGCACGCTTTTTACTCAGCATAAGGGCTTAGTGGGACAAAAATCCTAAAAGCAAAATAGTCTCAAGGTTTTCAGAAAAATTAATTCTCTATCCAAAAAAAGAGTATTTTTCCTGAAACACATATGCAGCAAATGGAAACTCTTCAAAGACTGTAAAACAAAACAGAAGGAAAATTACTTGCTATTGTTAAAATACAGCTGCACTCTTACTCATTCAGTGATCCTTTTTTCATGCTGAAAATGGGATCTTGAGGTTTTAAAAATATTAATTTCAAGCAGACCTATCTCTACCAGTACTTTTTTTCTGCTCCATCAATACAAGTAAGTAGCCTGTGTGATGCAAGGTATTAATTAACATTTATTTCGTTCCGGCTGCTTCCCAGTCTCCTGGATTATTTCTTAGCTTTCATTTTTCACCTCTGTATTCATGACATTTTTAATGCCATTTCTAATAACATCTAGATCTTGTAAGAAAGGAGCTCAGGCACAGCTTTATTACTGCTGCTTTGACCTTGCTTTTGAATTTGCAAATAAGGTAAATCTGCCAAACAGTTTGTGTTGAATTGGTATTGAGTTTTCATTAAGAGAAAAAGAAAGGTGGCTAAATTAAATGCAAGGAATAATTGAATCAGCATTTGTATGAACCAATATTTTTTTTTTAGTTAAATCATCCTTCAGAAAAGCCCACTGAATGCAGTAAATAGAGGTTTAGACTGGCACACCAAGAGATCTCCAGGATTGATCTTCTATTAATTTCACTTGAAGGAAGAACCAGACTTCAGAGGGTAATGAAAAGGGAGGGTTATTGGGGACTGAAACCAAGATGAGTTAGTGAAAGTGAGCATGACATTTTCTTAATGTCTGCATATAATATCACTGGTTTAGATGAAATATATAAGGACCTCTTCCTCTTGAATAGTTAATTTCACACACACCAAAAAAAAGATACAGCGTAAGAAGAAACAATATTTTGAAAGCCTGTTATACAGCTTGTTGCTTCCTGCTGGAGAGCATATTTCATGATATGAAAACCTTTTTGTCTTTCAGGAAACACAAAATTGCTGAATATTGTTAAAATAAATAGTGTTGTGCAAATGATTTACAACGCCTCTGATAATCATTACAGCATCTCTGATTATTAATGATACATTGATAGGCCCCTGCAGAGTTTCTTGCTGAATCAGCTTTTGAAATAAATTGCTTTCCTTCCATCCACAGCCGCACCCCAGAGAAAGGGGAACCATGTCTTGACTGAAGTAATTGATTTAGGATAGCCAGCAGATACAGACACTGCACAGCCTAAGATGCTCTATGAATTACTACATCTCTGTTAATGGAGGTTGTTTTCCTTTATCACAAAACTGTTTAGCCTGATAATTCTGCATATGTATTTCTCATACTATTCGTATTTTCAGTGTTACTGATATTACCATGCGACTCACATTTTTCAGGAATACTTTCCTGACACTATTAATTATTTTGCTTTTTCTTTATTGTTTTCCTTCTATCCCTGGATTGCTGGAATACTGAAAGACTAACAAAGAATATGAAACCAAGATGCAAGTAGATCCTCAAAGGAAACATTCAACATAAGTTCAAAGAGTCACTGTGTAATCAATCTTGAGGAAAAAAATGCAGGGAAGCAAGAACAAAAGGAAGCCTAATAACTTTTCAAGACAGCTACTTTCATCAACTAAACAGGAGTTGTAATTCTGCCAATTAATAGTAAGGTCCATTAACTGTAAGTCATAAAAAACTATTTGCTATGCAAAGCACTCATTTTTCTTTGCTGGCCCTGACATTTTGGGAGGGCAGTGTAGCAGGATATCCTATGAAGCAAGGACTGGTGATCTATAGGAGGAGTGGACAGACTCTCTCAATGGTTTTACAGCGTTGCCAGTTGAACAAGCTCCCTTTATAAAAATAAACACAGGAAAGACATGATGCCAAGTTCCCTGAGAGATTAAAAAATTATATGCAGAAAGCTGTATTTAGTAGTGCACTGTTGATTTAGGGTGGCGCAGCTGGGACCAATGGGATGAAACTAAAAATTGGGAACCAGGGTGAACATTAAGGGGAAGGGGAAGGGGAAAGGGAAGGGGAAGGGGAAGGGGAAGGGGAAGGGGAAGGGGAAGGGAAGGGGAAGGGGAAGGGGAAGGGGAAGGGGAAGGGGAAGGGGAAGGGGAAGGGGAAGGGAAGGGAAGGGAAGGGAAGGGAAGGGAAGGGAAGGGAAGGGAAGGGAAGGGAAGGGAAGGGAAGGGAAGGGAAGGGAAGGTCACAAGGAAAGTTGGGTTTCTGCAAACAGGACAATGTGAAATGTTTCAAGGAGTACTGTAACAAACACTTTCCCATCAGCTAAAGATGAGCTCTTTTTTTTTTTTTCCTGGCTGGATTCACTGTAGCTTTTTACAAACCCAGCAGTCCTTTCCTAAACTTCTGTGCCTCCTTGTGTTATGGCCACCAATCATAACAGGGGTGTAATGTCAGAAGAAATCTCTTATATAGGTAAAAATAGGCTTTCTTGGAGAAAAATAAAAGGGTAAGGAATAACAATATATTGTTCAGTGTTAAAGGATTTATGCAGTGTTCTGGGAAGTCCCTAGCTGCTTTCTCACTCTACTAACCCCATAAACAGACATGGATGTTGAAAGATTCATGATAACTGTGTTGGATTGCTCCCACCTGATGTCCAATAGTTACTAGTAGCCTCACTCCATCTGATTTGTCTGTCCCTCTTGCCTCTCTCAAGGGTAAAGTTTACCAACGGAGATTGCAACCATCCATTTCCCACTGACGTTCAGCAAGAGGTTATCATCTAGGTCCCTTAGGGCCCCTTAGAAATCTCTCTTCTCATCCATGGAAAAGAGTGAGTACCTCAGTGTTGTACTCTATTACCATCCCTGACTTTGGGAAAGTCAAGGGAACAGGGTGAAGATAAGCTATGTGAACAAGAAGTGGCTTTCGCTTATATTTGAACCCCTGTGATTTGCATTAGATATGAAAGCGCTTTGAATGACACATGGATGCCCAAAACTGCAGAGTCAAACTCAAGCTTGTTCAAAACCTTGGAAAGTCCCAGCATCATCCCACTTCTTTGGACAGACATCAGCTGCAGTCTAGTATATGAGGTAAGGTGAGGGAGGAATAATGAAGGAGATGGCAGTGATGAAAGGATGAGTTATGTTCAATTATTTTTCTTTTTTTAAATTCAAAATTTTAAAATTTAAATTTTAAAAATCATAGTAGGTGCCAATAAAAAATATGCTCCTGGCATATCCTGGAATTCTTAGGAGGAATATTACATAGCGAACAAACATGAAAAGTACAGTAAAAAATGGATAAAAATAGAAAAAATATAAAATCCATCCCTTTCAACCATACATACCTCATGGGAATAAAGCTGTCATGGAAGCACCCTGATTACTGATCTCAGTGCCTGCCTCACAAGTATCAGCTTCTTTTTATTTATGCACAGCCATGTAGATGGCAGGGATCAAATGATCATGTGTACAAGGATACACAACAGTGAGTACAAGATGCTTTCTGAACTTTCCCTGGCCCATTGTACACAGCTTCCTCTTAGGAGTGCTGTGACAAGTGAGCTGTTATATCCTTTTATGTGACGGGGGAGTGACACAAGGCCACTGTCTCCTTCCAGCAGCTTGACCAAGGAGTTTATTTTCCACCTGAGATGTGACTCTCCAACTCACTGTCCCCACCTTCTAGACAGAGTTTGATCACCAGTTAGGCTTGCCCAGTTGACTTGGCATCTGGTGTCCCAGGGTGGAAGAAGCTGAGATGTAAAGGATTAAGATGTGAAGGTAGAGGTAAAAATTGGAGACCAACAGAAGAAAACTAAATATATGAATCATAGAGGTGAAATGGAGTTTTACTGAGACCACCTTTCAAAAATGTATGTAAATTAACTGCAAACTGAAAAGTTAACCCTAGAATTAAATCATGAGAGTAGTGATAGAGACATGGAAAATGGGGCCAAAATGGCAGAAAGAGTTATCTGAATCTACCTTCCTGTGCCAAGCCTGCATAAATGAGAGAGATATGGTTATGGGCTGATGTCTGCTTTATTATTTTAAGGTATTTAATCTAAAGCAGAGAATTTCACCATGTCCCCATGTATTCTTGCCTAGTTTCTATTGTCAAAAACTTTTTGCTAATATCTAATGTAACTCTTCCACAATGTAATTTTAGCACATTCTTTTCATATCCACAATGGATACAGAGAACAGATGATAATCTGCGATTATTTAAAAGCTTCTCATTCTCTCCAGTTATTAATTCAATAAACTAAAGCCCTAGCTCTTTCTTTCTTGCCTCATTGAACATGTTCTCTAATTCTCTGGTCATTTTCCTTTCTTTCTTTTGAATTGCCTCCACATATGCTGAAGTTCACAGCCCAGAGCTAGACATGCAACTCTCAACAGCAAAGCTTCATGTTTGCTTTTACTGTAATAGTATGACACTGTTGATACATATCCCACTTGTGAATCACTGCAACCTCAACCTCTTTTTCAGCAAAGTTGCTGCCTAGTCAGCTGTTTCCCATTCTGTGTTAATGCACTTGATTTTTCCAGATTAAGTGCAGACCTTGCGTTCTCCTCTTTGAAGTAAGTTCATCCTAGTTTTTTTGGCCATCTGTCCCATTTGTCAGGATCACTTTGATTGCTACTTCACCAGCTTTGTGACATCTGCAAATGTGCTAAACATACTTTCTACTTCATCATCCAGGTCCCTGAAGAAAATACAAAACATTACCAAACTCAGGACATATCTCTGGAGAGTCTCAGGCAACAGTTTTCCACTGTAGTAGTGAATCCTTGCTAACTATTACCTGATCACTGCTTTCCAAACAATCTTCTCCAGATTCTTAAAAGAATGTCTAGCAGTGTTAAAAACCTCTCTCTATACCAAAGTTTTAAAGGGAGCTGAAGTTTAAAATTTCCTTAAAATTCATGAGTATATTAAATTTGATTGCTTATCTCTTGTTCCTATTATGGAACATTGAGTATTTTTGTGAGAGAGACAAACCATATTTCAGAATAGACAGTGAAAGCTGGGCACTTTGCATACCAGGCAGGGAAAAGTTGGATTTTCACTCAAAGAAAATCCTTAGATTTTGAGCATCAGTAAGTAATTTGTATGTGAGTGTTTACTCACATGACTGAGGGTCCACATCGCTATGATTGATCTTCAAAATGACCATTTCTTTTTAATGAAGTTTTGGAATTCTGTATTTATTTGTTTCCTCTTTTTTGAAGCTTATTCTTTATTGTCCTTAACAACATAGCTTCAGCATGCGAATTCTCTAGCTTTTATTCTTTTTGGCTAGAGCTAATACAATTTTGCTACATTTTAGACTCAAAAACAAGAGAAATCATGCTCTTCCTCAAGCACAATGCACGTCTTTATGCAAAGTTGAAGAGCAATCACCGTGATGGGTTTCCATCTTGCACATTATGTCCTAAGCCTCCTGTTGTCTCCAATTTGACTTGTGTAGCCATGAAGCATGAAGCACGAGTCCCTTTAGATATCAGTCATGAGCTCAGTCCTGCAAGGCTCCCTTGCCTTTGCATTATCGTAGGCCCTTCTGCCTGAGCTACATGGAAGTTTCGAAGTTCCACTTGCACTTTCTGCATCAGCACGCTCATTTCTTTGCAAGATAAAACCTGATATGAAAAGAGCACAAAAAGTATCACTTTCTGTGGCTCTTACATCTGCCTGAAAGCTGCATGGATGCCTGGGGCCTTCAGGGGACATGCCTAGGCTCTCCTTTCTCATGTACAATTCATATTGTATTCACACGTGCCCCAGTGCGCAATCAAATCTCACCTGAGCGCATGCAAACTGGAATAGGCAAGAGGCTCTGGCTGCACTCTGCATGCTTGCTGTGTCAAAAGGAACAGGAGTCCTTACTCCCAATGGTAATTAAGCCTTGCTGGGAAATCAAGCGTATGTCATGTAGAATAGGCTGCCTCTTCCATTTTCTTTCACTCCCTCCCCCTCTCAACCCCCTTTTGGATAGGAAGAAATCAAAAAAAATTGAAGGAGGAGCAGATTTTAAGTAATTCTTTACAGGAGTTTTTCACCTGTAGGGAAATATGTTGTTTGGATAACAGAATTACAAGAGGAATTCTTAACTGACACTGGAAGGAAATAACAGCAACCACAGCAAGACAGAAAAAAAACCTGTCAGAATAAAGAAATCTTGGTAAACCCACAGAGAAGGCTATTGGGAGGCTCCGTTGCAGAAAGAGAATAGCAGAGCCTTTATGCAATGTAGATGCTCAGGGAGGCGAGGCAGCAAGGAGAAATAGAGGCTATTTGCTCATTCAGTTTTAGCTGGAATGGGAGATGGCTGTCTTTCCTATCATATATCAAACTGAGCTCCAGAACTCTGCAACAAAAACAGTTCAATACAGACTGTCTGCAGCCATGTCTTTTTTATTCTCCTTTTTCAACCAGTGCTGCATGGGAAACCACATCTCACACATGCTCCCCCAGCTGAAAAAAAAAGTCAGTTTAGAAACAACTGTCATTACATAGCATATTTTCCTCATTATAAGGCACTCAAAGAACAAGAAAAAGCCATCTGCTGTAACTTGGCTGTCCTTTCTGTTTTAGGTTAATCCACATTTCTAGCTTTTCATCTTCATTCCCAATTAAATCTTTCTCCCAGAAATTATGGTTTTACAATTTGTATTTAAACTTTCTTATTCAATTCCAGTTCTTTTTTCAGAGTATCAGACAAAATCATCATAGAAAACAGTTCTGCCTAAACTTTGAACATGTAACTGATCTTCTATTTTTAGGCAGATCTCTGGGGAAAAGGACTTAAGATCCCAGGGAATTAATAGTCCCAGCTTTGTGCTAGATGCTAAAGTATAATGGCATCATAGCATACCTTGAGTGTTAAATACTTCCTTGTACAGAGTTCTTGTGTGGAGCCTTCTGTTCACTTCCACTTTACATTTCTAGGAGGTTGCTAGAAGAGGCTGTTGTACTGTGCTTTGTACAATCAGAGAATTGCACCATGTCCTGTCTCTTGGGAAGGCGTTTG
Source organism: Calcarius lapponicus (assembly GCA_039654755.1). Taxonomy (NCBI): domain Eukaryota; kingdom Metazoa; phylum Chordata; class Aves; order Passeriformes; family Fringillidae; genus Calcarius; species Calcarius lapponicus. The sequence continues at coordinate 46,414,535 of CM077462.1, read as the reverse complement.
ATTTTTGTTCTGCCTAGTTCTATCTATTGTGCCTTAATCTAATACAAAAGTATCTGTGTGGAGAGCAGAATGATGGGAAATGCTTGCCCTCGAGTTCTAATGCTGTCTCTCCTATTTCAGTCTTGTTAATGAACAGCAAAACAACACAACAAACCGACAAGTCTGAGCTTCTCTTTGGTATCACAGCAGGCACATGGAACGGCTTCTCCCAGGCATACTGATCGCTTTTACTACATTTATAGTGCTCTAATAAATGCTGCTCGGAGCCGCTCCAGGCAATTGTAATTAATTCTCAGTGGGATGCTCATAGTGGTCACCCCGGATCAGAAAGGTCGGGACTTTGTCTGTGCCTTTACAACATCAGTAAAAATTAAATACCCACTTTCCCCAAAGGTCATCACAAGCCAAATACACAAAACGATCAATCTCAATCAGTTTCTCGTTCCCTGCTGTTTCTCATTATTTCTGCAGATATCCTAAAAATTAAAAGTAAACACACAAACAAATCAAGGCAGAAGGCGTTTTCAGTGTTCATCTAATCCTCTCTCCTGTGCAAGCAGCTGATGAAGACACAGCCAGGGAAAGTGAGAGAGCCCCCCGAGCACGTGGGGAGCCAATTCACCTGTGGGGATTCTGGCTTTAATTAATCTCCCTGCCTTCTTAGGGTGGCTAAAAGAGGAAAATCCGGGCTGGAAAACATCTGTTGCACCGCGGAGGCAGCAGCAGCTCAAGGCAGAAGCTTACAGAACCTGAAGGAAAAATGCTTCCCGCGCTGCCGGCGCGGGGCGAGGAGCGGGGCTGGAGCCGCCGCTCAGCACCATGGACAGGGAGCGCCGGGAGGGACCGGGACGCGGCGGGATGGCAGGGAGGGGAGCGGCGGGCAGGGAGGGGGCGGGCAGGCCGGGAGAGGGGCTGCCCACCCCATGGACCCCCGGCACCGCCGCCCCATCCCCGCGGGACCGCCCGGCAGCCGGAGGGAGAGGAGCCGGCTTGGGGAGACGGCTTTCTTTGCTGCGTGCCTTTATTGCCAGCGCTCCGCTGTATTCTCTGCAACTTGTCATGTCCTTTGAAAAGGGCAATGTGAAATTGTTTGTCAGTTTTCTTTCTGTTATTTTTCTCTTCTTTCCTCTTTTTTCTCTTTTTTCTTTCTTTTTTTTTGTTTTGTTTTGTTTTGCTCGTTTTGTAAAGGAGGAGGAGGAGGGGGGAGGAAGCCTTGATGCAAGCAAAGCACAAAAATAAGGAAGAGAAATAGAGCAGCATGCACTTCAGCCAAGAGAGGAAGCATCAGTCAAAATCATGAACAAAATAAAACCAGTTCTAGACCATTCTAACCCCACAGCTACTCATAACCATGGCCTTCCTCAGAGAGAGAACATCAGCCAAATGTTCCTCATTGACACTGGTGTAAATCCAGGTACACTCTTTCAGTATAACTGTTTTCTCTTTACAGTGCCAGAGAGCACAAATTTGACCTTGGTGATTTTATTAAAAATATATAAACTTTAAAGAAAAAAAATCTGCTTCTTCCTCTGTATTGTTTCTTTATCTGACAAGTATTATTTTCTTTCACTGGCATGGTGGAAATCCTGAGCACATTACCACTTTTTCAGAAACCAGGTGATTTTGCTTGCAAATGTCAAGTCCTGTTGTTAAGTATGGGAAGTGTCAGCTTCAGAGCCAAGGCAGTCAGGTTGGCTTAAACAACTGCAAGAAACAGTCTTCAAAAGCTATCAGACACTAGGTATCATTACACTGCTAATTTCCCTTGGGACACTCAATCTCTGCTCACAGGGTCCTCACAATCCCCTGCAAAATCTTCATCTCAGTCTTACTCTCTTTACAACAATCTCAGCCTCACTGTCTTTGCATCAATTTCTGCCTCCCTCTCCTCCACTATATTCTCACTTCCCTCTCTCCTCCGCTATATTCTCACTTCAGTGCATCGTCTTGTTCACTCTGTTTTTCTTTTTAGTCATTGTGCACCACCATTAAACCAGCCAAGGAAGAGAAAATGTTCCAGCCTCACTGCCTTTTCCTCAGTGCTCTACTTCCTTCAAAGAGCCAGGGAGCCAAATGAAGGGGGATACCATCACATCATATAGGATGTTTTCAGGGTCTCTCTCTTACATTTTACTTTCTTTGACTGCAAATCATGGGGCAGTCAAACTCTGAAGAGTACAATCTCAGTTATCTTTGAGATATCTTTATCTACTGCTGAAGTACAAATGAGAATAAATTATCTGCCTTCAATTTGTACACAAGATAATTTCATTTCTCATCAAATAGTGTGTCTTGTAAGAGATGCAAACAGATGATGGACTCTGGCTGGTGTTTACTATATGAAGTTCAACAACTCCTCTGATGCAGCCCTTCTTTTCTGCTCTATCTCTCTATTGATTCCCATCACATAATTAAATTGTGAACTCTGAAAGGGAAAGCCATCTTTCATTTCAAGTACTGCTCAGCATCTGGCCCAGCAGGGCTCTGAGCCCTTATTAGATCCCTGGCAAGGCTGCAATGCAAATAGCAAAGGGACTGCATCTGCCTGCTCACCAGCCCCAAGACTCCATGCTTGCCTAATGCAGGGGTCTTATATATCCACCAACACAATAGCTGGAGTGACAGATCACTACAGTGCTATTGTGCCAAAAGTGTTGTTATGAATATAAAGGATTGAGCCAGTTATTAATCATCTCAAAGCACTTTACACAGGCACAAACATAAATCACAGCACTCCATCCAGTTGGGTAATTACATTCTGCCACAATAAATTCCTTCTAAAATTTCTATCAATAGTAGTATTTTTCACTTAAAGTCCTAAACTTTGTTCTTTGTTGCTTTATACCACTAAATACTTTTGTATTTCCCTTCTGAGGTGATCAATTGCTTCCCGTGGAAATTCAGATGTCTGCAGAGCTGCAGTATGTTCTTTATGCAGCTGTCAGAGAACTCTAAAAAGCCATTTCTTCATATTAAATTATGTATAAATGCATTTTTTTTTACTGTAAAGAAAATGCATGAATGATGTTAAGCAACAGAGTTCTTCAAGCATCCTTTTTAAATGCCAGAAGAGTAAGCATAGATTCCTAAATTATATTTATCCTATTATGTCATCAAATCCAAAAGCATCCAGAAAAGAGAGAAAATACTCTAATCTCCTCCTAATGCACCTTTCAAAATCTCCACACAACTTGGACAGTTCTGAATATAAATGAAGTAGAGCAACTTCATTTCCAACTGGCTATTTATTATTTAGTATACAGTCTATATAGCTATGGATTCCTTTATAATACATGAAGGAAGCTTTTAATTAGTAAAGTAGGGAAGATTTGACCCTTTAGGCAGCCGCGCTGGAGAGCATTTGGAAAGCCTTGTGGAAGTGCAGTTTCTGAAGCCTTGCAATGCTATTCATAGCTACCACTTAGGATTTGTTCCTCAGAGAGATCAGCTCCCCCTGAACACAGTAAGGTGTTTGTGTACAAGTGGAAATGAAATACTGGAGCACTACATGCTGATGACAGCTTAAAGAAAATTAAATAAAGAATTTCCTTTGTTAAAGAAAATTAAATAAAATTCATTTTCCAGCTGCCTTACACAAGTACCAATGCACTCTTACAGCTTCCAAATAGAAGATAAATGGACCATCTTTTCGAAACAATGTCTTCAAAATTATGTATTACACCTGATATCATCAGTTTTGCAGCTATCTTTGGAAGCTTCTCTGGTTTAGCAGCAAACTAAAGAGATAAGCCAACACATACTAGGATCTGCATCGTTGCTTAGAAACAATCAGTTTGGGAATGGCATAATCCTATTAGTCTGAGGAAGACCAAAATTTTAATAGACTTCATGCAATTCAGATGCAAACCCTTCCTCTCAAATCAAATTTTACTACTCATATAACAGCTTTCCTCTTTTTTTCCCCCTCTGTACTAAAGGGCGTACAAAATGCCTCATGGCATTGCAACAATGAATAATGATGTGCTAAACCTTTATTGATTTGCTTGGCATTCTCATAGACTCCCCACTCCCAAAACATATGCACTGAATTACACACTCATGTTTGCAGTATTAAAACTGCATTACATTCAAAAGAGAAGATTGGAGAACTTAAAGGATTGTTAATGGAATATAGAGGTCCAGATTATTCAAGCTGGGCTTGGCACAAGAGCACATCTGGGTGCACAGGAGGGATGCTGACACCGCAGTTTTAGGGAACTCAGTCAGCTGGCATGTCTGATTAGAGTCCTGCTATTGTGAACAGAGAAACACCAGGATCGCCTGCGACTGAGCCAGAGCAGGGGCTCACTTCACTGTTCCACTCTTTCTCTGCTGAGTACGGAAGAAGCCTCACCACCTGAAAAGATGGTTGAAGTTGAGCAGAGCCTCAGGCCTACTCTGATGTATTTTCAGCTGTCTCAGGAGTCAGCTCAACACCATGGGGCTGCTGCAGCACTGGGGAGCCCTGTGCTCATTCTGTGGTGCCAGCGTGGAGGGTGCTGACTCCTTTCCTCAGCTCCAGGATAGAGAGAGTTCTAGTGATGACTCATAAAGACAACTTTCTGAATTCTAAGTGATGCAGAGCATCAAGAAAGAAATAGAGGCTGAAGTCTGTAATCTTGCATAGCTACATTCCCAGTTTCAGGAGTATTGAACTAGGCACTGAAATCCATCTTTATTCAGAGGAGTTCTCATTTACACGCCAAACTCCCTTCTGCTTCAGTGGAGCAGAAACTTGTGTAAAGTGCACCATACACCCAATGCTTTCCCAGTGGAATTACTTCCTGCCTCATGGCTGTGCCTGCTGGCTCCAACCCAGCCAAGAAGGAGAGTTACCTAACCCTACTGTGTCAGTGTGAAATTCACCTATTGGCTGTGGGCAGCTCCTTCTCAACAGATATCATGATCAGAGCTGCTATGACAACCCAGATTCAGTTCATACCTGCTCAGCAGCCACACAAATAATGGGAGCAGCCTTACCAACAGACCTGCTTTTCACCCCAAGACACTTCTCTCTGAGGCAGGGTTGACACTTGCAGGGCAGGAATAATGCTGAGATGCTACTGATGTTGCCTGGGCTGAACTCCATTATCTCAGGCTGTCAAGCAAACTTGCACTTTCGACATTAAAAGCATGAATTGCAAAAGTACTAATGGGAGATGATTCTCAAAAGGCATTTTTATAGCCAGCAGAAAGGTTCATGCCAATTGCTTAAAAAGGCTTTGAAAGTTTTCCAAGACAGCACAACACAGGCCCAGATCACTCCTACTGGTTTAGCTCATAATTGCCTTCTCTTTCAATGCATACTTTTGTCTTTAGCTGAGTATCTCCTTCCCTGCTTCCAAGTCCTCTCTCACTGCCAGTATCCTTCAGGAAGGGATGAACAGAACTTCCTTTCCCACCCCACAAACATGACCTGGCTGTGATGCAGCTTGCCGTGGGCAGAAGCACAAGGTGCACTTACCCAGCTATGCCCAAAAATATTTCCAGCGTTCCCTGCATGAAGTATGAAGGAGAAAGTCCAGCTCTGAGGCACAGCACAGCTGACTGCCAACTCCTAAAACCTGGAGTGATCCCACAGAACTTGGCAATTTCTGCTTGGCCAACACAACACTCGCAAAGCTCACAAAGCTTAACCTATTCTGTCACCAACAATTTCACAGCCAGCTGAGAAGAGGAAATGTGTGTGTTTCAGCCAACCCCTCCGAATGCAGGGTTTTACTGAGACAGGTTTATGCAAGTAACTTGAATAAAATATCATAATCTGAGCTCTTCTGGAGGTTCCCAGAAGCTTTTTTTCACCTGCATAATGTCTGTCTTCAGCCAATGCTGGAGGTCCAATTAATTTTTACATGCAGCATTTGGATCAGAATTTTTCTAACCTTCTTTGCTGCCATTTCTGCACATGTTGCAGAAGAGCTAGTCTGACCTGAGCTCTCCAGCACTATCCTAGACTGTTCTGCTGTTGTCTAGACCTCCTGGGCATTTCCACCTTGAGATCTCTAGTGGTACTCTCCTCATTCCTACATCCAAGCACTGAGAAAAATTTGAGCTAGCTGCTTCAGAAATGCAAAACAATGGATAATAACCTCTTCTCACTTGTGTTCCTTAACTACTTTTTCTCTTGTAAGAAATCTGTCTTTTCTACACTTTCAGCACTTTAATGATTGGCCTATTTCTTATTTCTCACTCTTTGGATTTTTTCATACATTGCATTTTTATCTTGGAAAGATTTCTTGGGTTCTTCAGTGTCTAGACACGTGGTTCTTCCTTATTAATATGATATATACATACATATATGTGGGATACAGCTGTTTGTGCACCTGGCTCATCCTGATGGTCAGTTCTCACGGGGAAGATGTCAACACAAAGTGAGAGTGATGGTGTCAAAGTAGCTAAGCCCCTTTGTTTTTTTCTCTAACTTTTCCTTGCCACAATCTGAAAGAGCCTTTCTACTCTGGAATTATAGTCCATGCCTTCCAGTTCCCACCCCATATATCCCCAAACAGTAGGAGGGTCTTTCAACTCCACAGCTGATCTGAGCTCTTTTTATTTTGCTTGGCCCTGCAGGCAGCCTGGGTTTGGGAAGGCTGTGGATGCTGTTCATGTGGAAATAACTGCAGTCATCAGAGTTCTTTGGGGTATCAGTGCTCGTAATGGGCCCTTACTGCAGTGCTGAGTTTCCAAGGTCTCAGGGCTGAGGTCCATTTGCCTTTTTTTTTGTCTGAACTTTCCTTAATCTGCCTAGAGCTTTCTTTTAAGCATAGTTAGTTGTATCTGCTATTTTTTCTTTTCCCCTAATGGCCAGGCAGCTACGCTTGACTAGTTTTCCTTTTGCTTGTTTTTGCAGGCTATAACCATAATGTTTACACTGACAGTAGCAACCAAGAGCTCTTCCATGCAGAATGAAGCCCTCATGTCTAAACACAGTGTAGTGGTGCAGAGGAAGGCAGGATGATAGGAAAAAGGGCAGAGTCTGACATGGCCGAGCCTAGGGCTGTAAACAACTCACCAGCGGGCAGTTACAAAAAGGAAGATCTGGGAGCTGCACAAAGCACATGTCAGGGGTAGCAAACAGCAAAGTAAAAGTATCTAACATAAGTAAGATACAGTTGCAATGCAGAGTGGCAAATCAAGGTGTGAACCAAATCAGCAAATTTACAGAAATTATCCCACTTGGCTCCTCCTATGGGGAGGAGGAAGACACTAGCAACCTGACAAGGTACACAGGGGTGCTGTTGCCCCCATCCCCTTGGTATAAAGCCATCAATCTGAGCACCCAGAAGGGCAGTGGAAGGGATTGCAAAACACTGGAAGAAGGACCAGACACCAGGAGAGGATACAACAATTTTAGCTGTATTGTTGTCATTGAAACTTTTTCTATAGCAATACTTTTTGCTTTTATTTCCATTCTCTTGTATATTAATTAGATCTGGATTAATAATAATTCTTTTGATCAGATCATTTAGATTTCAATTATGCCAACAGCATATTCTTACCCCTAGCCAGAGTGCTTCCTTTTTGTCCATAACAAGATTTTGAGTTTAATATGTTCAATAAATACCTGATACTTTGGGGACTGAGGGAATTTCTGATTTCTCTCGCTGTTAACAGCTACACACAGGCACCTGAAGGCACTAACATTCTCACCATTTTCCCAGAGCAATGTGAGTAAGAGTGGGAAAGAGATGCTCAGCAGTTGCAGAGCAGCCATTACAGTCAGTCACTGGGCTGGAGTAGCACTTTCACTGAAGCCCTACATACCTTCCCTGCTAGAGAGGATTTCTAATTCCTGCAAGAGACCTCATTTTTTTCCCCCACGGCTCTGCAGTGCATGCAGATAATTCCCATCAGCTCCTAACAGCTCTATGATATGTGTTTTAAGGTGCTTTTCTGAGTATGACAGAACAAGGTCCTGAGCTGTGTGAGATCATCCCCATCACCTTTGGTTTGGCACTGTAGCAAAGGGACTGTAACACTGTGCTGAGATGGTTTTTAGCCAAGCACCACAGAGCAGAAGAAATCCCCAGCTGACGTGGGACATGTAGGATCCATTATCCCTGTTCCTTGCCCACAGAGGCAGAGTCAGCTCTTAACTATTCTGGATTTATGGGCATTTTGCCTGAGGAGAGCAATTTGAAGCAGGTGCAGCATCACCAAGAAATGAGGCCAGTGACCTGGAGTTTCAAAAGTACTTGAGCATCTAGATACAAGTACAACCTTGCTGAAAATACCCCACACTTCTCCCTCTACTACTTATTACTTGGAACAGTTTTTCCCCTGGTTATTTCAACCCTTCCGACATTTGATAAAAATTTTCCAGATTTCTGATAGAATTGATGAATTTGGGAGACAAAATGCCAGCATTTCCTTCTGTACGCTCTGAGATAATTCACTTAATTTCCAAAGCTGCTTCCTGCAAATCTCACTCAATATCAGCAGCTCCAGTGGGAATTCAGTGCCTCTGAGAGTCCAACAAGGAACAAAACCACAGGCTAAAGACAAACTGCAGAGAATATTGGTGAAAGAAATTGAAGAATAGTTTTCTGAGAGATGTGACATTCCCTGGAGAAAGGGCTGTCTAACCTGGCTGCTCTATAGATTTTTAGGTTGCTTTTGTGAGAAAAAAAAAATCTAATTATGAATGTGTACAAGAAAAGTTTTCACTGGCAGATTTTCACCTAAATCCTTTACAGAAAAAGTGAATTAAAGAGGAATTTGAGTGGGGAAAGAATAGTGCTTGGGTCAGGAGATCAATCCCTTATGCACAGTGTATATGCCTTTACAATGTGCCTGCATTTTCCTTGTGTTTCCCAACTTTCTTTCTGCCCTTTAATTTAAGGTTGCATGTTCTGATAGTAAATGTCGCACAGCTGCAGAAAGGAAGTCACAAACAGCCTGTAATTTACTGCCAAGCATCATTCTGAAGAAGTTTGCAATTTGTGATAATGGTATTGTTCCTTCAGTTCTGTTCTTGTAGCTCATCCTTCATTACACACAATACTTTACAAAGCCTTCTGTGTTTAGCAGCATTAGCCCCTCAAGCAAGAGATTACAGTAAGAATATTTAAAATCTTATTACTGCAGCTTTTTTTTTCAAGTCCCTAGTGGCAGTGAGTACAAGGTATGAGTGGGTGGTGCCAGGAAAAATCATCCTTGTTTGTGTCAGACAGCAAATAAACCCCACATGTATAATACAACTTGACATGATAAACCGTCAGCGCAATTAGTCCTTGGATTAGTAATCTTATAACTCAGCTGTTCAGCAATGACTCAAACCATTGTATGCCATCTTTCAAGATATAAATAACTTTAGCAAGCAAAACAGACACCTGCAATTAATTGCTTCAAAATGCACTTTTCCATTCCAGATATCTGATCTTTTTTCATGATAAAACAGAAGATGATTTGAATTAAATGGATGGGCTTTACCCAAAGCAGTCTGAGGCTCAGATAGGAGTGTATCATCTGTGTCAGCCCTGGATGGACTGGGGAGGTGCACCTTTGCCTCACAATAGGACATTTCCCTGGTAAAGAATTTGCATTTTACAATTTTCCTAGGCAAGAAATTCATCATCTCTTGCCTTTAAGGAGGGGTGTGTGTGTGCACAGAGAATCACTGCACAGAATCACACAGGCAGGATTCAAAACAGACAGCTCTGATGTTTCTTCAGGTTAAAGCTTTGGTTTGCTTCTAATTACCATACTGGTCAAATCCACATGGGATTCAGATAGGTGAAACCCAAATTTATTTTGATGTGTGATATTGGTCTTGTTGAGTTTGCCCATCAATGAATCTCTCCAGACACATTAGTTGGTTCCACCAAGGGCCTCCCAAGGATGGGGGAGTGCTGAGCTCTGCTGCAGAGCCATTATTTACAGACCACATGCAATTGCCCAGGATCTGTGACACTTGGCACACAGATTATTCTGCATTGTATCAGTACCCAATGCATCCTCTCAAGTGTTACAGATAAATAGCCAAGCTTTTCCTCTTCTGTGTTCCACTATGATTTTTTCTTTCCCCCAAGAGGATATTCCTTTCCTCTAAAGAAATCATATCCAATGCCTTTTGAGGAGTCTCTGGTTTACCTTGTTTATAAACCCACTTTATACCATAGCTGAAACCCCACTGCCTCATATCTCATGTCTTTTTTCTCACCTTAGTACAATGAGAAAGAGGGAATCATGCAAGCAAGATCTTCATCTGCATAATAGAGAACTGACCCAAAACATGGTCTGTATTCAGGCAAGAATAGTTTCTCAAACTCTGGTAATATATATAAAAATAAAACAGAAACAGGAATATGAATGATCCACCTTTTCCCCAACCAATCATTAGCTATATTTAATTGAACACCAGGTCAATAAAATTTTGTGGAATGAACTCAGACTAGGCAGTCAAGTTGATATGATGTTTGTGAATTTAGATTTATTTTTCAAGGCCAAATTTTGTAAGGTTTTGTAAAGCTAATGTGTTCCTAATGAGGTTAAATATAGAGGTGATATAATTAGAAGGTAGCTCATAGTTAATCAATATTATAAAGATCTCCAAATGCTTTGGTGGATAGATCATCATATACCGTTTTAAATACAAGTAAGATTGGTTGAGAAAAAGTCATATTTTCAGAGAGATTCTTTAGATGATTTTTTTTTTCAAAATGCATTGCTGTCTTGTTCTGACAAGATGAGAAATTCAGTTGCAGAAAAAAGGAACTACAAGACTTTGTGAGAGGGCTGAAAAAAATCTACAGAAAATGCTTCCTTTGCTTTCTGGAAATCTGTAGCCTCTGCCAGTAATTTTTGTGTGATTGGTCAGGAGTAAATCTAGCAGAAGTTTTACTCTGGCTCTGATTCATTGCAATATAACAGAAGTAAGAAGTGTTCTCTGTGTAATTTTCTCCTCTTTTAGTATTAATATTTGCCTACTGAAGTAATTTCTTAAGTACAATATGCTTTCCTAACATATCCTAACATAGAACTTTTATTTTGATTTCTATAGGAAGTGGTACCTGTGGTTTTCAGAGATTTGTGGCACATGCAGCAGTGGAAGTATGAGGTACCTTTAAGCAGCAAGGTCTGTTTTGACAGCCCTTATATTCTAGGTATTTCCCAGATTTTCTCAGTTAGCAAAGAACTCCACAGCAGCAGAGAACCCCAGAGGACATAATGAAACCTATATGAACAAGACATTGAACACCAGTTACAGAATAATTACTGCCTTTACTGTCATCTTTGAATGGCTGGCCACATGTAGCTTGACCACCAAGCTGTGACTTCCATCTCCCCTGCAAACAAACACAATTAGTTGGGTGACACTTCAGGCTGGCTGTGAACAGTGGGAGACATTTCACTGACTAGTCCCTAGAGGAGAAGAGAGCCTGGAAATGTTGGCTGCTTCTGCTTGCTGAGGAGAGTTTACCACCAGAACTCAGCATTAAGAGATACCAGCCCTGGGATTAGCCTTTTCCAGATATTCTGTGAGTCCTTAGGGACTTGATTATATCTCAGAGTGAAGACTCCCTCACAACTCTCCTCTCCTTGTTAAAGTGTTTGTGATACCTGCAGATTGGCACCTCACCCTCATCAGGCTCCTCTGAGCCCACCCCAAGAGTAAACACAGACACTGCTGGTAAGACAAAGCCCCATTTACCCACCAAGAGATAAGTTCAGGTTTCTGTTAGATGATTTGCCAGAAAAGCATAAATACAGTTTTAATCTCAGCCCTGCAACACTGTGTGTCTGTTTGCTTAGGCTCTCTTACCTAAACATATCTCTGCTCTCAGAAGAAAGGGCTGGAGGCACCATCCCACCGTCATGGGGTCAACCTCTGTAATCCAGAAGCAGAAACCTCTTCCCCAGTGTGGAGCTGGTTTATAGACCTTAGGACTGGAGTCAGATGTTAAAAAGCAAATGCTGAGGAGGATATTTAGGAGTCAGATTAAGGACTACCTGAAATACCTACAGACTGTCTTTTCCCTGGTGTCCAGACCAGATAATGTAATACATTGCTATAACATCTTATGGCCTATAACTGATCTCAGGGGAAAAAAAATGGTGAAACTCATATACTTTGCTGTCTACTTGCAGCCCAGATGCCTGTTTATATATTTCCTTATTTCCATCCTTCTCCCTCCAGCAAATGTCACAATCAGCACAACAGAGCTTCTGAAGGCCTTGTTTTCCTCTGAGAGCATGAAGTAACCCAAATAATATCACTGGGCTGTGGCTAGAAAGTTTCACGAGGGAAGAGAATTAAGCCAGTTGAATAAACATGGATCAGCTTTGGCTATCACCCCAGGGTGAAATCTCTAGGTCACTTTGGCTGAAAATGACAGTGTGAAATGGGTCAGACATTCAGGCCTTGGCTCCCCATTTTCCAGGCCCTAAAGTCAGTCTTCACAGACAAAGCAAGCAGGGAATGTTTTCCTGCTGACCCACTGGAGTTAATGGGCTCTGGCAGGGGGCACAGGGGAGGGATGGAGCCTGTTGAAAGAAAGATGGGGACAATCCATGCTCAGGGAGGACAGAGAGGAGGCAGAAGGGGAGCAGAGCATTGTTGCAGGAATGGTGAGCTCCTGCAGCACCACCCTACTGCACCCCAGTTCTCCGCACAGCCAACAGAGAGGAATAATTGTGTTTTGAAAAGGCTGGGTTTAGGAGACACAATAAATTTCCTGACTGACACCTCCCTGGTAAATGTGTATAAATTCCCTTGGATAACATGCCACTTGGAGAATTACAGGCTGTGAGTGCCTGGGTAAGTTTTACTGCTTTGGTTTCAGCGGGCTGGCTAATGGCTGTGAAATTCCCTCCCAGCTCCTAGCTTGAGCACTACATCCACAATTGAAAAGCACTCACATGTTTACCCCTGTGTTAGCTAAAGGAAGTGGCTACAAGGATCTGTCTGCAATGGGCTGTATGTTATGTTCTACTCCTTGATGGAGCTAGAGGGACGGAAGAGGCTACATGGGCTGTATGTTATGTTCTACTCCTTGATGGAGCTAGAGGGATACCGGAAAGCTCACTTCAGCAGCAAAGCTGTAACTTTAAGTGAAAAAAATACACAGAAAACCTTCTCCAGCAAAAAAAACAACAAAAAAAAAAAAAAAAAAAAAAAAAAAAAACCAAAACCAAAAAAAAAAAAAAAAAAAACAACCAACCAAAGCAAAACAAAACAAACAAACATCAAAACCCTCAAACAAACAAAACCAAACAAAACAAACAAAACCCACAAAACCCAAACAAAAAACAACACATGAGCTTTGAGCACCAGGAAGTATAAAGTCCTAATTCTGCAAAGATATTATCAGCAGCCACTCTGCAGCACCTATTGTTTTTATTCATAAGCTCCCTCCTGTATCTTTGTCTCTTTTAATACATCAGTTTCTGGCTACTGAGAAATTCCTAGGTTCCCAAATCAGGCTGAAGCCACTGTAACCCCTGGATACACTTGAAAGCAGCTGATTCTGATTTGTTTTTTGCTTAATTATCTCACAGTTCCTCCCTTGACCTCTTCAAGAGATACCATTCAAACACACTGAAAAGAAGCTCTGACTTGCTAGTTACATAAACTTTCAAACAAAAGGCATGCATAATTAGATTGCCCAAATTTATGCAGTAGCAGAAGCCTTATTAACAGAGAGCAACCTTGGAAAGTCGGCTTTTTCCTAACCAGAGCAGAACTACAGTGCTCTGAGGCTGAAATGCTGAGAACACTTGGACAGTACTTCCTTACTGCAGTCTTGTAGATGACATAATGCTGTTAATTAATGGACTCCAGAGAGTCTCTTTTGTTTGTCTTTGTCTACAAGCTCATTTAAGTAAGAACGTTTCAACCACTAACTCGAACTCTCTTTGAGGGGCCAGTTCTGCATTGCATTTGCAGATGGACAGCCAGCACATAAACAGAGTGAAATAGTTGTATGGCAAAACAAGCCCATGGGGACTTTTCTCCATCCCAGAGAGCTCAGCTCATTTGGAAGGAGTCCAGTGGCCTTGCACAGGCACAGAGTGGTGCCTTTGGAGGGCTGAAGAGCATGTTTGACTCAGATCTTGCATCCCTGCAGACACACAGCTGTGGTGTACCCTGGTGAAAGCTGTGGGAGCACAAAAGGTGGAGTTGAAAGCACAGCTGGGCCCAGCTGTGTGCAGGGACACAGAGTGTGCTGGGGTGTGCAGGATGGTGAAGGAATAGCTGAGTATTCCACAAGGATCTGCCTGCAAGCAAGGTGCCTGCTCTGCCCTTGCAGTCAAGGCAGTCTCTGACTTTTGGGGACAATTTTACTTCTCTTAAAGTAAACATTAGCTTAGCTGTGTCGGATGGTTGGCAGCTGCAAAGGATGTGTCTACATTGTTGTTCTGGTTTGGACCACGAGTGAGCTTTAGAAAAAATGAATCTCCTGATCAGCTCCAAGGAATTTCCCATGGACTTCAAATACCCTTCCCAGGATCCTTGTCTGTAATTTAGGGCAGCTTCAGGCAGTCAATTGTCAAATTCTGAAGCTTGGCAAAGCAGCCTTTTCCCTCCCTGAAGGTGATACACTTTGTTCTTCCTGAGCAGCAGCCCCAAAGCCTGGTAGATGAAGTCTGACCAGGACATTAAAGGAGAGCTTGGAAGGGTGGCAGTGGCAGATGAGGTGAGGATGGATTTAAGCCCTCATGAACTTATTTGATCTTGAGTAAGTTCAGAGCTGACTGTTTTCTCATGGAGATGTGATGAACCCCAGGGTCACCAGAGCCCCAGTCCAGCTGATAGACTATTGAGCACCTCCCATCATTCCTTAACTGGGCCAAGGGCACAGCTGGGAAGGAGAATTCAATCTGAACACTATAGCTTGGTGAGGAAGTATGGATTTCTCTTTCTCTTTTATTTCTGGGTAGACATTTTTCACCCAATCCTATTTTTTTCTTGGAAAAGAGATACTTCAATGGATAGTCCTCTGGAAGTTATAAAGAAAATATTTTCATAAAAAGAAAATTAATTTATTTGGGCTTAAAACAGCATTGAAAATTAATGTGCATCTAATAAGAAGTTCACTGTCCAAAAGCAATTATATTGAATTTTTATGTTCTTTGGGTTTTGGTTTTTTTTCAAAATGGGTGGGTATCGTGGAGGTCCTCCTTCTTCTTTGTCAGAGGTAGAGGAGATCTATGTGAGTGCTATGCCTGCCTGCACCAAAGGCTCGATCACCCTCTTGTCCTCCAACA
The DNA here is from genome assembly GCA_039654755.1 of Calcarius lapponicus. Classification (NCBI taxonomy): domain Eukaryota; kingdom Metazoa; phylum Chordata; class Aves; order Passeriformes; family Fringillidae; genus Calcarius; species Calcarius lapponicus. The sequence goes on along the minus strand of CM077462.1, from coordinate 46,399,325 downwards.
AAATGATTCAACTTCCTAAAAAAGGCAAAGCAGAAACCATGTGTTTCTGGAAACAAAATCTGGCACTGCCCAATAAGCCTTAGTTGTGTCCCACCTTCTCCTGGCTCTTCAGTGGGCCCCTTGGACACATTCCTGTGGTTGTTGCTTTCATGTACACTAACTGCAGCACCTTAGAACAGGGAGCAAATCTTCTTTTGATATTTGTACAGAATTTCACAGGATGATGTTTTGGGTAGCTTGGTTTTGGTTTTTTGGGTTTTGTTGTTGGTTGGGATTTTTTGATTTCTTGTTTCAAGGTTTGGGGGGTTTTTGTGTGTTTTTTTGTTGTTGTTTTGTTTGGTTGGTTTTTGTTTATTTTCTTTCAGAAGGTACCCCAGAAAGAAATGCAAAAAAGAAATAAAAGAAGAAAGCAGAAGATAATGTTAACACAAGCTCTTCAGAAAAGCAATTGTCCTTTGGTAAAATGTCTAGCATAAAGCAGTTCTGACCTAGGCAGGTGCTCCCTAGAGGGAGAGGGTGATCCTACCTTTTGGGAATCTTTCTGGTAGGCTGCTCTCTCAGCCACTTTCTCTAGCAGCAAACTAGAAATGGAGCTGCCTTGGTGCTTATGGCTTTTAGCTCTAGAGAACAAATGCTCACAACTCTGACTTCCTGGCCAGACAGGGAAGGCAAGAAATGTACGAGTTTATCTTCATCCCCCTGAGCAAATCTGCTACCAGCTATGGTGCAGCAATCTCCACTTTGTGCTTCGATGTGATGTCCTCTGAGGTGTGGAGAGGGGATCCTTCCCTCTCCTGCCAGTGTTCCATGTTAAACTGGAGGGCTGCAACATTCTCACCGCCTCATCTCTCACTGTCCAGGACCTGCTGCATGCAGCAGGACACAACCTATGGACACAAGTTTCTTGGGAGGGGAATGTGGGGGAGACCAAAACTACACAAGACCTGCTCTACTCTCTCCTCACACTCCCACCCTCAAGGATTTCCCTGCTCCCATCCCTCCTGCTGAAGACCAACCCACAGCTTTACCCTGACAAGAGACTTTCTTGCTTGGTGCCTGCCCATTGACTTTCTCTGGCACCTCTTGAGTCCCTGTTGCCCATCTGCTTCCCTCAAAAGCCTGGCAGCCCAAAACCTTTGGCTCAGGAAAGATGCTGAGGGGATTCCCCCATAGCCTCTCATAGCAGGCTGCTCTCCTTCTCTCTGCCTCCTCCCTAATGCCTTGGGAGGCCATGCACATTCCATGGAGACAAGAAGCCAACCTCAGGCAAGATTTTTTGTGGCTTGAAAACATTTGCTGGAAGCACCAGGGCACAGGAGGAGAAGAGCAGGTTGCTGTGTGTTGGACACTTCAGTCTGTTCTTGGGCCATCACAGGAACTTTTGAGCTTGGCAAAGTTCAGGGCCTTTCCAGCTTCAAACAGTCTTGGCAAAAACAGTGTCTGCCACTCGGGAGGTTGCTATGGACAGCAGGAAGAAAGAGGCAATTAATGTAATTCTGCTCCTTAACCTCCTGTGACAAGGCTTGGAGAGAAGGAAGGGGAAAAAAAAAAGGTGTGATGGAAAGAGGAGGAGGGGGTGGGAAATATCTCAGCAGTTTAATGAAGACTTTTCAAAATGTCTCGCACCTTGTCCCTGAATTCAGATCTCTTCCAGAAATGAACACTGAGGAATGTGGTGCTGTTTTCCAGGCAGCCAGGGTGATAATGCAAGTTACCCACTCTGGTACGTATGTTTTGGTTGATCTGATTTCTTTTGTTGAAGTTCAAAAAGCATGGTTCAAAAGGTCTAAGTTTGCACTTCACACCTTGGGAAAAAAAGTTCCTTCCCTTGGAGGAGGAAGGCTAGTTTTGGGACAAAATTAATATTTTTCTTCTGTGGGGCTGTTAGAAACAGTGAATAATTTACAGTGAATAATTTTTAAAACACTTTGGCTGGAAGACATTGCAGCCATTTTTGTGTTGCAACACACTGGAATACCTGAAATTATCCTTCAGGTATAGCAGCCTTCCCAAGACCTATTGACAACCTCCTGGGATAAACCCATGGAAAGGACACCACACTCCCAAAGTGAGGGATCCTGACATATTCCCTTCTTCTTCTCTCTGCCAGAGCTCTGTGCCCACCATAGCCCACCTTTTCCACTGGCACCCACCAGTCAGGACAGGGCTACAGGTCCCCCAGGAAATCCACAGGGAATCATCTCCCTCTTACGGTGCGATCCCGTACTACACTCGGGTGCGCCTTTCCCAGCTCCCCGGGGTTCGCGGGAGCGGGCAGGCGGGAGACTCGGCAACAAAACCATAGCAAGGGGGATCTGACATGGGCATGGGCTGGGAGATGTAAGAGGGGATGGCTGCTGGGGAGGAGAACGAGGGCAGAAAGGTGATGATGAGGATGATCACTCTCTGAGAGAAATGGGAGGCGGTGATCACCCGCGGCTGCTGGGGACTGGAGCCAGTGATGCAGAGCTCCCAGACAGTCCTTTCCGCACCAAATCTAGAAATATTCCTTTGCCCCGAAGGCTGTGCTGGGGCACAAGGTCCCTCCGCAAGGTGAGGGAGTGGCACAGCTCTGTCTGCCATCGCACAGGTGAGCACTCACCTGGCAGCACTCGCTGCTAAGACTGGGGTCATCGCCCTCACCAGTCCACCCAAACTCTCACAAATTCCGTGTATTTCTTGTCGGCAGAGCTGCTCAGTCTGGCAGGGCCTGCGAGGCTCTCTCCAGAGAGGGGGCTGTGGCTGGGCCAGGAGCCGGGGAAGGCGCTGTGCCCACAGCCGCGGCCCTCGGCCCCGGCTCACGGTCCCGGCTCACGGCCCCGGCCCTCGGCCCCGGCCCTCGGCCCCGGCTCTCGGCCCCGGCCCTCGGCCCCGGCTCTCGGCCCCGGCCCTCGGCCCCGGCTCACGGCCCCGGCTCTCGGCCCCGGCCCACGGCCCCGGCTCTCGGCCCCGGCTCTCGGGCCCAGCCCACAGGCCCGCGGTGATCGCCGAGGCAGACCTTGGCATCTCCGCATGATGCCTGCGCGGGGAAGAAGTCAGCGCAGCTTGCCCAAACCATCCTTGTAGGCGCAGGGAGTGCCAGGAAGGCTGGGGCAGCGCTGGCCGGCTGGGCAGTGCGGTGTTGCCCCGTGGAGAGGCAGCTGTCTGTCCGGGAAGCACAGCAGCTCCCTGCCGGCCGGGAAAGCGGCTCCAGGGCTCCTCCCGCAGCCCCTGGAGGGAAGCCGGCCTGTGCCCGACTCCTGCCCAGCCCCTTCCCCAAAACACTCGGCTGCCCAGGCGCCCTGGAGGTGCGAGCCCAGAGCCTCCGGCACAGCAGCCCCAGACCAGTCAGGCGCAGAGGCTGATCCTCGGTTTCCATCATCAGTCTGATAAATGGGAAACCTTCATGGAACAGTTGCTGCTGTGTCCATGCACCAGCCTTCAAAGAGGAATGCAAAGTGTTAAGGTGACTGAGTGCATTGTTTGCAGAGCCCAGGGGAACTGAGGAGAGCTCACTTCATGATGAATACTTAGAGAGAAAAGCCAACCTAGGTTAATAAGAATTTACAATGAATCTGGTAGCATTAATTTAAAAACCGAGCTGTCCCATTTGCTCTTCACACTCCATGATTTTCATAGACCTCTCCAGCTCTGACTGATTACTTTAAAGACAGAGTATCTGTGTCCGGTTGACACAAGCAGTGCTACAAATGCAGTTCAAGCGCAGTGCTCAGCAGCAGTGCAGGGGCAGGTGCCACACACAGGTGCCAGGAGCTCACAATGTGGGCACAGCCTGTGGCAGAGGCACTGACCCTCCACAGAGCTCCCCTCTGCTTCCCACATCCCAACAGCATCTCCCACAGCTCAGCTAATCTGACACTTATTCAATACCCTTTGCAGCCAGGTGCTCATCCTTTGAGATGGATCTGAGAGGTATCCAGGGGTTGCTGGCTGGGGCTGGATTTCACAGGCTGCTCCTGGGCCCAGTCTTTGTCTGCCTATTTTGCCTCTGGATTAAATCATCTTGATGCACTGCAGCAGGAGTTAAGGGGAAAAGCTGAAAAAAGTTGAACCTGGGTTTATATTTGGCTTTGCTCATCCCTTCACAATCCTGAAGAGTGGCCAAGTGCTTAAGTGCTGTTCATTTTGTTGGATACATTCTTAACAGTGTGAAGGCTCCTTGCTCAACAAATCACCAATAAAGATAATGAATCTCAAGGTGAATTACAAAACACATGAGGTCTTCTGTTTACAAGTTTTCCCACTTTTTGCAAAAAAGTGAAAGCTGAAGTTCTCATGTAATGGCATGAATTTACAGACTAGCAACAGCAGCCTAGCTTCCAACTTCCCATTAAGACAGGGACTGGGGGGGGGGGGGGGGGGGCAATAACTCACTTCCAAACTGCCCAGGCACCTTCCTTCTAGCTCTGCCAGGAGACACCACACCTGGGCAGTGCTGCTGCACCAGTCATGTTGCTCTCTAAGTGAAATCCCTGGACGCAGTGACCTGTTGATCCCCACAAAACCAAGCCAGAAAGGAGGAGATGGGAATCTGTAAATCCTGTAATTCCTCCAGGCTCCCGGTCTTGCTGAGTAAAAGGTCAGCATTCACTGCAGCATGTATTCTGCAGGAGAAAGATCCCTTGCAACCTATGGTTCCCTGCCTGCTCTTCATGTGGAGTTAAAACAGGACCTCTCATTAACCTCTTGTCTATTTTGGCTTAATAGGGTACATCTCTAATCACAGTGAAATTATAGGGAAAAAGGAGAAAAAGTCTGAGTGTTTATTTGCTATTCTGGAGTAACAGTCTCTGAGTAATGCTACTTACAGATAAAACAGATGAAAATAAAACAGATAACATGGAATTTGATGGATAGTCATGGTACAGCAAGCAGAGGTAGACATGTTCTACTGAAGTCGTAATTTAGCAGGGAAAGTGCAGGGGGGAAAGAAGAGCAAGAAGGATTTCTACTGCTAGGGGAGGTGGTGATGGAGAAGGAAGAAAAATACCTGCAAAGAGATTAGTGAAAATCACCAAGTATTTTGTTCACAGCCAGTCTCCTATTCATGCTCCCAGAGCACAAGTGTGTGGGAGGTCTCTGTCACACCTGGAGGGAGCATTTGGATTATTCAGATTTCTTTGTGTGACCAACTCCTCCCAAGGGAGCTTTTAGGAGCTGCAGCGATGGAAGCTGCTGTGCAGCAGGCTGGGGGCTGCCAGTGGCAAGCTGCCTCAGGCTGCCCACGTGGCATTGCTCCCAGCCACCGACTAGGTGACATTCCATTCTGTGTAAATGACACCTACTACAAGGGAACGAGCAGCTGGAAATTCAGAGTCATAACTGGGAAGGCCGAGGGGCCATTGCCGTCAGCTGACCACCCTCCTGTGTAACTGGCCATTAAACTGCAGCCGGGAGCTCCCGCATCCAGCCCGGCAATTCCTGCCTGAGCAGGAGGGAATCTGGGAGAAAGACACTCTGTCTTCATTAAAATCCTGATGTGTGTCATAAATCCTGTCTGGGAGCTCCTGAGGGCTGATGCCTCTAGCAGAATTCATACCTTATTCTTGCTTTGGGTTTGCTCCTGCCCACAGGGTTCCTCACCTGCGTTGCTTCCAGAGCTCCCCTCCAAAAACCAAACCTCATATTTCATTGCACCGGTGTTTGACAGGCTTGGAGGCCAATGCTGTTTGTGGACTAGATTCACCCATTTCCCTGAGCAAACAAGGGGCATGGGATCACCCACCCAGAGTATTCAGGACATTCATCCAATATATTTTACACAAATGATTTGCTGAGCCCTCATCCAAACGGGCTCAGCAGCTGCTTGTGCCCCCAGTAAGGGCGTACAGGGAAAAGCAAGGAGAGGGAGAGCTGAGAGGACTGACCCAGAGCTGATTAAGGAGAATGCTGGCAGTGTGACAAGCCTCACTGGGGACTGAGGACTGAAAGAAACCAAAACAAAAAGAGCACATTTTGGGAAGCACCGAGTGCTGAGGGAAAGATAAGAAAAAGGGGTTTGAAACAGAGGTGCCAGCTGAGGGGAGCTCTGTGCCTGGACTGGGGGCCAGGAAGCTGCTCTTGGGCACCGTGCTGGGAGCAGGCAGCTGCAGGAGGCACTGCCAGTCACCAGGCACAGGACAGCAGGGCAGGGCAGGGGAGCAGAGAGTTTCTCAGCATTCCCACCAGGCAGAACCTGACCTCCCATTCCCATGGCAACCCTGGCCCTGCTGCGGCGCAGGGAGGCAGACGGAGGCATTAATTTCCCAGCAAAGCCATCTCAGAGCCTCGGCACGCGCGAGGGTTGCTGGGGAACTGTAACTTTTTAATCACATTGCATTAAGGGTTTTATTACTCTGCATATTTATAAGGGCTGGTTTATTCGGATCCAGAGAGAGAGAGAGAGATTTGCTATTTTTACTATGTCTTTCAGATTACCCCAGACTTTTCCCTGCATGGATGCTGGTGCAGGTGACCAGGGTACCACTGCTGAGGGCAGATGGGATGCAAAATAGTTCCAGTGTGTGTGCAAACAACACAGCAAACAGAGACAAACAGAGATGCCAAAGAGAACTGCAAAGTACATGAAGGAGGGAGATCACTGAGGTGGTAGATCAGTGCCTAATATAATACATCATATTTCTGTGGCTTTTGAGTGAAAAGACAACTGGGATAAATTTTAGCAGGGGATTTTACATAAATGGCACCTACGAACATATCAACAACCAAAAAGAATGACAACCAAAGGGAAAAAATAAAAGCCCAATTAGCTACTTTATGGAAAGACTGAGGAACAAATGCAACCCAGAAGAGGTTTTCTGCTCTCCAGAGCCTTTCCACATCTTTGTTATTCCCACTCCTGGCCTGTACAGCTTTGCTCAAAAACCTATTTGGAAAGCTTTTAGAAAAACATCAGCATTAGTCTTTGTTTGAACCAGCTGGAAAAAATGACCTTTCCCAAACATTTGGAAAGGCACAAGAGTGACTGACCTAAAGAAACCCTTGGAGGTTGTCCTGGACTCAAGGCTCAGACAGACTTGTTTCCTCTGATGTAGCTATAGTGCTTTAACATGTCCCTCCAAACTTGCACCCCACAGACCTGAGTATATTTTGGCTTCCTGCTGAGGCACTTGGCCCACTGGAGAGGCTGGAAAGGGGGTGTGGGATGTCAGGGCCAGGCATCTCCTTTGGCCCTGGCAAGGACCAGGAGAGGTGCTGTGAGGCTGCGTGCAGCCCATGCAGGCTGAGTGCTTTGGCTGCCCCTGCCAAACATGACAAACAGATGAGCTCATGCCAAGCAAAGTCTCTTCTAAAAGTAGCAGGAAAACCAAAAACTGTCAGCTTTGTGACACATGCTTTGGAAAATCCCTTCCAGTGCTCCAGTCATCCCAAGCTCCATCCCAGACAAGCTGAGCAGCTGGCTGTGCCTCAGCCCAGGCTGCTGCTGCCAGCCCCATCTGTGGCAATGATGTGTCAGGATAGAAACAAGATCTGTAGCTCCTTTCCTGCTCTGCCTGCTGGGTCTTTGAAGAGGACTGTGGGCACCAGAAACACCAGAGACTCTGCAGGGGGTAAGAGCTGGTTTGTCCATTCCAATGCAATAATTATTGGGAAGAGAAGTCAAAAACAGGAGCTAGTAGCATGTGTACCACGGTGGGCTGCACAGATTGGGGTGCTCCCACTGCTCATGTTTGTCCTTTCCTCCATCTGCTCTCCTTTCTGTCTTTGCCAGCTATTCTACAGCTCCCTAGGCCCTTCCCACTCCCTTCAGCAATGCCCACACTATTGGTAGTACCTGCACCAGGAGCTGTGGCAGCAGCAGCCAGTGCCCCAGGGGTTCTGGCACCTTTGCTCTCTCTTCTCCTCCTCTAATCCTCACTGAGCCAGCTCAGTGTCTCCTCTCACCCACTTTGCTCCAAGGCTGATGATTTTCAAATTTTTGAAAATTTTGGGCTTTGACTGTCAGGCAATGACCAGACAAAGGCATCCCATATCAAAAGGGTCCAGCTGTGGTGGGTGAGTGGTCACATGCAGGGCTGAGGGGGCTGAGTAGAGCACATTTGCCAGGCTGCAGCCACAGAGTGACCTTCATGTGGTGGCTCAGGGACAGCTGCCCCCACTGTGTGAGACTGCTTGTCACAGAGGAGCAGTCACCCTTGGTCAGACCAAATGTCCATCTGACCCCACAGACTGTCCCTACCAGCCACAGATGCCATGAGAGGAGGGTGAGGACAGGGTGAACCCACTCCAGCACCTTCCCAGCCTCTCCTCCCCACCCATGGGGATCAAAGGGCCGGAGTTAGTGTCTCTGTAGGCAATAGAGTTTAAATTATTTTCCTTTCATGACTTTTTCCTGCCACGTTTTGAAACTGTGGTTGGCACTGGCAGGCTCCCATGGCAGAGCCCCACTGTGTAATGACATGCAGTGTGAAAGCACCTCTCTGTTTGAAGCTGCTGCCTCCTGCCTCCAAGCTGCTCCATGCCTCCAAGGTGTTGGCTGGGAAAAGGCAGTGAGTGGCCATGGCCTATTTGCTGTCCCCAGGCCTCTTCTGTCAGCTTTTTGGCTGAAAACCACTCCCTTTTCCCTGCTATTGCAACTGCTCTACACCTTCAACTAGGAACTGGCTGTCTGGGGTGGGCAGGTGCACTTGGCTGTGGGGCAGAGGCTGAGAGCCCGTTCCTGGCCCAGGCTGGCACCTGCAGCTGCACTCAGCGAGCCACCAGTGCCAGGTGTGCACGCTGCCCTGCTGGCCACAGGGCTGGGCAAGGGACAGCGCTCACACCTCACCCCAAAGCCTTGGGCAGTCACTGCCAGTGCTGTGATGCCTTTATTTTTCAGTGCCCTTTTCTTCTCCATTCAGGCAATAACTTAGAAGCATACAAGATAGTTTTAGACCTAACTTAGAAGTGCTTCAGGTCTGCAACAGGGTGACTCAGCTGCCAGTGCTGTTTACTTTAGTTTTACAATCAAACTGGGCAATTACAGCCCTGAACAGCTTTTAAAGTCTGCATTTCCTTGTCATGCTGTCAGAGTTTGCAGGCAGCGCTGCCTGTAAAGCACTTTGCACACCCAGGTACGTGTCTGAAGGTTTTCTAAAGCAGATGGAGAATAAAGCCCTGGGCTGTGACACCTCTTTCCTCTGCCTGCTTGTAAAAGCACCTTCCTGTGCCCTTGGTAACACTGCCTCATTGCCAGAGGAGCCAGCACGCTCTGCTGGGGATGCTCCCCATCATGACAGCTCGCAAAGGATTGCTGCAGGATTTGGGTCACGGCCGGAGCGCAGGGTGGCATTTTCTCCCTAATGAAAGTCTCTCTCACAGCTTTTTCCTTTCAGAGGAAGAAATCTTTGCAGCTCACAGAGCCATTTGTACTGGTTTAATGATGCTCAAGACATTTATCCTGGGGAAGAGTTCTGCCTGAGCTCCCTGTTTACTTCAAACCCAGTTATTTATAACAACCTTTCCTCCAGTTCTTGAATCCTTCACCTGCATGAACATCTCCTCTAGATCATCTTTATTGAATACAGTTAAGAGTAGCTCATGGGGTTATTGAATTACAGGCATGAACTTGGCAAAATGAGATAAATCACTCACATACTAGCCTCTATTAAACACATCTCACCCAGAGGCACTTTTCCATAAAGCAGTAACTATATATCAAGCATTTGAATATTTGAAGCAGCTAAGGCAGGCTTCTCCCAGCAAGGCACACAACAGGAATGCAGCAGCCCTCTCTGAAGGATGTTTTACTGCCTAAAATATTTATTAGAAATAGCACCCTCTGTGTGAGGCTTGATCAGTAAGAGCCTGAGAGCTGCATTTGCTCTGATTTGTATCAGATTCTCTTCCATGCAATGTGGCACTGAGTGGAGATGAGCACTGGCAACCAGCCAGCCCTGAGACCCACCTATGCCCAGCCCCTGGCACAGCAGGGACAGTGCCCTCCCTGGGCTCACTCCCCAGTGGGCCCCTGCCAGGCACCAGCTCGAGAGGGACGTTTGGAGAGTGAGGGGAGGCTGATTTGGGCAGGAGCAGCAGTACGAAGTGTTGATGCCATCTGGGAATGCAAAGGGGACTCAGCTGTGGGCTCAGCCCCTGGCATGGGGGGGAACAGCAGATCCTGGTACTGCTCAGCCCCAAACCATGTCACTGCCTGCTTGCCCTGCAGCACCCTTTCATTCATGCCCCTCCAAAGTACCTCCAGAATATTGGTTTGCTTTTCTCTCCAGGTAAGTTTCATTCTGGCACACCTTTTAACTTCTTTTACGGTGGCCTCAGCTTTGATATTTTCAGAGTCCATGGACTGACAAATCTGTGTATAACCTTCCCTACTCTGTGGTTTGATGTGTCTCAGGTTTAGAGGGGATTTTTTTCTCCTCCCTGTGTGACTTGGAAGCCTGAGGGGATGTGTGGTGCTTTATTTGGGAGATCTGATCCCCAAATGCATCTGCTCCAAGCCATTGATGCTGTAAGATTTTCAGATCAAAAGACTAACTGAAATACCAATGGAAAAAAAAATTATACATATATACAATAATCTGCCCTGATACATCACTGTGAAGATCAATAACCTCTCAGGACAGGCCATGTTCTGCATCATTGCTCCTTATGCACAAGATTTTGTTCTGAATATTAATTCAGAACAAATTAATTAATTTTGTTCTTGGATATTAACATTTTATAAATAATTAGCATAATCAATATCTTATTTCCTGGCATTATTAAGAATTACACAATGATCAGCAAAAGTGTATTTGTAACTTCATGGAGCATAAACTACCCTGTTTAAATACTACTGTTTAAGGTGCTGCTCTCAAGAAAAGTAATTTTTACAATCCATTAATTAGGTTTCCAGCCAGTGAAAATGGTTTTCAGTGTGGATGTTTAACCCTTTTCTCTGGAAATAGCTTTTATTAAGGAATAACCTGCAGATTCAGTAACAGTGATGACATCTGTATATTCCTGTGTCCTCTGGGGAGGACACTGGGGCTTCTCTGCCACATTTTGCAATGTTCTGTAAAAGAACACAGAGGAAACAAAAGCTGCACCCCCTTCTGCTGCCTGTGGCCCTGCACCCTTCAGGACTGAACCCCAGGCTGCAGCACGCCTGGGCTGCCGTGCACAGTGGGATCAGTGACTGACCCTGGGCATGGGTGTACAATGTGCGGGAACCACAGCAGCTCCCCTTTCATGGCCTTTTGTTCAAACTGCAGGTTTGTAACACCCACTTTGTCCTCCAAATCCAGATTCCAGTTTGGCTTTTCCTCATTCCTTTGAGGTATGTGTATGTTGGTGGTGCAGCATAGGTTACTCTTATGAAAACACAAACCTCCGGGATACCATTCCTTCTTGTTCCCAGTGAACTGGATTTCTTACCTTTTATTCTCTATTTTTAAAAACCCCATCAGACAGAAAAGAGTGACAGACAAGCTTTCATCATTAACATCAATGCCAGTACCCATAATGTTTCATGTTGATCCATTTTCCCTGCCTTCTTTCCTAGTGGAAATGAAAATCACTCTTAGAGCCATCTCCCACTCTGTAATATTTTAACCAAAATGATCCATCTCCTGTAAACACAACCCAGCCTGTGGTTCATGAGAGCAGTGGTTTGGCACCTGTGCCAGCAACTTACCCCATGACTGTGTCTCACTGTTCACACACCTGGGATGCTGCACTCATTTGGTGTTTCATGGGCCTGGGCACAGCAATAAATCCCCAGGGGCTGGATGCAGGAATGCAGATCCCTGGAAGCACCGTAAGGAAGCAGGTGGTGAGCAAGGCAGCTGCAGGACATGAGCTGGGCTCCTCCTACAGCCCATTAGATCTGCCTTCGAGCGCCCACACGCTCTGCAACTTTTCAGTCAGACAAAAGGAGGTTTCCAGCAGACTGTCCCTTCTGTGGGTCCCCACAGCATCTTGTGCCATTGATGTCCTGCTGAGCCCCAGGGCACCAGACCAGCCAGCCTGACTGACCAGCATGTCATTGCCCACAGCCACCACCTTCCCTCCTCCCCTCAGACCTGCACAGCACTGCCTGAGCCTCCCTTCTCCTCCTCCTGGGGAGCTGGAGAAGTGTGTGATTGCAAATGACAGCCTCATCTCTTCACCCATGGAGTGGGGGCTGGATGAGATGTGATCAAGCAGCTGCTCATCAGTCCTGGGCATTGTCTGTCCATCACTCAGGAGCCACAGGCTGCCCTGTGTCAGAAGTCCCTGCAGGGCTCTCCCAGCAAGGCCTCCAAAGACACTGAGGTGATTTTCAAACGAGCTGGTTCTGTCTGGTGTGCAAGTAAATTCACACAGCTGTATTGCGTACCTGTGTGGCTGGTGGGAATTGAATACATTTTAAGAGTTTAGGGATTTCCTGGGCTGGGACATTACATTCCTTTCATCTTTTCTTGGTCTGGAAGCAAGGTGGGGCAGAGAGCCAGAGCAAAGTGTGTACAGAGGACATCAGGAGTGCCCAAGCTGTGTATGAGCTGTCTGCATTGAGCTGAGCACACCTCAAAACAAACCCCCATTCCCACAGGGATCATTGCTGGCACACAAATGCAGGATTTATCCCCAAAGAATCCTTCTCTGCAGTTTGCTGAGTATCTCCACATTCTGATCTACAGGAGCACATGGCTGAAGCAGGTGTGAAGAATGCCAAACACTATCTCCTACTGTCTCCCCTGCCCAGGTAAGGGCACAAACTCAGTAAGGTGAAGCATGGCTAATATAGGTACTTCACAGGTCCCTGAGTATACCTGAGAAACACTTTAAACAGAAATGTAATTTTTATTTTAAAAGGTGATCAATAAGAACAGCTCTTAGCACACCTTGCCAGCCAAATACTAAAGGCAACCCTGCATAAACCAATACAGGACATGGTCAGATTTTGGCACAGCAGGTCAGAGAAGGAACAAGCCCCCATGAAAGACAGGTGCTCTTTACACCTCAGAGCAAAACAATACCTCTGGGCCTTCTCAGTGTAACCATGGGCCTTCCCTAAGCATCTGCTCAAGGGCTTTTCACCTCTGTCTCAGCACTCCTGTAAGCACTGTCTGTACAGAAATCCCTGCTTCACCTCCCTGGCTCAGCCGCCGCATTCCATCTGTACCTAACGGGGCAGCAGAGAGGCGGCTGCTCTTTGCTCACTCTGGGTGACACACTGTGCAAATTCACAGTCCCACAAACATTAAACAAAGCTTGCCCCAAGGATATGGCAGCCTTCCCACATCCCCGGCTGAGCAAATGGAAACACTTCCCAAAAGCACATGTCATAAAGGCTGTCCTTGGTGGTTCTGTGGGCTCAGGGCTATGTGCCAAGGTGTGCTGAGCAGCTGAAGTAACAACCACTCCTGCACCAGCCCTTCCACCACCTGCCCCAGCTCAGGGCACTACCAGTCCACCTAGGTAGGACCAGAAATGAGAAGGGATAGTTAAATTCAGGATAATTAAACTCCTTGAGAGCCAAGGGAAGGCACCCTAATCCTGGCAGGCTGAAAAGTGCTTTTCAACATCTTGTGACATGGGAGTTTCAGAGCAGTGATGGAGCTCATCCAGATTCCCATCCTGGGCTGGAGCTGGCGTGTATCACCCCTGGGCAATGGCTTCATTAACATCAGTGCCAGTACCCAGTTCTCCAGCACAGGATCCCTGCAAGTACAGACAGTCCTCTGGAGAAAGCTCCTGCCATCACTGAAGCCAACCACCAAGATAAAGGCTGCCTGAAATCCTTGAGGAGAGGAACTTTTATCACAAGAGACCTAGTGGAAACAGCAGCAGCTGTGTTTCTGTTTTGCTTTCAAAGGGTAAGCACCTTTTTCTCTTCCTATCCTACTGTTGGAGTACAGTTTGTACATCCCATCATTCAGATGTCTGACAAATTATTTCACAGAGTGTTCTTTATCCATAGCTGTGACAAGCAAATTACACTGATTTAGGCTCATCTACCTTGGTCTCCAGGGAAGCTGGATATTAAACTCTCTCAGAACTGGCAGCCTGAAGCACTGTCACCACTGAGCCCGAAGGAAGATGCTGGGATGGCTTCCCCACGCAATGAAAAAAGGCTGGTCTATTCAGGGGAGGAACTAAAATATGATGAAGGGAGCACCACATCACTCATTCCTTCTACAGCAATGGGACTCAACTTAGCCATGGCAACAATATTTACTCCAAATGGCAGGTCTGCACCTTCACCCCCAGCTCCAAGAAATACTATGTGCCTTTCCTTGCTGATACACACTTAAGTCCTATAAGATCCTGCAGGCTCCATTACCCCACTTGGCGTCAGCCAAACTGCCTAACCATGCCCATAAAATGATCAACAGGCACCACACATGAAAGGCAGAGATCACTGGTGGCCTTTCAGTGAAGCCAGAAGAGGGTGTGCCCAGCAGTGGCTTCAGAATGAAGGAATCATAGAATATCCTGAGTTGGAAAGGACTCATGAAGATCATCAAATCCCAACTCCTGGCCCTGTACAGAACAACCCCAAAAATCACAGCACATAACTGAGAGCCTTATCTAAGTACTTGAGTTCTGGCACACTTAGTGCCATGGCCATTTCTCTGGAAAACCTGTTGCACTGTCCAGCAACCCTCTGGGTGAAGAAACTTTTCCTAATATCCAGCCTAAACCTCCCCTGAAAAAAAAAAACAAACCTAAAAGAAAACCTGAACACTGGCCCCCCTCTCAACTGGGCATTGCTTGGGCACTGCCATGGGCAATTCAGTGAGTGCACGGAGTATTTTCCTATTTACATATATATGAACAAGAAAGAACAGGACAAAACCAGTCTTCTAGTTCTCCCTTCTAGGAAGGTGGGACTGCTCCTCCCACCACTAATGCTGAAACCCTCTTCAAAAGGCATCAGTGCAAAAGTTATTTATTTGTTCTAAAAGCAGCTGGGTCTTTATTTGGTATGATAAATGCAGAGCTGCCACAGGCCAGGCTTGCTGGGAGTGCCAAGGTTCAGGTGCAATAGCACATTTATCCTCACAATCAAGTTAAGCTTGTAGCCCATTTTCAACAGAAGCTTACTCTAGCAAAACAATTTGTCCTTTAATCACAGCAACAAAGACAGGCTCCCAGACTCCACCTATTTTAAATGCACTCAGATGGGTCCAGATAATTGTTGGTGAGTAAGGAAAAGCTTTGAAGTTCTTGAATCCAGTAACAAAAACTGAGCCATGTGAGGAAAGAGGCACGGCTGGCAGGCTGGCTGCTGCTGCCATCTCCTCACAGGAATTTGTAACTCTTCTATTAAACCCTTCTCAAAAGTGCTTTCTTCTCCTCCCCTCTCTGTAACCCTCATGTAAAAGCCCCAGCAAGAGCATAACAGGATTAATGTTTTTATACAGTTCAGGAAAGCAATTTAGAGCCTTGTCCTCTGTATTCCTAAAGCCAGTATTAAAAAGCTTATTTGATGCAGAAGATCCCTTCAAATTATCATGAATATGGTATGACTGACCTTATCTGCAATACAGAATCATACCCTGTCTTCAAGGCAGCAAAGGTTATACCAAGCATTGAAAAACTTTGGGAGAAAAAAGTGCTAGAGAAAAAAATCTCAAGGACCTCCTAAAAAATGACCAGATGACTGAGACATCAGTACAAGTTAAATATTAGGATTTGACTTCCCCGTAGGATGTCTGTTCACGTAATCTGCAATATATCTACTAAAAATGAGAGCACAAGTGAATGAAATTGAGAGTAGCAGGCCATTCAAAACTAAATGCAGAATACAATTTAGTTTTATTATAATTATTTGATAAGCTGCATCTTTATCTCAAATACATTCTTAATAAGAAAATTAAATTCAAGCATAAACTAATGGCAAGAGCACCTTTTGTCAACTGGATGCATTTCCTATTGCAAAAATGAAACTGAAGCAAGCCTGCTACTTTTCAGCTGCAGACATCACAATATAATGGTATCAAATAAAGTCTGCTATTACATGAATAATATTATCTATTATGCATTCATATGAATATACATCAATAGGAAACAAAAATCTGGGCCAACAGCATTTTAGCAAAAAAAAAGTTACTCTTGGCACCATCTGAGTACTTGGGAACAGTCTGGACAATACTGAACAGGCAAGCTTAAAGCCTATATATAAATTAAGAATAAAAACTGAAAATGCTTTCACTTGAAAAGGAAACCAAAAAGTTTAAGGCACTCCCACATATACATTAATTTGTTCCAGAAACCAAGGAAAGACAGATTTTGACATCTTTTATGTCAAAATAAGAGGGGATCATACAGTATCACAAAAGCAGCATAAATTCTGCACTCAGATTTTCTTCTTTAGTTTTAAGCCTTCTGAATACTTGAGCATGTAGTCATCCAGTCAGGCAGTTTAATCTTCACTTCAAACATGGTTTGCCTTTCAGGCAGACTAACAATTTGGTTTTTGTTTTGCCCCCCACTGGCATCTCAGTGCATGTAGATGAATCACACCAGTTGATATTCACACTACATGAAGCACCTGCAGAAAAATATCCTGCGTGTATTGCATATATTTATGTCAAAATCATGGTGTGGTATTATCTACCAAAATAACAACGAGCTACAGAAACCTCAGAAGAACATCCAGACAGGAATGCTTCTGGATTTTGTAGAGGAAAAGGAACTGTCTGATCTAGGAAATGTCACTAGTAATAAACCCACTTTTAGAGTATCTCCAGCTCATCAGCTACATGAACAGAACAAGAGTAATGCATTTTTTCTGCTGTTTAAAAGAAAAATTATCCTTCTCACCAGTTAATGGAAGCCTGCCTTGCAAGATAAATTCCTGCTTTCTCAGGACACAACCTGATATAGATGTATGAATGGGGGAGCAGGGGGTTTTCAATGATAAAAAGGAATACAGGCAAAGGTCATAATGCAGATTTATGAAAAATAAATTTATTACATAACACCTTGTTTTAACAATGTTTGATTTTTTTTTTTTACTCAGAATACTTGTGTCATTCATGTAAAATAGTTTGATACAGTACATTGTATGTAAGTTTTTCCTCATAAATTCTAAGGCTCTCCTAACATCTTGTTCCTCTGCAGTAGGAATGGCACCCCTAAACAACGTGCGAACATAAAAAAAAAATAATTACTGAACAAAATTTAAAACCCACTACACCAAGCTGGTTCTCAAAAATCATGACAAAATATCTGAATGGATGCCGCACCTCTTTAGGAAATATCATTCATGCTTTTTTAATCCCAAAGCATGCTCACAAATCATTAACACCAACAGGAAAAAAATAAAACACTGTCTATGACAATCATTTTAGTTTGTTTGCTGAACCAAACATGTTTATATCAATGACAACATACTTATTTAACTATCAAATAGCAGCTTTAATACCAGTCAAGTCATAGATTTCAAAACAAAAACAAAAACTTATGTTGGAAATAAATCTTTGGGACGCTTGTAATTGCTGGGAAAAAATGCAAACGCTTCCATGTTCTTAAAAAAATCTCATCGTAGCAATCATGTCGGTCATAAAACATCGATCTAGCTGGAAAATGAACCAACCCACAAAAGTCACTAAAAAGAAATGTGTATCAAAACTGTCTGAGAGTTACGGTTAGTTTGCTTTTTTTGCCATGGTAACATATACTGTATGCTTCAAGTACCAGTTCAAAGATGTCGTGTACTATTGGTCAGATGAAGTTGTTACATCAAGAGAATTCACCACATACGACAACAAAAATGCTTGCCCCTAGCACATTTCACAGCTTCACCTGCTACAGACTGTCACTGAAAAAAATGCATCGCTCAGTCTGAACCATGTCAAGTAAACTACAGAAGTAGCATATCCACAACACAAACCGTGCTAGCACTTTCTTTTCAAGTCTAACCCCAAAACCAGGTACAAGGTGGGAGCCCGCCGGCCCCGTGGCGGCGGGGCGGGTGGGAGGTGTGGTTGTACAGTACATTCTGCGGCCCAAGGCGGGCTCCTGGCAGCAGCGGCGCGGCCGGCGCGGCAGCGGGTGCGGCTCAGTACCGGTGCGTCTGGTGCGAGTACTGCGGCGGCTGCTGGGAGGTAGCTGAGTATCCCATGCTGCTCTGGGGCTGCGATGTGCTTGGTCCGGGGTTGGGGTAGGCAGCATGGGGGTTGGAACGCTGCAGGGAGGGAAGCACAGACACACAGCCCTTCGTAACACGGACATGCAGAGACAGTTTCACCTACTGGCTCCTTGCTTCAAGAGGCACCCAGCACGCACAGTCGCAAAGCAGCTGCACTTCCAGGCTTTGTTCCAATTACACTGATTACAGCAGGTAACAGACATCAGGAATACCAGATTAGAAAGTGACAGCTGCCAGCCTTCTGCTATCCACCCTAATAGGAATCTTCACCCACCACAGTCAAACCTCCAGCCAACCCTCCAGGACGGCTACTGTGCACCTGCACGTGACACTGGGCTACCACCACTCATGGCAGTGGTCTTCTCCACTTGCTCCCTTCTCCTAGCAGGAAGATAGGCAGGGGTGGAGGTCCAGGTGAGGCATCTTACTGCTGATGAGCCACTCTGCCTTATTCTGGAGATTTTCACACACAGAGGATATACTTGCCACCCTTCTGTGTGACCTAGGAGTACAGGCTGACAGCACAGTGACTGGACTAAGGTGCCATCCATCAGCAGCCTTAAAATGTTCAAAGGACAGTTTAAAGACAACAGTGACATGTTCCTCAGTGGAACCAGGTATTTCAGGCAAAAATGTCCTTAGATTGTGGCTTGGGAGGTTCAGGTGGGACACTGGAGGAGGGACCACCAAAGAGCCAGAACAGCACTGGAAGAACCTGCCCAGAGAGTCTGTGAGGGCTCTCTCTCTATGAAGGTTTTTAAGACTCAGCTTAACAAAGCCATGCTGACCTGAGTGAGTGAGAACTAGCAACAGCCCTGCTCCAAGTGGGAGACTTGGCTAGATGGTTTCCAGAGGCCCCTTTCAACCAGCACTCCCACAATTATTTGAGCGGAGCATTCATCATTGCAAGAAGCTCTCCACAAACCAGGAACTGCCTACTTCAATTTTAACCTAAAAGTTAGTATTTACTGATCATGTGTTATAAAGGAAAGAAGGACTGCCTGTGAGAATTTCAGTAAGTATCTCACCACTCAGTAGCATTTAACATTTCATTACATTAACACAATTTCAGTACATTACTGTGCTGGTTTACATTCACATTAAAGTTTACATGCCCTCACAAACTTTGCAGCATTTAGAAACTGCGTAGCTTCTGAATTCCTGGTATCACAGAACATACTACATTTTTTAGAAAAAGCTGCTTCTAGAAGAGGTCTGGAAACTTCTATCAAGTAACTATTCCTGAACTAGGGCATTGCTACTCAGACCTGAATAGGAAATAACTATGGTGAACCAACAACCTGAGAAAGTAAAATATTAAGTCACAACATAAAACAAAAACCCCAATTTTTCCTTGTACAGCATTTAGAACAGAAGCTATACCCAGGAAGCTGAGATGATGGCAGAAATAAAAAAGGCATACTCTACTTGTTAACACACACTCACAGGACTGAGCTAACACCTCTAGAGAAAAGGGGGAGAAACGGCTGGACTAGCACCTATTGTCAGTGGGAACAAACCAGCACTAATGATCTACACTTGTTAGCACAGTGATTGAACTTTGTTGACATTTGCCTTCAGCCTTGAGAGGAGGACTAAGTCACTCATCAACAGAAGGGTCATAGCTCGGTGTCACCTTTCTCCATGTTACAAATACAGGATGTACTTCAAAGAGCAAAAGTCTTGAACATTGGTTCTGCCCATGTGTGGCTCCTGTGTGTAGGAAACCATCACAAGTTTAACCATTTAAAACTGACCACTGGTTTCAGTTGTAAAGAACTCCTTGCATCCTGACTTCTAAAACAGGTCTTATTTTAAGACAGAGGCAATGAAAAATCAGATGACACCTTCATGACACCCAAAGCAACAAATGGCTTTTGTTTAGGAAAATAAGTAAATTTCCAATCCTTTCTAAATACCATTAAGCACCCAGAGGGTTATCCCAAGCAAAAGCTCGGAGTAGTGGAATTGCTCTAGCCTGCTTAATCACATTGCCTTTGGGAGTGTCACATTGCAGATTCAAACAAGGAGGCAAGTCTGTGTGCCATGTGTCTACTATTTTTATGCATGGCAGAAAAGGATATGAGGTCAATGTGCCCTGCAGAGAGTAATTTGACTTCTGAGTGAATGCAGAAACTGTCTTAGTGTGCCTTGCCCAGGAGATGGCAATCCTTCTTCACAAGCTTTATATGGGGAATTTGAGCAAATCAAATGAAGAACAAAGGAACAGGTGTTTGATTAAAACAGAGGGCTGTATTGTAATGTTTGTTTTCCCTCTCCTCAAGCTGCTGGATCAGAAGCAAAAAATGTGAGGAATTTTTTTCAGGGAGACCTGAAACCATCAGTTGGAAACTCTTAACTGCTTTTTTTCTAGTGCTGGCAAGTTCAGGTCTCCTCTCTTTGATTATGTTTTCCAGACACCTTATTCAGAACAAATATACTGACTGCCTCTTTGCAAGGCTAGGGGGAAAAGGATATATTTTTTTGAAAACCAGGCAATTTCCCTCCTAGACAGACAGCAGAAAGACTGGTCAGGAGTAGTCAAGTTAGCAGTAAGAGCTCCTGAGACAGAAAAGCAGCAGTTATGGTATCTTAAGGGAGAAGTATTCTGAAATTATATTTGTCAACAAGGGCTGCCCCCAGCTGTAATCCCAGGATGGAATCTGTGAATGCAAAAATTCTGATGAGCACGAACTGAAAACAAAGCAATGCCAACTCTGGCCAAGCAATTTGATTCCTCTGACTTGTCAGCCAGCAAACCTCAGCTCTGGCTCACAGACCTGGGAGCTGAAGTTTGTTCAAAATGCCCCAATGCAGCAGCAAAATGAGGTGAAGGGCATGTAAAAAGGGCGTGTAAATGAGGCTCCCTGACACAGTACACACAACCTCTTAATCAACCTCCTTAGATGTGTGACTCCACCCGAGGGCAAGATTAAGAAAGTTACAGTTGCATTTGCCTTCTGCTCTGTGTGTGTGTTTTTAAGAAGTGGAAGAAAGAGCCAATTAAAAGGCCAAAACAGCAACTGACTGCAGTTTGCTAGATTGAAAGGGATGAAACTCCTGTAAGCGTGCCTGTGATAATCCTACTAAAAGAAAGATGACATTTGTACTTAGAGGCACCCCACCCTGCAGAACTATAGTTAAGGCTCACCACTGTCTCAAACAGCTCTAAAAATGTATATTGTTCAAGAAGAATGACTTGCAAACTGATGTATTATTGATGTCCTGGGATAAACTGAACAAAGGCACTTGGGAATTATATGAAGTGTCTCACAATAAAGCTCCTGAAAATGATCTTATTTTACATTTTTGTAGTACTTTCAAGTTTTGGCCAATGCTGAGAGTACACAGATTTAGGTAAGGATGAAGGTAATGCCTCCAGGCAGCTTCTGAGGCTATCTGGTACCCTGAGGAACAAACTCTGAAACATAAGATCTCAAAGCCCACTGGTGGTTCATGGAGAAGTTGTATCAAACTGAAAGGCAAGTTGACAGCAGCAGCTTTACTGACTCTGTTTTTTAACTCTCCCTAGGTTTTGCTACAGATTGTTAGCCCAGCTAAGTGGGTTTCCATTATCAGGGTCTCACATTTAGATATCAACCTTTACATCAACTGAAAACATTGCCACTAGTTTCCAACTTCCCCATCCTTTGATTTCATCCAAGACTGTCTGGCCCCTTGTACCGTGCATTCCATGTGAACCAGTATGCAATGGTCGGTTCCTGCAGGCTAACACTTCCAGCAGCAAGCCTCCTCTTCAAATCCCTTATTCCTTTGGCTTGCAAAAATCTGCTGCTCCCAACTGCTCCTGTGAATCATTTGACTTCAAATGATCCTGATCCTCTTTTGTAACTTCTAAGCTTGTATTACCTAAAGGTTCTGTCCTTAACTCTCTTCTCCCCCATCTCTAGTAGTAGCCCTATCCAAACCCAAAAACTCAGATATCATTTGCTGGGATGACAAAGATTCTTATGCTCCAGGCTCTGATTTCTTAATGTCTGACCACAAGCTCAAATGCAGGAAGGCCAGAACACATTTTTCATGTTTCCCTCAAGTGCTTTTTCCCAATGCGCCTCCTTATCTTCCTCACTCACTGACTGCCACCACCTCACCTGTCTTCAGATCTGCAATATTTGGCTTACTCAACCTGGAATCTCTCTTGATCTTCAAAAGAGATTATGACAGCATCACGCCAAGTCTTCGTCATCCAAAATGCTGTTTCCACATCCATTAACCCAACTAAAACACTTGTTTCAGATTCTTATTTCACAGCTTTTTTTACTGCAACATCCTCTCCCTCCTACCACTGCAGGATTGTTCAAGCAAGAAATGGCATTTTTAGGTGATACAGAACACAGCATACCAGGCTCCTGGTCCATAACCATTAGCATTCCCTAATATGAAGGTGATAATTAGTAACTCTAATAATGTCTGATCCTAATTCCCTTACTGCTAACCTAAAGAACACATCAGGATATCAACAAATCATCAATTAAATGAATCTGAAAAAAAAAATCAAAATATGCCAAAAAGTAACAATTAATACAGCGACATTTACAAAATCACTTTTTTAGTTTGAAGAAATACTGTTCTAAACATGAAAAACAAATACACAATATGTGAATAAAACAAAATACCTGATAGTCTGAGGTCATAATAAGTCCACCTGAGGTAGTGGTAGGAGGAACAACTCTCACTTTTTTCAGTGGGGGTCCCTGTGTGTGACTGTTGTCTTGGTTCCCTGGATGACCAGTTCCATTAGTATGGTTATTGCCCTGCTGCTGCTGCTGGTTCTTCTCAATTGTTTAAACACAAAGAAAAATTTCAACTCAAAAGCAGTACATGAAATAACAAAATCAGGAAATAGTGTAAAAGCCAGTGAAACATGATGATACTGTTCTTCTAGTACTTACTTTGTCTCCTTTATCATCTGGTTCTTCTTCTGTTAAAAATTCTCGTTTTGGGTAAGGGATTTGACAACCTGCAAAAACACTGTCCCCCAAAAAAGTCTATTTATCACTGTATTAGAACAGAAGGGTAAGACCTGTAAGATTCACACTTTACCCATGACAGTTTCAAGCTGCCTAAGCCATCATTTAATACATGTAACTAAGGGAGAAGTCTTCCCTATCTATCACCATATTCTAAACTTTGCAAAAACATATTCACATTTGTTTTTAATGCTCATTTCTCTCTTATCCACTAACTTAAGCTCCCAGAAATTTTTCTGTTGTTTAGAAAGGTACATCACTTGTTAGGTATCTACAAGGGCACAAAGAGCTATCTCACAGCTATTGTGTAATAGGACTAACTAAAAATATTCCTGGAAACTTCACTGACTATTAAAAAAAATCACCTGGAAAAAAAGTTTAGAAGTAACTAGAAATTTCACCTATCAACTCAGACCCCACAGTCCACATGGATTTGCTACTTCTAGTGCAAGCTAATATTTACCTGCCCTTCATCAGTAGAATGTATTTATAATAAAGTCTCTGTACACCTGTTAGCAATTCTCATTGTGTATTCACATTAAAATGTCAACCTAAATTTGAGAAAAAAGCCAGACACTATCCTAAAAGCAGTTTCTGCAACAGCCAATCATTCACATGACTTTAAATCACAGAGACAGTTCAGGAAATGCTATAAATAATCCAGCAGGCTTTAGTGAAATAATTTAATTTTTAATTAATTCCTTATAAGTATACATATTTTATAAATTCTTCCCTACATAAGGGTAGAGAATCACAGACAGGATGTACTAATAGCTTTCCTAAAAGGGTGTAGTCATGCTCTCTGGCTAGCCTTTTGGAAGAAGGGCTTAATTTTTAATGAAATCATTCACTGTCCATAAATTTTCTCCCTTTTGTAAATCCGCCTGTGCAAACAAAAAAGAGGAGTGTCTACAGAAAATGGATTTAAGTTGTTAAGGATGACAGCACAGAGACACAGACTTGACTTTCCCCACCCAGTGAATTTACAACAAAGGCTAAGACAAAAATGTAAACTAATTAGAGACTGTCATCTGGCATTCTGAGGCAGAGAAGCGGACCTGCGGGCACTTAGCAGTTGTCTACCAAGATCTGTAGCATGCATAATCAACCTGTCAGTGAGTAACAAGATTAGTGCTGCAACTAATAGGATCAAAGTTCCATAAAGCAAGAGATTAATAAAAATGCTACTTAATTTTAAAAACCGCGAATGGCATTTTAGTGGTTATAGCTTTCTTCGGTTGTTAGACAGTATTTAGCTCAATATTCACAAACATACTTAGGGCAGAGAGAAAGCACAGCTCTAAAGCATCTCTGAATGCACTGATAGGTAAGTAAACTGACCACTTACTCGGATGTGGGAAGAGGATCTTCCAAGAAGTAAGGATCCTGCATAGCCTGTTCTGAGGTAATTCTCTTTATTGGATCCATAGTGAGCAATTTCTGAAGCTGAAAAGAAAAGAAAAAAAAAAGAAAAAGAAAAAAAGAACGAAAAAACCACATTTACATTACCAAAACCATTACAGAAACTTCACTGTATTCCTGAAAGTTAAGATGATACAAATGTGTCTGAACTCAAAAGCCTAACCATAAATGGCATACCCACATTCTTCTCTCCTGTTAAAATAGTAACTTCATTTCCTATCAAAACACCTATTTTCACTTACAAAGCCCAGGACACTCAGTTCCAGTCACAACTGTTCTATCAAAACCATTCAAAAAGTTTCCACAATGTACTAACACAACACCTTTAATCACAAAATTATGTGGGTTGGAAGGGCCCTTTTGAGGCCAGTTAGTCCAACCCCCTGCCATGGGCAGGGACATCTTTAACTAAACCAGGTTATTCAGAGCCCTGTCCAGCCTGACCTTGAACACTTCCAATGATGGGGCATCCTGAACTTTGTGCAGTATGTTCCAGTGCCTCATCACTCTCTGAATAAAGAATTTCTTCCTAATATCCAATCTAAATCTACCTTCTTTCATTAGAAAGCCATTATCTCTTCTTCTGTCAAAAGAATGTTCCTCTCCAGCTTTCCTGGAGACCCTCTTCCAAGTACTGAAAGGTGTTTTAAGGTCTCCTGGGAGCCTTCTCTTCTCCAGGCTGAACAAGCCCTCCTCTCTGAGCCTGTCTTCAGAGGAGAGGTGCTCCAGACCTCTGATCACCTTTATGGCGCCCCTCTGGACACAGCACCCCAGAGGAGGCCTTGTGAACTAGGAACACCAGACCATAACTATTTTATTTAGCTCTAGTGCTGAGTTGCAGTGATGCAACTTAAACTTAGTTCTTAAACTTAGTTCTTAAACTACATGGTTTTTATTCCAAAAGCCTGGTGTATATGCATATACTTCTCTCCATCCACTCTACCAGCTGTGTGGAATACAGCTGTGCTGGACAAGCAACATGAGATAACCTTCAGATACCACACAGAAAAATAGTGAGTTTTCAAGTTTCAACAATACAATGAACTGTCCAAAGCAAAATTACACCATAACATATTGTCCAAGACTTTAAAACAAATGTTTCACTTTTAACCTGCAGTGTGTATTTTTAAACAAGAAAATACACATGTAAATAAAATTAATTTACATTTCCTACTCATGCTTTTTTATAGGATTCATACATTTCACCTTTTTAAAAAGATCTAGTATCATGATCTAAGTGAACTGGTCATCTCCTTTCACTAGGAGAAATTCATAACTGCAATGCAAATCTCCATACTTCAAAAGCTGAAGTTCAGAAAGTACATTTCCCTCCTCATCCTTCAGTTTTGACAGCATGGTTAAGAACTTGATAACTATGAATTACCACCATCAAATCAGTTTTGTTTTTCACATCATCCACAAGAACTCACAGCCCTCTGAGTCTACATGAAGTTTTTACAGAATAGCATGTTGAACAAGCCAACTCTTACTCTCTCAAAAAGCATTGCTAAGAGCCAGAAAACGAAAAGGCAAAACATGACAAAGAACTGCCAACACACTGAAAAACACATATAAAAAGCTCTGCAGAATACTAGCATGGTTTGTGATGATTGGATTCTAGAGCTGTCCATCACAGGATGACAAGTCTTGGTCATGATCAGCCATACAAAAAGAAATCAAAATGATTGTGCAACCATTATCCACCCAGGGGATCAAAACTTTGGTTCTGCCCCCTTGTACAGATGCCACACAGAAGTGAACATTCTACATATTATTACAAATATTTTCTATTTTAAAAACTACTTGATGTAAAGATCATCTGACTAAACGACACAATAAAAATGCCGTAAACTTCATCCATCATCAATTAATGGGACAATCACTACAGTTTATATGGACCAAAGTAACCACATGGATGACACAAAAATATCAGTCATACAGGAATTTTTAAAAGTAAAAGTAAACTATTGAAAGCATGAAAAGCAGCAAAATGACCAAGTATTGCACCAACACTGCAAATATAACTACAGGCTAACACAACTATAACACGACTTAAGGAACAAAAACTTCGAAATTACTTGATACCGAACCTAATCCAGTGAATGACACTCAGAATCATTTTATCAATGTGAGAAGATATTTCATCAATGTGAGAAGATGAAGTGTTTTTGCAATTTTCAGAGTGCAGAGTATCAGTTATTCCTAACTTTATAAAGTTAGTTATAGTGGATTTAACACTAGCTCAACTCTTACTTGAAACAACTGTAACATATACGACGGATTTTTTATGTCTGCAGGAACTTACCAAGTGGAATGCCTTACTATCTGGTTTAACTTTATGTTTTTCCATATATTTGATAAGGCTGCAGTTGGTATACCTAGAAAAGAAAACAGAAGTGATATTTCTAATATGCAAAACACTGATACTGCAAAGTTTTCCTGGTAGTCACAAAACATATTAATAAGAACAGTTTAGTCTCCCTGCAAATCCAGTAAGCAAGGAAAAAACACAACTATCAACACCACAGATTGCTTAAAAATGACAACTGCAGAAAGGCGTGTTTCCCTCACATCCTTATAAAAGCATATCATACCCACACAAAAAGCACACTTTTAACCCAGAGTGTGCAGACAGCAAACTACCAACTGGATTTAAACTGCCTGGTAGCAATTTTACTACTATACTGTTTGATTCTGTGTATTTCTCACGGCAGTGAAGATATAGAATAAGCTCATCTGAATGCTCTCCTGCAACCTACAGGTTGCTACAAGAACATTCACGTATTTACTTTTTGAAGAGAAGCTCAAAAAAAAGGTTTCCAAATGGTTGCAATAACACAGCAGATGCAAGAAATGCATGTAACTATACAGCCCCAAATGCCTCGGCACAGAAATCAGGCAATGGGGTGGCATTTAAGTGCAGGTATTAGCCTGTGGCAATGTGACAGCAAAGCTGAAGGGCATTTTCTTCTTTAGTCACTGTAAGCTACCCTAGACACCAAACGTGACAATTATACCCACTGTTTGCTGGAAATGGTATAAGGTTACCAGACCCCTTTTAAGCAGCTATTACAGAAAATCACTGTCAGTACCACAGATTTGGGAACAGCTGTGCTTTGCCACACTGTGCTTTGCAAACTTCAGAGCTGCGTGGGGTCTCACTGGCAACACCTGTTTCACAGCTGCCACCTTACCCTTACAGCCTCTGGCTACTCTTCTGATCCACACCACCTCAACAGGCCAAGTTCATCATTATGAAACAACTTTATTTTTCATTTTTCACAATCTAAGTCATAACAATTTCACAGTCCTTGTTTGGCATCTACATAGAAAACAACTCAAACTGCAAGAAATTTAGTGTAGGAAAAAGATATAAAATATGCTTTATTAAGAAAGCTCAGTCCAGACTTACGTGTTTCTCCGGAAATCTTTCATTAAGGTTGAATGTTCTGGCATCTTTTTTATGTCTTCCCAATCTTTATCTGCAAAACAGTATTAATTATTTTTCCCTTTCTCTCTGAGTAAAACAAAGCATTTCCAAGTATCTCTACAGCCTTGATATGTGCTTTTTGAAATTCTACTTCTCTAACCTTGTAGTTACTTATGTCTTTGTACTCCTTAGCTCCTACTCCTTCATCATCTCTTCACAATAAATCATACTAACACCTAAGAGGTTCCAGCTGTGCGCTGATTAACTCAAGAATTTGAAAAAAAGATGCCAGCTACAGTGGCCACAAAACAATGCTGAAGAAAAACATATCAGGCCTTGAGCTTGAACCCTTCAGGACTGTTACTTAATTTATTTAGACACAACTGTGATCTCAGGACAGGAGTACACAGGACTCCAGCAAGCCCTGTCTCCTAAGGGATTCAATGCTCTGACAGCACTTTTAGTTACAGGAAACTGCCCAGAGGTACTTCAGCAAAGTAAGATATACTGCTATTAAACAAAAAGTTAAGAAAAAGTAAAGTTTGCACACTCAAAATGAAGAATGATTCACCTCAATGTAGACCAAGGCCAAAATGGATTTTAAAATAAAACAAAAAACTCATTACCAGCACCTAGACTCAAATGTCTTAAGCTCCAGCTCTTGAAAAGGCTCTGTGGGCAACTAATTTGGTTCAATTCAAATCTTTACTAAGTCTCATCACTACTGCAGAACACAGAGTTTAAAAGCATTAAATAAAAAAAATTAATAAGAGATAATTATTTAATTGTTACTTAGTTAAACAAAATATTCTCCTCTTTCCTATCCCATAGACACAAGGAACTGTTTCAGATATGGTAAATGTCAATTAAAATGCAAAAAATTGCTGCAATTGAAGGAAAAGCATTTCTTGATAAAAACCAAAGAACTCCAAAGGTCAAACACAGACCATTAGAAAGGATTCATTAATCCAATCAGAAAACCAAATGAGAGTATGATCTATTTATATGAGCTATACAGAACCAATGTAAAACCCAAATGAACAAAGAAAAGTATTAACAGAGTAAAATTCTAGTTGAAAAGCAGAAGGGGACAGTATTGCCTGAAGAAGCAAAACTAAGGAGACAACATGCAAAGGCAACATTTCCACGAATCTCAGAGCAGTACAAAAGCAATGAAACACATATACACAAAAAAGGCAAAAGTAAAAACAAGAGCAAGTTTGATAACAAAATTCTAGAACCAACACAAACATATAGACCACAAAAGTCATGTGAAAGGAAGAGGCAAGTTCAGGAAAAAAAAAACCCAAACAATTAATAGTGGAGCAGGGAACACAAGCAGTGAGGGGAAAGATAAACAAAAAGTAAAAACAAGGCCCCTGTTACTCTGACTCCTGCCATCATGTGAACACTAGAAGACAAAGCATTAACTGAAGAAGCAAGGCAGCCAGCAAAAAAACAAAGTATGACCAACACTGAGGGGAAAATGCAACAAGTGATATCCCCACTGCAATTTGTTTTGGTTCATACAACCAGTTCTTCCCATTTGGAATAAAGAAATTTTTTCTATACCACCAGCTTTCCACCAGGTGGGAAAAAAAAAATCAATACCCTCTATTACTTCCAAATGCTATGTTTAATTTGGCATAAGCTAAACTAATGCATAATATTCACTAAATATATATATTTTTTTGCTTGGTTTCATAAATCATCAGTCACCTTCCAAATCAATAATCAGTACTGAAGCAATGTAGAAATATTCCTTCTCATTTTTAATCCCCCAGCATTAAGTACAATCTTTTAAAATAATAAAGCATTGGTACATGTATACACAGAGATAACCCTATCATCAATAAAAGGGAAAATACCTAATTTGACCATTGGATTCCAGATTTATAACTCATGAAATAAAGATTGTGTTTGAACAGCTTTGCTGCTTTGATCAGCTGCCACCTTCATATGCAAAGAAAGCAATATGGATATCTTTCTTTGAACAGCAGTGATAAAAAATACAGTATGTACCTGCAGGAAATCCCATTACATTGAATATTCTGTCCAGCTGGTCATGGTGATAAGGATTACTAGTTTTGATATCTTCTTGTCGACAATGGAATATTGGCTCTGATGTTAGCAGCTCTGCAAATATACACCCTATGGCCCAAATATCTTTAAAAAAGGAGAACAGAAATAAAAAGAACAACAAATGAATCTTTCCAAAACCATCTGGATGAGGTAGAATGTTAGTGTTTAGCTTATCAGAGACAAAGTCAAGTTTCTATTGTAGAAATGCAATACTTTCTCAACTTTTTCTTTTAGCTTTGAATGGAGGTACCCAATTCAGAAACTACACAGGAGCTGAGAGAATAGCATATAAGTTTTTGTAGGGTTTTTGAAGCATAGTTACCATTTAACATTGTAAAAAATTATTCTGGTTAAGAACAAAAGTGAAGGAAACTGTTGGGGTAATGGTCAACACACAAAACACCAAGAAAGAAAAGCCAACCAGCATCTTGCCCTTTCAGTGCCACATTGTCCTGACCAAGAAATGTGCAATTGCTGATCAGTCAAGTTTAAGTAGTAAATGACCCCAAAAATACAAGCTGAAAAGAAGCGGTGTTGGTATAAACCAAACAACACCTTGAAAGAGAGTAACACACAAATTGCTACAAGCCCACACACCTCACAACTTTTCCACAGCATTCACTAAAAAACCCCTCAAACTCACAACCTTTCTCTTTTCACTGTTGCTTTCCTATCTAATAATCAGATCTACTGAATCTTCCCAGTAGTTTTCTCAATTCTTTTCTAGTATATACAAACACAAATTTTAACTCAAAGTGGTGCTACACTGAGCCTTGACTGAACAAGGTCATAAACAAGGAAAAAAGCAAATAATGCAAACAGCATAACTCCATTACTCAGTGTTTTTACACAGTAATTTTTTATCTACACTGAAAAAACTATGTACTAAAGGCTACGACTGCCCATGCAGTTTCACATGCTGCCATCAGAAGAAACTGCAGTAAAGTGAGGGAACATGCAAATACAACAAATTAAGCAGTTTGAAAAAACATATAAAAATGTATCTGATCTATAAAAGAAACACAGTATTAAGAGAAAAGTAAACAAGAATACATTTAAGGCATAAACATTAGAATTGCTGACAGAAACACAGAGAGGGTCTTTAAAAAAACAAAACAAGAAAAAAAGATTGAGTTCTGAGGAAGACTTTCAGGTTACAGAAACAACACAGTATGCTGACATACAATCCCCATGTCTGCAAAGTGGAGTAGCTGCTAGGGAAGTTTTTGCTCTCAGAATTGGTTGCCAGCCTTTAACAGATCTTTAAACCAGGCAGCAAGTGAAACCTTCCCAGTGCTTTTCCCTACAGTCTCTCTCCCTTCCATAGCAAAGCTGATCAATGCAGTAAAAGTGAAGCTAACCTCCCTCCAGTTTGCTGCTGGGCTGTTCCCCTGTTCTACAGCCCACAAAAGCTCTGGCCATCTGTCATCTGTCTTTGAACGAGACACAGACAGGCTAAAATGCAGCTTAATTTTACATTTTAGCCTCAGTGCAGCCACTAGATCCTCCATTCTGTACATTCTTTATTTCGTATCTTTATTACACTAGGTAATAACCTCTGCAATAAATTTAATGCACTGTGCCTCCCAGTCATCCTAATATGAATTCTACTAGCAGTTCAAAGATGCTTCCATATTTTTATAGCTCTAACAGCATTTATGAAAGTCCTGTGTGAAAGCCACAAATTTAGATTGCATTGCAGGGCATTTGGAGATGAAATGCAGCGACGTGTTTCATTTCTATACATAGCCTGAGACCCCAGGAACCTAATCAATTTGTCAAAGATTAATGTCTTGAAGAAACAAGGAACATACCTTTAACTCAGCTACTGTCCTTTGAACAATTTATCAAAGCTTTAATATTTGGGTACAGTTTACATAAAGAACAAACAGTACATTTTTGTCCAGTTTACTTACCAATAGCTTTGGTATAATGCCTTGCTCCAAGAAGCAACTCTGGAGCTCGATACCAGAAGGTTACAACTACTGGATCCAAGTCTGCTAAAGGCTTCAGAGGTGAATTAAATAATCGGGCAAAGCCCATGTCAGCTGCAAAATTCAAAGAGAGATGCTTTAAAATTTGAGGGAAACTAACAATTTATTTTTTTTTAACAAACTGATTGAGTTTACTTGTTAGCACTATCATCACTCCTAAATAAAATGCAAAGGCAGACTGTAGCAGATATGAGCTCTCTTAGCAGATTTTCTTTCTGTAGAAGTTACTGGATGGCACCACCTATGAAGTATATCATTATAAATCATTACTAACATGAGTCATTTACAACAATGAATTAACCATTGTTCTGAAGAAGTGCATCAACTCCTCAGGACACTGGTAAATCCTGACTCGTTTTCCCTGATGTTCTCTGGTAAAATACTCCCATTATTACAGGATGTTTTTTCACAAAGCAGCAATTTTTAAAGCAAGCAAAATGCAGATTCTGCAAAGGTTAGAATGATTTATAATACATATGTGCACATGACAAAATCTCCCTCTTCATGAGGTTAGCTGTGGCAAGACTTCCTTCACACAAAAACAGCACCTAGGCCTAACAGCATCTGCCTCACTGCTGATTTTCTATCAAGATGCATTTCCAATATCAATATATCAGTGCTGAATACCATTCAGGCTATGATTTTAAAATTTTGGTTGTGGGCATTATATCATTAAAAACTCCTTTCTAGAATTTGTAGTGTACAACTGCCTAGAAAGTTTTCTGAACAACTAAATGTAAGTCATACAGGAAAAAATGGGCAGAGACTAAAATATGCAGCTTCTCCCATGAAATTGCTTTCCTGACCCACCAACCCCCGAATCCCAAGACAGAGTGACCCTCTCTTGTAGGGATATTCATATGCTGAGAAAGACTTGAATGAAATGAGATGAGTAACTACCCTGAGGGAAAAGGACCTACATGCTATAGCCCAATGAGGGAATACTGCAGTGTAAATGTGGGTCACTAACTCGACAATCCTTAGTTATTTTTTCATATGCATTCCTATTTATGATTGCTTTAATGCATTTATAAAGAGAAACATTTTTCAGTTTTCTACATTAAAATATCAATTACTCAAAACTGGTCAAGTCACTAATAACTATGAATAATAAGGAAAATTGTTGGCAGAAAGTGAATTTATGACCCAAAGTGACACAAAAAGCCTATAAAAATTATTTTAAGTTAAATACCAGTTATGTATTTTTTAGAAAAATTAGTTACACTGGAAAAGTGGAAGCCCTTGGTATGTGTGTAACTTCTGCATTCTTTTACTGCTATGGCAATCTTAAGAAAATAAGAAAAAAAAAAATTCTACATTTTGATAACACACTTCAAAATCCAAGGTTCCCCTCCCTCCTTCCCTGCTGGGAATGGATGGCTCAGAGGACTGGTGGCCCAATACAGAATCTTTCACCTGTCCATTAACAGAGTCTGACTTAATTTAGTTGTTTACTAAGTTATTCTCAACTTAATTCAAAACTATAAATTAAGAAATAAATGGGTGGTCTATGTGCAATTACTAGCAAGTAGTTGTGTACAGCAAATATTACCACCACTGTCAAAAGTTAAGTCCAGAGGATGACCTGTGTGCTCTGTTTTGGAAGAAACCCTCCATGAAGAGTAAGGTAATATGAAGAAATTGTCCCTTCTGTTGTCCGTGCTGTACCTGTTTTCTATGCAGACCTCAATCCCTACTGCCAACCTTAAAAACTCAGAAAGGCATTAGAAACTTTCAGAGTAGGATCAGCAGAAACATTCAACCCTGGCCCATCACTCCCTGGATTCCAAAGGACAAGGGAAGGCCTAGAGCAGCACTGAATGTTCCCAAAAATCCTACCCTGAATCTTTCTACTAGTGACTAACAATATAGTTCAGACCAACAAAACAATAAGAGAACAGAGCAACAATGCAGAAGAGTAATCTCACAAAAGAAAGCCAGAGGGAAGTGAAAAAGATGAACTAGCTTTAAAAAACCCTTCCAAATGGGGCTGCATTACCATAACAAATGTAAGCAGGCTGTGCATTAATAGCACTGCCATGATAATGCACAGCCTGGTATAGTTTATCATTGTTAGACTACTGTTAATTTTTATTTATGTATTTAGTTTAAAACAACTGAACTTCTACAAACCATCCTCTCACTGCAAATAGTAACTCCCACCAGAAAATGTTACAATAGTGTGGAAGTGTTGGGTCCTTTCTAACCTGGTACACCCCAAGCTAGGCATTTAGCGTTAGCTATTAGCTCTCACTAAACATTTTGCATGGATTTCTGTGGTTTCTGCACTTTTAAGATCCCTCATGTTCATCTCCAAGGGACCTGCCTACTCCTTCAAAAATATTTCGTAGGCTGAATGCCATCTTTGATTCCATTATAAGATTTAAGATTCGTAGCAATGAGTAGTTCCCTATTTAGATTTTTATAAGCAGCAACAAGATGTCATGGCATTAGAGGTAAATGGAGGAAATTTTAAAATCCCATTTTTCTCCTCCTTTCCTCCTAGCTAGCTGTCATCTTTAACCCCACATCAAAATGCCCCACCCCACACAAACACCCACTTAAGCAAAATATAATGACATTTTCCACTTTTTATTGATGAGGCTACAGCATTTCATAGTCAGAACTGATACATGGGGCTAATATGATTAAGCCAGTCACTCAGAAAACAGCATTTAGGCAATGTGCCCAGGCACATACTGGTATTACAGTGACTACTTTAGGTGGTACAACTGCACCTTCAGAACATTCTAACTTAAATGCTACACTGGGACTTATCAAAGATATAAACATACCAATTTTTACTCTTCCTCGCTCAGGACCTTCACCCATAACTAAAATATTAGCAGGTTTCTGTGGAAAAAAAAATAAATATACAATACATATACCACGATAAACCTAAACATTAGTCTCTGAAAAGTTAATTAAGCTTTGTTTTGCCAGTTTTAAAACAACTTTGTTTTGATAAAAATGACAAGTTTCTCTGTCACAGTAACGCTGTGCAAGGACCCAGACACAGGCTCTCCCTGACTGAATCTTCCTCGTGTTTCTTCTGGGCATTGCTGTGCTCCAGCAGCACATTCCCTACTGACACCCTGGTGTCTGTCCTCAACACACACCAGCTGGCAGCCACCAAACTGCTGGGATTTCTACCCAAATTGCCCTAGATCCTTCCAGTAGGAGGCAGTCCCACTGCTGCCCACCACCCCAACCACAGGGATGGGAAGCCAGCTCTACAGCAAGCTTTGCCCAGGGTTATTAGGCACATTTGCAGACACATTGCACAAAAAAAATACACAAGTGAGATACAGATGAAACATTTCACTTGATATTGGAGAGAATACCACATCACTTGATATTGAAGAAAACACTCATCTAAATTCTTCCTATTTACAAGCGCTTATCAATTCACACAGCTGCAAAACTGGAAAGCACTACCTTTATGTTATTCTTCTGTCTTTCCTTTGTTTCCTTTACTATGGAGGCAAGTTAAAGAACTGAGCTGGACTTTGGCTGGTTAGAAACATGATAACTCACTTCATAATTCTCTATTTTCTGCTGTCCTGTTTTTCATAATCCATTCTCAGCATCTGTAGTCACAGGTTTTCTCAACTCCTAACATAGATTATATAATGAAACCTACAGTGCTTATTTGGAGAGAAAAAAGCAAAGAATCTCACAACTAAAGCTGATGATGTATGCCAGACTTGTTCTCAAATGGAGTGATTTAAATACCCATTTGTTCTGCAAATCCTGGACAAAACAGGGATTCCTATTCAGTTGTGACCTGTAAGATTGTGGTAAGGCTGAGTAACAGCTCCTGCTTTGCTTTCCCAGTTTAAATTGATCTGAAGGTAAGAGTACCTGAGCAAAACAGCTCAGACCACCTAAAAGGTAACGTAATAAATCCTAGTATCTTTGTGTGGTTTCCTAAACACATTCTAGGATATTCTCAAGCCTTCCTGAATCTATCAGGCTCTAATGTAAACACACATGCAAAGAAACAGAACACCACAATATGGTATCAACCTGGAAGTAATTGCTATTATGTAAAAATAAGGTAGACAATATTAGTACTTGAGCAAAAATTTTCCTTGAGAAATTAAATTATTGTTGTTTATGAAAGGCAGCAAAATGGATTTCTGAAACTCTACAATCCTTGGACAAAATATGTAAAAAGAATCTGAGGCAGGTTAAGGATAGAAGATCTTATAAAAAAGTGGTCTAAAAAGGTGAGATAGACTTCATCGTCTTTCCAACAGCAGGAACAACAGATCCAGCTTGTGCTGTATTAGCTCTGTGATTTCCAGGAGAAATTGTTCCCCACACCACCACCTTTTGCTTTTTTTTAAATAAAGGCATACACTCCAGGTAAGTACTGCTTCAACATTAAAAAACGCAGAATGTAGGCACACAGCTCTCAAAGCATTCCATTCAGATTGCCTCTACAAAAGTCCTAGAAATAAACAAACAGCATACATCTTGAAATTCATAGTTAGTGCTGAACTTCATGGCAATTCAATCTGCTAGGTATGAAAACACATCAACAAATCTTTCTATTGCTACACTGTGACTCAAAGAACAAATCCACACCTTTTACAAAACCTGCTTTAATATATATGGGGTGTTAAGCTACATGTCTAATTATTATGTTTTCATTAGAGTTAACAATACATTACACAGGCACTAGAATTTTTCAGATATATAATACATGGACATAATACATAAAGTACCATTTCCCCCCCTGCAAGTTCACAGGTTGATAATACTCTACAAAAATGTTTTTAACATCCTCATGATATTTTCACCTTAAAATATTTTACTGTTTGGATTCTGGTAAGGACAAGAAGTCCTATTCACACAAAGACTGTATTATACCATATGACTGATCAGCACAGCACTGGGTAACAATTCCTGCACCGAAGACCTCCTACCCTAAGGTCAAGGCAGGTAGAGATGAGAAAGCACAGTAAGACAGTACTAGTCAGCAAAGTATCAACATAGCTTGATTCACACTCAAATTTCAGAAGTTGCAGAACATACTTAACAATAGAGACAATTTAGAAATCTGTGTAGGAGTATTCTAAAGCAGCAAAATAAAAAAGAACCCTCAGTTGGTCTGAAATATTCAGTTCACCTTTTTCTTAAGTCACAAGTCCTTCACTGAAACAGCTCTGTTTGGAACACAAGATTTTTCCTACAGACAAAAATATTTACGTAGTCACATCATTGTAAAAATATATCACAGTTAAAAAAAAAAGTAAAATAGATGTCTTATTCTGGAGGCTTCCATTTCTAAAATCACTGTATGCAGAGACTGGAACAACATTTTTTGTTCAAAAGATTTCCCAAACAAGACCATTCAACTTAAATTTAATAGGGGGATATCTACTAGAAATCAGTATGGGAGCAGTATTGATATACCTAAATACTACACATTTTGAATAATCCCTAAAAAACACTGAAGTCCACTACCTACCAAAAGTGAATACATGTGTCGGGAATTATTGTTACGCATCTTTTAATCGAGTCCACTATCTGGAGGAAAAAAAGCCTGAACAAGTCCCCAGATTTGCAGTTGGCCTTTGGGCAACTCATTACACATTAGAAATTTATTTGCAAAGAAAAATAAGCAGTCATTAGAAACAGAAGGGAGAAATTTGGATAAGCATTAGTTTAATTTGTTAATTTTCAGTTTAATTCTAATTATCCAGAGAAAGCTGAAGTTGAAACTGCTTATTCAAATCACTTGGGCTGAGCAAGTGAACCAAAATCTTTTACCAATTCTTATACTGTATTCTGAAAATAGTCTACTTTAAAGCAGCTATTTTTTTTGTAACTACAAATTAACAACTGAAGTCCCTAATTTTTGTACTAATAAAGGAATAATTACTTTTCTCATTCAGTAAAATAATCTGTGCATGCCAGACAAATGCAAATGAGAAACCTGTTATGAAACTAAACCAAATGTGAGTAGCCATGCAGTGATGTACAGCTGAATATTTCAGAGACCAACAAAAGTGTCTGGCAAACCCATAGAACTAAACTCAAGAAAAATCACCCTTCTCCTCCCAAATCCACCTCAGCAGCAAGGGGAGAATTTATTCTCATGAAAGAATGACCTTGTGACCATCGCAGAGCACTAAATCTTATCTTGTCCTATATTTGGCTTTGTAGGACTCCTTATGATTCCTGGACAAATTCTCATCTTGTGTATTTAAACAGTATTACTGCTGAAAAGACAAAGATCCCCACTGATATATCTTTAGGTACTTCTAATTTAACAATTATTTGCAAAGTGCAAAAAGAAATTTGAAAAAGCAGGGACTAATTTTAACCAAGGGAGGTAAAAACCCAAAGAGGTTCATAGATCTGTGAAGAACTTGAGACAGTCACCTTTACCTATCTGCCTGATCTCACACAATACTGCTCATAGTCACCCTGAAGTCTCTGGTGATGAAGGCTGCACAATTCCCATGCAATCTTCTCTCTTTCACTCTTCTCCATTGCAGTGTTTTTCCTTTCCTTCTAACACCACAGACAAGGTCAGTCCCCTTGCCTCTTCTCGTCTTCATTAGCAGACAGCACAGACAACCACTCCTTCACTGCAACTTCCAACACTTCTTGGGACAAACATCTCTCTTCAGTCCCATTACCTAGATTAAAAAAAAACCCTAAAGCTCTCTCCTGCTCTGTGTTTCCTAGTAGGCTATTTTTGTTTCTGGATCTACACTCATTCTTGCTGATTTCCTCTAGCTGTTCTGCCTTGGGCCACCCATTTCTCTGAACTCCAGTGCTCCAAATTACACATTGCTCCTGCTGAGGCTTCACTAATGCTAAATGCAGGGGAGAGATTGTTTTACATGCCTAGCACAGCATCTTCCACTCTGTATGATCCCAGTATGGTATCCTGCCTCACTGCATAAGGCTATTGATGCACGTTAAGGTTACCAGCTGTGTGTTTTCTTCATGTCTTTTTGGCAGGACTACTACTATGAATGAACATTGCAGTCACATACTGCTTCTTAATAAATACTGAAAATGTTTGGGTTCTTTCACAGAGGGGAAGCTAGACTTCAGAACTTGTGTGAATCGCTGTCTTGAAGGCAAAAATGCAAACAAAATTAAAATTATACCAGTCTATGTCACGATGAGATGTGACAAAAAAGAAAAAAAATCATTCCTGCTGCTCAGAGGAAGTTATTGATAAGGGCAGGAGATGATTCTTTATTCCATATTTGTATACGAGGTATCTGGAAATCTTAGGACATCGTCTCATGCTCCTGGGAAAGTATTTTGGTGTTAGGCCCTCCTTTCACTAAGCTTGACTCACCAAAGCAGTGAGGAAAGAACTGAGCATTTTTAGACAGCTTAGCCATTACAATTTTTGATACTTAGTACTCTAAGCATCAAACCAGTCTGCAGGAACTATTACTCCACATAGGTTTTGCTACTAGTCTGTTTCTGAAATCACCAGTTTTCAAAGACTGATTTTAAACATAGGTATCAGTGAGTAATCTAAACTCCTTTGAATTACCTATTATGATATTATAATGTCAATGCTACCTCCTCCCCATCCACATTATTAACTGCTTGCAACATTTCTATGCATACTAATGAACAGACTCATACTCTTTACACATCCTTTTTAATGCACCTTTTAATAAGGTTTTAGTATAATCCTAACCAGTTTTCATTTGGATAATCCAGTACTTACGAGTTGGGCTCCTAAAACACTACTCTCTAGAGGATTGACAATGATGGGGTGAGTCACACCAGTGATATTTGTTAACTCCTCGTATTTGAGCATCCTTACTGGCTGTGGGACCAGTTTACAGAACTGGCTATGCCATCCATTTCTACCTGCGATGAGCCATGATAATTTATAAGAACATCATCCTGGTTTTCAATTTAAAAAAATAGAGCAGGTTAACTTTAAAAGAACACTACTACACAAAGGGCTTTTATCCCTAAATTATTTTGCTTTTGCAACTATGACATCAACAATGATTCTATTATGATTTACAGTGAATGACTTCTTTATATTCTAGACTTCAAAGTATCATACTAAACAATATAGGAATTACAATCTATATTAAACAATATGTATTTAAAAACACAACCCCACAATCATACAAAACTATAACTGAAGTTCACCTGTATTTGAGCAAGTGCCTGTGAAGTATGAAACACAAGTAAGTTAAAAATGTCTTGCTGAGAAGAAAAAAATCAAAAAGGTTTTGAAAGACAACTGCAAGGGCTTAGCAAGTTGCAGCCTGCTCAGAAGAGCACTTCTGTGGCACAGTGGTAGAAACTGTAATATACTGATGTGGTTTATCACTTCCCAGTCAGGTCCTCTGACAAGAAAAGCTGCGCAGCAAAAGCTACTAGCCTACAGCCTGGCTTGCAAAATTGACACCCTATCTCAAGGTCTATGACCCACAAAAGAGTCAATGTTTATGCTTCTTCCAGCACATCCCTGACAACCTTGTTGATCTTCAAGCAGTCATAGCTGACATCAAAATATTTCCCTATTATCAAGGTGGTATCATCTCTTATTGCATTCTTAGGGACTGCAACTGTCATTTTGGATCAGTTTAAAGTTAGAGAAAATAATTTTAATTCCAAAATAATTCCATTTTCTTTCCACTTTAACAAAACTGACTACACTAAATAGTACTCTAGCACATTAGCAGTGACAATATAACCTTATTCAAATGATAGTATCAGTACTTTTCTGAAGTTAATTGCTTTCCTTGAATTCAAAGATGTTAATTGTCTTTTGCAACTGATGGGGGCTTTAAAATATACGCAAAAGACCACCACAAACACTGGTGAAAACAATGGCTTCACAACATGCATTAAATGTAAGCATTAAGATATTCTTTTTGATTACAGAGCACATAAATTGTAAAAAGCACTTGATTTCAAAATTAAGAAAGCCTGTTTTAATGTAATACTTCCTGTTTATTATCTTCTTATAAAGAACATCCTAGAGTTTTTGAAAATAAATAAACTGAGCATCTAAATAAAATTCTCTTTAAAACTAAAAGCCATTAAAATTACCAGTAACTGCCAAACAAAAACAAATCCCTAAATTATCAAAGCACACATGTCCAAAAATTTTTAAAGTACAGGAGTATTTGGATAGGAGAGAAAATAGAAGGATGCTGTATCTATGCCAAGGGGGCCTTCTGCTAGTTACCATCAACCATATTTTATCTCTGTTTCAGCCTGATGAAAGCTGTTAGTCTCACTACTATGTTTTTAGGCTCTGAACACACTCCAAAAATTTTCTTTCGCTGCTGTCACTCAATTACTGCCAACTTGGGGTACTGGAACTTATTAAAAGCTTGCACGCTGCCTAATACACAGACTTTTCTCACTTTCACTGGAACTGAATTCAAGCTGAATAAAAAATTAATTACTCTTTTCAGGCCAATTCTTTCACTCCCTAGAAATGTCAGCACAAGCAGCAGGGCATGACTTTCTGTACTAAGCCTCAAAGCAAGGAAAGGTGGATATCACAGGCAAAAATATTATTATAGCAAGAAAATCTACCATGTCAAATATCATTAACACATCATTCAAAAGTGTAATAACAAACTTAATACATTAAAATGAACATGAAGAAATGTATTTCCTGCGGGTTTTGCTACAGCAGCAATTACTCTGTCCATAGGTTACAATGACTCTGGATGCTGTGGACACACCAGAGCAGGATCAAATGCAAGAAGAGAGCATGCTCTGAAATTACTTCTTAGGTAGTATGTTATTCTACATATAATTCCATCTCCCTTTTAAATTCAAAGTTCTGCCTCACAAGTAAGGATTTGGAATGTGTAATAAAAGCCCAGTAGAGCTGTAATCTCACACATCCCAAAACTTTCACACAAAGGTAAAGAATTTTCTTATTTACTCATTGGTTTACATGGAGGTGTGTTAACCCTTGCCATTTTCTTTAAAAGCCCTACTTTGTTGTTGTTTTTAATTTAAGTAACAATTTCATTACTTCCATACCACCCTACTTGTATGGGCTATAAACAACTCCTCCCTGATCTGGATTAAGAAAAAATGCCAAAGGTGAAAAGCCTTTCATGTATGTAATTTAGTACTATGCACTTTCCAGTGGTTGCCTGGGCTTTGCTTGTGTTAGAGCACTTTTGTGCACAGAACAAATACAGTATTTCAAACTACATCCCAAGTATCCCTTTTGTGTCACTCATAGTCACAGTAAGACAGATGAAGCTGGGAGTTCCTAAAGAATAACCTTTTACATGGGATGTGTCCTATTCATAAAGTTTTTTTAAAACTCCTTGGATTAGAGTTACTCAAAGGACTGTTTTCTTATCATCTTCTCCTCTATATCATGAATATAGATCATTCATACAGAGTATAGCATTTTCTTTGTACAGCAGACTGCAGTGAAAACACTTATGGCTATTTCCTATATGTTGAACAATCCATATTCCTACCTTTCACAGCATTTCATGGTGTAATAACTTTTCCACAACCTTAACAAGGTACTTAGCAGGTGCCTCTAAAATCATACCCTAGGGTTTTTACTAAATCCTGCTAAAGGGTTTTTATTGACTAAACTTACTTTACAGGTACATTTGTGATGAAAAAGCTTCTGGTCCTCCATTCTTCTCTTAGGTCAGAACCACAAGTTATGCTGGTATTTTTTCCAGCTGGCTAGTATAGCTCATCACCTTTATGGCAGGAATTAGATCTGAAGTTTCTAGCACACCTTTCCACTGCAGAACTCTTACCTTTATTTGTATTTACATATATAATAGATGTATATTATATAGATGTATATATATATATATATATATATATATATATATATATATATATATATATATATATAATGTAGATATATAATAGATATATATTATAATAGCTCTCATATACATATGAGAGCTCCTGCAGCCAGTTTAGTGTAACTACTGAAGGCAGACTGAGTCTGCCTTCAAACAGTGAAGGATTACTTACACTACTCTTTCCAGCACCACAGTCAGGTATCTGGCCATCTTGGAAAGCCAGCAGATGAAAAAACAGGCTAGTAGCGAAAGAACAAATTCATAGCTACAGAAAATAAAGAAATCTAATAGAGTCTGCCCAGTAGCTGATGTATTTTCCTCCCTCAATGTGTCATATATATGCAGATAAAGTAATAATCTACAAATTATATTCCTCAATATATTACTTATATTACACCATTCTACTTCAGTTATCAATTTACTTAAAATGACCTGGAATTTTAAAAAGTCAAAATATTTCTAAGCTTGAAAAAACCAAAATAAGTATTTGAGCATTTGTCCCTGGTTCAACCATCAATACACTTCTCCCAGAACACATGCCCTCCTCTATATGACATTTGCTTTTCATGACATTTGAAAGAAATGGTCTGTTTTGATACCGCATCTTTTTACCAAAGGTACCTGAAATTTGCTAACAGATACAAAGATCACTTGAGGAAACTAAGAACCAGCATGCCCAGGTAAGCTGTATCCTTAAGCAATCACACAGTATCAACAGGCCAATAATTTTCTTTTTATCATAAAACATGCAACACAACTTGCATTTTCGAAACTATTTTCTCCTAGAGACTGTAGAAGCCTTG
This sequence comes from Calcarius lapponicus, assembly GCA_039654755.1. Taxonomy (NCBI): domain Eukaryota; kingdom Metazoa; phylum Chordata; class Aves; order Passeriformes; family Fringillidae; genus Calcarius; species Calcarius lapponicus. The sequence goes on along the minus strand of CM077462.1, from coordinate 46,355,716 downwards.
CTATCATTTTGCACATCAACAACTCTAAAGCACCACTTTGTCTCCAGCTTGGAAATCAATATGCACTATGAAGATACATGTGTTTCTGCTGCTGTAATTAAATGCATACTCCACCACACAAGGACAAACTTCCTAAAGGCACAGAAAAGGCCTGTATTGATTATATATCCTGTAAGGCAAAGATTCAAATGGTTATAAAGATCAGTTCTGAAACATTCAATTTAGTCCTGAAGGGCTCCAGAGGAATGAGGAATAAGATTCAAATTTGGAATTTCCCTTTTGCAACAGTTTTCACTGCCTGTTAACTGGTCCAAGACTGCTGGTTAAAATTATTCCATTTACAATGATGTAGAAATGTCAGGGGGAAAAAAATTGTCTGCTTCTATTGTTTCTTGTGCCTGATAGTTCTGCAGCAGATAAGGCAAAAATATCTTACTAAAACATCAATAATCATCATGACCAATAATCATGTAATGCAATTTCAAGACTACAAACCCTCATCTGTGTTGCACTAGTCCCTATCATACCTGGTGGCAGTTCAATAAGCAGTCTTACTTTTTCCATTTATTTTCTGCACCTTGCACTTCTTTCATGCAGAAGTCTACAATGATTTCAAATGCCAAATTCAGAGACTTTACCGGCACTTTCTCTAGGCAACAACAGTGTCCAAGTACTTGTGTCTATGTTTGGTCATACCATTGGCTTGGTACATCAGCAAAGCCCCTCTTATAATACATATATTGCTCCATCTTGAGCTTCCCTTTAAACTTTGGACAAAGATTGTGTTTACTTTAGTTTCAAAACAAGATATATTCATCAATAATGACGAATAAAATTGCTGTCCGTATTACCACCAGTTTTAAACATAAAAGTTGTGAAAACTGGGTTTTTTTTTACCACAAAGGATTAATTATTTTGAGAATTATTTATTGCAAAGAAATAGTGAGCTAACAAGAAGAAAAACTAAATTTAGGTTCCACCAGACAAAGTCAGTACCCCAGACACAATGATGTAGTCAGACCTTTTGGGAACACCTGCAGAAGATAATAAAAGGCTACAAAAAATTAGGGCTGGACTTGACAATCAAGCAAATGGGGCTTTGAATAAAAGCAACAGTCTAAGAGAGGTAGATTTGAAAAACCTGTGCCTGGAACAGATATTTCTGACCTCTCCTTACACCCCTACTTTCACTTAAATCAAGAAAATAAATGAGCTTTTCACTTGCAATCAAAAAAATAGCCATCAAATGTTCCCCTATTCAGCACTTCATCTTTTTATAAATTGGAATCTAACAGCATTGTGTGATAAAAGATAATCAAGTAACTTTTAGGACTGATTTAGCACTTTTGCTAAACACTGGTTGCTTGAATAAAAATTTTCAAGTTCATCTCATGTTATTACATAAATCTCGGAGTCTTTACTATTCTTTCACAATCCTCACTTAAAACTTGTTAAATGGCTTTGCATTTTCTTGTAAGTTCTAAAGCTAAAGATGATCAACCTGTAAAAAGCTGTGAAAGACTACATTCAGATTCAAAAATTGCTTAAAGGGACATAGCCTGTGAATTAAAACAAAATAAAATCTTTTCACTACCTTTAAAGATTGATTTACAAAATCACCAGGAAGTCTTGCATTGAAAGCCCAAACCTAACTGGAAGAATAGACTGAATAGTTTCTTTTCATTTATATTCTCCATTTGATCTTAGTACTGAGCACCTTCAGTGAAGAATGAAAAATATATAGCTTTAAGGCTTGGCTATATCTTTCTAGAGGTATTGCCATTACACAAACGCTTCATACCAAACAATTGATGATCCAGTAGAAGTATAGCTTTCATTTTTTGACCACACAGCTTCCAGAAAGGTTTTAGGGAATACATCACTGTATTCCTCAGGAAAGAAAATGGCACCATGTCATACTTGTCATCATACTGCAGTCAAGATACACCGCAAAAATGTCCTGCTGCACTTCAAAGATTAGGTATTTCACTGTTTTCTTCACACTGTTCCTTGTTTCTTGGGAGCTATTTGATCTTTCATACTCATCTTACACTTGCTCTCACACAGCCCACCCTTGGTACCTGGCATCTCTTCTCTTGATTTTTCATGAGCTGGATTTTAGACTTCCAAAGAGCAGTAACTGAATTTTTCAAGACAAATCAAATGGTGAATATACAATTCATCCACAGAATGGCTGAGGCTGGAAGGTGCTGCTGGAAATCATCTGCCAGCTTGTTGAGGGTGTGCTCCATCTCCCTGTTCAGGTTACCAATCATGATGTTAAACAGCACTGAACTCAGAATCAGCCCTTGGGACACTCCACCAGTGACTGGTGTCCAGCTTAACTTGGTGACGCTGGTCACAATCCTTTGAGCCTTCAAGTCATCCCATTTTCCACGCCCTTCACTGTGCACTTCCTAGCTTGTGTGCACTTCCCTAGCTTGTCTACAGGGCTGGATGGGAGGCAGAGCTGCAAGCCTTACTGAAGTAAGCAACATCCCCTGCTGTTAGCCCATCCATCGAGCTCATCACTGAAGGCTTTCAGATTGGCCAGGCATAACCTGCCATGCATAAAAATCCATGCTGACTACTCTCAATCACTTTGATATCTTCCAAATGTTTGAAAATGGCTTCCAGGAGGATGTGACCATCACCTTTCCAGTCATCAAGGCGAGAGTGACTGGGAATGTAATTTCCCAGACCCTCCTTGAAGACAGGAGTGACATTTGCTTTCTTCCCCTCAGGTGCTTCCCCTGATGGCTATGACCTTTCAAAGAGCGGTCTCACAAATATTTATTTGCATACATGAATATGAAGCAGAAGATTTGATATATCTCTATGGGCTTCTCTATGGTGAACTCAGAGATCTCTCACTACTTTTCCAACTAGAAGGCTGGTAGCACTGCAACAATATGCCCTATTTCTACCTTTAAATATGCATTTGTACAAAACTGACAGACATTACTCAGTCAAAAGTTTCACCTAATGGGTTATTTTCTCAGGGTTTTTTGGGTTGCTTCTCTCTTTTTTTCATCACTGGCACGAACAACAAATTCTAAAATTTTCCAGTATCTTTTGATAACTTCTACAGTTTCGTTACTTACTGGTTTGAAAGTGTAATCTAATACATTAAGAAAGTGCTCAGAAAGGCAGGCAAGGGAGTAGTCATGCTCCCTGTAAACAGAAAAATTAAGAAATACTAGATAATACTATTTTAACTACAGAATATTTAGAACTATAGTAAAGTACAATGCACAGGAAAGCATGTGACTAGAAGCACATGCAAAAAATAAAGTTCTGCCAGACACACTGTTCTTTTGTGATCTCATGAAAGTACATACCTAATAAAAAACACCTTGGAAACAAAAATCTTGGGAAATAGAACAGCTGACAACCAGAAAAGTGATTGGGTTTGGATTGCTGGGAGTTTTTTTTCTCCTCTGAAAGCAAATTATAAGCAAGTTATTATAACACCTTTTGGGAAATAACACCTATTACTTGTCGATCTACTTAGAGTAGAAAATCACCCTACTTTTTAAAGCTGCAAACTTATTTCTAGTAATGTGCACTATTATTACTCTCTTCTTTTCAAGGATTTAGGTTCACTCTTTCCAATGACCAAAGCTTTGGAAGTTTTATAGGAAGACAGAAGAGCATTCCTGTTATTTCTGAAATAATCCTTAAATACTGACAGGGAGACATCCTTGGATTCTAGTGTTCTAATGAGGAAAATTGTAAATTGCCAAGTTAAAAATTCCATATATTTAACTTTGCCTAAAGGACATATTTAAGTGATTCACTTTATGGAGCCTGGAAAGTAACTAAGACCCTGTCTAAAAAGAAAAAAGGACTCTGGCAGTGGCTTTTCCTCATTCCTTGTTAAAAGAACATCTTTAATGTTCTCACTAATCCCAAACATGGTAGCAGGTATCCCTGGGAAGGGTCCAGATCTCAGAAAGCTACACACCAACCATATTAAAGCCTGACTGCCTCAAAGCTTACTAAAAGCCAGTGCTCGTCCCACAGCACCCCTCAAGCTGAGCTGCACACTAGGAACACCTTTCCCACAGTGTTGTGCCAGTCTGCAAATGTCCACAGTGACACAATCCCAGGCTAACAAGCACAAGGATGTTATTGACAAAGGCTAAGAGACTGCTAATTCCTTTGGCAAGACATAGGAGGGGAAGAATGGGAAGCAGAAGCCCAGCACTCTGTTCCCCACTTCCATACCCCACTTGCCAAGTGGCAATTCATCTGTTTAACACCCACTCACACCAGGCACAAAGAAATAGGCCAGAGAATGTAGTCTGAAGATCTCGGAACAAAAATAATTTTATACTACTGTCCCAGCATCAGTACAAGACATGCGAGACTTCCTCTAGGTTTTTTTTTGCTGGAGTTTTTTAGGGGTGGTGGTGGTGGTATGCTTTTAAGCACTGTTGCACCATGGAAGTATTTCAAATAGCTTAGGCGCCAATTCCATTATTAATGCAAATTGCAGACTAATCTTACTTACTGTCACCACACAGAAGCTGTGGAGCCATGCTCATCTCTTACCTGAGACTGGATCCTGACTGTGTAGACAGGACTACTACCGAACAAATTCGAGATGCACTTTCAAATGCTAACAGGCATGGCTTAAAAGTCATTGTACCATGCAAAAGGACCTCTATTTTGAGCCCATTACTTGAAAAAAATCTTCCAAGCATGCTGTGAAGTGCATGCTGTCCTTTCCTTTGCTGTTGAAGTTGCATATTGATGAAAACAGATCTATGGCAAAGCTTATTTTTAGTGTGGAATACGAACTTTGAATGAAGGAAGAAGCACAATAGCTGCATATTATAAAGTGGAAAAAATACTCAGAAAAGAAGTCAGCAAAATGCAGTAAGTTACAAGCACACTTGATAACTAAATTCAAAATATTATTAAAACATAATTGATGCACTTTGTGGTAATTATATGAAGTGTTCTTATTTCCTTCCTGCTACAGTCAGAGCATGAATAAACAATCTGCTTTCAATTGCTCTCAGCCATGAAATTTAAAGAGGCTGAAGAATACGCAAGTCAAACAAGAAATTTTAAAAGGGCTGGCATTCATTTGTTGAAAAATTTTACTGGTACATTTCAAAAACTTATGGAAAAGTTAACTACTCAAGTACAGTAGTATTCAAGGCAGTATTCAAAGGCAAATACAATCAACATCTCCCTGCTTTGATGGAAATAGTGAATTCGCGTTCAGGTACCCAGTGAAAGAAAAACAGTCAAGTATTTAAGTTACTGCATAGATTTGTACACATTTCCTTTGTAAAAGGCACACCATGACCACAAACCCCACAACAGACAATTGTTGTCTTCCAACAGATTTTACTGTTTCATACAGAAGTCAGTCGCTTTACACAAACCTTACATGAGTTGAGATTTCTTGATTTCAACACTGTGAAGACAAATTTCAGTCTAAGTTTGTGTGATTTCAATAGCTGCTACATTTTACTGCCCAGCTTGTAGCAAGAAAGGAGTTGGTTTATGCCATATTTTGTTTCTGATTAGAGAAGTCAAAACCTAAAAAAACCTAAAAAAAATTAACTCCCTAAAAGCTAACTCAACTCAGATGTCTTAAAAGAAAACACCAAAAAAAAAAACCCAACAGAAAACCAATCCAAACCCAGGAAACTGCACTTAGACAGAAAGTAATTATATAGATAATCCATATCCATTAAAAAATTACTTATCCAATGAAAGAATAACAGATTTTTTTTTGTCAAGTACTATACTCTTTAGCCTCCTATCAGCCCCAAGCACCATCACTCTTACAATATAGTACATGACATGAAAGCAAGCATGTTACTTCAGCAGCTCTATGGGTGTATCTAAACCCAGGAAAACATAAAACATCCAGAAACTACAGCAATACCTATCGTTTAAAGGCACAGTAGGAGTTAAAATTGATGATCTAACACAGATATTCCTGAAGAATAATGTTACAGGTATCCTGGAATAGAAAAATCACACCTAAGCATTAATGTCAGTTATGCTGCTTTGAATCAGAACATTAGTGAAGTCCCAATTCTCAAGCTTAACCACTAGGTCTCTGTTCCAAGACAAAACACTAGGTAGAATCCCTTCTCTTACTCAGGTTGCTTCCAGACCCTGATAAAAGAAAGCAAGCATTGGCAGATGCAATTCTGTCTTTTGTTCTGCAGGAAACATGTGCCCTCTGAATTCAGCTCAAAGTGGAGAGTTTTGAAATAACAAGTCTGAAGGTTTCCATGGACAAGGCAGCACAGGCAGCCCCTGTACAGCTCTTAGAGGATTCTCACCAACACAGCTGGACAAGGTTCCGGTGGGAAGACCTCTCAGTCTCTGCCTCAAGCTTTTGGTCTCTTCCTCAGATTATCAAAAGACAGCCAATTGTGATGGTGGATTTTCTGCTGGAAGGAAACTTCATGCTGGACTGAGACCACCAACTCATTTCACAAAAAATAAGATGGCAGTAGTTTTTTTGCAGTTGCCAACTTAAACTGTATCTGAGCTACAGCCCTAGATGTGAAAGGCTCTGTAATAAATTACCAATCTCCTGAGCCATCCAGTTAACAACATGCCTAGTTTTGTTTTAAGCATTATTTAATGTTCATAAATTTTCTGAAACTGTAGAAAGTAAAACATTAGAAAAATTTAGATTCTTGATGACAAATCATCTGCTTCCTGTATGCCTCTTAAAAATATAATAAAATTGGCTAAGTAGTAACATGCACTATGTATTTCTATATTATGTTTTGCTCCACTACTTCATGAGTCATGACAAAGCCACCAGAATCTTTTTGATTTTTCCCCCCCTCAGTGCTGAGGCTTTTGATCCATTTCTAAAACCAGGAGCAAATTAAAATCATCCACACAATCACTGCAATAAAGCAAAGTTTCCTTTTATTTCAGTTCTGAAAATGCTATTTATCAGAGGGATACATTTTGCCTTCCATCCAAATTGAGAAACTGGCATTCTGTAAAAGCATTTATCAGGCATGAAAATAGATGTCAAAAAACTAGTCCTTGACCACATTTCCAGGAACACTATTAAAGCTATTTCTAAGACAAAAAGTGACTCTGGAGCAATAGTAAGGAAGCCAGACTTATTTCACCAAACACAGAATATCACTGGCAATGCTGACTCATAGGAATGAAAGGTCAAACTAACGATACTTTTAATTACTAAAATTTCATTTGTGCATAAGAGTATCATATATAAGTGGTACACTTAGAAGTAAATTGAAAACAAAAGAATGCTATCAAAGACTAAGAGCTACAGACAAGTGGATCAGAGAAATTACCCAATTTCAAGACAACAGACAAAAAAGACCAGTTACTGAGGGTCTGTTTTGAAAGCAAATATATAACAATTGGTGTGATTCACCAGCTGAAAAGAATTTGCTGGTTAAAGACACTAACTCAGGTTAAAAATGTTTTCCTTATACTGTAGTTTGAATAAACATTAGTTTACTTGCAGAAATCATATAAAGTTGGTGTGGCTATATTGCTGGTAGATTATAAACATTAGGAGAAAATAACGGCTTTGAAAAGTCACCTTCCTACATTAAACTGGTAATTTCAGAAAAAAATTTTTTTTTCAGCAGTTCTTACAGCCAGTCATTCTACCCCACCTACACCAAAGCTGTATTTAGTTATTTCTCTTGCCTGCAGTGATACTACTAGAGGCATTTTCTGTACCTCAACGTGCCTGTTGTTTAAATAACCCATTTAAAATAGTTTATTTAGAAAATCAAAAAACATAAACAGCCATCTGACACACTTGCTCTCATAAGCATATCAGATCACAGCCAGCTTTTAAAATCCACTCTACTAATCAAGGCCGTCTGACTGCAGTGTAAAAATATATATTTATTAGTACATGCTATTAGCACCACAGCTTTTGTTTCCCAGTGGTTTTTCATTAAGAAAAACAACCCTTGCCCTCAATCATCATCCCAGTGCTAAAACCCATTGAGGATCCACTTACCAAATCCCTGTGTAACACCCAGTTAGCATGCAGGTAGTGAATACCATCTAGGATCTGATATAACAGCGACTTCACCATTCCCCGAGGTAACTGAACTGGTTTCTTGTTTGCTTTAGAAGCCCTGTGAAACTTGATTATATGCTGCAAAGGGGAAAAAAGAAATGAAAATAAAAGAAGTGCAATGTTTACACAAAAGATTGCCATCAACTCCTTACACAGATTTCTTAGGGTTTTTTCAACCTTTCATGATTTGTTTTCCAAACTAGAAACACGGGCCAGAAGTATTAAAAAAATTAATACTGTACTAAGTAAAGTGATCACCATCCCAAAGCAATGTCTCAAAAATTAAATTGGTTTTTGCTGTGGTTTAACCCCAGAAAGCAGCTAAGCCCTGCAAAGTATGAGGAATACAAAACCAATATGACCATCAAAGCACATTTCCTTTTAGATCACTGATCTTTCAGGTTTTAGAGGTATTTTTGTCTGGGGAGTCTTTTTGTTAAGACAGGCTGATATCCTGTACATCAAATCACAGAATTACAAGTGTATTATCTCCTACATTATTTTACTTCTAAGTTTTCTCCCACAGTAATAATTCAAGACCAAATGCCATGCAGAAATTTTTGCAAACTGCATTATAAATTTTATACATTTAAATCAGAAGCCCAGATTTATTCCTTCTTTATTTACTATAGCCTTATATCACAGTACTCTCAGAACAGAAGCTGTTGACAGAGCAATTCTACAAATCTGTCCATCTGAAAGTCAGCCACCAAGTCAGACACAGAAGTAGAACCTTCAGTAACTCTAAATTTAGACACAAGCAATGATGTCTGGCACCAAGGAGGAGCCCAAAAGGATGTGCTGTCTTAGTACTTGAGCCCCAGGTGTCACCAAGTTCAACAACAAGGTGTGCCATAGTCATGGTAACCATTTCTATGTTTGCCTCCTTCAAACACAGAGGCAATTTCTAGAACAAACTCCCTAACATATTCACACTTTTTTTCTGTAATGGCTCGCACTTGTGTGATCATCAAAACAGCCCAAATCTTGTCTACCAAAACCTGGCACCAAACTTCTATCGTGGGCTCTTCCTACGCTTATGACTCCTCATATTCCAGGTGCCAATTAGCTAACCCAGCTATCTAACACCCTTTGGGAAACTGCCTTTGCTCTCCTGCTGCAGCCCAGTTCCATACAGCCTGCCCTCCTCCGCTTCAGGCAGCCAGGCTCAGCTCTCCTGTCAGGAACAGGCACATTTCTGCCCTGTCAATGGTAAAAATGGAGATACACAGAGCAAAAAAACACTGATGAAAATGGGACAGTCCCTGCACTCTCAGCCAAGAACCATGTGCAGAAGTATCCCTCAGCCTGAGCCACAAGTTTTACCTCCTCTCACCTTCCACCAAGTCCAAAATAAATGTTATTTTCATACAGTGGACAGAGAGAAGTGACTCTTCAGAGACAGGCAGGAAAACAGACGGTTGTCCCAGGCTTCTTTTTTCCCTGCTCTAATACACTCTGTATTATCTAGCCTTTTCCCAGCCTTACTTAAAACCTGCTGTCCTAAATACAAAAGCGCTGGAGCACTTGATCCACGGCCAGCTCTCCAGGGCACAGAGCTGGCCCAGTCATTGCAACCAAGTCTCTCACATCCAGATACAGTGAACAACCAGGAGTTGGTGCAGCTGGGGAATTCTGGAGTTCATACAGGTATATGCATGTAAGCATAAAGGTCAAAATTGAGGGTAATTCCTAAGTTAGTTTCATACAAACCAGTGTTTCATTAACAGAAATACTTCTGTTGTGATTTAGGTTAAGTATGAAGCAAAGCAGAAATGTATAAATACAAACAGGTCATAGTAATAATACCCCTAACAAATATGAAGCCTTGTAGCACATTTTGAAACAAAAAACCCTCAAACATTCCTAGACATTGGTAGCTTAGCATATCATAAATATGGGGGAGTAGTGGAAAAAAGGTGCTCTTATTTTTCCATCATATTAAAATAAAAACAAAACAACTGTACTCCATTTCCTCAAAATGTTGTTGTTTCTGTTTATCATCAGCCTTAATAATGTCTCAACATTTCAGCTGTTTGCTAACTTTTCTGTCTCTAATTTTATTTTGGAAACAAAACCTCAATACCAAGTATCAGAACTTCCAAGACATTTAACTGTAAGAAAACATCTTTCATTTAGCTTAGCAGAAAGAAAACTGACACACTAGTTCTTAGAAAAAACAAAAAATACCAAATTATAAGGAAAACAATTTTTAAAAGAAATTAGTTTTACTTTGGTTTGTGACATGCTGACAAAAAAACAACTCGTGATTCATAGTGCGCAATTCTCACATGTACAAATACATAAAAATTTCCCCTTGTTACAAATTGTTTCTGTTGCACCCTTTGATCTGAATCTTAGCATCTCCTGAGGTTAGCATTTGTAGCATTGAGAGCAATGCTCCTTATGTATGTCAGCATTAATCTGAGGCACACACACCTTTTTTCAGGGAAGTCACGACTGCATGGTATTTTTCATTTTACCATGCTACTTTATTTTTTTAAGTATTCCAAATGGACATTAAGCTTACAAATATTGAGTTAACAGAGGAATTCAGTTTGTATCTTAAAACAAATTTACTTTGCCCCCAACAGGTTTATATTTTAAGGCTGTGATATCTTGCAATTAGGAACAAATACCTTTCCTCCCAAATACACAGAATTCCTGCAGACAAGTTGAGAAAAAATTTTTCCACCGAAATGTATGAATTAAATATACAGTGTCACTACTCTCATTTCATGTATTCATGGATGACAACCAATGCAACTAAAATTCTGAACTGTCCTATTGAGAAAAAAGACTTTAAAAGGGAATTCACCTGCATAATCAATACATTTTCATGCACCCTACTTTTGCTGTAATAGGGGTTCCTATCTACATTTATTTAAGTAGACTTCTAGCTACTTAGAGCTGATTTCTGCTGATTTTTTGCAGCTTTTTATCTTCTTAAAGAGATCTCAGGTTAACTGTGTGGTGTGTTTACTTAATATTTCCCATTGCTTTTACTTTAGTACTGAAAATGCTTCCAACAAACATGGAGTAAGCAGCTATGCTGCGCTTAAAACTTATGCATCTCCCCTGACGCTGTCCCTCTGCTGCAATTAAAACTCAAAGCCTGGTAGCTACAAACAATTCACCTTACCCAGAGGTCATGCTCAGCGTAGTCAAAGAGAAGCCACACTTTCCTGTCAGCATGAGAAAGGAACACCTTTTGCAGAGAAATGACATTTGGATGCTTGAGCTCCCGAAGCAACTGCAAAAGAAAAAGTCCACAACAGTTATATCCATACATCCAGAGCTGGTATACTTAGAACACAAACAAGAGAAGCTGAAATCCACAAGCCACAGAAAACCACTTTTTTAAATGAAAGAACCAGTCATTAGCTTCAAACCAGAGCTGAAAGCAGGTCATAACGCCCTCAGGGCATTCATTTCCTACCCATTTCCTAAAAGCTCAACTCCCTGTAAACCTCATGATTATCCAGGACCAGGACAACTCTGCAAACAGCCAGCTGTGATATCTGCCCTTTTGCATAGGCTGTAATCTTCAACAGTCCTATTTGGGGTACCCCATTTTCTCTTCACTCCCAGTTACCTGAAAAAGCTGCATTTTCATTGCAGTCATTTGGGACTGAATGGGATGGCTGATGTAGAGCCAGCTAATGCAGTCAGCTAAACCAAGATCTGATTTGTAAGGTGGACTCTGCTGATCTACAAGGTCACCACTCTCTACAGAAGAGGGTCAGGGTCCAGCTTCTGGACCACAACACAGACCACACCAGTTAGTACACCCATAAGATTACACCAGTTAGTACATTCACAGAAGCCACCCATAAAGCAGCACCCAGTTCAAGAGAAAATTATTCTGGATGCACAAAGGCTGGTGAAAGGCAACCTGGTAGAGAGCTCTTGAGCTGAAACAAATCAGGGTACTAACAGCAGAGACAGCCCTAACAAAGGGACATACCTGGATCTTCTTTCAGCAGCAGTGAGCCATTAAACCAGCTCAGCTGCTTCAGAAACTACAGTGTGGACCCCACCAAAAGGAAAATATAGATGAGATACAGCACAAGGGAATGCAGACAGCATCAGTCTATTTGAGGTCTACTGGTCATGTTACAATCATACTATACTCATTCAACTGCTAAGAAAGAAAAAGAGCTTTATCTAAGCAAAATGTGGTTAAGTGTGACTACCCAAGACTAGTCAAATTCCTGCCAGTTCAGTGTGCCAAAAATGATGACATTTCTTACTAAAAGGAATGGTTAGGGCTTTTTATTTTTTAAAAAAATGCCAACAGAAAATTAAACTACTCTTTGAATACAGAATTTACTTCTGAGGCAATCTATTTTCTATAAAATATAATTTTTCCACTACATAACAGAGGAAACAAAAAAATTAATTCCCTTCTATTTATACCTCTCATAAGTGGTAAAATTTTAGCTGCTACTGAGATAGTAAAGTGGAAGTATATATATGTGTGCTTGTTTCCTTGTTTCCTATTTCATTTGAGACAGACTTGCATTATGACTCACTGACCAGTCTTCACTGTGCCATTTCTTGGAAAAAAAGGACCTATAACCCACAGAAATTTTACCTCAAGTACAAGATCAAACAGGGAGATAGTGCAGAGAAGACAAAGCAGAAATAGAAATCAATGTAGAATGCTGTAGAGTTTCAGCATGGTAAAACTCTAGGATTTTTAAAAGAACTACATCGAGGCACTTTAAGGCAGGATCTACAAGAAGGATGGAATTCTTTAAATGCCTGTAATTCCAAGAAAGAATAAGATCAGTATGGGAAAAACCAAGAAATGCTTATTTGCACTTTTTTATCAATTACAGGTGGGGATCACCTGTGGTAATTTAACCCCAGCCAGAAGCTAAACCCCACAGAGCCCCTTGCTCACCTCAGTCAGACATGAATGGAAGAACAAAAATGCAAGAAAATTTGTGAGTAAGGCAGTTTAGTAGGTGAAAGAAAGAGGAATTAAACACCACACCCACAACAAAAAACAACAGAAGCAATGCAAAGGTAATCACGTACAACTTCCCATGAGAGAAGTGGTGCCCAGCCAGTCTCCATGCAAAGGGAGGAGAGGGGCAGGAATGGGACACAGAGAAAGCCTGAACACTGTAAGCAATAGCCAAAGCACTGCTGGCTTATCAACACTGCTTTAGTTACAAATTCAACACACTCCACCAAAAAAGCTCATGTGGAGAAGTGGCTGAACTGCATGCAAGACAGGCACAGCACAGCATCAAAGACCAGCCTCTCAAGGGTGAATGATGTTGCAAGGTTTAAGAATACACTGTGCCAGTCCTTATAACAAAGTAATATTTCTTTAATCAGCATAAAGTCACATATTAAATTTATGCTAATAAGTTTAAGCGTACCAGAAGATTGCATGACAGCTCAGCAACTATGTGTCCAAACCAAAATATTGTATTTCCTGTGACCTAATGGATACATCTGTACCAGATACAACAAAATATTCCTTGATGAAAGATGCAGATAATAGTCAGAGCTCTAAAAAATAATGTAATGTTCCCTTTTGTCTGATCCCATTTTAAGTCTCTCCTACTCCTTATTCCGAGGTAGCACTTATCACCTACTTTAAAAAATCCACCCTCTCCACATGAAATGTGATTCAGCTTGGAGAACACACAGAAACCTATCACCAAAGCTGGACACAAATATGAGAAACTTTTAAGTAATGTAGCAGAAGAAATCCCTGTCTGTGTAGTGAAGCAACATAGATAGAATTCTTGTTTGTTCTAAGGTAGTCTTTGCAGACTTTGAGATTGACAGCATTCCTTGTTTTTTTCCTCACCACTACACTTGATCATTCCCCTTCCTGCCTTTTATTTTTCCTCTAAACATCCCAGCAATCCTCTCAAATACCCAAAACCTCCACTATCCTCCTAACAATTCCATAGCAACCTGCTTTCCTTCTCATCAGTCCCAGCTGACACTCACTCTTCAACACCTGAGAAGTTCCTTCTGCAGCCCATCACCATTGTGTCAGGAGTTCTGGCCTTTGCTACTGTCACTGACAGCAGCACTTACTGTTTCTGTGCATCTGTGCACTCAGTTTATCATTCTTGCTGGTCTCTGCCTTTGCATTTTGTGTTGAATAGCTGTTAAATCCACATTCTTTCAGTTTGCTTAAAAAACCTGATGGGTTCAAAGCCAGACAGCCACAAGCCAGTGAATAGGAAGGCTAACATGTATCAGCAAATCCATCAGCATAAGGGAATGATTGCTGCAGTGGGACAGATGATTCCTGAATCACTGTCTTGGAAAGGCTGAAATGTTCACAGTGACAAATGCAAACATTGTCTCTGAAGTATCTGAAAGAGCTCGTGCAGATGATAATACATCACATGGGCTGCAAAGAACGTTTCCAGCAACCTCGATCTCCATGAACCAGGCCTCTCTAGCCCATAAACCACATGCCTTTCCTACCAGATGACTTGACTTGTGTCCAGCAGCTGACAGAGTTCAAACAAAGACAGTTCAGACAAAGCAGACTTCAAGAAACAGGCTCTGACAATCACTATGATGCCTGCTAATGATAAAGGGTATTTCTTGGCCTAATGACTTTGTTATCTAACTGCCTTTGTCTATCCTAGCTCACTTCTGTAGAACACAAAGAGAAAGCAGACAAAAATGATGTGTTTGGCTCTCAGTAATTGCCTTCCTTTCATTTGCCTATCATATGATGATTCAAATCTATTTCATCAACCAGAAAGGTTTCTCTTATATTAATTAGTCTGGGTACCCCCTTAAAAAGAAGGGAGACCCAAAAGACCTTCAAAGAAACAGAAATCAGCAAATGACAAAGATGCCAATATATCAGTTTTAAAAGCCCATGCTTGTCTCTGGCTGGTCCTGCCCTTATTTTCATACTGTTCAAGATCCAGCAAGGGAAACAGCATCTTTTTGTGCAGGTCCTGGGCTCACACTAAGGTCCCTCCAGCTTCCTCTGTCATTCCACACAGCCATGGGGCAGCTGAGGGACACTGAGTAAATCAAAGCGTCCAAATGACGCAAAAAATTGTTAAATTGCTTCAGGAACAAGGATAAAGTGAAGTAAAACAGGATGATATTAAATAATGAACAGCAACAGTAAGGAAACCAGGAAAACTGCAGCATGACTAAGACCGATCTTTTCTTGCACTAACAACAATTATCTTTCACATAAAATATGAGCTGAAGTCAGCACAATTTTTATGAACATGACCTGCTTCTTCTGGTGATATTCCTACATCTCCTGTGAAGCTCTCCACGACTACAACAATTCTCACAAGCCAAGACAAAGACTCTTCTTCTCACAAGCCAAGACTCTTCACCTAAGTGAGGATTTCTAGCTCTGCTGAAAACAGCTCTTGACACTTGCTAACCTTTGTGGTCCACAGGGAACGTTAACCTGCAAAATGCAGCCTTGCAATACTACCATGCTTACTTCTATAATTCAAGTTGCACAGGGGAGGTTAAGATCAGTTATCAGGAAAAATTATTTCACCAAAATGTTTTGCAAGGACTTTTTTTTCCAAATGTTTGGAACAGGATGCCCAGGAAAGTGGTTGCATTGCCATCCCTGGAGGTATTTAAAATGTGTTTAAAACAACACGTGCAGATGTGTTGTTGCTGAGGGACATGGTTTAGTGCTGGACTTGGCAGTGCTGGGTTAATGGCTGGACTTGATGATACAGGTCTTCCCAAACCTAAATGATTCCAGTAACAGAGCACAATTGCTAGAGCAGTTTGCCAGGTAACCCAGCCCAGGAGTCTCCCCTATGTCAGGACATCAGCTATCTTAGAAAAAGCAGCTTCTTGCTCTGACCACCTTCCTTTGAGTGTCATGCAGCACCTCTTCCAAGCCCTAGGACAGTCAAAAAACCGGCTACACACAAAGCCATTGGCAGTATCAACCAAACACTCATTTAAACAAAAGTCACTGTAGCATTACATGGCTAGTTTGATAACATAAATTCCAACTCTAATCATCATCTCATGCTTCCAAAAGGTTCTCATCAGTTTCACCAAGGGATCCAAAAACAAACATCATACATTAACAGTCATGCCGTGGTCTTGAAATGCAAAAATGGGCAAGCAGGCCTTGGAACACAAAGCAGACTGCAGTTGATGCAGAAAGGCAACTTTCAGACTGGAAGGAGAAATGACAAATTTTACTCATCCTGTAACAAGTAAGGTGCCAGTGGAACTATTGCTACAACAGATGAGTATAGGCAGCAATAAGCCATTACCTGAAACATTATGTGTAATTCTGACCCATTCAGGGAAGATTAATTCCAACTGCAACAAGGCAAAGAAAACCTAAACCTACACCCAGAGGAAGGGAGAGCCTACTGCTCAAAGAAAACCAGCAAGCCAAGACAAAAATGCTAATAGCCTGCCAAAACAAAGCACAGAAGAAACAGTCTCCATCTCTCTCTTTAAAATGAGAGCAGAAGAGAAGAGCTATTTTAACTAACAATATTATGATAAGTACAAATGGGTACAAATTAGTCATGATTAATTTTGGCTTAAAGGCTGAATAATGTTCATAGACTCATTACTAGAATGAGAGTCAGAAACTGCCTTCAGAGATCTCTTTTCCTTACAAGTTCAACTTGTAGCTTGCTAAATTTTTTAAGTACCCTTTGCTTTTCTGCAAGAGCAGGAGTAGAATATGACTTGAGAGATGTCACCCAATTCTAAGCCACAAACACTTGTAAAAACTTTCCAATCACTATTCTTAGTTTCCTATGAAACAGTGGAGCTCTACTCAAGTGCTTTAAACTTGTTATATAAACAACCCCCAAATTTTATTATACAACGGCTCAAATCCCAGGCTGGCTTAGCTGCTATGCATCAGACTCAAGATCTGTTTGCTTCACTGTAAATACAATTTTAGTTTTATATTCTCACAAGTCAGACATTCCGCAGTACTAAAAAAAAACAGAATACCTGCTGAAAGTACATGCTGTTTTCCTTTCATTAGTGTTCAAATAAAAGCTTACAAAGGTATTGTAACCAAGTTATAATACTGCTCACCCTAAGAATTTATTATGAAGCTGACAACACATTTTTGAAGCTCCAGTTCTTCAGACAAAGCAACAATTTCAAAAAAAGATGTATATTTTATTATTTTGATTTTTTTAAGTCCTAAATGTGCAAAAAAGAAGCCTGACAACACAAAATGTCAAGTGGAAAAAAAAAACATTTTTATTTTTATCTTTCACAGTTCCTAAAATAAGTGAGTCTTATGTGATGTCACATGCAAGTCAATATTTATTAGCACCTTCTAATTCCAAACACATCTGAAGTATTAAAAGAGGTGTTACTAAATGTTCTCTCAAAGTAAGGAGGTGGGTGAAGAACCCAGATGAGACAGCCACTGGATGTCAATCTTCAACAAATTCTGCTGTTCACAGAAAACATTATGATTCCTAAGGATTTTAGTTACAACATTTATTCAGCATCTTTGTCCCACCATCAGAACTAAAAACAGTGCTACACTCCCTTCACACAAAATCTCTCAAGAATACTGTCTTCAGATCAGTAATGTAGCTGGGTAAGCACTCAGTCAAAACTGGTATCTTATATACCATGTTAGTATTTAACTAAAGCATTTGAGAATCATTAAACATGCCAAAAATAATCAAATTAAACATCTGTCTTGCTCAGTACTTTGTCACCTTTCACTACATGGAAAGATTGCCAGGAAACCATAACATGCCCTTGGATATGAGGAGGGTTTGGTCTTTCTCATGGGAAACTGCTTTCACTGTTAGTGTGGAAGGGACATGACAACCCCCATAACCTGAGGAACCTACACCCAACTATTGTTCATTGCCTCACAGCTGGTTCAGGATCTCTTCAGGCAAGCTCACTTGGGAGAGTTATTTGTTCCTTACCAGGGGAAGGTGCTGATGAAGGTGAATCCTGGTGTCACCCAGTTTTGGCTTCTGCCTCATTGGGTCCCTCTGACTGCTGTAGGCTGCAGAGATCACAGTCATCCTCAGACTGGCTATGAAAGAGCCTTTACAGCCTTCTTCCATCCCTTCCACTGGCAGAGGGAAGAGAGACCTGATATTCACATGGTGAGACACTGTCACCACCCAGGGCACAGAAGGCCCAGTGTGTGAGAAGGACCAGTTACTCTCTAGAGGAGCCTCCTCCACCAAGGTCAACTCAGACCACTCAGCAAGAGCAGCTCCCTTCTTCCTTTCTATGGGGGCTGAGCCTGCTGCTGGGCCTCTGTGTCTACCTCTGCCACACTCCAGCCCAGGTGAAACCCACGGGGACAGCGCAGATGCAGAGATGAGCAGGCCTGCTGCAGAGGCTCTCCCTTTCACAGGAGTTCTGTTAAATAACAGCACGTCCAAAGGATGGTTCAGCTCTGCTTGCTTACTCCACAAAACTGCTCTTTTGCCCTTTGGTGAAGATGAATGTCCTACAGTCACACTATCACTAGATCCAACACGGAGGACATAATCTTTTGTGATAACAGCCTGCACTTGTTACAACAGGAAACAAAATCCTAGGAATGCCTCCAAGGCAGACCTAAAGAACAAAAACAACCAGAGAAGCCAGCTGCTTATTGTTCTGTAGTTTTCTGTTCCATCCCTGGCAGCCTCAAGGCTGTTTTAACTCACACAAACTGGATATGGTGTTTAAAGGACACAACCAAAGCACAGCACTGTCCACCTCAGATCTGCACTGTCACTTTCACCACTTCTATCACTGAAAGCATTTCCTATGACACCCAACACACTTCCTCTTCAGAGCCAAGACAAAAATTAATGCTATCAGATATTTCTGTTGACCTAACCAGGCGCTAATAAACAAATTACATGGAAAACTGGTAAAAAGAAAAATCAAAACAAAACAAAAAAAAACCCCACCAAAATCCTCATAGCTCCCTCAACTAAACAAAACAAAACAAAAATCCCAAACAAAACCTCAGCCTAAGCCTGACTCCTCACTAGCCAAAGGAAGCATATACAAGCAAAGTACTTGCAAACCTGCTAAAACTGAATGAAAAAAGCTAATCAACACAACACATTTCAGCAAGTGACTTGGTTGCTTCAAATGCTAGGACTTGTATATAGGAAACTGTCAAAACCAAAATCCTGAAGCTCTATTTAAAGCCTGGTTAACTACTTCAGCCTTTTACAGCCTTGAAGAATTCTCCTGCTTTGCGAACTGTGAAATAGCATTTGCTGCACTATTCCAGGTGGATAGACTTTAATGACTTTCTTCCACGTGATTAAATCAGAAGATGAGGAATCAATCACTTGGGCTTGTACATTCTGCATATTTTTGTACAAATCTTCTCACCATTCGATCTCTCTGCTCTCCCATCTAACACAAATTACACTTGTGGCATGCTGAACGTGCAGTTTTTAGTGCCTGCTTAAATCTGCAGAAGTGAAATTGCAGATCACAAAACAGATACCCAGCATAGCAGGCAGTGCACAGATCTGCAGAGAACAAGATATGAGCAGCCAAACATTCAGTTAGGGTTCTCAAAGAGGCAGGATTCACAAATGTTTACTATGGTGTATGAATGGAGCAAAAATAAGGAAAAATACAACTCTTCAACTAGCTTGATATGAAACATATTGATTCAATTAGCACAGTAACTGTTAACTCCACCAAGTAAACAGATGGTTGAAGAAAACCAAAGTTCAAATGATTGAAGAGAAAAACCCCAAACAAATCACTTATTTAAACTGAGTTATAGATTTATCTCATCCCATAACTGATTCAGACATCTGAAATCAGGTCTCTAACCTAGTTGAAACCTTTCCCTGTAACTGATGAATTTCAACAGTTACTTTATTTTTCTTACACTGTTCTCCAACTCAGGTGTCTGCATCAAACAGATGTCATAAAAGAGTAAGTTATGGGCATTTTAACATATAAAAGTTACTCAATACTCCAAAACTGAAGTTAGTCATAATAAGACAAAAGCCATGTCAGAGCTGTAAAAACAAGAGTTTCACTGGGATTTATATCAAACTACATTCTTCCTAGATTGTCACAGAGTAGAATATATAAGCCTCAGCTCTCCAGAGAAACTGAAATGGATATGGCTCATATGCAAACCAAATCATCCTAGTTCCTCCTAACACCACCACGGTCTTAACATATTGACGTTAATTTGGATAGTCCAGAACACACTGTAACAAAGTCTGGCATCCAGCCTTGATTTTTTAAGTACAACAACAAATAATTTAATTCGTTATATGTACAGATGACAGGGTATAATACTGCTGGTTAACTCAGTAGCATTTTCACATATGTTACATATATTCACATAATCAATACAAACAGTATGATTATTATCATCATCAATTTGATTCATTTCCATAGGAGGTTCATTTGCCCCTTTTATTAATTTATAGAAGAGTGGAAAAAAATCTATTTAACAGAATTAAATAGATTTTCTTTTCCATCAATACTGGGGGACCTTGGGACCCAAGAGGAATGAGGCCAAACACCATTCCAGGGGGAAAAAAAATCTCCTGTTCACTTCAAACAGGAACATCAAAAGAATGGCAAGAAACCAACTCAAACCCAGAAGTCCATAGTGAATTATTAATTCAACTGCAGGAAAATTCAACCACATTATTAGAAGTCAGAAGCCTGGAAGCATAACCAAAAGCATAGTCAACTATAGCTCAAGAAATATTGCTTCAGGTTTCTCCCATCCCTACACCTGCTTTTGGCTCCATGCCTCTCTTTGCTCTCAATATCTGCTTTCTTGGCATCTTTGGTATTTGCACTGTGTTCCCTCCTTCCTTTACCAATCCTGTCACACGTGGCCCTGAGTTGTACTGCTGTTCTCTTCCAAAGGCACATGCTGCAGCAGCTCAGAGCATGGAGAAAGCACTCCTGCAGCTCACTCCTTTTCCATCAATACTGGGGGACCTTGGGGCCCAAGAGGAATGAGGCCAATTCCTTCCTGCCTGTCAGCCAAGTTAATGATTCTCATAATGCACAGAAACTGAGTTACGGTCATAGACAGAGACAACCTCCCTAACACCAGCCAGGCTTCTCCTGCCAAGTTCAAGCAGCACAAACTCTTCAAATCTTTTTAGGTAAATCACTGCAGAAAGACAACAACTTATCCCAAATCCCTCTGAAATCGTACCTGACATTTCCTAAAAGCATTCAGCCTGAGTCACAGTATTTGGAAAACCTGTGCCTAAGTGGCTGAAAGTAACAAAATTTAAGACCCTTTTTCTGCTCCTTTAACTCAGAGTGGATGTCTACAATAGCAGTGGGAGGGCTCAGCTTTCGCCACTGGACAAAAACAGCATATTGTAAAGAATATTTTTTGCGCTTCTTTTTCAGCTCGGTTCAAGAACTACTGTATTTGACATCACTAAGCCAACTGGAATTTGACTAAGTGGGAAAGTCTAGTACTCACTTCAGTCAATGAAAATGAAACTTAGGGTGAAGTTTTACACTCTTGAGGACTTATGGACTGAAAATAAACTATTCTCTTCTCACACACACCCTTAAGTTAGGCGCATTTCATTTTAGTAAGTAATTTCATTTCCAACATGTAAAGAACAGCGAACCTAAGCAGCAGTAAAACATAAGAATATACAATAGGTAAGCTTCATAACACTGAGTTTTCCACTGCTTCTTCTCAAGCTTCTCACAAACTATAACCAGACATTATTCACCAGTTTCTAACATGAAATATACAAATGTAAACCTGAAAAACTAAAGAAAATGTTTGAACAGCATTCAAGGCTGTATTACAGCCTCCAAGGCAACAACAGTCTCAGTTTAGTTTGAAATCTTCATTTAAATAGAAGTTAAAATGTTTTAATCATTGTAAGCCAATAAGAACTAATTTCCTTAGAAAAAGAACTGAATACTAAAAGTCAGACCAAATGTGACATTTAAGTCACTAACGCCAATCGTGTTTTTTAAACTGCTGCATTTAAATATAATCTGCCCCAGGCAGGCAGTTGCAACTTAAAAACACTGTCAGTTTCAGACAGCAAACATAACAGGTACATAAAATTTCCCATGATATTTGTACTTACTTTATACCCCTATGATAAAAATATAGCACCCACAGTAGAATAACATGGCTGAGCAGAAAAAACCCATCATGCATGCAAATTAATAATTTTAGTAAGTTTGTTTGCAAGTAAAAACAACTGTTACTTACTGCTATTTCTCTGCATGCAGACATGGAAATCCCAGTACCTTCTATCTGTTTTAAAGCATAATCTTTATCATCTTTCCTGCGAAGAGAAAAAGAAATCTGGTTTGTTTGGTTTTTTTTAATTGCACCATAAATTCAAAGTGAGCTGTTCAGTACCATTCAGAGATCAGGAACTGAGTTATGGTCATAGACAGAGACAACCTAATTAATGCAAATTATGCATCTTATTTTCTTTTCATTCTTTATTAGTTAAATGCCTGGATATCCAGCTAAACTGTAAGCAAACCACAACAGCCTGATTAAGTTAAATAAGAAGTCTGCTCTCATTAGATTGACATTACTTAAAAACTTGCTTTTCTAAATGCAGTGATTAACATGTCTTCCATTTCTTCCTTCTCTTATCAAAAAGAAAACACACCAAACAATTAGCACTAGAAATAAGACTAGCTAGGGCTTTATCTCACATAAATGTATTACTCTAGGACACAGTAAGTCTCAGCCATATTTTAATGAATTCTTGACCAGCTGAGAACTAATGTCACATTAAAACACCTTTTCTTTTTCCTAGGTACCAAACTGCAAATTCAACTGCCAAGATTAATTTTAAAACTCCACCAGATGTTAGAGCAATCTGAAGAATCCAGAAGTGGATTCCAGTGGAAGGTGTCCCTGTCCCTGACAGGGGAGCTAGAACTGGATGATCCTGAAGGCCCCTGCCAATCCAAACCATTTTATGAGTCCGTGAAAGTTTGCTTAGGTTCAAATGTATATAACACTCCTAAAAGCAATACTGTGACCTTTCTGTACTTCAACCAGTATATACCTTAGAGTCACTTACTGAAAATGCAAGCTTATTAGTAACTCCAAAAGCAAAATCAGGAGAGATAAACTGCAGCAAAAGAAGATACTGAATTCTTGCTCATTCTCAGCCTCATAAGACTCAAAACTTTTAAGAGATGCAGTGCTTGTCATTCCCACTTCTGGGCAGGCATCCACAGTACTCCTGGGGGGCATGACACTTAACAGCACTGCTTCAATATTTGGAGCACTTTTATAGCCTCAAACCTCTAAGTTACATAAGAAGCCTTATTCATTTTTAATGACTCCAGCCTTTCACAGCCATGAAGAGCCATCCTAAAAAAATTAAATTCAACCATCCTTAAGGCACATAAAACTAAGCTGTAGTTAAGGACTGGGAACCAATCTACTTGTTTCTTCCAGTTCTCACCATTTGTAAAACTTTGAATTGCTTTATTCCTACCTAAACCACACACTTTTCCCCATTCATCACCACCTAGGGAATGGAGAAAAAAGTGTGAAATTAATGGGCAAAATCTGAACACAGATAATGAGGAGAATGAACAAACAGCAAGCAGACAAGAGAAGATTTCAGTAAGGGGCCAATTACATGGATGCAGCGAGATAAAATACAAGAAAATACACAGCATTTGACACAAAAAAAAAGAAAAAAAGAATAGGGAAGGCAACGATAGAAGGTATTAAGAAGCTTCCATGTAATAAACCCCTAGAATTTGCCTGCCTGGAAAAGAAAGAGACAATGCTGAGCACAAAGTCTTATGTGGCCAAAACAAGGTGTTACACAATCCCCCAGAGTACGTACGGTTATACAACTTAAGACGAAAACAAGTTGCACGAAGCCCAAAACCAAGAAACCATTATGATATTAAGCACATAACTGCTTAATAATCATAACTGAACTGTGCAACTCATGATGTAAGAATATTACAGGGATCAAAAGCATAAAGAGATTTAAGATCAAATTACACAATTTGATCTTTTGATGATCTTTGGTAATTCGATTTTAAGATTAAATTAACACAAACCCATGGTGGATAAGGAAGTTATGGACTACTCCATGAGCAGCTTCTGAACATAACCCCAAGCTGCTTTACAGCACAGAGATTTCAAATGCTGCTGATAGAAAAATAGGGAAATTTTCACATCTAATAATTGTTTTATCCTCTATCTGCCTTAGCAAGCAATGGCTATCCAGCTGTCACTCAACAGAAATATGAAGCAGAACGAATTGGGCTATAGGGTATTCTCACTGCCCTACATGCTCATCTACTTAGTTCTGAGGTGTTTGGACAGATCTCTATTTCAAGAGAAGCGCTACCACACAGCTGCTACTGTTACATGCAGTACCACTGACAGGACAGGGAGCAAAATGGGCCAGACTAAAGGTTCTTCTCATTGCTCTGTTGCTCATCTGCTTAGATTTCAAGGTATTTGAAGGACAAGTCAGTGTTAACATGAGGCACTACCATAAATCTAGCCATATTACAACAATGACGCCTGCCATACACTTAAGATGGTACAACTACTTTTAATTGGTCAAATTTCTGCCAAATTAAATCTGGACTAAAATTCTCCATACCAGATGGCAGACCTTCTCCGGAAATTTTTAGGGGAAAAACCCTCAGCTGTTTCCTAGAACAAAACTGGAAGAACAGTCTTTCAGCTGTGTATGTTAACTCTTTCACAATCAGGGTTTTAATGTTGAAATTCAACAGGGCGGCTCAAAGAACACAGCATTTGGTCTCCTCAAAGCAATGAATGAAGTCCCTGAAAAATTAATCTTCTCACATTAAAGGCCATTTTAAGAGCTGAATCAAGAGCTTCAAAGTCCAATGTTGCTCTGCCCTTACAGTGACCCAGGGCTGTGGGGAATGAACTGTTCCCTTGCTTTGCTCTGCCCGGCTGCTGCATGTGGGAACCCAGACCAAGTGGCCTCTGCTGGGTCCTCAGCCTACCCAGGCACTCTAGAAGAAATATAAGCATGCAAAAAGAAGGAAATAAATTAAGTTTAGGGATAAAGCACATTTTTAACACCATGCTACACTCTACTCCGGAATGAGGAAATAAATAACCAAAGACTTCTAAGACTTAAATTCTCTTGTGCTGGTTCAGTTGAGATACAAAGTAACAAACCAATTCCTAACCCATTCCTAACATGTTATGCTCTGAGGCTGCTAAAATACCATGATTACCCAACTATATCACAAGTACCAGCTTTTCTATTCACAGGAGTAGGAATATCCTACTTTACCTTTAAGCCAAGTGATATTTTCATTGAAAAACCTAATGTAATTCCTTGGGAGCCAAGGAAATTGGGGGAATACTTTTTAAAGGGAGTGGCAAGAGTCTGCAGGAGTGCCAAACACCATGACCAAGCTTATTTTACAAAAGTTAAAAAAATATTTTCCCAATAGTCTGTTAAAAATCATAATGCAGCCCAAGGCTTCTCCATGATTTTTGACATGGGCAATTTCCTTCTCTGAAAATAAAGAGATATTTCAAGATAAAGAGACATTCAAATACAAAACAGGAAAAAAAAAAGTAGTTAGTAAAAAGAAAAAAAAACTGAAAGAAGTCCTGTTTATAAACATCTTCCACAGCCAACCGTGAGTAACAAAATGGGCCACTTAGCAGGCTGTATTTTAAGGGCACAGTAAGACTCAATTCAACCGAATTTCTTCCTTCTAACAGAGAGCTCATGTTGGGAAAAATCTGTTTTCTTTCCCTGCTGCCTGGAATTTAAACATTAAGTAACTTCAGCAGCTCCTCCACCTACCAGTAGGCTTAGAGAAGCTGGTCAATCTGCAAACTTATTTTCATACCAATTTATTCTTACTTTCCTGCACTTAAGTAGGCTGGTATCTTCAACTCTGTGGTGCTCCCCAGCAGTAACATGCAGCACGAAAGCAACAAGAATAAGAAAACTCACTTTGTACACTGCTGCTGACAACAGCAGTACTTATTGTAGGAATGAGCAAACTACATAACCTTGTGGAAAATCCGCAGAGAGACAACACTAACATCAGAGGTGTAAACTTGAAAAAAATGGTTACCCTCAACAACACTTCCAGCAGATTTTAATGACAACAGCAAAAAAATACCTAGTACAGTACCATTAAAAAGTAAGAAAGATGATGCACCTAAAAAAATCTGTACATAAGAATAAAGGCCTATTACATAAAAGGCAGATTCTAAAAAAAAAAAAAGTATTTCATCTCAGACATCTCACATACCAAAAATGTTGTAGAAATGCATTGACACAACACTACCATTATAACCTTTATTCAGATCATCAGAGCAGTTCAAAATTCATCTGAGTAATAAATATAGCAGAATAAAGTACCAAAGTCTTTAAATCAGTGATGATCATTGCAAATTTATGTTACAGTTAAAAATCTCAAATTCAAAATTAACTGGTTCCACTAATCCTAATGTAGGATTAGTTTTGTCTATAAAGAAGGAGATGTAAAATCAGACTGCAGTTAAACATGTGAGGGAAATAGCCAATTTTTAAGTACCAAAGGGAACTATAAATGCAGTATCTCTTCTACAGAAACCTAAGGAATCCCTTAACTGTTTATGCTTCTTATTCCCTAAAAATACTTAAAAACCTGATAATGAAAGATAAGCCTACTAATAAAACGTGTAGGATTTTTTTAAAATTTCTACATGTTAAATTATGAAAATCAAACACAAGAGCAAAGTATAACATTTAGGAGACTTGGCATTTTCATTTTGTGGCATCATTCCCTGTCACTTCTCCGAAGTCACACCAGTGGTAATTTTTGTTTTATTTTTAAATAAATTAGAATCACCCTAGTCATACAAGAAATCCAATGAAGTCTACAGGAAGCAGTAATTCAGTTCTTGGGAAGCATATAAATGCACAAACGCAGTTTTTGAAACTGAAAGATTTAATATTTTTATACTAAATGCCCATGATACAACCACAGCAAACATTTAAATACAAACCATAAGAACACAATTTTCTAGAAAGCACAGCAAGATGAGGACAGACTTGGTATCCACTCAAATAATGACTTGCAAAAATAGATTTATCAACACAGATATATCCACACCACATTCATGCACTAAATAATCTTGCCAGAATAAGTTATTTATACCAGTAGTTCTAATTGTTTTGCATTTTGTACCTATTAACTACCAATCCAGTGTGCTGGAGAACCAAGGGGCAAAGAACACAAGAGGTTCAGGTTCCCAGTGCCTTCTTGGCATCAGTTTTCACATCACAGCACATTTTCACAACTACACATTCTCAACACTAGTGGCACAGTCCTGGTGAAAGGAAGTAGAGGAAAACCAAATTAGGGACAATGTCAAAAAGGTGGGCTGCACTTAAGGGTGCTTAACAGTGCTGGCAAATGTCATTGCAAAGCCACTCTGTTGTCTGCAAAAGGTCACAGTGCACACTGGCAGATTCCCGATCACTGGAAAAGGGTAAATATCCGGACTCTCTCTGAGAAGGGCAAAAAGGTTCAGTGATATTATAGGTGAATCTCAGTCTATGAAAAGGTTATGCAGCAAACCCTCCTTGGAAGCTTTAAGGAAAGCAAATGACTGGGAACAACTAGCAAGGATTTTCCAAGGATTTTCCATACAATGAGAGGACAGTGAAAAAGCACTGGATGTTACCTTGACCTTAGCAAAGCTTGCGACATGATCTCATTGTACATGCAGGGCCAAATGAGAGACCTGGACAGCACACAGCTGCATGGGGCTGAGCTGCTGAGGTTAATCCTCAACAAGCACATAAACTGCCTTTAAAACTGACGAATGCAGTAAAATTTAAATTTACTAAGGGTCATTGTTGCAACAGCTGAGAAGGAGAAAAGTTTCAAATTTTAAGGACATTTAAATGTATGGAACCCAGTGTTTATCACTGTACACATTTCAATGTACAACACTGACCAGGTGTAACTCTGCAGAATGAGATATAACAGTTCTGTGAAGATAGAGGGTAACAGTCAAATAGTAAAAATTATGTGCATCAGCAGAAAATAAATTGTACAGGAAAAAATGGATACTGGCTACTAGGTACAACAGCTGAGAAGTCACACTATAAGCACCTGACTTCCCAGAAACACATTTCAGGTCAAAACTTTTGTCAAGCTAATTAGCACACAGTAAATGCCATCACTGACCCTGTACCTCCAGGTAATCCTAAAATAAATAACAAAATCCTATAAATCATTCTCTCAAAAATATCTGAGCTAACAATGATGCAATGACAACATCTTCTTGTAATTTCCTTTTTAGAAAACCTGCTGGTTTTCACATATCAAAATGTTTTCCAATTATGTTGACAAAAAGAACTGAAAAAATACCAAGAAGTTTTGCACAATGGCTTGCTTTGAGTCAGTGAGTTGCTGCTGAAACAACCCCTTTTTCATACACACACACTCCTGTCCTTTGCACTAGAGCCCGGGCACTCGTTTTCTGATGCAGATGAGCTTGTTCTGACCTTATTCAGAAAGGTGTTTCCAGATCTTTCTCTGGAAACTTTCTGCCCCATTAGTATATTGAAGTGGCCCATTAGTATATTGAAGTGGCCTTCTGAGTGCTCAGAAGAACACCGGACTTAGCTAAAAACGAAAAGCAGACATAGCAGTAGTACAGCAGTTCCTGTCCACATTTAAGATGATGTTAGATTAGCTTCTAACCAGTACTTTTTTTTCCACATCAACTGGATGCAGTGCATTCACATTTGTCAGCTAAGTGCAGCACCCCCAGCAGAAGTAATTATGATCACTGGAAAAATTCACCACAGCTAAAGCCACATATTTTTCAAAATATGGAAACAATATAAACTAAAATTATGTTATTCTCTTATAGAGGTTTAAGAAGTACTTGAAAGTTATTTTACTTTTACTGATGCTCTACACATATTATGAATATAAATTTCCAAAATTTCATTATTCTACAAATACCTAATTTTACACGAGCCACTCATGGGTTTTGTCTTGTGAGCACATTTCAGTTAAACTGACTAAAATAAGTTGGACAAAACCAAATCAGGAGATAAATATTAGCTCAAATTACTGCTTCTTCATTTGACTGAACTTAACATTTTGAAAAATGCAGTAGTTCTATAACATGCATTAAACCTACAGGAAATATGTTAACATTATCTTCTCTATTATAAATTGTGTTCCACACAACCAAGGCATGACTATTTTTAGAAGTTCAGATTTATTCAAGCCTGGAGTATTTAAATGTATTTACAACCAGCTTAAAGTTTATCCCATCATAAATACTAGATTGTTCTTTTCAAGGAAGAAATCTGCCAAAACGGAGATAAAATTCCAGATTTTGTAATGAAAGCCTCTTATATATTAATATATGAGAAAGGATTATGAAAAATACAACCCAGTCAGAAAATCTGTGAATCTGAACTATTTTTTTAAGCATTTCAGCTAAAAAGAGCTGTTTACAACTCCTCTCCTCTACAAAGAGAACATGAAAATAAAGAAACATCTCTTTCAAGGAAGAGAAGGGAATAAAGTGCAGCTGGTACTAGTTACTCAGGAGATGAGAATAAATTCAGTTCATAAAATAGTGTGACTTGTTTCATATTTGTCCTTGCCACTATAAGCAGTATCTTCCACCCATTCTAATACAGATGCCAGCATTAGGACCTCTTTAAATTGTGAAACGCTCAAGGGCGCTCACTCCCAAAGGGGAGA
Organism: Calcarius lapponicus; assembly: GCA_039654755.1. Taxonomy (NCBI): domain Eukaryota; kingdom Metazoa; phylum Chordata; class Aves; order Passeriformes; family Fringillidae; genus Calcarius; species Calcarius lapponicus. Next base: position 46,325,916 of record CM077462.1, on the reverse strand, counting down.
TTTCAGACTGCTTCCCCATTTATACAGAAATAAATGTTATTTATTTCTTCAACTTCAAATGTGAGATACACGAAAAAATATGAATAAAAATGCATGGAAACATGTCAAAAATAAACAAAAACCAACCAAACAAAACTCAACCAAAAAAAAAAAAGTGTTGTTCAACTGTCTAGAATCCGCTAGAGCTGAATGAAGTCTCCAAACAATACAGCATCCCTGCAAAACTTGCACATTGCAAAACTCAGAAAAATGGACAGAAATTTCATATTTCATTTTTATTACCCTGCTGTTCTCTCCTTTCTCTACTTTTTTTCTGGAGATGTAACAAAAATAAATGCCTTAATGCTAGGCAGTGAATATCTTGCAAGTTTGTCAATAAGTTCTAGCTGAATTAAAAATTAAGTTAAAAGTCTAGCAGAAAGATCATATTTAAAATGTAAACATTAAACAATCTAGCAGAAGAAAAAAAAATTAGACTTCCTTCTAGGGCAAAATTTCAATAAATTTGCATCGTAAGGGTTGGGTTTTTTCCCTTTCTGAAGACATGTACACGATACACAGAAAAAGCAGAGGCAAAAGACAGCATATGCAAAAGCAGGGAAAAAAGACAGTTTGTGCTCTTCATTATTGCTATTAGCCCCCTGCTGCCCCCACCCCCATATAGCTTATCCTCAAAGTAATGCTTCAGAATGAGTCTAGTCAACACGTTAATATGCAATTTTTAGACTGTGTGCTTTAAAAAAAGCAAAAAGAAAAACCTTTACTATAGGATAGAAGCATATAAGGTGCATAGTTCTTCACTGAAGCTGGTTTCATGGACTCTGATCTGATTTTACAAGATGTCATATGAAAATAAAAGGCCATATAACTCACCTCAATGCTAACACAAATAAATTAGTCCAGGGGAAAACGCATTAACAGAACTGAATTTATAAAAGGTCTAGCTAAGGCATCAATATTTTTTCCATTCCCAAAATACTTAGGAGGACATGGCAAGATCGCTGGGCCAGAACAGCATCATTATTTTTATCAGATAGCAAGGCTCATGCTGAGAATACTTTCTACTTCAAAATAAATCCTCCAATAATCAGAGCTTTTAGTGGGTAAAGAAAAAGTATTTTCCAAAGCTAGAGGAAAAACCATCAACAGCAAGCCAATAAACACAAGGGCTTTTGAGATGGCTGATGTGGTAAATGGCAATTACTGATTCCCTTTTTTCCTTTTGTTCTTAGATTAATTTTTTTTTAATTAACAACTTTTGCCACAACATGTAGTTTGGCAGGAAGTTCAAAGCAACCAAGTAAACTCAATGATGCACTGTAAATGTGGTTCTTCTGATCTAAGAATTTGCTGCGGTCAAAAGGAAAGTCTTCTCTCAACATCTCTGCCTTGCTGCTCCCAGCCAAAAAATTCCCTTCCTTTATGCCAGCTCTGATCTGTGCCACACTCCATGACAGAACTCACTTCCTGTATTTTCCTAAGAGTTATCTACTTCTGGAAAAGATGTTAACTAATGTTAAGTAAGTTCACTAACATAGGTTAACTAATTCTGTCCATTTACAGCAGGGTACAAGGAGTATCAAAACCAGCATTAACAAAGTATGTGGTAAGAGCAAAAGACAGCAAAGGAGAGAGACAGAGATGGAGGAGAAAAAGCAAGATACCACTCGCTTCACACCCTGCTTTCTAGTGGTAATACCACAGGAAGTATGGCTGTCCATAACTCAAAAACCAGGAAAAAAAAGGCAAAAAAAACCCAACAAAAAAGACCATCTTGCCCATAGCCCAGCAACTAGCTCCAGCACAAAATTTCTGCAGGGGAGAGAACCCCTGCGATTTGGGTCTCTTAATACACAAAACTGTAATTTGACAGCCAGCCTAAAACCTCAGTTTAAATCCACACAATTATGAAGATAACTCCTATGATATTATCTGATGGGCAGCAGACCCCTGTTCCAGACTCAAAGCTCCACGGTGCTTTACTAAAGGTCATGGCAGTCTTACCAGTACTTTTATAGGAAACAAAACAACAAGTGCCTACACAAATTATCTCTAAAGGAAAAGACTGCTGTAATTCATCTGCACTTTCCTTCTCTTCTTCAGATTGCTCTTAACTCACCTCAGTATTTGTACCACTTCAGAAACTAGAAGCTGCATAAAGAGAGCACAGCATCAACTACAAACTGGGCTAAAGCACAGGTCTATACTCCAGAAAACCGTAACTTCATTGGGTAACTTCTATTTTTGGTCCATTTTTCTTCAGTAGTCAAACCTATGACATTACTTGGTTTACACAGAAGAAGCAACTTATTTGCTGCTTTTATAAAAAGCCTAACAGTCACAAACTTAGAACGGCAGGAGCTACAACTTCACAGATTATATTTGCTTATTTATTTGCCCTTAAGGCAATTCTCTTTCAGAACTGTATCCAGTCACTGAACAACTGTTACTTCTCAATGACACTCAAGATTTTGGAGACTTCGCCTGTTCCTTGCTCTCACAGACAATAGAAAAGAATCCTTGTCCATGGGAATGACTGAAGTTTTCTCACATACACTGCTCCACATTCCCGAGCATTGTTGTTATTTTCAGTATCGTAGGTGCTTCTAATTCCTGTGATGAAGGAATTAGAAGCACCTACGATACTGAAAACAAGACTTACACCAACAATGGCACTGTGCTTTGTGCTCCACTCCATTGCTATTAAGTTCTGTGATTCTCTCTGCTTTTTAGCAATTGCTGGTACTTGCTTTTTAGCATTGAACTGGTACTTTCATGAAAGTGTCATTATAAACTCCACAATTGTTTTCCTAAACAATAATTAACTTGTGTGTGTGTGTAAAGAAAGGACCATTTTCCCAAACAAATAGCTCCACATCAAGTACAATGTGTTATTGGAAGATTGCGATACTCAGGGTAAAGCCCTCATTATCAGTCCTTGCCTTCAGTATCCCAAGCAACACTCATCAGCAAAGCTTCTCCCCAGTTATTTATGGCAAGTGATTTCCAAACAAAACTTCTGAGCAGCACAGATTCCTGGGAGATACCACTAGTGACCTCTCACCATTATTTCACATCTTGAGCTTCTCCATCCAGAGAAGGACCATCTCTAAATTCAGCTTCAGTCTCTGGTAAGAAGCTTAACAGGATGCCTTTTGAAAATATAGTTAAATTTACCTAAACAGCCTTGTCTTAAGCCTGTATATTAACTCCATTGATGCATTTTAACAGACTTATGAAGGGCTGAATGTGTTTTGCAAGACTGTTCTCTCCATGCCAGCACCTATCATGGGTCCACTATCTCTGCTTTTGGTTCACCTTACCAATTAGTAGTTTCCACTTTCCAGAAAGTCCTTTTAAAATCTGATCTCACCACTGCCCCTTTCCAGTCCTTCATAACTGGGACAATTTAAATCACAGGGTTATAACTTTCGGGTGGAAATTTGCTCCTTCCCATGTGCAAAGATATCTCACCCTGACAACTGTCTGCACCTAAGTTTGAGACAGATCCCTCAATCACTGTCTTCACTGCTAATCCTTTAGGTTCTTTCATAATGTCTACATTCACTTAGCTCCTATTTCTTTATTCATCCTTCAGAGAAGACAGAGAAGACTTAATTTTTCAAAGAACATATCCTCACTCCCAAGGGCTTCCTTTATTCTACTATTTCAGCATGTCACGTTTTTTTAATTGATGGGTTTAGAGTACCTACTCACCCTCAGTCACTGAGAGCCCAGCAAAGCTTCAAAAACCGTTCCCAGGCAGCTTGCAACACTTCACCATGTTGGCTCTCTTTTAGCTTTGAGAGGCCATCTCCTCCTACCACCACCCCTCATATTTTCTTTTTTAATAGAAGTGGTACTTCAAGCAGGTTTTTTTTTTAACCCTGTACAGATTCGGCATACACCAGGAGCAAAGAACAACCCATGTTTATCACAGACTATCCTCAGTAGTATCGGTTTGCATCTGATCTTTCACCCTACTGTAGGCCAGGTCCCAAGTTGATCCCCCTTCTGTGCATGCCCTGTTTCACTAAGTAACTACTCACTACCATGAAGTTTTGTCTTGGCATTCCTCCCCGCCCAAAAGCACCCACCTAAATTAAATGAGGCTAACAAGCCGTTCATTGCTGCATTCTCTGCTTTGCAGCCTCACGGATCCAGCACAGGCAAACAAGTCAGGCAGATGTAAATGCAGTCCTAATGATACTGTTCCCCCACCCTTACACTCCACCCACAGACCTTTCCGTGTTGCGATAGCTGGTCTTTCTTAAACGTCTTTCGCTATCTGACGCTCATCTGGCAGAGTCACATAAGCTTCCAGTTGGGCTTTTACACAATGGAACTAACATAACAGTGAATGGCACTGTTAGCACATTTAATTGCGAGGGGTTGTTTTGTTCAACCCTGCTTAAATAGGATTGATGTTCACCCAAAAAGAAACGAGAGAATTTGAAAGCCAAGCTGTTCAAGTACAAAACGTTAGATAAGATTCAAATTACAGTCAGGGACAAGTTTGCTGCCTTGCTGTCTTCAAGTCCCCCCAGGTAAAGCTTGCTCCAGTTGCTTTGATTAAGCTCCATACCTTGCTCAGAGGTTCTGTGAGAAAACACACTTGATGAAACCTGACTTTCCAAGGCTTCACTGTGGGATTATCCAGTTATCTGAATGCAAATTGTAATTGCAAGTACATCTGAAGTTAGGGCTCCCCACTCACAGGGTAAAGCTATGCCTCTCACAGAAAATGTATCTTGGCCATAAATACAAAGTGGAATCAAGAGTTTTCTGCAATTCAGATCCTTTTGTATTTCAAGTTCTCAGCTGCACTTATTTTTCACACAGACAGTAATGAACTGAGTCTTCATTTTTAGAGCAACTCTCAAGTGTCCTTTATTCAAATGTCAACATCTTGTATGCAAGGTGTTACAAGCACACAGCAGAGCTTTCCCAGAAAAACAGGCAGATTGTTTCAGTGACCTTTAGTTGTGTTCTTGCCTGTTCACAAAACGTGCATTTTTTCAAGGATAATTTTACTTTTTGATGTTTACCCTAGCATCTGTAGTTGAGAAAATCATTATGCTCTCTCGAACATTTTGTCCTTTAAAAAGTATCTGCAGCTTTAATCGTGGCTTATACAGTTCTTTTCCAGCAAATTCTAAACTGACTGCACAATATGCTTTGCCATACTACCACTTAACACTCAAGGTTGTTAAGAAGCTGTTGAATAGAAACCGTTTGCTGAACAGCAGTATCTTTTTGCTTGAGTATCACACATAATCTTACAAGCACTCTTTGGCATCCAAATATTTTTATGATTAAGTCAGACTTTCACTAGGAAATGCAAAAAAAAAAACCCTGTGCAATAGGGCAACATCAGTAGAATCCCCCATTAAAAAAAAAAAGCAGAATATTAAATGGTCTATCCAGCACCCTTCCTATATAATCTACTAAGGACTTCATATGCTTCTGCATAAAATTCAATATATTTATACATAAAATCACTGAATGGTTTAGGTTGGAAGGGACCTTAAAGATCATCTAATGATTTCCAGATTCAAGCAGCTATCTCTCAAATGGGAAGCCTAAACACACCGAAGTTAGCAATTCATTCACAAGTAGCCTAACAAAAAATTGTAACTATGAATAAAGCTAGGGCTGTAATCCCAAATGTGCTATTATGGAGCTTGACAAGGTCTCAGAAACCATTTGTTGAGCCATGGAGGAGACAAGAGAGAACAGCAGGCTAGCCAGCCAGAACACAAAACCCTCCTGAATGGTTATCAGCCCGCACGTAGCAGTAACATGCAGCATTACTTGCCAAGCTCACAAAGAAAAGATGGGGGACGGTGGGGGAGAGGAGCATGAGAGGTGCAGCACTGGGGGGATGAAGCCTGAAACTGAAACTTTATTCCCATCCACTCACAAAACACAGGCTTCTCAACTGTAAACTCAAGGCTGCTTTACAGTAGAAGGCTACCAGAAAGAAAAGCAAACCTTTTATCAGCAGCACCGTTCTCTGACAACACAGCCTCCTGTACAATCAGCACCCTCAAAAACGAACCCCTATTCTCTAATGGGACATTGCGTACACGCGATAGCCACTCCATGCCCTCACTGTTCACACATAGTACTGTAATTTATAAATCCAGAATCAAACTACATGGAGACAGACTTCTAGTGTTTTACTTTTCTTGTTTTGCAACACTACTTTCATAGCTTCTTCTCTGTACTTGTCATAAGCTTCTGGTAGGAATGAAACTCCAACTCACCTTTGCTGCAGGGTATGAAAATAAATCAACACATCTGTGACAAGATAACAAAAGATCACACCAAATAAGGTCCAAAGGCCACAGCAGGACTCTCTCAACCACACGACCTTAAAAACCTATAAAGCCTGGAGCCATGTAACCGGGTGAGAAGGGAAGGAAGAAGATGGAAGACAGTTAAAAGAGTGGTTGACCAGAAAAATGTAAGAGCACAAGACTTTATGCAATATGGCATGCCTACCTCATTATGTAGATACAGTTTAATTAGGAACTTTGTAACTACTATGGTGAAGGATCCAAAAGAGACTCAGGGCATATATTTTAAGAAGATAATACCACATATTACATACATAAATAAAGTTTGTGGCATTTAGAAATTCCACACCACTGCTGACAGGAGTCAGAAGCCAAAGGCTTGCATGCCAGCTCTGTGGTTCTCACCACCTGCCTGCAATCTCCACCAACTGCTTCGGGTCAAAACAGTTGAAATCAACACACAAACATTCCGCCAAAAACAACAACAAAATCACCATTGAGAGAAGACAAGAGTTGTCTGGAAATTTATAGTGAAAACTAATAGCATGAAGTTCATGACATAACTCCTGTAAAGGCTCCATACAGAACTAATCAAGAAGCCTCAAGTCCAGCCCCACTGTTTCACTTCTCACTAAGTAAAATTTTAACTCATGGCACTCCCAAATTCTGTTTAATGTGGTAAATTAATGTGTAGAAAATTCTCAAAGCCAAGAAATGCTTGAAACATAGCATAATTAGAAAATAGCTTCTAATTGTAATAGTGTAAATTGTAGCATCTGTATTGTGTCATCCTTCACATGACACTAAAAATAGAATAAAAGTTTTTAAAATGCCTCTCAGCTGCCCCATCTCTAAGTCAGAAAAAGACTTAATCTGACATGTACCTCTCAGTAAATATCAGTTTGATTTAGAACTTGACAAAAGAAGTGATTACTTATCCAATAAAACTCAATCAATACACACTCACAAACACAGACAAACTTGAACTCATCTGCTAACCACCCTATGAAGAGCCAGAAGTAGTTCAGTGTTAAAAAAAAAAAAAAAACACCACCAAAACTCAGAATTCCTGAAGCAAGAAAAAGCAGTTCTTCTGCATCCATTACAGAGCTTGGCCTGATCTCTAAGCGAGCATCTGAACTTCTACAGTTACAATAGTCAGAAGTGACTGGTTTTGACAACATTACAGAACAGACACTATGCTCTTATCTCTTCCCTTCGACAACAGGTTATGCAGTTTATCTACACTGCATTAAAATATTTTATGTTTTCCGAAAACATTCCAGGTGATCCATCTTCAAATGCTGTCAAATAAGAATAGCACAAGAATCTTGCAAATTACCCAAACCATTCATTATTTTATCTAACTTAAACAGTTCTGCCTTCTCTATTTTCCAAGATAAATATTGCTCATCCCTCCCGTTTCTCTGTATACAAGAGTTTCTGAGAGAGAATCAAAATTCTTGCAATATCCTTTAATTGGTAGGTAGAAACTAATGTCACATTAGAGATTATGCAACCCAATAACTTGCTGGACATCTACTAGATTTCCACCATTCTGCTTCTTTTACAACTCAGACAAATCCTCAAGGGGAGAAAAAAGTAGATTAGATTTGACTGCTTGAAGCACGCAAGATGTATTTTCATAATGCCAATTACCATGTGTTAGTAGGTTCAAATTAAACAATCTGCTCCCCCACCTAGAGCAATACTTCCAACACAGAACTCTAAGCGCTGAAATTACAAAAAAAAAAAAAAGTCCAATTCCAAATCCAAAAAAAAAAAAAGTCCCATGGGACCAACATCATTCTCACAGTTCCTGACAACAACTAGGACAGCACCAGTTTGCTCAGTGTTGGTTTCCCACCTTGGGTCTCACCACTCAAGTCTCTTTCCAGAGATTAGGAAAGCTTTCAATAAAGCACCAGGGAACATTTCTACAGTTCAAGACCCTGAATTGCATAATTTTTTTGCTGTTGTAATAAAAAAGTTAGATACTGCCTAACGGGGACATTCAGTAGTTTCTTATTGTCATCCAAACCACATCCAATAAGCAGGAAAAATTATTATTTGGAAACACTCCAAATTGCCACTGAAACAGTCAGCCTTCCTCCACAGAATAGGCTCCTCTCTAAGATTTCTGACTATAGCTGTACCATAAAAAGGGAGAGGAGAGCCAAGAAAGCAGTGGAAGACCAATCCCAGTAAGCCTGGGAGCTCGTGCTCAGCACAAGGTGCCAGCCCCAGGACGGGCTGTACCTCCTGTGCTGCACAAGCTGGGCAGCTGGGCTTGCACCAGAGACCCCAGTGCCCTGCCACCTCAGTCTGCCCGTGACTGGCACTCAGCTCCCAGGGAGCTGCAGAGAAAAAAAAGGAGAAACAGTAGATCTGCATGCCAGTTCACGCAACAAAAACTGCTGGCATGTTTACAAGTCCTGCAAAAGTCAAATAGGTAGATTTAACAGCAGGGCTGAGCAGTGCTCCTGAGGGAGCACCCAAATGGCACATAAGGCACCTTTTATGCAGGAAATAACTGACATTTTCTGGACCAAAAAAAAAAAAAAAAAAGAAAGGTAAACTATCCTACAAACACTAGAGATGAGCAACAGTTCCTTTATCTGAAGACTGATGCTCAACATGCCATGCCTGTGTTCCCTTCCCAGTGCATGCCATTAGAGTCAAATGCCTTCTTGTACACCTTTCTGCTACAAAAATAAATCCCATTAGAGTCAAATGCTTCTTTGTACATCTTTCTGCTATAAAAATAAACCCCATCAATTCACAGATTTTGCTCTAAGCAGATTTTAGAGCCCACTGCAGGTACTGCACTGATGAAAAAGACACCACCATCCAATAAAAAGCCAGGAAGATTCAACCACCTAGACAGACCACAAACTTAAAATAGAAGAGATTAAAATAAAAACTCCAGAATACCATTTTGCTGCAGGCAGTGCATCAGATAGAGCTCAATTATAATGCCTGACCTTGTCACTCAGCTGATTTTGGTTCAGTTGGGTCAACTTTGGCAGTTAATATATGAGAAACATCCATGGAACTGTGCCTGGTGATCCTCTGAGATGGACCAGCAGAGACCTCAAGCCTCACCTTGTGGCAAAGGGCACTTCAGGGCTGCACTGGCTTTTTTCTTGGAGTAAGGCATGAAAGAAACCCTGGTTACACTCCCATCTGGTCACCAGCACACACACCACAGGACACCTCTCCTTCATTAGAAGGATTCTCACTCCATCAAGATTCCTGAAAGACTGTCCTCCAAAATATTCCTGTGTAGGTGCAATGATGCAATTAACTTCCTAGGACTAGGATAAACAGCTGCTGTCTAGTTTTCAATTGCCTTACTGCACCTCAGAGGCAGCTGTAGAACCTGTAAAGCAGTAAAATAAAAAATAAAGGAGGTGAAGACTGCAGTTGTACTACAGACACTGCTCCTAGTATTCTTGAACTGGGTTTTATCACCAAGGGCCTTAGAAGATACATTAGCACAAACTGAATTATTAAAATTTAGTTATTTTTTGTGATCCTTCTATCTCTTAGTCATCCATAGTAGAAGATGTCATTTAAGAAAAAGCTGAAACAATACTATTAACAAATTATTTGCAGTCCTGCATGCCACTCTTCAAAGTACTCTAAAAATTACCACATCTTAGAAGATTTGTGCTATTTAAATTAAGAATCAGAATCACAGAGCAAAGTTTAAAGAATGCTTGTAAGCTCAAGGGAAATATAAAAAATAATTTTAAGCTGCACAGACTCTAGAAACAACTGAAAAATTATTGATCCATCATCATTTACCACTACTAAAACAATGCAAGAGTATGTTTTGAATATTATGCATGTACTAATAAACAAATACTGAACTCTGTTGCAGGGAACTCCCCATCACACGACATAACATCCATCCATTACTACAGCTTCAGGAACATTAATGTTATTACTAAATGATATTATTTGCTTCTTTGATTTAATTGATTCCCTCTGGATAAAAGGATGTAAACAAAACATTCAATCCTAATTCCACCCTTGTAATTTAAGATCACATATGTACAAATGTATTACAAGCTACAAAAGCATTTATGGATGTTTCTAGTTTACAAATTTTAGTAACTGTCCAAGGGCAATTACACAGGATATTTAAAAGAAAAAGTTTTCAGAAATCAGAAAGGCAAATGGGAAGTATTACAGAAAGGGATGGGAAACAAGGCACTAAATGAACAACAAATCAAAGAAAAAGAGACAATATACACTGCTTATCTCCCCCCTAACTTCATCAAATACCATACCTGATTTACCCACTTATCAACAAGAGTGAAAATTTAAAAACATATACATCCTACTGTAAAACCACGTTTGAGCAACTATCCATTTTTAAAGCAAACAATTCCATTTTTTTGCTGTAATTTCTCAAAACAGCAGCATTTTCAAACATTCCCTCCCAAACGACATCAAGCAGACCGATAATTTCACCAAAAATGCTTCAGCAGTACGACATGCTGAATTCCCTACACGTTGCTGCAGCCCAACCTGCTGAACAGCTGCAAAGCTGCCTGACACAAACATCAGAAATGCAGCCCTATATTTCAGTACCTCGACTTATTTTTCATATTACAGATCTCTGTATGGGCAGAGAAACCAGGGCTGGCTATATCAGCAGCATTAGTGCCTGCATATAAGGAGACTTGAGGCAACAGCTTATCACACTTAGAACTGCTTTTTTTTCCTCTTGCCCTCCCAGAATAGAAAGAATTTGGGCAAGATAAGAATTTTTCCTATGTACAGTTGGAAGGATTCAAATACAAAAGTTGTGCAATAAAGTAGTTACCTGACTCCTACCATCAAACAAAATTCAGGCTGAAGTAACTGTGCTGCAATTAATATCAGCATGTTTAAGACAGAGACAAGACAAAGTGCAACCATTTTCGTTACAGCTATTCTCTAGGTAATAGCCAGAGCATTTCCTTCTAGAATCAAAAGCTTATGTAAACACAACCAGATCGTATTTTGGCCATGATTGACCACTGCCTGCTTTAAAAGTTTATGTATTCAATGTAAAAATAATAGCCAGACTTTTGAAATGCACCTTATTGGAGTGATAGCACACAGAGCACCACTGCGGTGAGACTTTAAGAGAAAGACTAGATGCAATTCAAAATTTAGAACCTGCTACAGGAACAACCCGTGCCTCTCCCGTTTCTCCTGCTCCCTACTTCCTATTGTTCCGCTGTTCAGCAAGTGATGCCATGTCACGGAAGAGGGAAACCTAAATGACAGTTTCATTCGGTCTTTCTTCAAAATGTTTATGCCGAGAAATTAATTTATACTCAGGTCTAGAACAAGAACTGGTCATACACAAAAGATGGTTTAAAGCATTCTAAAGCCCCAAAAACACGAGCAGACTTTGGCTTCTGAAGCAACCAGCAAGACGACCCAAAATGGTGACTACAAGTAATAAATCATATTTAAAAAAAAAGGCATTGTTAAAAACAACAACAAAAAAAAACCCCGTTCTACGAAGCCGATGATCGGGCTGAACGGTGTAAGCGGCCACCGATTTACTCATAACGAGAATCCATTGAGGGAACGGTTTTCCTCGGGCACAAAATTTGTTTCTCCAAACCCACCGGCGACCGAAACGCGACTGCGGCACAGCGCTGAGGGGCTCGCAGTGCCCCGGGGGGAGCCAGGCGCCGGCCGGCCAGGGATCCGGCAGGGCCGGAGAGAGGACGGCACGAACGGGGGGAGCGGAGGGAGGCACACGAGCCTGCGGGGCAGGAGGCGCCGGGGGGAAGGAGGGCGCGGGCGGGCCGGGGGGTCCCGCTCGCTCGCTCACTCACCCGTCCTTGCGCTTGGCTTTGTAGACGTGCCCGTAGGTGCCCCTGCCCACCTTGCAGCCCTCGTACTCGAAGAGGTCCTCCACCCGCTCACGCTCCCCGGTCAGCTTCACCTTGAAGTCATAGTCCATCTTGGGCGCCCGCCGCGATCCGCCGCCGCCGCCCCCGGCAGCCGCGCCCCGCCCCACCGCACACACCGGGCGGCGGCGGCAGCAGCAGCAGCAGCAGCAGGAGGAGGAGGAGAAGGAGGAGGAGGCCCCCGCGCCGCCCCGCGGAACATCCAGCGGCGGGGCTGCTCCCTTCGCTCCGAGCCCCAGCCCCCGGCGCTCCCTCCCTCCGTCCCTCCCTTCCCCACGCCAGGAGCGGCACCGCCGTCGGTCCCGGGCGGGCTCTCGGGGCCGCGCCCGCGCGCGCTGCCGCAAACGGACGTCGCAAACCACGGGCACCTCCCCGGCCGCGGGCAGCGCACCACGTGGAAGGGGCCGTCCCGGCGTGCCTTGCGGGCGCAGCCGCACGCCGGGAGGTGTAGTACAGGCGGAGAGAGGGAGGCCGGGCCGCGCTGCATGCCGGGAGCTGTAGTTCCTGGGCAGGGCACGAGGGGCACGGAGCCCGCCATCAGCAGCCCGCCACTGCGACCCGCGCACGGTCCCTTCCCGGCGCCTTGGCTACCCTGAATATCCCGGTCCCCGGCTCGATCCAGGCTGGCGAGGGCAGACGCAGCTGGTCCCTGCTGCTCTGAGCATCTCTTAGCATCGCTATAATTAAGACAATTCTGCAACTGTGAACATGGACAAAATCAGAGAATCACAGAATCTTTTGAGTTGGAAGGGATCCATTAGGTTCATCGAGTCCAGCTCCTGGCCCTGCAAAGGACCATCCTCAAGAGCCACACCACGGACCTGGGAAAGTTGTCCAAGCACTTCTTGAGCTCTGTTAGGCTGGTGCTGTGACTGCTTCCCTGGGGAGCCTGTGCCAGTGCCCAGCCACCCTCTGGGTGAAGAACCTATTTCTAATATCTAGTCTAAACCTCCCCTGACACTACCTCAGGCCATTCCCTCTGGTCCTGTCACTGGCGCCACAGGGCAGAGATCAGTGCCTGCTCCCCTTTCTCCCTCAATGAGGAAGTTGCTGACTGCAATGAGGTCTCCCCTCAGTCTCCTCCAAGCTGAACAGACCAAGTGATCTCAGCCGTTCCTTCCCCATCTTGGTTGCCTTGCTTTGGACACTTTCTAATAGCTTAATGTCTTCTATTGTGGTGTCCAGGCTGCTCACAGCACTCAAGACACAAATGGATGTCACAGTGGTGACAAACCTTCTCTGTGTAGCTGCTGAGATCAGTCCGGATGTGTGGCCGCATTTCTTTCATAGAGAAAAGCAGGGCACAGCTTCCCAAGGATATTTTCTGGAAATCGCAGTGAGGAACCTCAGAGAAAGAAGAAACAATTCTTATCTCATTTGTTGCACCTGTGTTTCTGCAAAAGTAGAATGCAATATGGAGATTGTTTACCCAAAGTTTTGGTGTTTTGTTTCCTTGGCTATCAGGGCCAAGTGCCTGCACAGACTGTCGGTCAGCAGACAGTCATGAGATTCTGGGCACTTGAGTGGAGTTGAGTCCTTGTGCAGGTTCGGTTTAGATGTAATGTAATATAGTGTAATATAGTATAGAATAGTGTAATAAAGAAATTAATTAGCCTTCTGATATCCATGGAGTCTTCCTTGTCATTTCCTCCCTTTGTCGGGGTTGCCCTGCATTTTACTATAGGGATGTAGTACAAAAACTGTTGTGTTTAGCAAGGCCCTTGTATATCACCAGTAAATGGGCATTTCCCAATTCCCCTCCTTGGCTGACAGAGCCAGAGTCACCCACCCAACACAAAGTCAGCTGGTAATTTTGTAGAACAGGCAGCTTGGAACTAAACTAAAACTACAGCAATCTTTCTACTTACACCCCAGCTTTTGGCATTTTTAATAGTCATGCACACGTGCTTCATGTTTCATGTCAAGAATGCAGCACATTGAGTAAATAAGTAGACACTCAAATCCCCAAACTCAGAAATATCATAGAACGTGAGGGCTCCTGAAAGAAGCAACAACATTCTGGAATTGTCTAAAACAATTTCCATTTTCAATTATAAGTCTTAATTTTCATTTACATATTAGCACTGAAAATTGGGGATTGTGCCTGCTTCCCAAGCTGGCATCACTCAATCAGACTCATGTCAGATGCCCACAGTTGGACTTTCAGTATGTTGCTATGTAGTTGTTAGGGATATTATGTATGTTGAATAAGGCAATTAGGCATGTGTTACAAAAAATAAGTGCAATTGAGAGAAGCAGCAAAATTACAGTTTATTTGCCCAGCAACTCAACTAAATTTTAAAAGCACATTGCCCAGCACCTCACTATACCAACCAAACAGAAACAGGTCAGGGCAGCCCAGCAGAGATCAAACAATCTGGAAGATGCCATCTACTTCACAAAGTTCATCCATCTCAGCCTCATCTCTACTTTCAGGGACTGCTTGGCTTTGGGGACTTTCAGGGACAGTAAGGGACCAAGCTTGCATGGCCAAACCCCTCTGGCCTGCTCACTGCCCTCAGTCCTGTCAGCAGGGGAGGCAGCAATAACCACACTTCTGTAACTTTGTACTCTTCTTTGTGTTATTAATCGCCTTTTTGTGGAAGCAATGAACATCCAAACTCCTCCACATGGATCCAATTACTGCATAGTAATTAATGGCTGGGATTAGTCTGTCCGGAGCTGAAACACTGCAGGGTGTGGAAGACAAACAATGTCTGCTTGGAAAGGAAAGAGATCATGAAGGAATACAAGAACAAACAATCCAGATTCATTTTCTGAAACCTGTGCTATGTTTCACATTTGCATAAAACATTTGGAAAGAATTCCATACTTTGACAAACTCTGAGAAATGAAAACCACAACCGAGATATCTTCTTTTCCAGATTGTTGGTCCTGTTGTAAAAATATTTACAAGTTTGCTTGAATGTTACTTTCCTTAGTTTTACATCCCATTTGAATTGTATGCCTTCCAGGTTGAGTGTAGCTGTAAATCTGCTGCACCTTCACTCTGTTTTCACTTCAGGTACTTGCACTGAAACCAGAGTTTGATTTTACCAATTCAGGCATATGGTCCCCAACTCAAGAGATATTTGAAACAGAAAGCACACTTTGGCTCTTTTTATAATGAGAAATAAATACTGACATTTCAAGGTCAACTTTTAACTCTCTTTCCTGGAAAGTTGCATAGTTTCTGTGCTTAATTTTAAAAATCTGTCACAGTGTAATATAATTTCAAGGAAAAATTTAATTTGTGGTCTGCTCTTAAAAAGACAGACACAATCAGGGTCTGGTATTCTTGACTCAGGTCTCCATCCCCACAGTGGTCCTTTCAATTGAGAGGATTCTTATCTCTTACTGCCTGTTTTTCATTCCCTTCTCTCATGCTCTCTCAGGACTCAGTTTAAAAATATATGCTTAACACATCCTGCTGAAGTTGGATTTTTGGAGCTTTCCTCTTTCTCTTTTTTCCTCTAACAACATTCATGGTTTGCTTTATCATATCCTTCTGTTCTGAATTTGTGTAATTCCTAATATGCCCAGAACATACACACTTTTGACATTTTTTTGTCTGGCATCACTACACATGTGAAGGATGTCCAAGTTCTCCACAGGAAAGCCACTGTGACCATGCTAGCACTGGTAATGTGCAGTGGGTTGGAGACAGTTATCAAAGCAAGCTGTGAGCAGAGAGGACAGTAGTCAAGGAAGGCTCACACCATTAAACACTTCTGAATGTATTTCAGGGAATTGTCTTTTAGGCGAAAGCCTGGATTGTCTGGGAACAGGCTGGATAGTGACAGTAAGTAAATGCTGTCCCTTGGGGTATGGGAGCGTGGAAGAAATTTTACAGAGATTTCTGTGAGCCAGAGAGAAATTTGATATGAGAATCCATGTTTACCCCTGAAAGAATTTCCTACCAAGGTCGTTGACATAGAAGCCAAGAAAGAGAGAAGGACAAATAAGAGAAATCTGCAACTGTCTATTTCAATAAGCACTTTGTTTGTTTTTCCTGACCAATGAGTAAAGTGTAAACTTAGGAGTTTTGTCAGAATGTATTAAAAGCATGCGTACTTTGAAGCCTTCTAAAAATTGAGTGTTGCTTTGTATTGTGATCATCTCAACTACGACATGGGAGCATCAATACTGAAAGCAAAGCTGGTTTTGGGAGGGGTTGACCTGGGCAGTCTCTCGGTGATCCTCCAGCCAGCCCCCACCTCCTGGCCCTGGCCCATGCCAAGAGTGCCAAGAGATTGACATGGGGAATGACATAAGATTAGGCGGGAAAATAGTAATAAACAACTTCAGGGCAAAACCCTTGAGGAAACTGAAGGGGGTAGATGGAACAAACCACTCTAAACTCACAATAAGGAACACCTTCAGATTACAACAGAAAAACAATCTACCTCAAGGGGTGTGGGTTTGCATGCTTGTGGCCATGGTGTTAGTGCTAGAGTCAAAGTTTGTGAAGCAAAGCTTACAGTTGGGAAATGTACAACAAGCTACTTGCTCTTTGTTTTGCAGTCTTCAAAAATAGAATAAAAATAAAGTTTAATATTTTTGCTTTCTCATCTTCGTATAAGTAGATAACCTACCACACTCTCCCCATGCCATTAGGGTGTCTGCTCATTCCACTTAATAATTTGCCTAATGTGAGCATACTTTTGCTTTCCAGAAAGCTTTTCATGAAACTGTAACTACCTGCTAAAATTTTCCCATCTCCCCATAGCGACATTCTTTAGTGGTGACTGAAGTGTTCCAAGCTTGGTATTGACTAAAAAAGTGCAGTCCTGCTAAGTCCTATACATCTTCCATTTTTTGTTTCGTCCAGGGAAAGCTGAAGGCAAGACAACAATGTGGTGGCACTTTTTCCCTTTCTGTATGTAAAGAAAAACTAACTGTCATACTTGCACAGTCTGAGTATTTTTCAGAAACCTTGCAATTTTTATGGGCAGATGAGTGAGCTGAGTAGTGGAAGCACTTAAAAAAGCAGTTCATTTAATACAGATAAGTAAAGTGCTGATTCTACAAACACTTTCCTATGTAAAGCAATGTGTTGGGATTTTTTCCACTCATCTATATTTTACTATAAAATTGATCTAACAAAGCATCGTAGATTCTGGCTGGAGTGCAAGCTACTAACAAACATACATCAGTCCTTTGGATCCAGGTACTGTATAGGAGAGTTGTGCTTGCATTCAGTGAAACACCTGTTTGCCAGACATTTGGACCATCTACAGTAACAAGCAGCCTATGCTATGCTCCTGACAGAGATTCAGTTGTCACCATCCCTGGAGGTATTTAAAAGACATGCAGATGTGGCACTTGGGGACATGGTTTAGTGGGGTAGTGCTGGGTTAATGGTTTGGACTGGATTTTAGAAGTCTTTTCCAAACTAAGTGATTCTCTGATTCTGCCTCTGCAAACCTTGAAAATTCATGACCACCATGAACTCGTGGTCATTTTTGTTGCTGAGAAAAGCCCTGCCTGAGAGGAAACAAACCCTGAAATTAAATATAACTTTATGTTTTTTCATATAATCATAGACATATTAAGGTTGGAAAGGACTCAGGGTGATATCTAGGACAATATCCTGCTCAGAGCAGGCTATTCTTAAATTCAGGTTGCTTGAGGGTTTTTCCACTCAAGCCTTTATGGAGGGAGATTCCAGGGCCTCTCTGGACCTCCAGGTGAATTTTTCTGTCCTTCTCTCAATACAAATCCTGCCTCTGTCTTTTCAGTAAGCTCCTTGTCAGTATTGGCAGGCTGCCCATTATTCCAGCTGGAAGAAGTCCTAGAGCTCACAGCCTCTCTCACATGGTGAGTGCTCCAGCCCCAGGACCATCTTCGTGCACTCAGCAGAACTCACTCCAATTCATCAGGAATTTTCCATATCAGGATTGTTCTACTGGAGACCCCCAAACTGGGCATCGTATTCCACCTGCAGGCAAACAAGAGCCATGTAAAGGGAAGTAGTCACATCCTGGTAATCAATTTTCTGTATTCACAAGATCACAGAATGGGTCAGGTTGGAAGGAACCACAATGGTCATCTGGTCCAAGTTCCCAGCTCAAGCAGGGTCCCTTAGAACACATTAATCAGGGTTGTGTCCAGACAACTTTTTGAATATCTCCAGGAAAGGAGACTCCACAACCCCTCTCAGCAGCCTGTCCCAGTGTTCAGTCATCTGCACAGTAAAAAAGTTCTTCCTCATGTTCAGGTAGAATGTCCTGTGCATCAAAGGGCCCATTGCCCTTTGTCGTGTTGCTCAGCACCACCAAAAAGAGCCTGGCCCCATCCTTTTGGCACACTGTATACATTGAATGTTGGAACCCTGGATGCTGAGAATAGAGCTACTTTCTAAGGAACCTAAAAGACAGAACAATCAAATTAAATCCAGGTTCTCAAATTCTTTATTACAAAACTTAGTAATTGCCTGAGGTTTGCTGCCCTCCACAGGCTATTTTTATTATAGCTGCAAAGAGAGAGTTTCACTGTGGACAGCACAGCTACAGTGCAATAATATTCTAAGATCTACTCTTGTCATTTAGTATTAACAACACAACATAAAAGGAACAAGTACTTTACTTAGTTATAGTGTGCTGTTGTGTAACATCACTATGAACAGGACATGGGAACCAAATTCTGTGCTGGAGAACAGGCCACTGGAAAATGAACTAATTCAGTGTAAGGTTTTGGTATAGAAATATGCATTTATTCACCCATCTAAATCATAACTTCCTTCTGGATGAACAGTCTGTATGTGGGCTTGATACCAGAGAAGATGTTGTGTTTCACTGTGGAACAATGATTAGTAAAAGTAGACTGTGAGAGGAAAACACTAAAAAAACATAACTATATATACATAAAGTTATATATATGTATGTATATATGTATATATACTCTGATTTTTACTATGAAAATAAATCTTCAGGAAGGACATATTTTAATTGCTTCAGGCAAGGTGACTCATAATAGAATACTAATTATTTATACTGTGGCAAGGCACATGAAGAACAAAGACGTTGCCATTTTCTGAATGCAGTGAGCAAAGAGTAGTTCCTGATCTGGCCTTGGTGTTAACAATCTGTCCCAGCCATCAGTTTGTCCCGGGGAAACCACCTAATAGCAGAACAGGAATGTAAACTAGCACCAAACCTAAACATAGCACTTGTGCAAACTCTTTTCCTTAAGCAGAATGAAGAAATCCTGGGTGTGTTATGAAAGCATCTTTCCAGACAGCGGCCCTGAGCCCTTCCTCGCACCTCATCATTACCGAGGGCACTCCTTTGTATCGAGACCAATTGCACAGAAAATTCCCAAACTCTTGTTTATTTTCGTTTGAACACAAGAGCAGTTTGGACGTGAGAGGGATGAGGCAGAGGTTTCACACAGAAGCACCCTACTGGGGAAATCCTCTCATTTTGCCGATTCAGAGTTTGTGCAAGGTGTGTGGAGACAAACCCGCACAAGCAGCTCGGGCCCCACACGGTGGGTGCCCTCAGGGCGTCTGCAATAAAAGCGGCAAAATCTTGTGAGAGGTTCCGCGTCTCGCGGGGGAGAACTTCTACCCAAGGCTCTGCAAATGGAAATCGCTAAAATCACGGCTTGAAGTGACGGTAGCCAGCAATTATTTTTTGAACGTTTTAGAAAAAGTTGAGAGATTCCTGCAAAAGGAAACGTAAGCAAAAAGAGAAGAAAGGGAGGCAAAGTGACGGAAGAAGGAAAAGCGTCCCATTTAAAACCACAGGAAGGCACACAAGGAGGGAGCAGAGGGAAAAGCGACTCCCCAGACAATCCCGTTCCTTACATAAGGCAGCACACAGTGCCCAACGCGCCTGCGCGCTGGGGGGCGGGGCTCGTGGCGGGGGCCGCCCCCTCTCTCGCGTACGGAACCTGCGCCGGCGGCGCCGGCAGTCACCCGGACCGCAATCGGTGCTGGAGCGGCACCCGGACGGCAATAGGAGCTGGAGCGCGCCCCGCTCGCGCACGCAGGGTCGGTGTCCCGGCGGGGCGGCTGCCGCTGCCGCCGGGAGGGACGGGGGCAGCGCGGCCCAGCCCGCCGGTCCGCACCGCCGCCGGCAGCAGGCAGGGACGGGCTGTCGGGCTTTGCCGGCCGCGCTCTCGGCAGGCTTCCCCCCACCGGGCAGGCGGCGGCACGGGCACTTCCCCGGTTTGCCGCAGCGGGTGACGCGGCCCGCCGCGAGCAGGGGAGCCGTGGGTCCGGCCGGGGCGGTGGGTGTCGGGGCCGGGCCGGGCAGCCCGGGGGCAGCAGGGCGGGAGGGCTCGGCCTGCCCGGCGCTGCTGCCATTGGCCAGCGGCCGCGGGCCGGCCGGGACATTGGGCGGGAGCCCCGTCAGTCACGGCGCTCCCGTCCCCCCGGCAACAGGCGGGGGCGGGGCAGGACCGGGCCCCAGGGCTCCATTAATCCCTGGAGCCCTTGCGGCTCTACGGCCTGGGGTCGCGGCCCCGTCGCTTCCCTGTCCCGGGCCTGGCTCAGCTCTGGCGGCTGCGGGCCCTGCTGCCAGCCCGCGGCTGGGGCGGGCGGCCGCTCTCGGGCCCTTGGCTTGGGTGGCGCTGGGTGTCCGGGGGCGGTGTTTGCATTACCTTCTGACTCTCCCTTTTTGTCTCCTTCCTCCCCTCCTTCCCCAGGCTTCGTGCGTGGGGGTTTCTGGGTTTGGTTTGGAGGTTGTTTTTATTTTTCTTTTTTCTTTTTTTTTTATTTTTTTTTATTCCCGAAGTCAGTGAGATCAACTTGCCTGGAGGCTGTGGTGTGACAGAAATGCTAAATAGCCCTCTAGGCCGGGAAGGTTTCCTCAGTTCAACTCCGTACGCGCCTTGCAATCAGGTGGTAGACTTTCAGAAAATGAATACCTAATTGAATCGGGGGTAGTACTTCAAACAGGCTGAAACATAAAAGCATAAGGTATATGTTAAAAAATAGTCGTAAATCTTAAAGAATAGGCTAGAATAATCATGAATGAAGGTCTAAAGGAGTAAGTCTTAGGTTGAAAATGCTAGAAAACATAAGCTGTTGGCATGCGACCCCTACCTCTTTGCAAAGGAAGAGTAATCCAAGTTATAACTGGATTTCGATTTCAGTTTTTTGCATTTTACTAGTTAATGCCCTTCAACTTTTCAATACCCAGAAATATTCTAGTGCAATGTACTTCGTTTTTGATACGTTAACAACTCTAAAATATTTTAGGTGCCAAAGTACCTAGTTTTAATGGCATTTGATAAATAGGGATAGTAGTTGTCATCCATGGAGTTGTGTTAAACAGATGGGACAATCGAGCACTTCACGCTCCTTACTGTTTCTAAGTGAGTCATTCAAGGAGTGTGACTAATCATCCTACCATACAGTTGTCAACAAAAGAGTATTTTATTTTTTTCCTTAACTACCCACAAAATCAAAGAGATTTCCAGATTTTCTGTGGATAACTGATAACTAAGGAACCTATCTTTTGAACAACACTTAAAATTTAGATTGAGGGGGACTACATGTGATGGACTTTTTATCTTAAGAATATATATGGATTTTTCTTCTCTGCAGCAGTACAGTGATGTACCTGGAATGTCGGTTAACTTAGAATGGTCGTTGTCGGGCAAGCAGCTACATGTTGTTTTAAGGCATTTGTCTAAATGACAACCTCACATGAAACTGAATTAATTTTATCATTCCTCCTTCCCTCTGTCCCCGCTGCGCCCGTGTCAAGTTGTAAGTCCCCTGGGACAGAAGCACCTCAGTATTCAGTGCAGTCTGGATTGGGGATTTTCATGGTAATAGTGTTAATTAGGTAACTTTCACGATGGGTGTTGCCAAGGTAATGATAGTGCTGGCTGGGGGTTGGGTGGGAACTGCTTTTGTTGTGAGGAAACCGGGGTAGTAAGAGGAAGAGCTGGATGAGAAATTTGTGTTTAGAAGTGTGATAGGGAAGTAACCTGATTTGAACATAGCCCTTGTAGGAAAATGAAGTCAGCAGTTATCTACAGCTTGTGAGACTGAGCCAAGAGGACAACATTGATTAAAGAGAAAAATATTATGGGAATGGAAAATGTCTTGAAGGGAAGATACTTATATTTAATTTTTTGAAGTTAAATGAGTTAGAGCTGGGAGAGAAGATTTTAAATACACCAAAATGTAGTGTAGGACACAGGAGAAAGATGGTTGATTTGGAAGAAGTGTGTTTAGAAGCGCAGTTACCTGGGACAGGGGCTGGTGGGGGGCAGTATAACATGAGGTGTGGAAATAGTGAAACCAAGGATACATCAGAATGGATCCCACAAAGAACGTAAAAAAGGTATATTAAATGTATGCCAGCTTCTGCTGTTGACAAATACATTTTCTGATTTTTTGTATCTGTTTGCAGTATTGATAAAGATTTGCCTTTTTTTTTTTTTATGTATTTCTAATAGTTGGTTTGGTCTGTTTTTTCTCTCATCACCTGTCCTGTGAAGACTAATTATTGATCAGGAGTGTGCTTAGAATGCTGTTTTTCGTGTTTTCCCTGTAATCTAAACTTGAAGTGACTTTTATGTGTGTGTAAATTGACAAAAAGCGAACAAATAAAACAGGCATTTACCCACAGGCAGGCAGATCGGTGCAGTGAGTTTGGGGCTTCTCTAGCCTGATGATCTCTTTAGAGAAGTGATCTCTTTAGGTGTTACAGATGCCTTTTGTTAAACAGGAAGCACAATTGAAAGGACATTTTATCGTCTTTCAAATAGAGAGTGGAAGAACAGGTTTCCTTTAGAAAATAGGAAAATTGAGGAGTGGTCTGAGGATTGAGTCCTAACCAGAGGGAGGTAATGACACAGAAATCAATGGAGATGATGCCTCTTGGACACTGGAAGGTTATTCTTGCCTTCTAACAGTGTGGTCCCACTGGTTCAATATTTGGTAAGTGATGAAGAACTGTGGCAAAAGTACAGCCCATCCCTTTTACCCCATATTCTGGAGATGGATGTCTCTTTGCTAGCTAATCCTTGGATTAGAGAATGCAAGCAAAATATACCAATAATGTAAGAATGTCAGAAGAGTCATTCCATCAAAAAGAAATCTGTAGGCTGTACACTATGTGGGTGATATTACCAATGAAAATACTAATGTAGTCTTATGTTGGGGTTGTCACAAGTTTGCCCTGGGTAATTGCAGTCCAGTAATCAGGAAACCATGGTTTTAGCTATACTTCAGCTTTTAAAATACTCCCCACTGCTGTTGTATTTTACGTGAGAGAAAGGACATAAATTTTATGTTAACTCCTTTAACTTTCTAGAATATCATTATTTTTCTAAAAAAAAACCCCAACCTGTCATTGCATTTTTATTTTAAAGTTGCCATACTAACCAGTATGCCCTTTCAGTGAGCAAGGGGGCTTGAATCTATTTTTCAGCAAGCTACAAGTATTTATATATTTGAATTATAAACTACCCTGTTGTCTTGGCAAATAACATGGAGCTTGGTTCACTTTAATCATCTTTAGCTATTAATAAGCTAATTACTTTGAAAGTGCTGGGAATGTTTGACTGCAAATCAGGTAAATACTTCCTGTAATTTCTGGGCAGTCTAATCTTCTGGTTTTATCCAGGACAGCTTGGCATTATCATTATGGATCGCTCCCGACACCGTGCGGGAAATGGCAATGAGCAGGCGCCTTCACGGGAGCGCAGCGGCGAAGGTGAGAGACAGCGGCAGCTGGAGCGTCTCAGCAGGGAGGAGGCCTATTACCAGTTCATTAACGAGCTCAACGAGGAGGACTACAGGTTAATGAGGGACCGAAACCTGCTTGGCACTCCTGGTAAGATGTGCATACCTTCAGTAGAGGTGTAGCGGAGTAACTCTCCTGCTGTTAGGCACCAGGTGTGGTACTGTGACTCAAGCAGCCTGACTTCTGTGGCTTTGTAGAAAGGGAAAAATCCTCCATATGGAACACAAGGATAACACTTCGCCTGTACACCAAGATGCTGCATTTGAATGTCCAAAACCAGATAATTAGCATTTGGTACATTCAAGTATATCTGTTTATGTGTGGCAATTTTGGGGGCCTCTGAAGTGTTACTGGAAGCTGGCATACTGTCAACACATTCAGCATCTTTTTTTTCCACTCCACTACCTACTTCCTCTGATATCTGCATTCTGACCTCACATTAGTGCTGTTTTCTTTCTGGTTTCATCAGTTTTGTCTGTCTTCTGAAGATTTTCATTCAAGATAGAAAATGTTATTTCTGCATGACTGTGTAGAGGCAATAATAGTGTCTTATCTAACAGTGTTATCAAAATGTAAATTAATTCAGGAGAAATAACAGCAGAAGAGTTGCAGCAACGTTTGGAGGGGGCTAAGGAGCGTCTGACATCACAGTCTGGTCTGGATAACAGAGAAGGTGAAGGTAGAACTGTTGGAGGTAAACATTTTTTGTTCATATATATAGACACATAGTATGTGGTGCATAAGTAGTGTTCTGTAAAGATATTTAAGAGAGTCTCATTTCTCTCTTTTTTTTTTTTTTCAATGTGCCTTTGGGGGTTGTTTAAGAGAGATTTCCTAAAAACTTGAAATACTTGATCAGAACTCGTTTATGTTAATCACAAATTACTTGCTCCTTTTCCCCCTCATTGTCCTTTGCTAGTAAATGTAATAGCACAAAAAATACTATTTTTTCAGTTCTTAGAGGTTTTTATCATGTGTTAGAGCTGTTAGAAATGAAGTTAATTAGAAGCAGTTAATCTCTCCACTGTTTCGACACTTTTGTTGTTTAATTTCCATTTGTTTTAGTCAAGTGAGGCTTGTGTTTTATGCACGGTCTTCAATTCCCCAGAAATATTGGCTTACTCATTTGGCCAATTGTAGTCAGATTTGGGAGAGGAATTGGCAGCTCAGACATGAAGATAACAAAGTTCTTGGAGGGAAGGTTTCCTGGACACAGAGATGATGGAGTAGGGAGAACTTAATCTGATCCCTTAAAGGGAAAATCTTCACTGTGATCATGACAACTGGCCTGAATTATACACATAGTTAGCTCTAATCACAACACTTGTATCTGTTCCTGAGTGTGTAGTTAGAGAAGGCTTGAAAATGGAGCTGTGGGTATTGTAATAGGAAAAGAGTATATTTGCACAAAAGGAGAAAAGCTGTTCAAACCATGCATCCCACCCAGACACATTGCTGTGTAAGCTGTTCTAGGTGACCTTGCCTTAGCGGGAGAGTTGAACTACATTATCTCCAGAGGTTCCTTCCAACCTTAATGATTCTGTGATCATTTATTCTACTGCTTATAGGAAACATTTTTAAAAAATGCTTTCCAGAAGAAGACAAGACTTATTATTCCTTTTCCTGCTGTATCAAAATGAGTTGTTTAAAATATTCCCAAACTGGTAGCTTCAGCAAGGGACAGGTATTGGAAAATACAACCGTCTTTGGACCACCTGAGTCTGAACACTGGCTCAGAAGAGGCCATGTGGGCATATTCATTTCTCTGTGAGTCTGCTGGAGAGACAAAAATTCTAGGTTGAACTGGTAAGTTTTGCTGACATTTTTACATAGAGCACATTTTTGTACATTAGCATAGCAAGGTAGGTGTTCTGTTACTGTATTGTGTCTGAAGTCAGAGCCTAGCAAGTGAAGAGGATTTGGAGTGCATTGTAGTAGGCAGAGCATGCAGTTGTATGAATGTTTGCAATTCTTTGTTTCTCTCAGATTCTGAAGTTCTTGGGGAAAACTCCAGCAGCGACTCTTTGCTTGAATGGCTAAACACGTTTCGTCGCACAGGAAATGCCACTCGCAGTGGGCAGAGTGGGAACCAAACCTGGAGAGCCGTGAGTCGGACAAATCCAAACAGTGGGGAGTTTCGCTTTAGTCTCGAAATCAATATAAACCATGATCATAACAGTCTTGAAAGTTCTGGTGAGGAGTATGTTGATATAGATGCTACCAGACTGTATGTAGAAAGAAGACGTCAGCTAGTTGCCAGTTCAGTAGCCCCACGGACAAGGAGCATGGCTGCAAGGGAGGCAAACAATGATGCTGCAAGGACCAGGCTTTTAAGACGTGCCATGGCATTAAGGTCAGAAATAGTCTCTCATGCAGTCTCAGGGAGGCTCAGGAGTAGAACGAGGGAGCTGACAGGCCAGACAAATAATACTACGCGAAACAATTCTGTGGCTGCTGATGAACCAAGAGAAATGCCAGAAAGAGGTACTTCTGCAGGGGTCAGAAGGGGTAGAGCTAGAACTAATGTCCGGATGAATACAAACCAAAGACTAGAAATTTTGCGGCTGAGGTCTACCCTAAGTAGTCGAAGTCGCTCCCCGCTGCAAAGGCAAGGTGATGCTGCTCGTTCTGAGGAACGTGGTCAGAGGCAGGATAGAAATGCGCAGCAGGTCAACAGAAGTAGGAGACAAACAGCTCAGGCTTCTCCACAGCCTACTGAGCAAGCAAGAGGTAACACTCAGGCTCCCCGGCTTTCCAGTGTAGCCCCATCCTTACAAACAACTTTGGAAGAGGAAGAACCTGGTAGGCCAGTAGCTGCTGCCAGAAGGCACCCTACAATTACACTAGACCTTCAGGTGAGAAGAATTCGTCCTGGAGAAAACAGAGACCGGGACAGCATTGCCAGTAGAACTCGTTCTAGAGTAGGAATGTCAGAAAACACAGTTACCTTTGAAAGTGACAGTGGAGGGTTTCGGCGCACAATATCCCGCTCAGAACGCGCAGGTATTCGGACCTACATTAGCACTATACGGATACCTCTTCGTCGGATTTCAGAAACTGGGCTTGGGGAACCTTCATCAGTGGCTCTTCGATCAATCCTTAGACAGATAATGACAGGCTTTGGAGAACTGAGTTCTTT
Organism: Calcarius lapponicus; assembly: GCA_039654755.1. NCBI lineage: Eukaryota > Metazoa > Chordata > Aves > Passeriformes > Fringillidae > Calcarius > Calcarius lapponicus. The sequence goes on along the minus strand of CM077462.1, from coordinate 46,298,840 downwards.
GATGGAAACTGAATCTAATTCAGAAGTGCAAAGAGGTGGCCATCGCTTAGGGGATGCGCAGAATAACTCAAGTTCAGCGAATGGCAGTGATCCCAGTGGAATTTTGTCTAGAAATAGACACGGAGTAAATGGCAGCAGGGAAAGAAATGGACAGAGGGGTGGTAGTCAACGCTCTGTGCGCAATCATGAGAACCAAGACAGCAGGCAGTCTCAAGATGCAAACAACCTAGTGGAGAATGGAACGCTGCCCATCCTTCGACTTGCCCACTTCTTCCTGCTGAATGAGGATGATGATGATGATCGTTTAAGAGGTTTAACCAAAGAGCAGATTGACAATCTTTCTACGCGGAACTATGGGGATGTTCACACTGAAAATGAATGGAGTAAAACGTGCAGTGTTTGCATTAATGAATATGCAACAGGGAATAAGCTAAGGCAGTTACCTTGTACACATGAGTTTCACATTCATTGTATTGATCGCTGGCTTTCTGAAAACTCCACCTGCCCAATTTGTCGGCAGCCAGTTCTGGGCTCTAATGCCACAGATAATGGCTAGAATTGTTTGTACTGATCAGCACTCAAGGATTTGCTCCTGCTCTGTTATGAGCCAGATGAAATTAATTGACTTAGATATGGGTCCATTTGTGGGGGGAGTTTTGTTAAATTTCTTCAAAAATTACAGAAACTTATCTAAATCTAACAATGTAAATACTATTTTTTCCAAGTGCAGATCTAGGAGCACATATAGAACCAAATGATATTGGTAAAGTTTATATTTTTTTAGATAATTTTGTTATGCTAAGCACTTTTGTAAATACAGAAATGCAATAGTTAATCAGTCCTGCTTAATGTATGTTTTTTAACATTGTAATGGACTCGCTTTATTTAGATTACAAAATATTTCACACAGACCCACCACTGTGTTGAAAAAATAGTGGCTAAATAGCCATTTGTTAGCTTTTTGTTCTAAGAACAATTTATTTTACAGAGAGTCTCTTGCTGGACATGTTTGCTGAAGATATTTAAGTTACTTGAAGTGCTCATTTTATTAATTTTTTTTTAAACATTGAGATATCCTTTCCAAAAACTTGCCAATTTGGTTCTATTTAAAAAATTCTATGGTAATTTCTGCATGTGGGTTTACACAGTTCTTAACGTTGATGAGTTCTTATTCAGAAGTGGATGAGTTAGTGGCATTATGAAATGTATGTAATTAAATGCTGTCTTTGACAATCTTTGTCTTTTTAGTGCAGACAGCAATCAAATCTGATAATTCCGAGAGGGTGTGTCTTACTTGCTCAAAGAATAAACGAGTACTAAGGAAGCCTTTTTACTCTTCCAAATTAATTAATATTCCTGGGGTTTTAACTGCCTTAGTTTAAAGAGGGGAAACATTTCCTTGACCATTTTATCGTCTATAATATGCATGTTTTGGGCATCCTACTCAGAAAAACAAAACAAAGACTTGAAGTGCTTTTGTAAAGAAATTTAAGGTACACATGTAGTGTTAGTCCTCTTGAAACACACCTGAGGACCAAGTAGCAAAAGACATGAAAAAGAACAAAATAAACTTCCCTGAAAATCCCCAGTATCTGTATAATTAGATATTAAACTTTATACCAATGACTTACACCGAAATAAAGTTGCAAGTTAAATAACTGAGGCTTTATGTGAATTACTGTTGAGCCATATCCTGTAGATTAATAAGAAAACTTACTATTCTTAATGTTCAGTCTCAGTTTTCACTTTTTTCCCCACTTTTCCCCAGCTCTGTTCCTGGCCTTTTAGTCACTATGGTACATAGAAGCCCACTTCAAAGTGCTCCAGGGGTTTCTAGGAGAAGCTGGATGTTACAAAGCTTGTCTTCTGAGCAACCTACATCTCAGTCCCTGGAGAAATGCAGAATTGTGCACTAATCTGCTGTATGTCTTCTGAGCAATAGACAGAGTACTTGAAGTGAACGAGTCCTACTGTCTTTCTCTGCCTGCAGATACTGGCCTTGACAAATGTGCTTCTGTGCCAGGTGTGTCACTTAGAACATCTGCTCATGATATCCTTCAAGGGTAGCTATAAAATCCCATGTGATTGGACGTCTAATTCAGTTCTGCAAGTGGAAAACTTGTGTCATAAATTCAACAGAAGGGCTTATTTTCATTCCTGAAAGTAGTCCTAAGAAACTCTGTTATGAGATTTAGATGATTTAAGGATATGATTAAGATCTCTTCTGATGTAATTTGTACTGTTAATTACTGCAGAGGTTGTTGTCCCCTCCCTTGAGGGCTTCCTTAGCTGCAGTAAGGAGTGAGGAGATTTAAATGTGATTGTAAGAGCTAGCTTTTTTTTTTTTTTTTTTTTTTAACTTTTTTTTTCTTTTACTTCTGTTAGCTGCTGAGGCTGACAGTATATAAATACATACATGTCTTCTGTTGCTTCCTTGTTTCTTTATGACTTCCTTTAATATTTGAAGTGTGCCAATGTGCCTGATTGAAAAGACACATACATAGAAACATACATTTGGCTCACTACTGCCTTGCTGGTCAGGTCCTTCAAGGTCCATTATAACTCTAATCCTTACAACTGCTACACTAATGCACTGATGAAGAGAGATTCCCTGTGCCTTTTTTCCATTCTAGTAGGAATTTTGCTGTGTGTGAGAACACAGTTGGTTACATGGCTCAAGATGAGATCATCTGTGACAGGGAATCTTTAACTGAGCTACCGAGCGGAATATCCCAAAGCAGAGTGAGAGCTTTCTGTAGAAATTGAAGGCTATGGGAAAAGAAGCATTAAGCCTCCACTACTATATTCCTGCCCTGTCACATGAGAGCTGTCAAGTATTTCCCCTCCATTGAGAAGCATGTAATTTGTTACTCAGCTTTCCCAAGATACTGTGTTAATGGCACCAATTAAATCATAGTGATTCAGTTTGGTATTGGCTTCTGTTACCTTCATTTCTGTGATAAAACTTCAATTCTCTGCCACCCCCACCCTCCAAACACTTTTTTTTACCTTGTCCTTTGGTGACATTAAGAAACATAATTTATTTTCATGGGAATAAATAGAAAAATATGGGCAGACTTTTTACAAATAAGTTCATTTAAAATGAAATATTAAATGAAGTTCAACTGGTACCACCAATCCAGAGCCTGCAGAAGGCCTTAATGTGGAAAATGACCAAGAGAGCTGCCTTAAATATGATGCCTGCAAAGATAAGTATGAGGCTGAATTAATAGATTTTTCTATTTCTTACATGTGTGATACTATCAGTGACTTTCTAGCTGATAGTATGGCCCTGTATGTCTCTCTAATAGTCTCTTCTTTAATATATCACATAGGAGTGGTTTTCTATGTTGCCAAGTAACACACAACAATTAGCAATATGTGCGAATGTGGAACTGTAAAAGGAAGCAGTAAATGGTAGCAGGTTATGTCCTGTCACTTCATGCTTTTGCCTTGATGGGAAATAACTATTCTGCTTTTAAAAGCAGATGCCACTTCACTATGCCCAAGCTCCTGGTGAAGTAACCCTGCGCAGTTACCTGGTAACTACCCAGGTAACTGCCCAACCAACCTGCCCAACCAACCTGCCCACCAGGCCAGCTAGGAATGATGTGAGGTGGGACAGGACATCCTGCAACCCTGTGAGGATATGGTGGGCCAAGCTGGTAATCAGAGTCTGCAAGGTGATGTGGGCAAGGAGAAACCTCGTAACAGAAGAGAGTTGCAGTGGACTCACTCCAGGTCTGTTCACACAAATAAAGCTGGCCCTGCAGGTCAGTGAGGTGGGGCAGATACTTTCCTTTCTCTAAGAACTCAGCATCTCAAGTGCTGGTCTGCAGAAAGTCCGGGGAAGAAGCAGGAGGAATCAGGTCTGTTTGCAGTTCAAAGGCTGTGATCTCATCAGGATCACAGAGACCTGGGGGGATAGCTCACACAGCTGGAGTGCTGCAATGGATGGATACAGGCTCTTTAGGAAGGACAGCGATGGGGAGGAGCTGCCTTTTGAGGCGAGAGCAGCAGGAATGCATGAGCTCTCTCTCAGGATGGATGAGGAGCCAGCTGAGAGCCAGGTCACTAGTAGTAGGCAGACGAGCATAGTCCCTGTTGTGGTAGCTGTCTGCTGCAGACCACCTGTTCAGAAAAAGATTCAGGGATCTTCTTCAGACAAACAGTCCAAATCATCTCTGGATTATTGTTTCACAAATGAGACACATTAATTTGATTGTGGGCTGTAGGATTTGCCAGTTCCTGAAGAGGCTTTGAGACCTGACTTTCCTTTTGAATGCACTGACCGTACATCAGTGCAGTCTGCAGGATTTCATGGGAGAGAGGGGGCAAATGTCAGGAAGCTCAGGATAATTGTTCTCCTGTCATATACTGTGGTTATAACTGGAGCTGTGCATGCCCAGCTGTGGTCAGAGCAGCATTCAGAACAAAAGACACGGCCATGCTGACAGTGCAGCACTCAGAGGTGAGTCTTTAAAATTAAAAATATAATTAGCTCTCCTGAGATCCTATGCAGCTAATCTGATTTCAGCCTGCACACAGAAAGCATCAACAACAGGCAAGCACTGCCCAGCACACTGCAGACTTCCCTTAGCCTGCTCATGTTTACAGAGGGAATGAGGTTAGCCCACCTTTTGGACACACAAGGTACCTCACAGCAAAATTTCTTCAATTTCTTTTTTTCCCCCTGGGCTTACACTAGACTTTGACTAGTCTGGAAGAGACCTGGAGCAGGTTCACCAGGCACTTGGTGCACATTGCTCTTTGGCATTCACACTTATTCCAGAAGGTGTTTATTCCAGCACTAAATTTATCTTTAGTGTAATATAAATTGCCTGAAGTGCAAAAACGAAACATACACACACTAAAACAAAACAGATACAGCTTTGATTTTGTTTTACAGGTTGAACAGCTAAAATGGGATATGTAGGATCTTCTTTTATTAAGAAGTCTTTTTGAAGGCCGAACTTCAGGCATTTATAACCACAGTTGGGGCTCTTGTCCCGAGTAACATGGGACAGATAAATTGTATTCCTTGTACTTCCAAGAAAAGCACTTGAATTGTATGTTGAACTTTTCCATCTCATCAGTAATATTAAGACTTCAACTTGGCCAGTTCCATTGTGATGTATTTCCTTTCACAACACTGTTTTTACAGTGCTGAGCATCTGACATACCTTGCAGAGCCTGTGAGCTATTTTTGCAGTTCACACACATTTGAGCTGCATTAATAATGGCTCACTCTTTACCTTCAGGCATGCGTGCCCAGGAAAGCATATCATGTTGCTATTTTAAGACAGAGGTCTTGCCCTTTTCTGACTGAGTGATGCATGAATAGAGCACTTTGGCTGCTAGTACAATTTCTTGTGTTCTTAAACACATTTTGCATACAGTTTATTCAATTTGTTCAATGTATTTGTTCAAATACATATAAACACTGAAAGAGTAGGAATTGCCGGTAAGTGTATGAGCACACACTGTAGTTAACCTGCATAATGCGTAGCAGTTAACTTGAATGTACATAGTCAGAGTAAAGAATCATATTATTTCAGCAAAAGTCTCTAAAATTTAGCCCTCTCCCCCTTCATTTTAAGGTATCTCCAAGTCTAGACTCCATTTTTTTTTTCTTGTTACATGAATCTCAAACTATGATTCTGGCCTCCCAGCTGATTTCAATCACTCATTATTCTCCTGCATCCACTGTGCTCTGACATGAATCAAGCTATAGCTCCTTTCTCTATGATCTAGGCTGTGAGATGTGAGTAATGCAATTTGAGGCATCCAAAACCCCTGGAAGTACCGTGATGAGATTCCTTCTCACTGTGATGGTGGTAGAACTGGGGAAGGCAGAACAACTTGAATGATCTGGACTGTTTTGGACAGAAGCACACTGAGAGCAAGAGCCCGTGCAGAGCCCCAGTGCACGGGGCCCCAGAGCATCCCACGGCACATCCCCGTGCGCTGCCTGGACCAGCTGAATTCGTCTGGAACTTCGGCTTCCAAGAGGAAGTGTCTCACAGCAGGAGAGGGCGCCAGACAACAAGGAGCAAGTGGTGGCTTGGCGGCGCGTCTGGGAGCGCAGACCTGCCTCCGAAGGGGAAGGTGACCGGCAACAGGGCGCCGTGTGACAACCCCTCATTTAAGGGGAAGGGAGCACTTCAGCTTCGAAAATGCTCCTTGGTCGAAAGGAGCGACAAAACTCCGAGGGTCCACAAAGAGAGTTTTACTGGCAAATTACACACTTGATGTGGAAATTGGTGTGTTAGTCCTGGACCTACTATACAGGCACACGGCACTGGGTTTTGGGTGAAGGGGTAGGGTGAAGGGAAGAGAAGAATTAGGCATATGGCAGTGGGTTTTGGATAAAGAGGGAGGGTGGCAGGGAAAAGGGAAATTAAAGAGGCTAATTTAAAAAAGAACCATTAATCTTTAAAAGGAAAAGAGAAAAAAGGAAAGAAAGAGGAAAAGAGAGATGAAAAGGCACCATCAGCCCTTGTTCCAGTGTTGATCCAACTGATAAGATGCCTATCCTTGTTTCAGCATCAATCCACCTGATAAGCAGTGGTCCAGTTGAGCCAGTCCAGCTGATGAGATGCCTGGGCTCTTGGGGACACCACCTAGACTTGGGGATGTTCTTTTATTAACAAGTTTCTCCACCCCAAAGACACGTTTCTCATTTTCCATACTAATCAATTACCATGCAGTCTGTTCTTTTAGGCCTCTCTGGAAATGGTTCAGAGGGCTTCAGGAATCTTTGGTGGTTGATTTGCAATAACTCTAAGGGAAGCCAGCTGCCAATCCCACCTTATAGACCATGTCTACTTCCTGCCAATCATTCCTGCACTCTGCTGTGCTGTGCTGTGGTTCTTTCCCATGGAAAAGTGCTGCCCTCTCTCCACCTGCCCCCGCCTTCTCCAGCCAAGACTTGTTCTTTCTCACAGCATCCTAGTGCCAGTAGTCCTTGGTTATTACCAACAATTCTGATCTGTTATTACAAACAGTCCTTGCCTGGCTCCACAGCCATCCAGTCATCGGTATTTGAGACATACACTTTATTTGAAGGTTCATCAACAGAAATATTATTCCACTTGGGTTGTTAGTCAGGCAAGAAAAATAAATTTCCAAGGCTGCTTGTTAAAAAACAAATGCTCATTAGACAACACTATTTCCTGGGAACAGACAGTGTTTCTGATAAGCTGGAGAGGGGCTTAATCCAGGTGCAGCTTCTCAAGGCCAAGACCTCATGCGCATTTGTCATATGATAGAGCAGCCTGAGCAGGGAGGGGGGTATGACTAAAGTCAGCTTCTCTGGGGCTCTACACACCGTGAACCCGGGAGGCGAGGGGACACACGCTGCCGAGCCCCAACTTCCCCTGAGAGGGAGGAAAAACCCCAGGATTGGGGAAAAGCACCCTTCGTGCTCCCTGGGGCCGGATCTGCCCTGGGAGAGAGCGCAATTTCCTTGGACATTGCACCCGTGGCCTTTGTTTCTCCGCGTGTGGAGACACTAACGCGACCTTAAACCAGTGCTGGTTTCGAAACGAAACGAATTAGCTCGGTTTGAAATCACGCCGAGGAAAGCGGCTGCCGAGGGCGGTGACTGCTGCTCCGCCGGCGCGGCCCGGCCCCGGGAGCTCTCCGAGGTGCTGGAGCGGCTCCCACCATCCTCCCCGGGGCAGGAACGCCGCCGGCCTGCGCCCAGGACATCCCTCGGAGCGCTGCTTCTCCAGATGCCACCGCCGCTCCCTGTTCCTCCTCTGCCCTGGGGAAATTGGCATGGTGACACTGCCTTTCTGCAAGCTCCCTGGAGACTTCCAGCAGATTTCCAGCCTGCAGGAAGATCTCCCAGCAAAGGAAACAACCTCAGTTAGCAGGGCATGAGCTGGACCTGTTTTCTGAACAGCAGCAGGGCAGAAACCAGCGTGCCTATTATCCGAGGGATATTTTATCCTATCCCAGCGTCCCTGCCAAAACACTGCAAACAAGCAGAGCTGTGAGTGCTGGTCTCTAGGGTGTGCAATATCATAAAATCACAGAATTCTATTCTTCTGAATGCTTTGGGTTGGAAAGGCCTTAAATCCAACCCCCCCTGCCGTGGGCAGAGACACCTTCCACAATACCAGGTTGCTCCCAGCCCCATCCAAATTGGTCCTGAACACCTCCAGGAATGGGGCATCCACAGCTTCTCTGGGCAACCTGTTCCGGCGCCTCACCACCTTCACAGCAAAGAACTTCCTCCTTATACGTAATCAAAACCTACTCTCTGATAGTTTGATGCAATTCCCTCTGTCTCTATATGTTTTTGTAAAAAGTTCCTCTCCATCTCTGTTATACTAAATGGTATTTCAGTGGGTTTATTTTTTTTACTTACTATGCATTGTACACAACACTATTTCCCCCCTGGTATTTAAAGCAAAGTCCAGGTCACAGATAAACTATATATTGAACTCCATTATTTCCAATCATATGGTGCCTTGGCCATAGCAGTTGGTTCAAAACATATTTCAGAATATTCACACACATGCTCCAAAGTATGTTTTACCTCTCAAGCTTCTTTTCAGTCTTTCTGAGAACATCTCCTTGGGACTAACTTTTGCTTTTCTGCATTTGTTTACAACTGTACAAAGTGAGTGCCACCAAGTCAGTATGGCAGTATTTTATGCCTGCCTTGGATTCCCTTTGCACCAGTCTCATTGATTACAAAGCCAGAAAATATTGGACTCACATTAGCCAGCAACCTAGCTGCGGGAGAGGGAAGTGAATCAAAATAATGAAAATGCACCTCATGCATTTTGAGAACTATTTAGATTCTGGAAATCAATCCCATCTCAAACATTTCCTATGAGGACAGGCTCAGAGGGCTGTTCAGCCTGGAGAAGAGAAGGCTCCAGGGACACCTTAAAGCACCTTCCAGTACTCAAAGGGGGCTGACCAGAGAGCTGGGGAGGGTCTTGTTACAAGGGCATGGAGTGGCAGGGCAAGGGGGAATGGCTTTAAACTGACAGAGGGCAGGCTTAGATTAGATGCAAGGAAGAAAATCTTTATTGTGATGTTGGTAAGGCACTGGAACAGGTTGCCCAGAGAAGCTGTGCATGCCCCATCCCTGGAGGTGTTCAAGGCCAGGTTGGACAGAGTTTGAGCAACCTGGTCTAGGGGAAGGTGTCTCTGCCCATGGCAGGGGGTTGGAACGAGATGATCTGTAAGGCCCCTTCCAACCCAATCCATTTTAAGATTCTGATTTTTCATTAAACGTTTAATTTCTTCAGTATTATTCTTCTTTGCTTAAGAATACTTTTTTTCCCCTTAATTACTAGCTAATTGCTAACTTGGCCCCATATAAGCTAAGATCAAAACTATGGTCTACTCTATCATATGCCTTTCCTGTGCAAAGCATTTGTAGGGAGTTGTTTTACACAGAGCTTTCCATCAATTTCCAGCCTGATGAATTCTTTCTGTTGACACCATTATCATGGAATAAAAATTACTTGTTCCAATTTAACTTACTGTATTTTGAATGTATCTTTAAAACCATGCAAACTTGAAGTTTTTCAGTAATTTTCAGGCAAATCACAGATCACCTCCTGCTATGAAATGAATATAAATTTCAGTTTCCAACATATCAATATGATTGTTCACTTTTTATTTTATTTACATACATCATTATTCAAAAATCTGAAAAACCTGAATGGCATGTAAACAATGAAGATGCCTGTATTTCCAAATTTTTTGTCTTTTCCCCCCATCTCACTTACAGGTAATGGTTTACCCTCTCTCTACCCCTCCACCCCTCTCCCATGCTCCTACTCAATGTACAATTCATCATGTTATTTTCCGCCTTCAAGTTAAATCTGTGGGTTATGGTGAACTGTAAGAGAAGTGTTACTGTTGAGCCCCTTCCACTCTATAAGGCACAGGAGACTCCAGTTCCTTTAATAGATTCCAGGCCGGCCTTGGATGCATTGACACATTTTCACATATGTAAGGTCACATCCTGTATCTGTCTATAGATACCAGCATCTCTGCAAAGATCCTTAAGCTATTTCACTTATTTTCTTAAGCTGAGTGATGCCAAGCACATTTTCTCTATCAATCTAGAAACAGCAAGTCCTGGATTTTTTACTTTTTTTTAACCTTTTAAAAAACGTAATGATGAATGACAGATACCTGCCCTGTAGCTCAGCATATTATCTGCATGATGCTCGTTTTGATCCTGTGCGTGTAAACAAGGGCAAAGCACCACAGCACAAAGATTTGGTTTAAGATCAAGAGAGTCCATTATGTTGGTTTGGTTTTTTTGTTTGTTTGTTTGTTTTAAGACAAGCAGAGTTAGACAAGCAGAACTTGCATGCAATTATTCTCAGTCTGTAGCCTAATACCACCACTGCTGGCAGGAGGCCACAGGCTTTGTACTGACTTTGCAAGGCCTCAGGACTGAGCCTCATTTTATCTGAGCTTTTATTGACCTGTCTGTGGCTTTCTTTCACTTAGTTGTTGCAACAGCAATATCTCTAATGGGAAGGTAGCCATGTCTAACTGTTTTACTTTTGTTTAACTTTGTATGGTGCCATTGTGGCTTTTACATGGAGAGTGACAAGAAGTTCTGCTGTGGACAATTAGATACTTAAAACTAACATAATGATGTATAACATCATTTATAACGAATATAACGATGCATAACATAATAATATGTAGAGGAATACAGGCCTGGTATGACAGCAGAGTCCCCTGAGAGTGGACTCACAGGACACTGTAGAAGAGGCAGAGGATGATGAAAAAAGAAGCACAGCCTTGGCACTGGAGAACTTGGGGCTACAAAGAGCTCATCAGCAGTCAGCAAAAGCAGTGCAGACCTGGGAAGTGGACAAACATAGCTGAGGGATTACACAAAGAACAAGTATGTACCATACATAAATGGCATCCCATATAATACAATTGGATGTAAAATGGAGCAATAGACAAATGGATAAAGAGCAAGGTGTGAAGGAATCTTAAAAACCACACAAAAATAGCCCATAACAGTTGTTTTTCTCAGCAAAGAATTTGTTGGTAAGACACTGATGACCAGCTGCAGCCCCAACACCCACTGCTTTACAAAGGCCAGCACTGTTGACCATTGGTCTCAGAGGGGCAGTGGAAGGGTAAGCATCACACCAAAAAAAAGGCAGACAGGAAGAGTGTGACTACAAAAAATTGAAATGGTTTATTATTTCTGGGATTATTTTTCTTTCAGAAGTAGTAGCATTCCTAATTTCTTAGTAGTAGCATTATTTATTAGCATATTTCTTAGTATTAGTAGTCTTTAATTTAATTTTTTTTTAGTAATAATTAGCTCTTACCTTTGATTAGACTGTTACGTTTTCCACTACACTAATAATTTTTGAGTAATGTGGGTTTCTTTCCTCTTTTTTTTTTTTTTTTTTTCCCAGAACCAGTCTCTGTGTATAACATTAGTAATTGGAGCAAAGGATGCATCTTTTTGGAAATTTGGGCTTAACAATCTCTCTAAGGTCCCAGACGGCATCTGGCACAGTCAAAAATAGAATAAAGATATCCTGTCTCCCAGTCTGGCACATTAACTACAGGACCATTCTTCCTGCCTTTGCTTTATTTATTACATTGAAATAATTATTATGCATACTGAGCTCTTTGAAAGTACATTGCTATAAATACTAGAAAAGTGAGCACGTTGTAATTTGAAAAATACCAACTCCTTTTTTTTTCAGTACATCATTCAAACCATGGAGCCATTATGACAGACCTCAGGGAATAATACTGCCATGACTCATGGTCCGATAATACACAATTTAGTGCAAATCAGCACGATGACAAAGACAGGCATTGCATAACAAAATGACAAAGGTGAGTCCTGCACAGCGGAATAAGCTGTTTCTTTCCTCAAAGCTCAGGGCTTACCCACAGCTTGACAGCTGGTTACTAATGAACATGAGCTTTCAGAAACACAACCAACTGCTCTGGACTGCACACTTAATTTTCCTGCAGGCCCCCCTCTTAAGCCTGCCGAGCAGGACTCAGGTTCTTCCTCAGTTACTGAGATTATTCTGCACACTTGGTGTCCTTGGACACTTTTGCTGTCCACTTTCTCCCTTCAAAGTCTCACTAGACTGTAGTGTATGATTATATCAGCTTGAGACAGGTTTTACAGGCAGGTCTCCTCTGAGGCCCTCATTCTGAGCAGAGGCAAAGATGTGTTTTGTTTTTTCCACACCAGTAAGCTTTACTGAAATGCCTGGTCATTAAATGCTTGGGGCATGCCTTCCATGGGGATACAGCTCAGGCTTGTCCAGGTAAGTGTGGGCTGGGTAATTAAATCTCCTTGAGGCACTCAAGCAGTCAAGTTTAGGTGAATGAGTAGCCCTTGTAAAGGCTGCAAGGCAGAAGGTGTTCTAGCTGGAGCACTCTTTGGGAACACTGAGTGTGCAGAGGTGAAAGCAAGTGCAGTGCATGTGAAGGAACGAGTGCACTCAGCTGCTACATGGGCTGACAGTCCATAATACTTTAAGTGTACTGGAAACACAGTTCACCCGAGGGCTAATTTCTGATGAAAAAGTAAACATGAATCCAGGAGTTGCCATTCATTTTTTGGTCCTTTTTTGGGAGCACTTTCCTTGACTTTGAGCTGACAGTTTGAACCCAAAGTGAACTTCATTTTAATTTGTCTACTAGCTAACAATATATGTGAAGTGATTCCCTCTTCCCCAGGCCATTTGTTCTGGTACAAAGATACAGACCACAACAGAAAATAATTTGTGGAGAGGAGAAAGAGCAAGCTGAAGGAGAAAATGATGTTCATGAAAATAACCAGCTCCATGTCATGGTCTTAAAATGGGAAAGGAATGCCAGCTCTGGGCATTGTCCTAACTGGATGATTTCATTCACAAAAGCTCTTGGGCCACTTCTCCCAGAGTGATAAAATCCATGAGTAAAAACCTCTCACAGGCAAATATCTGTCGGCAGCAGTCCTGTCACAAAGCACACATCTCCACTGGGCTATGATGCATTCAGTGCAGTCAGCGTAAAATGCCACAGTTCTGGATTACTTTGGGTTTAGGAAGTTCAAAGTGGTTTCTCAACAATATTTCTATTTCTAACTTCTATTTCTACTTCTATTTTGTGGAGTTGTAGCTAGAAAGTATCCCTTTCCACACTACATATGAGGATACCAAAGTACAGCAAGATTCAGAGGTTTAGCATTATTTATGATCTTTGAAATAAAACCCAGGTTACCCATTATGTGTGGTAGCCAACTCTGTGGGGTCAAGTGGTTGAGATACGGACTTAAGGCCATTTGTCACAGACCTTCAAGATACGGGGTGTCATTTCTTACGCAGCAGGTCTTTCAAAACTCAATGTATCCTCGTCTTGTGGTGATACTGCCTCATTTAAACCATTCTACCTTGAAGCTCATTTGGTAGAAAAAACAACCTCTTAAGATGTGGCAACTGCTGCTAGCTGTGCCTGGTTAAGACCAGGATCTTAAAGATTCAGAGGTGCTGTCTTACCTAATTTTTTTTTTTCTATTAAGTTACATTCCTTCTTTGCCTGTCCTTAGCAGGTAAATTCTCATGGTTGCAAATGCTTTGCACAGAAAGGTGATGTGCTGTAAGTGCTACATTGATTAATCTTTCCTCTATTTCTTTTTTTATCCTTGATTTACCGGACATTTTGAGAAGGAATGGTATCTTTTGTGATGAGGCTGGCAGCATGCCACAGTGATGAAAGATGTCCTTGTAACCGGAACAAAGAAGCCCGATTAGGGATCCTGATCCCAGCGGGAGCTTTCTTGGGATGCTTTATGCGCCCCAAATGTCCAGTAAAATACTAGTTCCAGACAGACACCTCAAAACCCCCCACCAAACCCAGGCCCTGGCTTCAAGGCACCTCACGCTATGGCTCACGGCGGGCGCACGGCGCTCCCCGGGAGGGCATTCCCGGGCCCGGCCGGGGCTGAGCGCCTCGCCCGCCCCCGCAGCCCGGGCGCGGCGGAGCCGGCGGCCGCAGCGCGGCGTCTGCGTGCGGGGGGGCCCATGGCCAGCGCGCCCCGGCCGGCCGCACCATGCCGAACAGGGCCGGCCTGGACACCGCGCTGAAGATGTCCCTGCGGCGGAAATCCTCCAAGATCCACTCCTCGGCCGGTGAGGAAAGGGAGAGGCGAGGCGGGCGGGGAGGAGGCGCCGCGGCGGAGGAAGGAAGGCACGGCGGAAGGGAAAGGAAGGGATGGCACCGGCGCCTCCATGGCGCGGCCGCCCGGCCCTGCCGCCCCGCCGGCCGCGGCGCTCGGGGATCCCGCAGTGCCTTCCCCGCCCTCGGGGGCTCCCCTGGGCGAGGAGGTGCCTCCGGCGGGGCCGGGGCGCGGCGCTGCCCGCCCGCTCCCCGCCCGCTGCCCGGCCCAAGGGCACCGCGCCCCCGCCACAGACCCCGGCCCGGCGCTGCCCGCCCGCTGCCCGGCCCAAGGGCACCGCGCCCCGCCACAGACCCCGGCCCGGCGCTGCTCCCCGCGGCCCCGCCGCACCTCCCGGCCGTCCCACCTGGGCCCCCCGGCACCCTCAGCCCGCGGCGTCTTGCCTCTGACAGTTATTGACAGGAGCATTTCTTCTGGTCAGAGGGCAGTACCGCCGGGGCAGGGGAGACAGGGGTCCCCCCAGCCCAGCCCGCCGGTCCGGGGCCTCTGTCCCGTGATCAGGAGTGGGGAGAGCATCGGGCACTGCAGCGAGCCTGCGGAGAGGTCAGTTACAGGGCTTCTTAAGAGGCGCATTTAGGAAAGTGTTTTCCAACTAGTTCATAAGAAGAAGTAGACAGAAATGGAAGACTTTGAAGGTAGAATTCTCCTCGCAAAAGACTGACTTCTCTAGGACCAAGGTGCATTCAGTTTTTGTCTCTGGTATGTTCTGCTTGGGCATAGATGAAGCATCAGTGACATTGCTGGTGACTTACAGACACCCGTTCCTGTGCAAATTATTTAGGTGCCTAGTACAGTTTCTGTGGTGAGTAAAGCTGCAGTATAATGCTGCTTCAGCACTTTTTGTTTCAATGAGAAATGTGCACATTTCCTGATGAGATCTGCTTTGGGTTAAATCTCAGAGCACCTTGGAGAGCATTTGCTGGATTGCTTTAGGATAATGCTGTATTTGAAGATGTCCTTTAGCCACTCATGGCTGTTCAGCTCATGGAACCAGGCTAGAGCTAGCTGAAAGGAGAAAGCCACCTTCCCTTTGGCTCCTCTGCACAACCTGGTCATAGTAACATTTTCCTGTTTGGTTTCCTTGCTTGGTAGCAAAGGACAGAACGCCAGGGACTTCTGCATAGCGGCTGAAGTAAGTGGGATGCTGAGCAAAGAGGTGTGTAATGCTTGCTCAGAGGAAATGGTAAGGTTTCAGGGTAGGATTTAGCATATTACCAGCTCTACTTATCTTTAGCCTAAGCCATTCAGAAGAAACAGTTGCAGTTAAGCAGATTCCACTTTCCAGTGTTTGGGGATGTGTCCACTTCTGCAGTCCGATCTGAAACCCTGTCTTGTGATAGGGAGGCTCCTTTCCCAGAGCTGCAGTTTGGCAGATCTTTTTGTGACTTAACCTTTGGAATCCAAACCTAGGCTCCTTTCAGTGCTTGGTACTTGGAGAATGTTTAGCTTCAGCGTAGCATACATAAGGAGTTCAAGCTTCAGCTTTTGTCAATGACAGAATCACACACAATGGGTTGGAAGGGACTACAGAGGGTCCAACCTCCCTGCTCAAGCAGGGTCATCCTAGAGCACATTGGATGGGATTGTATCCCGAGGGTCCTTGAATATTTCCAGTGCTTGGTGATCCACAATCCACAATCATACTCATGGATCTAGGTGGTTAAGTTGTGCCTCGATGCTCTGGGTGGTTGGGGCACCCAGATCTTCTAGCTGGCATTTATCTATACACAGACTCAAGACTTTTACATGTTCCCTGCATGTCACATAAGAAGAATCCAAATTAGATGATACTTTGAAGAAAGATGGGGGTTGCTGGTTAGCATTAAGATCAATTTCTAGCTCTTGAACAATGTATTTCCTATCTAGAATATTTTCAAGGGTAACAAGAGTAATATCTAGTATTAAGTTGTTGTAGTTGGTTTAGTACACCAGAGCCAGGTGACTTAGGACAACCAGAACCAATCTCTCTGCCACTCAGAAAGTCCTGCCTTCCCCGTTCCTGTGCATTCCCACTGCCTTGCTTATGTCAACATTAGCCATCAGATGGTTACCTGGTCACTGGGATCAGTGCTGATGTGGCTCACTACCGGCCTCTATGATCTGAATGCCAGCAGGGACCACACGCAGAAAGGCAGTAGCTCTGTTTTTCACAGCATGTTGTGGCTTGACATGCAGACCTGCCATCTGTGGGGGCCAAACAGGTTCAGGTCAGGGGCTCTGGGCTGTGTGAACCCAACTGTGAGAGCATACATTTGGAGACTGAGCCACTGTCTGCTGACAAGCAGTTCAGATGTGGTTGTGTGGTGGCGCTGCAAAATCTCAACACCCTTCTGAGCTGAATGGTGTGGGGGGGAACTGGTCACCCTATTGTCATCCGTAGTTAGGGTCAGGTAACTGTCTTATCCATTGCAGGTTTTTTGGCATCCATGTATCAAAATGTTCTCTCTCCTTTCCTTTTTAGAAGAGAAGATCTTTCCTGCTCTGAAGTATTTTAGTTTATTTGCTAATTCTGTTTACTTTTGAGGCAGTTTTGGTAATCTAAAGTATTAGGATTTAGTTTGGGTCACTGAGATTTATTTTCATACCATGTAAAGCATTTCAGTAGCTTATAGACATTCCTCTTCAGTCAAGAAGAGCACAGCCTCTGTGATCGTCTAGCAATGTCTTTTAGTCTCAGATTTTCGACCCTCCTGCACTTGGTAGTGTGACTTCCACATGTGCTAATACAGTATAAAGTGCAACTGGAATATTTGATAGAGTTTTAAACCTGGTTAACACCAGTATAAAGCACTTGCCAGAAAAGCAGATGATGCGAAAAGGAGAATTTAGAGTTGGGAAGTCACCTTCTGCCGCTCAAATGATCACTGCGCTTCTTTTTTATGCATTTGCTCATTAATCGATTTTTTTTCTTGTACAAGTAAACCTTTCTATTGCTGTAATGTTGTACCAACTGAGCTAAATTGATTAGATTTAAATTATTCTCAAAGTCTCTAGCTCCTTACTGTTGTAACCACAGACATCAAAGACTAACTTGTTCTTCTCCTTCCTGCCCCCTTAAAATCACTAAAAATAAGCAACTGTCAATAAGACATTGGATTACAACGGCATTTTTATTTTTAGGGGAAAAAATCGAATTTCAGCTTTATAATGGATTAAAGGTACAACTGATCTCTGTATTATTTACTGTGGTCTTTTTCAATTGCTCAGTGATACACATCAGGAAGAAAAATAAGTAAAGGTAGTAACAGAATCTTCTCTTGGGACACGGTTTTCCATCTACTTTTCCTGTGAAATACTTGCTTTTAGTTTATGCTGTGTTTTTGATTTTAGAGTCTTAGTCCTTTCCTTGTAAAGGATCTATCTCTTCCATTTTTCAGAGAAATGTCTATGCCAGAATTTCTTTGTGCTATTTTTATGCTGTGATATAATTACCATGATTGCAACTGTTGGGAAGCATCATACAGAGCAGTTAAAACTCTACACAGGCACTTGTACTTTGCTCAAAGCTTTTATCCTTGAGCAAAGATGGTTAAAGCATTGGAACAGGCTCCTCAGGGAAGTGATTGGGTCACCATGCCTGGAAGTGTTCAAAGATGAGTAGACATGGCTCTTTGCTGTAAGGTTTAGGGGGCATGGTGGTATTCAGTCAAAGGGTGGACCTGATGATCTCAGAGGTCTTTTCCAACTGTAATGATTCTTTGATTTTATCTGTAGTCATTTACAGGTTAGACATAATTTCTATAGGTACATATAAAATGCCCAGGAGCTACAGGTGAAATATGTCATCAGCTCTGCATGATTTACATATGGCTGTTGCTGCTTCAAATGAGGTTTAATTTGGTTTTGTGGAGTCAGCTTCAGGTGGTGTAAGAAGCATGGCTACAAAGCTTTAACCTTGAAGCTCACTCTCATCACCTCTGCTCACGGGATGCCTACATCCTTGGATGCATTTTTAAGCAAACAACCCCTATGAAGGGGTCAGCAAAGTGCTGAGCTAACAAATTCTTTAAAAACTATTATTAAAACTGTTTAAGTAAGAATAAAAGCCCTGTTCTGCTGAGAGAGATGTACCTGGCAGGAGTAGTGACAGTGGGGACTGACCAGGAGGTGTACTTCCTCAGCAAGTGCTGTAACTGCCCATTAGCATCACCAAGAGTCACTGAAACATTGAGCAGGACGATTGCAACCCTAGTGTTGGCACACAGAAATTCTGCTCTATGATGGGGAACATTTTCAGGTGAAGACTGAACTTCTACCAGTTTAGTGGCAGAAGTTACTTAGAAGTTACTGAATAGACAGATTACTTTAGTCTGTGTTTGTTCATGCATGCACTCAAACTGTGTGGTGGTAATTTGGTGTGTTAGAGCCCTCCCATTGCTTTTCATCCACGTTTAACTGGCACACAGTGCAGTATAATGTGCAGCTCATTCTATCACATCAAAGGCCCCATCCTATTTATGTAAACACCAGTGACAGTTATAAACACCAGTGGCAATTATGCCTTTTGACAAAGCACTCATCACAATAAACCCCATGCTCTACATTACTATGTTTCTGTAGTAGCACAAAGGGGAGCCTCCTTAAGCTGTGTGGGATCTTGCACGACTGTAAAGTGAGGTGGTGACAGTGACAGGGCTAACTGGAGGCCGACCTGAACTTCTGCTGCCTTTGCTTGTTTGTCTTGTGAGAGTTAGTTTGGCTGTGAGAATTAGTTTGCATTAGAATAGGAGGGAATTTAGAATACCTCTGCTTAGGACACTGAATTAGAAAAAGGTGATTTACACACAGTTACTGTGGAGCAACTTCATAAATAACCAAGATCCTAAGTAAAGTGACAGAAGAAACATTTTTTCCCTTCTCTGATGGGGGAGGTGAGACTATTAATAAATTCATTAAAGATCAAAGCACTCAGATGATAAGGAATATGTTATTTAGTAGTTAATTGAGGACATAAGAGATTTAACTACCCTTCTGTTTCTAGGATCAAATGAAATGAATGTATTTAATAAAAGTTTAAAATTCTACTCGCTGTATAGCCAGTATATGAACTCTCTTATGCTACTTGAGTATTCATAACTCCATTGAAACAGACACATGTACTGTCTATTTATAGAAACTGTTTTATTCCTTCTCTGTGCCACTCTCTCCACAGGACTCTTGTTTCAGATTTTAGTTTTCCAGCAGTATCTGCTTTTAGTATACTTCCCTGTGCTGGTTGAGTCAGTTTTCTCCTTTTCTGGGCAGACCTAAAAGCACTGCCCTACTAGTGTGATTTGGCAGAAATGCCACTCTAGTTCCATGAAGGATTAAAATATCTAACAGTGAAATGACTGCAAGGAAATCTGCTTGTCTGTTCAGGGTACTAGAATATCACCAAGACAATGGAACTGCTGGGTGCACTTCCTTATGGAACTCACTGGGCAAAGAAAGAATAGTCATTTAGTATTGCATTTCCACTGCCACAAGGTTTGAGTGCAGTCTTGATCTCTGCCAGCTCTGCAGGGCTTTTTTTAACCTGGAAATCTATGGCTTTGGAAGTGATGTTGCTCTAAAGCATTCCCTTTTTTTCTTACCATTAACCCCCATTCCCTCTACAAGAAGTTTCAAGCTGATAGCTGCCATTGATTCTAGATGGTATTTTGGATGATCACTTGGAAACTGATGTCAGCATCTAAAACTGATCCCTCTCCAATTAGCAATTCACAAGGCATGTTTATTGTAGTGAAGCCTTGCTGAGGGCCCTATGAACAGCCAGGTCATCTGTTTCTGCTCTTCTGGAAGGTTGTCAAGTGATGTTCTGTAGATTTTGCTACAGGGCAGCACTCTTGGCTGGTTCATTTTCCTTTGGCCACTCTTGTTTGAACTGTCAAGTATAGCCTTTAAATAATCTTTGAAACTGACAGAGCTGATTTGCTACTTGTGAAGCAATTTCTTAAGCGCCTATGTTAGCTTTTTTACTGCAACAGGGAGGTGTTTCAGACTTGTTTTCCTGTACCATGTTGTATTGTGACACATTTTAATTATGTCTGTAGTAGTACAAATACCAGAATATCTGTTACAGACAATATCTGTAGAGACTGATTGCCAAGATGTTCTTTAGAAGGATAGTTAATCCCAAAGTCTTTCTTGCACATATGCCTGGTAGAGCAGAACAATATACTGGATTTTGAAAAGGAAGTTGAGTATCTCTGCAGATCTTTCTGCTTCTGGGACAGCTCTTCAGTGTGGCTTGCCACAAATATTTTCCTTTCAGTCTCTTATCTTTTCCAGCTAAGCTACTTAAGCCTTTTGGAGCAGTTGCAGGTATGTAAGACATGGCATCTGAGAGCTTTAGATAACTGATTCTCAGCTGGTGCACTCAAAGCATAATTTGGGAAAGATCACTGACACAATTGAGGATTGGGAAAAAAACCCCAAATTTTACAAAGTTTGAGGGTTTATTTTTAGTGCAAAAAATTTAATTATCAATATTGAAAATATATTATTTTCAGTTATTCCAGTATTTGTTAGGAAAGCTCAGATTTTTGATTAGGATTATTGCCAACTTTTCATAATGAATCCTGCCCACTACAAAAGTTCCTGGACATTTTCTTTCCAGCCCTAGGAGTGGATATATGCCTGTCTGTTTTGAAGTTCCTGGTTGTCAGACTGCCGGCTGAGTGGTAATTACATGACAGTAAAATTACTGGAAGGTACAATGGAGTAAAAAGACCTGAAAACAGAAGATGCAGAGCTTTGTATTTCAAGCCAAGGTGTGATAAGGCAGAGCTGATATGATGCTGATTTTAATGAGAGACCCAGTCCAACCACCTATTTAGACTCCTCACAGAAGCAACACAATCCCTATAGTTACAATATCACATCCATGTACATGACATTTACACGTGGTTTTCCTGGCAGCTACAGGTGTAGCTACCCTGCACCTTTTAGTGAGCACCAAAACCACTTTAAATGAACATGAAGTGTCTGTGTTGTGATGAAGAATCACAAGACATACTGTGGATTTTAAATATATTTCTGCTGGTATCCCCCCTTTCACAGGGTGTTTTTGTTAATTCTAGTTCTAATTAACAGTTTGAAAACTCTTGCCTTGGGGTATTAGTGCAAAAAGAAGGTAAATGAGAACTTGTCTTCCACTTGACTAAAATGGAAGAGCCATGATTTTATCAGTTCATAATGGATCCAACAAAATGGGTCAGTTTGTAGATAAGGGTTTGGTTTGATGAATATGCCTTCTTTTAGAGTGCTGGAAATCAGGATTAGCACAAATTTAATTAGTGTATAGATTCTATAAAGGAGAGAAGGCAGCCTGACATCTTGTTTAAAACTGACTGTGAGGTCTTTTTAATTCCTGATTTCTTGAGTGCAGATGACCAAACCCATTCATTTAATTTTATCAAATGAGCAGGTAGTCAGAAAGAGTGAAAGCAAAGTCTTTATCTCCTTATAATAATATCACCCTGAAAAATTTTTCTACTTTGAGCAGAAGGAGGGCTCAGGTGTTATCTCTTGTCAACCTAGCACTGTTCTGCCTATTTGTACAAAATGCAGTAAAGGCATTCTAAGATTCTGTGCCTGTGAGATTGGGGAACATTCAGCCCAATGCTTATACAAAGGATACATGAAACAAGTACCCCAGGCTTTTTTGTGCCCTTAAATACTCTAAGCATACGTTACCTTACTTAACAGATGCTGTTTATTTGTCAATGGGAGACAAAAGATGCTGAAAGGGTATGTGCAAAGTCAACATCAGCCATCAGAACTCTGAAACAGGTACAGAGGTTATATCTGCATTCGTCATATCAGTTACACAGCTGGGAACCAGGATTTAATATGGAAGCTTGAATCTTAAATCCAGATGACATTCAGTCAACATTTCTGCATCACTGGGAAGGCTCATCATAGTTACTGCTTCAGTGGTCCCATGGCTACTGAACTGAAATACATCAATTGACGTAATTGACATCACTCCTGGTGCCTTGTTCTGAACTGGGACAGAGAGAGACAGGGGAATTAAGGTATGCAGGTGCTGCTCCGGCTGGGGAGGGCACCACTTCTGCTTTGCAGATTAACAGTCAAATCTTCTTCCCAGAGTTTCACTAAGACAAGTCTGCATCTGGAAGCCATCCTTGTGCCATTTACCTGACTGGTCATAGGGGAAAAAAGGAGTTTTCCATAAAAGCCTAGCAGGCAGACAGGAGGAGAGAGTGCTAGCCCTGCCCCACCAAATTTATCATAATCCTGCGCTGCCTGAAGAGGGGGCAGCATTCACTATCAGTCCTTAGCTAAAACTCTGATCCCTGCTGAAGTTTTCCCACAATCTTCAGTAAAAAAAAAAAAAAAAAAAGGAAAAAAAAGTTAATACCCTCTTTTTTATCAAAGTAATTTTATTTACAAATCTGGAATTTGTCTTTGAAAAGTTTTTAAATCCTACTAGTCATCATTATGGCAACAAAGTGGGGTGATCAGTCTTCAGAAAGAGAAAGGAGTGGCTAGAAAGATCTGAAATATTTGAGGAGAAAAAGTTCACTTCTTACAGAAAAAAACCAAACCCTGGGGGGTCTGGGCCCCAAATTAAGACACTTTGGGAAAGTGCAAGTATCAGTCATTACTCTAGAGATATTTTGGATCCATTCCATCTTGTGAAATTGGAGTTGGACATTGAGTTTCAGCTGGGATAGAGCAGTGAGCAGCTGCATGGTACTTACTTTCCAGCTGGGGTTAAACCACGACATATTTTTTTAGGTCTTTCTGTGTAGTGCTGAGCCCTCATAATAGGAAGAATTAAAAATATATTTTCTGGAGAAGGTGAGCTTCCTGCTGTGAGTTGCAATGTATACTGTCACTAAAGTTGTCCAGTGAACACGGATGAAACTTTCCCTGGTGCCTTCCTTCTGTAATGGGTCTCTTAATTGGGACTGTGAAGACAGTATCTTCCACACACAGCATGGCCCCAATACCATTCCTTCTCTTGTGACAGAGTGGGACCTGTGCAAAATTCCAAATCCAAAATCCCACAGTAGACCCAAGAAGGCCTCTTTTAGTTTTGTTTTCCACTGAAAACAAGAAGCCTGGTTTGTGTCACAGTAGATGCACCTGCTTTAAATCTCTGGCCATTTCCACCCCTGACTCCATACTGTGTCCCTCAAGTGTTCTTAGCTATGTTGTTTCTGGTAGGAGTTCAAGTGCGAGACTTCAGCAGTCCTAAACTTTCACCATCAAGAAAGACTGGGTTGCAAAGAAGAAGTTTCTGCAGTCCTCAACACTGGATGGTTTTGTTGAAGTTTTGGCCTGCCAGCTAATTACCTAAACCATTTTCTCTGAGGGCTTTTTGCCAAAACCCCAAAGAGAGAAAAAATGGGAATAAAATAGCTGTAATAATAAATCTGATATGATCTGGTTGAGACAATGCAATTTGTGTTAGTGCTAAATAGCAGAGGATTTAAATAATTTAGTATTCATTTTGGTACTTTTTGGTTCATTAGACAGGCAGATTCCCAGGGTGTGTGTACTTGCCATTCCTGCTAGGAACGTTGTTGTTTACAAAGACATTAAACTCTCTTATCAGTGTCATCTTCTATATAGAGAAATCCTGACAACCAATGGCAAGAGTCAATCTTAGATCTTCTTCCTACCAGAAATCTCCTCCCTTTTTTAAAATCAAGTCCCTTCTTAAGACACCCAGCTCTTTACAGACATAAGCATCTTGCTGAATTTCTGCATCATTCTTTTACAGGCTTCAAATCAAATCAGAACAGTTTTGCCCTCTGACTAGATGAAAACATTTATATTTCTATGTACCAGTTCACATCTTGTCAGGGCAGATGGTACTATTGGAGAGTACATTGTCGTTAATTTGGGACTCAGCAACTGCAAACAACCATATTTTTTATTTTCATCAGAACTAGTACATAAACTAGCGTTCAGTAATAAAATGTTATTATCCTAAGCAGAATCCACAACATTTACTGAGGTAGAGAAAAGTAGCAGTGATGTGGTAGCTCCTGTCTTTGTGAGAAGCTAAAGCTGTTTCACTGCAGTTTCAAATATTTTGTCATCGGTGGCTCCAGAGCAAGGGAATAATTTTAGTTATCTACTTCAGAGGGCAAGATGAAGATCACAGGCAGCTACACAATGTTTGTATGGTGTTCAGAAACAGAGGGTTGTATACAAAAATATTTCTTTAGTCAGGTAGGTTTACAGACATTAGATTTACTTTTATTTCTTCACAGTTGCCCTCTGGTTTTGGTGGTGTCAGACCTCATTAAAGTAAGGACACCTGGATATTCTGGACAAAATAAAGAGAACATAACTTTTTATTTAATCCTCTACTTCTTAGGTTTATTTTTACAAGGTAATTTTATAAACTATATATCTGTAGGTTTTTTGGCATTATTTTTATTAAGTTGTTTATTAACAATGATTCTATATTGACATAAACAATTCTAATAAGAAAATTGATATATCCAGTTTTGTAGACTAAAACTTGAGAAGAGTGATTAACAACCTGAAGAAAGGGGGAAGGGAAGTTCTACATTAAGAAGATTGGCAGTGCTTCAACTAGAAGACTATGCTGTGACTGAGGCTATAGCCAAAAATAGAATTGGATTAACAGAAGAAAGGCAAGTAGATAAAACTAAGGTCAAAGCAGAAATAGATGCTTTAGAATTACCTCATGCACCAAAAGATGTGAAGAGATATTTAAGGAGTTTTCCTATTATACGCACCTATAATGGAAAAATCAATTTACAATAAGAAGCACTGTGAAAGACAACTCAATAAGTTAATTAAGAAGAACTAAGCTTTAAAATGGGCAGGAAAAAAATGACAATAACTTTTTCTGATTGTTTGTACAGGCTTTAACATGCATGGTATTACAAACAAACTTACAAAAAAAACCAAAAACAAAACTGTAAAAGAGAGCTTAGTAATACCAACACTTAGAAAAAGAAACAGTAAAAATAACATTAGACACTCTTATTGAGGTGGGGTAACAGAGTGACAAGTCAAACTCAGTGAGTTGTGATTCAACTCCTCTCCAGAAAAAAGGCTTAGCTAGGTAACAAGTTCTACCTAATGACAATTATTACAGCTCTGTTTACACTAACGAGCCCCAGATGCATAATTGGTGGGGGAGAGAAGCTAATGCACACAGATAGGAAGACTTTAAAAGGGGGAAAAGTAGAAGAAAGTCATGTCTGTAGAGATTTTGGTAAGATAAGCTATAGCATTTAGGAAAGTTGTCCTTTCTTGTAGCTTTGAATTCCAGTTGGGTAAGTTCGCTTCAAAGGAAGGAAGGTTGTGCTTGTTGAAAAAAATTATTTTTGATGTGTTTAACTGTAATGCTCTGAGGTAGATACTGACTATCCTTTCTTCAATTTTCTACATGGAAAAGCTGAAGACCTGTTTTCCTGATAGGAAGGTTTACTCAGGCCTAAGGTAATGATCTACTAGTAAGCAAGACCTTTGTTTGCTTTTATTGTAATGACTTTGTTCCTTTATTTCTGATTGGATATTGCTTGGTAAAAGCATAGTCAAAACCTAAACCTTGAGAGGAAACACTTACAAATTCATCATTCTTTCCTGTAATTCTGTGTTCCTGTGTGACATGAGCACTACAGTGATGGCTCTCAACAGCTGCATTGTAGGAGTTATGTTAAAGATGAAAGCTATACTTGCTTAATGCAAGAGACTCCTTCAAATTTCTTGGGATGTAGGGCTCATTACTGGCAAGGAACTGTTGTTTTGATGAGGAGTCCAGTATTAAGACAGTAACTGATGGGAGGGATTTCTCTCCACTGAGTTCTTCTGCTCTTCACAGCAAAATAGAACAGCTGTGTGGAAATGGTGTTTCAGTAATATTTCTAATGACCTCTAAACATGGAATAGCAAATTAATGCTTATTAGTTTGGGACTTCTGCTCATATTTGACCAAATAATTTCTGTAATAGTCTTTAGAGTGAAGAACAATAAGGCTTGCAGTCTTCCAGAAAAATTTGCTATATGGAATTTGTGTCCAGTAGTTATTTCAGAGAACTAAGTATTTGCCTTCATCTTTTTTGAAAAAAAGGGGGTGGGTATGAAACTTACATTAGGGGTGAGAATGACTATTCTTCTTTCAAAAGGTGTCTCCTCTTTCACAAAAATACTTAAACAATGGGTATAAAATCCAGGAGTGGCTATAGGTAGGACTGTCTGAAATTCTGTTCTGAAAAGTGTAGCACCTCTTGGGTTCATCATCTGAAGTCTAGCTGATAAGCCTTTCCTAGGAATGAAACACCAGTGCTTGCTGTGCCTCAGTGGATGCACTGTCACTGGAAATTGAGTCAGCCAGGTGGTGATATTCAGCTTTCAGCAGTGGTTGGTTGGTTTAGGCTTTTTTTTTCCCCCTTCTCCTCCCTAGGGCTACTTTTTAATGAAAAACTCCTCCAGTACCAGCACATGAGTCATAAACATAATTTCCTCTAAATTTGCAGCAGCCTATGCAATACTAGATAATTAAATATTGAAAAGGTCTGTGATTCTTGTCTTTGCTCATTCTAGAAGCAATTGCAATAAGACTCTGCCTATTGCACACAGGTATTGGAATGTCTCAAAAGTGACAGATGGATACAGTACAAATGTACTTAAAATCTCAGAAATTATGCAATAGGTCAAGCTGAATCCTGATCCAATGGAAAGCAAACACTTAATGTTTTGGCAATGACAAGCTTTGTGTGGACCCTAGTAAGAGGCCTGTAAGGCTGCAGACTCAGCAGGTCAAGTCAGCATAACTCTGCCTAAATCAAATTCACTGTCACCAGTCTGCAGCAGTCTTGGGTCTGATCTATAGGATTACCAGAAAAATCTGTCAAAGCATCATAATATATCTTCTAGAGATCAAGCCACAGAGGCTATTATCTCTGTTTGGGGGTGGTGGGTGAGAGGAGAGAATATTTTAAAAACTGATCCAGTACAGATGCTGCAGACAACATAGCCATTCCAGGAAGAACAACCCACATAAGAAGGCTGGGATTTTTGAAATAAAAATACTTTCTTGGGGAAAACATCTCCAGCTATGCTTATGGTATAGGACTTTGGCATATTAGTAGCAGGTGGCTGCAGCATTAAAATAACTGGTAATTATATATTTCATATAATGTGCTTCAAA
Organism: Calcarius lapponicus; assembly: GCA_039654755.1. NCBI lineage: Eukaryota > Metazoa > Chordata > Aves > Passeriformes > Fringillidae > Calcarius > Calcarius lapponicus. The sequence continues at coordinate 46,271,484 of CM077462.1, read as the reverse complement.
GGAAAAATGAAGAAACCACATGAGGTTTTAGTTTGATCAGCTTTAGTTGCATCCTTGGTCTGGTGTTTTGGCTAAGGCTGCAGAGCAGAGATAAGAGTGGCTGATACTGCAAACCTGTAAGCTTCTCTTATCTGTCAGTAGCGCTCTCTTCCTGACAGGGACAGGCAGAGGCGTGTGATGGCAGTTTTTTTCCTTGTCCTTGGTTAAACATAGAACTGCTGTTGAATTTTCTGTTTTGTAGGTCTGTTTATACATCCATTACTCTGAAAATAAACTTGTCCTACATGGAAGATGTTCATTAAGTTCACAAGTCTATTCAGAGCTTAGTGCAGATATGTCTTTGTTAAGCTGCCCTAAACATAATTAGCTGTGTTCTGGCTTTGGTAGTCTTTGGTGATACAGATCAGTTGTAATCAATATAAGAAGTTCTGCACTAGATCCTTCATTTGGTGCTAAAGGCTGGGAGTGCAGTAACTACCCTTCTAGGTCCAAATATAAAAAAACCTCAAATGCAGGTGTCCATTCTTCCACCCCCTTTGCTGCAGCTCTTCTCTTGGACAGGTGGTAATTTCTGTCTGGTATTCCAAGTCCTTGGGAAGTTGCCAGGGAGCAGTCCTCTGTGAGGGCTGCTAATTCTCACACCAGCATATTTGCTCCTGTTTGAGGGTGCCTTAAACAGAAGAAAATGTCTGTTAGAGCCAGAGGATGACTCTGAGGAATGTGCTGCCTCTCTGCATGCCCTGTGCTGTGAGGGCGATAGAGGACAGCAGAGTCCCTCTGCCATGTATCTGTAATTCCAAGAGCTCTGGAAACAGTTACCTTCAGTGACTTTGTGCTGGTAGCAGGCAACTTCATGATGTCCACTCTGCACCGGGGATGACATTTTTTGTTGCTCTCATGGAAGCTGTGCAATGAGTTTTTGTGGGTTATGCTCATTTCTGGGATTCAGTGCAGTCTTCTACATGGTTATGAAGTGTTCCCTTCATCATGTGGGATTGCTGAACAGTCCTTGTTCTGAGGAAGGAGGGCTAAAATTTTCTTTCTGTTTAACAAGACAGTATTAATTTTGTTCCTGCATTATGTCAGACTTCAATGTAGCTAGCAGATATTAAATTAGACAAATTACTAAAAGATAAATAAGGACACAATAGACTAATTTTATTAGTTACTACACTATGCACTTACATGCTGTTTTCTGCAGGGCATTTGGATGCTGCATGAGATGCCTGAAAGTATTTTGCAATTAGAGAGAGAATGAATTGGTTGCCAATTTCCTCTCCCAAATGCTTCCATTAACAGTCCCACTAACAGTTGTAGTGAACCTTTAATGAATACAATAAACCACATAACCCATACGAGCCTGCATGGCTTGGTACATGATAGGTTCTGTAATAGTACCTTGCAGTCATATTTTCTAAGTACTTCATCAACAACTTGATATGATTTTTTATTTAAAAAAAAGTTGCCTCAGTGGAGAGAATGGACTATAATTGAGTTTACCCACGTTATCTTTTTCATATCTGCTTCGTTCTGTGTTAAACACATTTGGAGAATGGCAAAAATAGCAGAGTAGTAAGGATGTGGTTGATTAATAATGTGCTGCTCTTAGTTTAACACTCAGTCCTTAGAACTTTTAGTATAATGCTGGGGTACCCTCTTAGGTAGGCTAATTTTGGTGGCTTGTGCAAGCCCTCAGCAATGCAGATGGGATCTGCTCCATGCCAATTCAAAGGAGTGTCTGAGTGTCTAAGGTGAGTGTTTGGATGTGTATGCCTGTGCTGGGTAGCAGGGCCCTCATCTAAGGGAGTCAGGATGAGGTAAGATGAGGCCTTGCTTCTGCAGTAGCCAAGTCACTTCTTCCTCCAAGTCATCTTTCCCTGTTGTCTTCTGCACCATGTGTCTTGTTGCTATAAGGCAGAGAAGGGGTTTCAAGAATTGCTGGGAGTGAACTTTATGCTTGACTGTATCAGTTGGTCCTTGATAATAAAAATTATGTCTGGATCAGTCTTTGTTCCTCCCATGCAATAAAAGGGATATATGGATTTGAGACCAGAGGTTTAAGGGAGTTTTGTTGAAACCCTTGTTCCCTGCTTTGTAATGAAATGTCTTGTAAAGTCAGTTTCAGCTGTCTTGTGTGGCATATAGGTGTGCTCAGGGTATGCCCATATGGTCATGTATTTAAATGTCTTCCTGAAAAATGGTGTTCTGCTGAGATCCTCTAGAATATGGACTTCTGGGTTTGGGGATGTTATGTTGCTGTTTTGGACAAATGTGGATTTAAAAGATGAGACTTTTGGGGGATTTATTAAGGGTGAGTTGGGAGCTGTCCTCAAGGGTGCTGAGGGAGCCCTACTGTTTCAAAGCTGGCTCCACTTTGCAGGGCCACTCTCTCACAATGCCTTACCTCAGATCACCATTCAGGGTGTCTAAGCTGTCAGTAGCACTAGTGAGGAAGTGGTGCTCCTTGAGACATGGCTGGCTTGCTGCTGGCTGAGCCCTTCCCAGTGAGAGAAGTTGTTGTTGGTGAGATGAAGACATGGTGTTGGATATGTTGGGCTTTTGCAGTAGGATCAACTGTAGAGGGGCCAGCATTGATTGGGCTGGTAGTAGAGCTGCAGTCTGCTGTGTTTTGTTCTTAAGTGTTAAAATATGCCCCATACTGTTATCAACCTGTACCTGATAGAGGCAAAATATCCATCCTTGTGCCTGCATAATAGGGAAGATGCTTTGAGGAAACAGGGCTTTCCTAATGCATGTTTTCCTTCTGCTGAGCTCTTCCACAATATCTGTACACATGTGCAGACATGAGAAAAAACCTGACTTCCTGAATAAATTGTTTTCCCAGTGCTTTTACATTTTAGTAAAGCAGTGGGATTGTCTTTGTGGTCTGATTGCTATTGGCTGAAGAAAGTTTAGCAGCCCTACTCATCACTCACCTTACTCCATTAAGGGTAGGAACAGCTCTGTCCATACATAGCTGTTGTGAGGTGCTGCCTAGCAAGTAAATGGCTTGTCTAAGCTGCCTCTGACAAATTCAGTTCATTATCTGCAGCTTAGTTCATTAACCATGTCTGAACAGTGAATACTGCAATATTAGCATTGCTAGCCCTGCATTTTGCATGCTGCCTTTCCTCTTCCTCCCCTGCTGCCTCTGGGTCAGCACTGAGGGTACCTGCCAATGTCCTGGATGTTTGGAGCAGAGCTGCTGTGTAAGTAATTCATAGGGCTTAAAGGTTTCAGGCAAGTCTAGTTAGAGTGGGTAACCTGAAGTTGAATGATGGCAGAAGATGCCCACTACAGGTTTTTCATCTGATGCAAATCTGGATTTGGGTAGAGCTGTTCTAGATCTCTCTATGGCAGCTGAAGCCAGTTTTCCCCCAAGTCTTCATCAGACTGCTTATCTGCAGTTGCCAGAATAGAGCTATCTCTACCCTGTAGCCTGCTTGCCTGCTGTGGGTTCCTTTGAGGTCTGTGGTGGTGGTGGCTTTTTTTTTTTTTTTTTTTTTAATAAAAGATTTTTATATGCGATGAGGATTGCCCATAAGGGAGTTCCTATGGATCCAATCATTAGAACATCTTTATGAGAGGAGTGTTGGGGCTGCATTAAACCTTGAGAAACTGTAGGGGGAAGACTGTGCTTGGTCTAAATTACAAGCACAGAGATTCAGGGTGTTACCTCAGAATCTTTATACTATCTGTTAGACTTTGGCCCGTCACCAGAAATTAGGCTGTAGGGTTTTGTTAGGCAAGAATTGCTAAGTGATGCAGTTGGCTTTTGGATTACTGCATGTGTGGCCTTTCATTTTAAAAAGCATTTTTATACCGTACTGCCACAGGGTATGAAGAATGCATTTCTTTGCTTCATTTTGTCGCTCCAAGAAGCTATTGTTAAATGTTTTTATTTTTCCCATTACAGATATTTAGCATTCTTGCCCGTAGAAAGAAAAAAAGGTAAATGAACTCTGTAGCATTTTTAATGCTGGCTTAATGTAAGTGCGAATAAATGCAAGAAGATGTAGTGGCTTCAGGCTACTTAGAGCAAATTAGAGTTATCTTAACATAGTGAATATTTGGCTTTTGTTGATGTTTACTTGAGAGGATATTAAGAGTAAAAGGATGAAATAAAAATACCTCTTCTCTTTATTGATAGTATTACACTGTTTGGAAGTACTTTGTCTTCTTTATCGACATCAATATTTTGACTTTCTAAAGTAGAAGGCCTACTTAATGTGGAAGCAACTGCATTGCTAAGAATGAGACAAAAGCACTGTTAACTGGATTGCAAGGACTATCTATTGTAGGCATGCTGCTTTAGTTTGGTTTGGTGGCCCAAGTTAGTAGAGCACAAGCTAGGTGGCAGGACATTAGTTCACAAAACTGAGAATAGTTCACTATAATGATTAAGTATTATCTTTAGATAATAGATGTATAATAGGCATTGTTCCTATTTATTGGAAGGCTGGGTTTCTGTGCATTCTGTGAAGAGGTGATCCAGTAGGGATGAAGGTGAGTGAGAAGTTGGTTATCTTGCTAGTGAAATTTACAACCTATTTTGCTCCTTCTGTTAGTCCTGAATGTCCTCATGGAAGTCAGAGATGACTTCAGCTGACAGTGCTGCATTCCTACTATACACGGCAGGGGTGGTCTGGCAGTCCCAGTGCAAAAGTGGCTTTGGAGGTGCAGTTGGCTCCTCTGCCTTGTCATAACACTGTGCTGGCAACACTGCAGCTGTGGGCATGTTTACAGTGGGAATAGAGGTGATCTGGCATCTCCTGCATTTCACTACTGGAAGACTGCTCTGGAGTGCTTTGAGATCAGAGACTGATCCTGTGATATCTGTTAATGTTTGCCTCTGAATTTTTCTAGCCACTAGAACAGGAATATGAGTGATTATCTTTGCAGGAAATACAAAAGATGATAACAAAGTTGATGGTTTGTCTTTGATGTTGGCTGTGATTGCTTGGTGAATAATTGTTTCTGGAAACAAAAGCACTTTGTACGTGTGAAGTGCGCTTACTGTAGGTAACACTAAGATAATCTAGAAAGAGAGGTAGCTTTATGGAATGCTGGTTCTTTCTTCCTTTGTATGCCAGGTATCTTCAAATGCATCTTTTTGAAAAGAGAAAAGCTGCACTCAAGTATGTATAGATGGGACAATGTTTAGAGCTGAACCATAAGAAGCCTCCAAGGAGGCATAATTACAGAGTGAGTGACAGGCAAGTAGCTCTGCTGGTGAAAGGTGTATATAATTCTTATTTTCAGAGTGTGCTTAATTTTATGGTGCGCTTCTGTTTATCTGTGAATAGTAGTGCAAAACTGGACTTCAAGATGCTTTACTTTCAGCAAGTTGTGGAGGCTTCAGGCCACCATACTCTCTCTGTTCTGGGACTTAGTCTGCTTCTTTGCCATGAGCCTTGAGATTGAAGCTTGAAGTCAAATTCTTGAAATGAATTCATGTTTTAGTATCTTGCTGGATTTCTGATGAGAAATGTCAACAGCTTGGAGAACTAAGTTATAAAAAGTAGAAAACTTCTCCAAGCTGCAATTCTTTTTATTTTGTTTTATTAATTTATATAAGTTTTGAAACTTGCTGGCTGCTGTAGGATGAAGACTGGTGGCAGGTGGGACCCAGTACCTTCAGTGTTAGTCAAAGGATGCCTTGCAAATCAGAAGGTAGTATAACCTGGTTGTTTTTTCATGCTCCCTTTTGGCTCTGGAAAAGACAATTGGATTTCCCTTTCTTCACCTTTTGAAAAGGTGATGTAATTTGATGTAAGTTTTTTCAGAGAAGGGGAATATAGAAAGGCTTCCTTTAACAGGTTACTGAATTGTGATTAATCTCATATTTATTGATTTTAATATATATTAAAATAAACAGAATAGATATGTGAAAAGCTGAGTCGTCAGTGGATCTTATGGCAATATGGGCTTTGGTATGCCATCATGAAATCAAAATTGTTGCACTTTTCTCCATTAAAATTCCATAAACATGAATTGGCTGACTCATCACTAATCTCATCAGGATTAAGAGACTTTAATCTTACTCAAACAACATAATAGCATAATGGAATAAGAGACTGGAAATTAGTTTTTCATGTTTGTACTCAATGCATTTGCATACAAGTCCTTACTATTTCCTGATTTAAAGCATCAAATCAAGAGCTTGGAGATGATCTGGTAAAAATAAATTTAAAACTGAAAATTCTCTCACTAAATTATTTGAGGTTACACTCTTGAATACTAAGAGAATACGTAGATCTGAGCTGCTCTGAGAATTAATTCCCTTCCCAGTCTATGATAGGGAACATGAATCTTTGATTGTATAAGCTAGGGAATTACATTTAAAAGAGAACCTACAGCTACTCTTTCATTGTTAACAAATGCCTGTTAGAAGAATGGTCTTTCTGACCTAGTAGGCAGTTCTCTGCACATCTGTCAATGTTTGCCATATGAAAGCATAAAATTGGTGCTCAATGGAAGTGTTACTTCAGGACTCTTTTGAACAGATGCTTTATAAAAATCTTGAAGGGATAATCCTGGAGGTGGGCAAAAAGCAGGTTTCTGAACTTGACCAACATCCAGCAAAAGACAAAGGAATGTTAATTGGTTATACCTGAACTTTTGGCTGGAAAATACTCTCAAATGCAAGTGGCAGTAGTAGTTATTACCCTGCTTATTACCTGCGTTTGAGAAGTTGGCTTCCTGACTGGGAAAACTGAGCTTGAACTAGTGGGGTTTGATACAACAATATCATTAATCTTAAATCACTTGAATCCACTGACATGCTGATGCTGAAAGAGCTGTTTTTCCAACGTTTCAACCACTCTGCTCTCTAACCACCAGCCTCAGGCAGAAGGGATTAATCTTGTAATTAGATGCTACCGCTACCAATCTGATCTGTTTTGAGTCAGCATGCTAAAGATTTTTAACCTTTTAGAATGCAATAAAAGTTAAGCTAATAGTGGGTGGGATGGTGAAGTATAATGAAATGGAAAACTTGTCAGTTCATCCCAACAAAAATCCTATAAATATTGGTGATACCAAATCTATTTGGAAATTATTGGAACATGGGCTTTCTAATGCAATATTTAAACAAAATGTCATATTTCAGTTGCAAGATGCTGAGAATCCAATTTGTTACATAACAAATACAATTTGTCTAAAAATAACAGCAGAGAAGTACATTCCAGGCTTGAGAAATCATTAGCTGCTACAAGACTTGAGTAATTGCTAATTAGTGTGGTTTGTGGCCAGTACTGATGAAGTCACCAGAATAGGAACAAATGCACTTAAGCCAGCTGTGGTATTTGGTTTCTTGCTTGTAATCCTTCTCATTGGCTTGCCAGGAACATGGCCAATGTACTGACTCTCCTTATACACTGAAGTACACAGAATGAAGAGATATTTGCTTTATTGCAAGTTATTAATTGGATGAAACTTGGTTTTTAACAGCTTGCTGAATTCTGAGCTGTACTTGTGGCTGTGGGTGCTTTGCTGGCTTCCAGTGCTAGATACACTCTCCAGGCATCAGTTTGTGTGGAATGAAGGTGCTGCAGGGGCTCAGCATATTGTGATCATGTATTTGAGGCTGTAGGCAGAGGAGAGGCTTGAAGTCCAAACTCTAATACTGCTAAGCAGTTTAAACTTCTCTGCAGAGTAGTCTTTCTCAAGGAGCACAGATCACTCACTCCCTGCAGAAGGAAACCTCCTTTTGCTAGGACTCCCAAAAGTTAATGTGTCAAAATATGTATTTCTGGCCTCCAAAAGTATTTGCATTTCACCAATAAAGATCAAACCATAAAGGAGTAGAAAACTTTTTTTATGAAGTTGACATCTTGATGCTCAGATGTGTCTCTGAAGCCATCATCTCTAGAATATGTTCAGCTTCTAGTCCTTAACTTTGCTAGCTTGATTTTTTGCTAAGAAAGAAACTTCAACTTAATTGTAGCAAAACTGTATTATATCGAAAGTAGACTGCTAAAGGGGTTTTTTGGTGATTGGACAATATGCTCTGAAAGAGGCTTGCATAAAATTAATTTAAAAAATTCGGTTCAGCTTTGTGCTCTTGCTAGGTATGTAATGACCTGTCAGAACTTGAGAGATTAAGACCTAAACTTCATCTTTAAGCTGAAGAACTCCACATCAAACCACTCAAAATCATTTATCCACTTCATTCCTGAGCAGTATGTATACTGGGGAAGGGACAGGACTAATTGCTAGGGTGGGGTATTGTCTAGATGAGCCTCTATTCTGGGGTCTCCAACAAACAGCCTCAGTTTTGCTCATAAGTGTTGTGACCAGCACTATTTCAGGCCACTCTTTCACTGCTGGGCTGGCATGTTTAGGTACCTTCCTAATAGTCAGTGCCCTTGGAGGTGTTTCAGCATGGAGAGAATGTCTTGTAGTAGCCTTCACAAAAAAATTAAGCAAGTAAGATAAAATTGCTTTCAAGTTTTTTTAAAGAAAACAAAACACCCCAAAACTCCAAACAAACAAAAACCCCCAACCAAATAAGAAATACTAAAAAAACCAATAACAAGCAAACCCAAAAAAGCAGTGTTAACTGGCTATATATGTATTTGCAGTTGGACTGAAGTCTTACTTTGCATTTATCTAAAGGATTTTTTCTCCTTTAGAGACTTGGAACTTTAGAAGGAAAGTAGATAGATGTCGCTATAGAGCGCGACACAGTACAGTAATACACGACTCCATCAGAAGGGTGAAAAAGGAGACGTTTTATTAAACCAACAACACTTTTATAGTCTTTCTAGATATTGACACCCATCTAACACATATACAGTGCCCATTGGTCATAAAAGAGAAACAAAGTTCCAAGTGAACACCCAGAGAGCCACGTCACTCTGGAGCCAGCTAGAGTCCATATCTCCCAACTTTCTCTTCTTCTTCTGGTCTCCGTGGTAACGACCTTGGTGTTCCTTCAGGAGAGATATAGGGCTTCTCCTTATCTTCAGGAGGCCCTGCTGGCTCACAGGGACAGCACAGAATGTCTTTCCCACAATTCCCCCTTTTTGTATTTGACCAGCAAATACAACTGCTAAGGATTTCTGCAGGGCCCTTGCAAAAATCCAAGCAGATGGAGGATCCATTCTTCATTCACTTACAGATAACCAGCTTCTACCAACTCCACAACACACACATACCCTCACAACCCAAAGCTCATATATAAACAAAGCACATAAAGACAGATCTTCAAATACCATTACAGACTTCACAATTTCCAGATGACACATTTGTAGCAGAATGACACTTTCACCTCTAATCACTTTCTCTCACACAGAGTCAGAGACCAAGTCATCTGCCTAGTCACCACTCAGAACTAAGTAGCATCCACTTAACCTTGCAACTGGTTGCTGCTATCATAATGGGCAACCAACCTAGTTGCTTGAAGTGTGGACTTCAGCTACTAGTTCAACTCCTATGCAAAGGCAACACTTCTCCCTTAGGTACATCAAATTCCCCTATTTTTGGGACCGTCGGTGCCCTGCAAAAGGAGATGGTACAAGACACACTTCTCAGTACTACCAACCTCTTTATAAGAGAATTCAAGGAAATGAAGCAAAAGTAACATCCACTAACTTAACTCTCGAAATTTCAGTGTAAGCCTATAACTCTCTTTACTCTGTCTTGAATTACCATCTTTACCACACATTCCATGAGGGTCCATGCTTCCATCTACCTAATAACCAATACAATTACCCATTCATTTTGTTCCCACTGTGGAACCACTCATCCTGTCCTTTTCTGTGTGCTCCAAATAAGGTTTGACACAACGGGCAGGGACCCATTGAGGGCCCTTTTCTGTTAAAACACATGCGTATCCTCTTCCCCATGTTACTAATTCTACTGGGCCAGTCCATTTTCCCGTAATTAAATCTTTTACCCAAACCTTAATACCTTTCTTGAAGTTTGGCTGTTTTGAATTCAAAGATGAAAAATGATAGAATATAGGAGAGACTTGTAAGTCAGGTAAAGGACACAAAAAGTTTAAGACATAAATAGCTTTGTCTAGTCTTACTTGAGGCGATTCCTTCTGCATTCCCCCTTTTTGTTTTTGTACCTGGCGCTTCAACACACCATGAGCACGTTCAATTATTGCTTGGCCTGTCGAAGCATGAGGAATACCAGTAGAATGGTCAACACCCCAGGCACGAAAAAACACTTGCAATTTCTTTGAAACATATGCCGGGCCATTATCCGTCTTTACATGGGATGGAACGCCTAAGATGGAAAAGGCGTGGCAAAAATGACGAATAACATCCCGAGCTGTTTCACCTGCCAATGCTGAAGCAACTATGGCATGGGAAAAGGTGTCAATTGTGACATGAACATACTTTAAACGGCCAAATTCAGGCATTTTTGTAACATCTGTTTGCCATTCTTGCAGAGGGAATAAGCCTCTAGGATTAGTGCCGTAATATTGTGAGACATGAGACATATGACAATCAGGGCAAGAAGAAATAATTGACTTTGCTTCACTATGTGATAATTTAAATTGCTGCCGTAGTGCCTGAGCACCCTGATGAAAAAATTGGTAAGATAGAACAGCTTGCTGTAACACATTAGGCACCGTTTTTAGTGCTGAGGCAGCCACAAGGGAATCCACATAGGCGTTACCTTCAACAAAGAATCCAGGTAGGGATGTATGGCTACGAATATGCATAATAAAATAAGAATGCTTTCGATTACGGATAGCAGTCCACAATTTCAACAACATGACAAATAATGGTTTCTCCTTTACATTATACAACACAGCTTGATCCAACTGCTTTACTAAATTAGCAACATAGACAGAGTCAGTAACTATATTTATGGAGCTAGGAAATAAAGTAAATGCCAAAAGTACGGCACAAAGTTCAATTAACTGAGGAGACCCTTGCTGAACCATTACTTCATGTTCCCAGTGGTCATCTTTCTTCCAGGCTACAGCAGCCTTTCCAGTTCTACCAGATCCATCTGTAAAAACTGTTGTACCTTCCACTGGTACTGAAGAGCAAAGTTGTTTCCCCTGAAAAGGAATCTCCTTAGTAAAACTCAAAATAGGATGAGATGGTAAATGATATGCTATTTGACCTGTAAAGGAAGATAAAGCAGATTGCAGCTCATGATTATTTTGAAAACACCACTCAAAATACCATTGTTGTACTGGTATGACAATAGTTACAGGGTCACAACCTAAGATTTCATGACAACGTCTGCGACCTTTAATAATGATGTCTGCAAAAAGCTCATACAGACCTGGAGCGGTTTTTCGTGACCTGAAAGACAAAAATATCCACTCCAAAATATGCAATGTATCTTCCCATTTGTCATTACATTGACACAACAATCCGCATGGTATTTCATTATCTCTTAAAATCAACAATTGCACACCAACGGAAACATCCAACCTGGTAACAAATTTAGATGTTAAAGCCAATTCAACTTCTTCTACAGCCTTTTTTGCTGCAGCAGTCAAATGTCTCTCATCGGTAGAGGAAGTTATCCCCGATAGTAATTCGTACAAAGGTTGCAGTTTCCCTGCACTTGTCGACCACCTGAAAAAGATCTTAACTTACAAAATTTAGCAATATGGCCAAAGTTACCACAACGATGACAAGGAACTTTACTAGCCCAAACTATCCTGGAATGTGCACATCGTCCAGCAGTTTGATGGCATTGGGTCTTCACACGTCCTGAATCTTCACAAGCAGAACATTTGGGTGAGGACTTCATGACTCTTGCTAAAGCAGCCATTTTATGTTCAACTGAACCAACCTTTGAGCAAGCAACTACAAGATCAGACAGTGAGGGTTCTCCTGGTAAAGAATCAATAATTCTCCTACAATCATCATTTGCATTTTCTCGTGCTAGCTGTCTGCACAAAATTTGCCTCAACTTATCATCTTCTACTTGCTTCTCAAGGGCCGCAGCAACCCTCTCCACAAACTGCAGAAAAGGTTCCTTCACCCCTTGCTGGATAGTAATATACCTTGGTTTAGGAGCTGCCATCTCCATTGTCTTAAGCAAGGCGCTCATACCCAGCTGCTGGGCCTGTGCAAGAACCAGGGGGTCCCATCTTGCTTGCAAATCCGGATTAGAAAATGGTCCATTGCCCAGCAAGGCATCAGCTCCCACAGCATGACGTGGATCCTGCTGAGGTAACTGCATATTGTCCAAAGCTACTCTTTCAACCATTTGCTTCCAGGTAGCTTGAAACACACCATACTGCACTGGCTGAAACAGAATCGTAGCAAGGTGAACAATATCATAAGGTGCAAGTACATCAGCATTTAAAACACGAAGCAATTGCATCACCTGCGAAGAGTTAACACCATACTGGTCTACTTTGGACTGAAGATCCTGGACAACCCTCCACGAAAAGACTTGATGGCTGTCTTGTTGTCCTGAATTAGGAGCAGCTTTGAAAACAGGAAAAGCCACAGGCTCACCAGAAGCAGCAGCAGCAGTCGTCCCCATCCTTCTAGGTGGACCTATTTTTTCTAACAAATTCCAATCTCCTACTTCAGCTGCTTTCATTCTTACATGCTCCCAAAAGTGCAAAGGATGTCGAGGAGTCACAGCCACCTGGCACGGAGGGAGAGTCCAAGAAACAGCAGACCTGGATCTGCTACGAGGTTTAACAGAAACAGATTCCTGTGTCTTTTCAGATATGCTTATGACCGGCAGTTCATCATCAGAGCTGTCACTAGACAGGGCAGGACACAACGTTAAAGATTGCATTTGTTCAACTAGTTCGGGAAGGAGCGGGGGGGCAGACGGCTCAACGGGGGGTGGAGCGGAGGCAGACTGCTCGAAGGGGGGCAGAGAGGGGGTGGCTGGCTCAAGAGAGTACGAGGAGGAGGCGGACGGCTCGAAGGAGGGCAGAGGCGGGGCGGACGGCTCAAGGGAAAACGGCGGGGGGGCAGCCGAACCACGGGAGAGCGGGGGAAGAACGGCCGACCGAGGGACGGGCACGGGAGGGGCAGCTGAGCCGCGGGGAGGTGCGGGGGGAGCAGCTAACCCAGGGGAGGGTGAGGGGGGAGCAGCCGACTCAGGGGAGGCTGCGGGGGGAGCAGCTGGCCCAGGGGAGGTGCGGGGGGAGCAGCTGGCTCAAGGGAAAGACTAAAGGGCCGTTGCACCAGCCTGTTTTTCACTTCGCTTCTTCTGTAACTTCATTTTTGCTAGTTGCTGTGCAGGCGTAAGATATTTTGGTCTAGCACTCAATTCTGCTAACTGTTGAGCAGGCGAAAATTACACAGGCTTAACATAGTCTTTAGGAGATAAATACTGAGGAACAGTCCCAGCCTGCCGTTTAATTCTCACGATAGCAAACCCTGGGGGGAGCCCCACAGCGGCTCTAGCAACCTCCTCAGGGGGAGATACATCGACAGGCTCAGCCTCATCTTCCTCCTGTTCCTCTACTCCAGTTTCTTGCTCCAGTTCCTGCTCCTCCAATTGCTCCTCTCTAACTTGCTCTACTTTCCATTCCTTCAATGCCTCATACAACAGCCTCCAAGTAGCAGCCAAATCAACAATGGTCTTATCCCCCTTAGATATCACTTCCCATAGTCTCTTTCCAACTTTTTTCCATGCCCGGACACTGAAGGCAGTGTCGGCATCAGCTTCAAAATCCTGTGATTTGCACCATATCAGTAAACTTCGAAGTGCATAATCAGAAGTTTGCACATTTTTTCTTTTCAATAAAGTTTTCCACGTGGACAAAACAGTAATTTCTTCCTTTGATAAATTATTTCCCATTATTTTTCGCGATCGCTCACCTCAAATCAGACGTCTGAATTAGGTCCGGACCTTCGCAGCGTCCCTGCTGCCTTCACTCATATTTTTTAGGGTACCCTTCAACTTTTTTCTTCTCTCTTTAAAGTCCGTTATAATCACGTTGGACGGCCACCAGATGTCGCTATAGAGCGCGACACAGTACAGTAATACACGACTCCATCAGAAGGGTGAAAAAGGAGACGTTTTATTAAACCAACAACACTTTTATAGTCTTTCTAGATATTGACACCCATCTAACACATATACAGTGCCCATTGGTCATAAAAGAGAAACAAAGTTCCAAGTGAACACCCAGAGAGCCACGTCACTCTGGAGCCAGCTAGAGTCCATATCTCCCAACTTTCTCTTCTTCTTCTGGTCTCCGTGGTAACGACCTTGGTGTTCCTTCAGGAGAGATATAGGGCTTCTCCTTATCTTCAGGAGGCCCTGCTGGCTCACAGGGACAGCACAGAATGTCTTTCCCACAGATAGAGATTTGAAAATCTAGAATTTATGAAAGACTGATAGAAATTCTGTATTTGATTTCAAATTATTATTTTATAATAAGGATGACTTCAGATCTTTGAAAATTGTTGTTTAATACTGGTCAAAAATTTGATCACTGGTAATTTACAGTTCTGTGCTCTTCTGTGAGGTTGCATTTACAGTATAGAGTAACTGCAGAGGATGGGAACAATGCCTACTGTGCTTCATGTTTGGATGCAGTCAGCTGTCAGCACAGCTAGGTGAGTTGAAGTCTAAATGCAGAAGTTGGGGCAGCAGTACTGTTGGGGGCAGTGATGCCTGTGGCAGCAGGTGTGGGCCAAAAAGGAGCTGATGCAGGCTCTTGGAGGGGTGTAGGCTACCTTTGTGATCAAAATGTGGGAGATAGGGAATGGGAAAGAAGCTTGTGCTCTGCCTGATTAGGGATGACCCTTAAAAATTTTGTTCTGGTCTGTAATCTAATGGTAAAAGAAGGATTTTCAAAAATTAGTGTATTCCACAAGGGTATGGACTGGTTACTAAATGAAGGACATGGTTGGATTTGTGAGGTACAAAGGCCAGGAAAGGGTTAAAACTTACATTAATTTTTGAGGCTAGATTTCAGGGAACCCAGAATGTTCAGTGTTTGTGGTGAAATCTGAAGGCTCATTCAGTAATAAAATGTGTAATGGTATCTGTGGGATGAAGAATAGCTCAGTAGGTCTTGGTACCTGTCTGTGATGCACTTGGGTTTTGAAGACAGGAGTGCTGGAAACAAGTGAAGAGCCCAGTTCCTGTTGCATGAAGAAGTTCACCTGTGCTGCCCAAGGCTTGTGAATTAGGTGGCAGAGATTTCATTTTCATGTGCTTATGTTGGTAGCCATCTAAAATATTTGCTGTTTGCTGGTGAATCATTCCTTAGTGAATCATTTTAGCTGGGCATTCCTGGCTTATCCCCTAGCATGTAGTTCTGATTGTCAGGACAAACAAGATGACAATCACAAGGTGACTTTAGGAGCAGATACAAGTGGATGTGTAATAAAACTGATCTGATATTTAGTCATTCACTGTGATCGTTAATAAGTTTGCTGAAGTGTGAACAGTTTCCCTGAGGGAGGAATGCATTAAGGCATTATCCAACTTTCTGTTCTGTTTGTAAGCTTCTGTTTTTAATCTAAGCCTTTAATATGCACACTAGGTATACTAAACAAGCAAAAACCTGTTAGGGAAGTGCACACAAAAAAGAAACTTATATTTAAGTCTGTTTTACTAGAATAAGTGTTGGACCCAACAAGATGCAAACACATCTCTTACATCAGAGATGAACTTTGTCTTCAACATTAAAGCAAAATGCAAGTACTTCCAGCTTTGATGATACTTCTGATCAGCATTATGTCAAGCTTCTAGCTCACTTTCAAGCAGAGTGTGGGGAGAGGAGCCTGCACTGCAGAACAATCAAGCTGTAATTGCAGGCAATCCTGAACATGTGATGTGTTTACTGTAGAGGGTCAGGGAAGTACTTTTTTTTTTAAGGACCAAAACCAAGCCTCAAACTCCAAAACTCTGAACATTATGATGTCTAAAAAAAGCTTTTGTAATGTTTTGATGTCTGACTCATTTTTGTCAATGCCTGGAGCTGCCAGCACTGAGTCAGTGGTACTCAGCATTATGCATGGAAGGGATTTCCAATAATAAAAAGCAGTACTGATGCAAGGCAGCACACTTGATGGTAAATATGCCAACAGTACTGGCTTAAACTGCATTCTGATGGTTCTTGAGAGGATACTGTATATGGCTTATGGATGTTTTACTTGCTCTGAGAGAAGCTCACAGAGCACGCAACCCATTGAAGGATGTAAGGAGATCTAGGAAACTTTGAAATCAGGTGGATTCAGTGTGGCTATAATGGCTGGGATGAGGCTGTAGGGTGTAAGTGGGAGCCCAGGACAGGAAGCAGTCAACACCCTACCTGGCTGATTTTGGGCCTGGCCCTTCTAGTGCTATTGCTGTACTCTTCTCTAGATGTGTTGGAGGTGCCTCTGCAGTCTATCAGACCTCACCAGCCTGGAAAAGGTGAGATAAGAAGTTTTGGATTCGAGATAGCAGTTCCCTACAATGGGACCTCATCTAGGCTAGGCTGGTATAGTCAGCTGGTGAGCTTCTACCATATTTTTAGTAAGAAAACTAAAACAGAGAACAAACAAATACAACATTATCTGCTCATGGATGCATCTGTGTAGGGAATAGATAATGTTCTCAAACATTGTTCTCTGATGTTTTCCTCATGCATTATGCAACATGCTTCCCTAATGAAAGCTGGATAAGAGCACCTAAAATTTTAGAGTTACCTTCCTCTCCTGAGGGAAGAGCACTTACTTGTAGCTAGCAGTGTCTTCCATGGTTTCCTGTCATTATGTTGCTCATAAATATTTGATTATCTCTTGCCAGCTTTTGTTGTGCCAGTTGTCAGGTGGTGCATGCAGCTTCCTGTTGGTGGAAAGAGATGGGCTTGATACACCCCTCATATCTGGAGCCTGGCTCTGCAGAGGCATAAACAGAACTGGGCCCTACAGCTGATGGTGTCACCAGCATTCATGTGCTGGTGGCTTTAGAATGGCTGTTAATTGCCAACAGCAGCACCTTGGCCAGTTCAGCCTGTGGTGGTTCTTCCCATGGCCCCTTGCTAATGTGGACTGGCTTTCTCAGAGCACACAGCTGTCCTAGCATAACTGTACTCCCTTGATAAAAATAGAATATGTACCACTCCAGTGGGCCTCATGGCCTCAGGGAAATCTTCTATAGATCCAGTGCTTTGTTGGGATGGGCACTCCTGGTACAGTTCAAGGAGCCAAGTCCTTGCTTCCTCCTATGGCTGTTTTCTAGGGCTTTAAACAAGCTGCTGATGTTTTCTTTTCTATTCCCTATCCAGAAAGCAAGCAAGTAGTTTGGAGGGGGGGCAATGGGAAGAAGGGAGACAGACTACCAGGAAGGAAGGACCCTGGAAAGCTGTTTTTAGTGCTTCATAATTATATACATGACTCACAAAAAGGACTAATGGTCATCCAAAATGTATTCAACATAATTAGATATGAATTTAAAGAGAGACATAATAATGGGTTTACTATGGGTGAAAAGAAAGTGAAAACTACTCTTTCTTTTCTCAGGGGAGAGGGGTTTTTATTGCCTGAATTGATAGCTGAAATAGTATTTTAACCTTTCCATTTGACAGCCAAAATACTTTGCTATTAACCTTATTCTGAAGCAAAGAAAAGTAAGTTAAAAATAACCCTTTATACCTGCAGAGGTGAATGGGTCTCATGACCTGTAACATCACAGATAGCATTCTGGTAGGAGCAGAACATCTTTCTACTAGCATTTCCCTTGAGAAATTGTGCTTTGAAACCTGGTAGAGGTGGGGAGGAGGGGTCATAGTCCAGGAACTGGACAGGTCACTGTTTCAAAGAGCTGAAATCCAGGATGATGTTGAATTTTCCTTTTTTTTTTTTTTTGGTTGAAATTATTAGAATGTTTCAGTGAAAGGCACAGCTGTCTCTTTGTGCATGGGTATACACAGGCACCTAGTGCACGCTTGCCTTCTGTGAATCCAGTGCGGAGCAGTTTGAAAGTGCAAACATATATTTCACAGATTACCATGGGGATCACTTTAATCAGCTTTGAGACCTGCTAATGCTGTAGAGATCTTTGAAGGACTACTGCTGTTTTCATCTCCATGCAGCCAGTGCAAGAAGGAATGAACATCATGTCTCTGTGCCACCGCTGGAAGAGATGCTTCTCTCTAGGTAACTGCATACAATGGGCAGCTGCTTTGTTGTGCATTACACTGAGCTGGGAGTGGGCAGAATTAAGAACAACAGCTTTGGGAGTGCTTTAGAGCAAAAGGTCACTATGTGTGCAGTAAATCTTTCTAATCTACTGTTGGCTAGAAGCCAATATTATAGGCCTCTGGGCTTTTAGTAGGAGAAAACAGCTTTAAATCATGAGCATATAATGGAAACCCATTTATTTTTCTTGTTTAAATTGTTCTCTTAGAAATCAAAATCAGCTGTGCTTGCAGCTGATATGCTTAAAGCTGTTAATAAATTGTTATAGAACAGATGCAGTGTTGTAGAACAGAAAGGAAAAAGCACTTGGGTGTCAGAATGCTAACAGAATTATGATGCGCCAAAGATATTTTTAGCTTCAACCAATATTAATACAGGGAAACAAGCCTCAAAGGTGTGAGGCAAGAAGGCTGTAGCTGCTTTCTCACAGGATTAGCTTTGGCTGTCAGTTGTGCTAAGCAGATTTCTGATGTCTGTTTTTTAAATATTCCCCTAATCACACAACAGATACGCTGTACTTGATAGTTGTGTACATGGCCCACAAATGGGATTACTAGTCATGCTTTTCCAAGGAGTATCTGACAAAAGTGCTAGAATTACAGGATCCTCCTTGAGCAGTGGGATTATTCACAGGAGGGATTATTTTTCTTGTTTGAAGTATAAGAATGCAATGTAGCTGTAGCTTCTGCCACCTCATGTTCACTTTCTAGAAACTGTTTCAACAGTCACATCTCTGATCCAGTCTCATTATTATTGCAGTTCCTGTAAGTAAGAAGGGAGTCGAATTAGTGTTGTGCATTGTCAAATGCAATGATTTGTGATTAAAGTTTTTTCCCTTGTATTGAAAGTTTTTTTTTTTCTTTAGCAGAAAATTCAAAAGAAACATAATTTAAAAGCTCTTATCTCAGAGGCTGGAAGTTCACACAGAATTAACACAATAGGTTTTCATGTGTTTGCCCAATGAACCTGCATTTGTACTGTTGCCTTGTATGTCAAAATTCTTAAATTAAATGTAAACATAAATCTAAATCCAGTGCTCTCCACACGGTCTCAAGTGCTGAAGACTTGTTCATTGTTTTCTAATATGTGCATGTGTTTTGAACTCGACAGTTGGTAGGCCATGCTATCCAGGAGTTAAAAATAACGGTAATTTCTGAAAAGAGCAGTGAAGTGGTGACATGTGGCGTTACCAATAGCAGAAACCTTGTTCCCCAGTGTCAAAACCAGGTAACCCCAAAGAGAGAACAGTAGTGCCTGGTATATTGAGTTCTCACTGAAACAATGCCTCTGTTATCTCCTTCAAAGTTGCCTTAACTGGTGTTTCTTAAGGGACTTGTTCATGTGCTGTTGGTTGGAAGAAATTGATGACTTTTTTTTTTTTTTTTGATGCCTTCATGCCTTTATAGTATCTGTGAAGTTGTTGGAAACCTGGAACATATGGAACTCAATTTTCAGAGGTGAATCTGAGTCTGAGAAGTGCAAATTGTCTGAACAGCTTTGAAAAAACCTATTTCACAGGAAGTGTTTGGATTTGAACTTGAGGGATTTTAGTGACAGCTTGGGAGGCTCCTTGAGCTTACTGGAACTGCAGTGTTTGCCTGTTTAAAATTCTGGTGTTGAACAGTTTAAACTGTGCTGTAGCTGAGTATTCAACTTTGTGTCAGGCTATTAGATCTAATTTATATGCTGCCTTGCATTTATTTTTTTCAGGCATCAGATATGCTATTGCTTCTTATAAATCAAACACATGTTGTATATACCAAAACCACCTTCTTAAGTCCAAATTCTGGTGACAAACAGCTTGTAAATACACAAGTGAGTTTGGATAAGAGTGAAGCTTCTAGAAAGACTATTTCTGTTCAATGCAATATGGGAACTCTTCAACTAACAACAAACCACTTGGCTGAACTGATGTCAATTACCAGTCCCCCTAATATTTTTGTAATTTTAGTTTGGAAGCTGGGATGGGGGAAAAAAGGGATTAAGGAATTAACTTCTCTACTGACTAGTGATGCATCTTCATCCTTGGAGTTTAGCTGACAGTTGTGGCTATGAAGCTTGAGGCAGAATAAGAATAGATCGTGTGCAGTGTTATTAGTTCAGCATTATCAGCAGAACCTACTTGGTTTTGACACTAAGTGAGAAGGTACAAAATTACTTGCGAGATGGAGAAGAGCTATTTTAGGCCAATATTATTATTGTGGACTCACCAAGGTTGCATATGAGGATTGTTAGAGGGAATAGAAACATTATGCCTTTATTTTGTCACTTCAAGAAGCAAAAAGAAATGCACCAAGGAGACTTTAACTTAGACTATAAGTAACCCTAGGCACCTTTGCCTTCCCATACCTGAGTATTTGGCCAGTTGATTTTTTTGCTTTGAATAATGTCTGTTATTCATAGAGATAGGTGAATTTTATGATGTGCATCTGCTTCTTATCCCTTCCCTCAGTAAGAGTTCTGTTCTGTCTCTAGAAATATGCAGTATTTGTGTGTGTGTGCATCTGGATCCTCTTTGTATACAGTTTCTGCTGAGCTCCTGAGGTAGCATAATTCTGGTTGCTGCTGTTTAGTTCTCTGAAGTCTCTAATGTTCTGCTAGGAATTAGTGTTGTTTTTTGTGATAACATTTAGCTACTTCATTCAAGTGAATTTGAGCATATGCAAAAAAAATCCAGGCTCCAGCTGTCTCTGTGGCATGCAATTCCATTTACAATTGGAGGCTGCTCTTCAAAAGCAGCAGTGTTTTCTGCCTTGAATTTCTTAGAACTAACAACTTCCTAGTTAGTAATTTAAAATTATTCAAAAAGATCTTTTTTTAGTGTTGTCAAATTTAGCTTAAATCTGGGATAAACACAAGAAAAGTGACTAAACTTCACAAGGAACATACTATTCTGTTCATGCTTAACATTAGCAGGGCCAAGCAAATGGAGTTCTGCTTCTTCTAGTTTCTTTAACCTCAGTGGTTGCTTTTGCATCAGCTGAAGCTACAAGACGTCTTCCATAAATGTGTGCAGTTAAATAAAGTGAGAGCTACTGATGCTGTGTGTCTGTTAACACAATCATGGATGAGCTACTGATCCACCTGTACTGAGAGTATCTGTGCATTTATTAGAACACAGCAGTTTTTCTGTAGCACAGGCAGACTGGTCCTCCTTGGATTGACCAAACTTATCTCCTGGCTTAGCTGAGCTCCCATGGCATAGCAGCATTCTTTGCATCCCAGAAGTTCACTGTGAGATCCTAGAAGTCCATGAGCATAATCCCAGTGGCTATCTTTCCTGCCCAACAATAACCTTCTTAGTCTTGTTAATTTTGATAAACAATGCATTGCATAGCTGTAAAGAGGAGGGGGGAATTTACAGACCTGTGTCTGTTTACTTTCCTGTGCAATATCTGTTAGCTTGATTGATGAAAACTTCCTCCTTGCATCTTGCAATCTAGAGAATAATGTTCCTTTGGTCTTCTCTGGTGCTTCTGAAGCTTCATTTGCTTTTAATATCCTTTTGGAGATACTGTCTCCATCCATTTGTTTATTGGTGTGTATTTCACATAGAAAAAAATTCCTATCTTCAAAACTGATCCACTGCTGTGCATAAAATAGCTGTTCTTTCTTGTTGTGCATTGCTAAAACATCTGCTGCAAAGACATGGATGTCTTTTTGTGTTCTGACTTGAACAGGGGAGTTATCCAAGTTAACTCCCACTGTCCTAAGTTTGACTCACAGTAGAACTGTTCCATAGCCATATCAAGTTGCTTGAGCTGAACACAAGGTTTTTTCACTAACAGTTTAGCTGTTGACAGATACAAATTCAGTGTAACTTTAAAGAATAAAATCTTGTTTGAAGAACTCTGGTTTTTTTGCTCACTTACTATGCTTTCAGGTTTTCTGCATGCAAGTATTAAAAAAAAAAACAACAAACAAACCAAAGCCAAAAAAGCAAAACCACCCCCAAACCATAAGGACCCCTGAAAATCCAAATCAGCAATTGGCACTTGTAGGATGTACCTACCTGTTAAAAATGAGACCTGAGTTTACTTCCAGCTTTTCTGTTTCATATTGTCTTTAGTCAGTAAGAAAAACAGCACCTTCCCTGGAAGTGCACATAATGCTGTTTGTGCCTTGCTGCACAGGCTGGTAAGTGGAGGGGCTTGAACTGACTGAGCAGTCCCTTGGATATCTGCAGTAGCATTTCAGTGAGAAATTGCACTGATTTGTTGTCCACTTCTGGTGTTGCATGGTAGCAAGCACTTGAGCCCATTAGTGTACAAGACCTGTTGCTAATGGCTGCGATGATGGAGATGGGCAGGGAGCTCATGCTCCAGCTTGAGAGGTGTTCCCTGATGACAGTCTGAAGGTTGCTGTGCATGTGTTCTCATGTATTGTCTGTTGAAGCTAACAACCATTTTCTGTCACTAGAATTTGCCATGGCCTCCTTGTGATCCTGGATGGAAGCACTCTGAACCCTATAAGCTGATTAGATACAACTGACTCAGAAGCTCAGTGCCAGTGAAGTTCTGGGTGAAAATGTACAGTACTTTGCTCCTTTTTGCTACTCAACTGTTGCATTCCAATGGAAATCCTCCACTTGTTACTGTCACGTATAAAAGATTGTTTTTAGTAAAGGGAAGTTCTGGTTGGCCTCAAACTGCAAGGCACTCACTTGGGAAAGATGAAGGAAGTTTTATAACTGCCTATTAAAATTGACAGGATTTGTTCATATTTTCATACTTCCATCAAAGTTAAGTAGGTACCATGCATGTTAACTGTACCTGGTGAAAGCTTTAAGTTCTTAAAAGATAAATATTAGTAATATCCATGATGCTGTTTACAGAACTGAAACAGCATCATGTTTGCAGTAAAACACTTCTAAAACCCCATCTACTAAATAAAACTTTTTAAAGAAAATAATAGCTTCATTTCTTGATGCAACTTGCTTTACTCCTAAGATTTAGGGTGTCATTTGGACAGGAATCCTGTATCATATTTGCTTCTCCTTTAGCAAATGAAAGAGCCACATAATTTCCAGAAACTTAAAGCAGAACAGTTCTTGCATGGTTCTTGAGAGAGCTGAGAGGTATTTTGCAATTTTGCATTAACTTCAGGGCTGCTGCTATTATGAACTTGCATGCATATGATCTAAAGACATGTTAATTTGCAGAACATGGATCTGCAGTGAAGGAAGCATATTTAAAATTACTTTTGGTAATAGAAGAACTAGAAAGTAAAAGTTCCACTGTGAAATTTGCCAGAGCTTCCTTTGTTTGGACATGAGTATGTTGGAATGTTTACCTACAGTGTTATGCTGTTGAACACTGTGGCAGTTTTCTAAATTCTTAAAAATTAAAACCATAACACTGTTCATCAGTTTTTTTTTTTTTCACATGAACTGGTTATAACTCAAGGTCAAGATATCCCAGTCTTGTGGAACAAAGCTCTCTTGGAGGACCTGGTAGCTGAAGTTCATGCCCTGTATCTCCTGTTGGCAGCATGCTGTGCTCTGCCTCTTTGAACTCCTACTTTATGTGCTTTTAGATTAACTTTCAGCTGCATTTCTGTTGAATGGTGAAAGCAGCTAGGGCAATAGTGCAAGAAATAATATATTTCAGGTAAAACAAACTAATTTAGTCATGCTTCAGAGTAATTGTTTGTGTATAAACTTGTTGACAATTCTGAAGTGCAGAACTCCTCATCTGGTGTCATTTTTGGTACTCAGTTTGTGATGGTGATGCTGTGAAAAAATGTTAACCCAAGAAAGTGAGCATTTTACTGAATCTGGGTAGCTTGTTGAGAGCCAAATTTGCCTTTCAGTGCAAGGAAAAGTTTAAACTTGTCTGCCAGCTCTCTAAATATAGCTCTTGGCTTTTCAGGTGTTTGCTTTGCTAACTTTATTTGAGGCTTAACCAATAACAAAAATGCCATGTTTTTTTGTAAATGAACAAGTTTGGAGGCTTTTGGTGAGACTCTCTTTCACTGTGAGGAAAGCTGTCTTTTGTATGTCTCAGTTCAAAACTGTCACTTAGTACAGTTGGGAGCATACAGGGAACTTTGTATGCCTACTTAAACTTTAACTTGTGAGGTGAGTGTCTGAGCTTAGAATCCCAGAGTGCTTGAGGTGAGAGGACCCCTGGAAATTGTAGCCCAACTCTGCTCTCAAATAGGGGTAGCTTCTTTACCTCAGTGTACTTAAGCTCTTTCTTGTACTAGATCCTAGTCCTGCAAACAGTGTGCAGAATCAGAAGTATGATTCTTGGCTGTAAACTCTTAACATTGCTTCAATTCTAAATGGCATGAAGCCTTTGAACTTCTCCTGTACAAACCGGCTGTTTCTCATAGCTTGTGGTTCTGATGTTTTGGTGAGGGGTTTAATTGGTCTAATTTTTTTTTTTTCTGAAAAATGGAACACGTTAGAGCAATCAAGCACTTCACCGAGCTAGAGATAGTAACTAGCTGGCTGATCTACTTAAGTGAAAAGTGATAAAATTTTGGCAAGAGTTGTCTTGTGACTTCTGACAGTTGACAAGCTTCTCAAGTGACTCATCTTTCAAAACACTACAGAATTCACACTTTATTTACTCAATCATGCAGAAGCTATGACTGTTGGTGAGCAGACACTAAGGAGACAGATACACACAGAAAAATGTCATCTTTGCAGGCCCAGTGATGTAAAAGTATTAAACCATAATTCATTGCTTTTCAAGTGATAATAAAAGCCATATGAATTTGTCAGGGCATCAAGTCTGGTTTCTCTTAATGATGAGAGAAAGCTGTAAAATCTCTTTATTTTTGTCAAGCTTTAATCTCATCTATTTTTAGAAGAAACCTCGTTAAATAGTGTGAAGTAAGAGCCTTGAAGAAATGAATGGGCTTTTTATAAGGGAGTTTATAACTCAAGTCTGACTCATTGAACTTGTAAAGTACAGTGGGAAGCAGTATTAAACTCTTGCAGAAGGCATCTCAGAATTGAAGCAAGGTGTTTAGACAATGTTTAAATTCCACAAGGATCTAAGTAGTTGAGTTGTCATCCTTGAAGATGCTTAAGAAACAGGTAGTTGTGTCTTTGGAACATGGTTTAGCAGCAGACTGGGCAGTGCTGGGTTCATGGTAGGACTTGATCTTAAAGGTCTTTTCCAACCCAAACAATTCTGTGATGCAGACTTAAGATCAATGTGATTAGGGCATTCAAAATTTGATGTAGCTGAACACGTAAGTTAAAACTGATGTAGCTCTTCTCAATGAAGAGCCTGTGAGACAGTGGTCTGGTATTAATAGTACTAATTGAATCCTGAGTAGTTTGATGCAAAATAAATTGCATAGCAGTGTTGCAAGTCCTAGGGTGAATAACAGGAAAGGTCCAAGTCTTGTGGAAGAGAGTGACAAGTTGGCATGCCCTTAAGTGAAGCCAGTGAATCTTATTCCTCTGGATACAGGGAGCAAATGCTGCTGTGAATAAGAGCTGCTGAGCCTTCAGTTTCAAGTTCCACGAGAGTTGGAGGTGGTCAAGTCTGCTGTGTTTACCCACAGCCTTTTTGAAACAAAAAAATAGAGAAGTTACTTTTGCACGGCTGAAGTGATGGTCTGCATGTGGTCAGGTGTCCTTGAGAGGGATACTTCGAAAGGGGATGTAACCCCTGGGATTGCTACCTACCAGGAGGCCCTCAGAAGCTCAGGACTCCTTAACATTTTTGGAAATGCAGGGAAAGGAGAGGATCTACAGCCAGTAGTTAAGGCCACTCTCTGCAGGCTTTTGGATGTGATCTGCTTAGTAACAGGAGAGGGAGGTGGAAAGCATTCCTGATGGGCAGGATTATTGGATAATCTTCCAAAATGAGCACTATTCCACTAAGAGTTGAAGCAGCTGCCTTGAGCCACTTTCAAAACCCAAAACCTTATTACACCTGTTTCTACACACTTCTAAGTCTGCTTTGGAAATATTTCAGTGCATCTAAAGAATGAGACAAATTGTCCCTGAGGCACCTGTCTTAAAGAGAGCAGCCAAAAGGATAGTATGTTAATTAAACCTAAATACCTCTGAACTTCATCAGCTGTATTGACTCAGTTAATCCTTAAAGTTGTGGGACAGCTTCATAATACTTTGCAGCAAGGAGAACTAGTCAGCAGGAAGATTTCAATCATCAGAGAATGTTATGAAAAAAAACCCAAATAAATAAGGTCTCTGGAAAAAACCAACAATTTTTACAGCATGTTTGTTCTAGAATAATTGCACTTCTGTTCTGGCACTTGATTAGGAAAACCGATGAAAGCTGCTTCCTTGCACTTAATGCTCTTAAGAGTATTGTTGTTTGATCTCCTTTGCAGTTACACAACATGAAATCAATGGGAAAGGACAACAAATATCCAGTAGTGCATTTAGTTCTGTTTTTCTGAAGGGGAAATATCCATTCAGCAAGGCTGAGTGGTCTTCTGTGTCATGGCAAGGTTCTTCAGGCTGAGTAACTTAATATAGTATCATAATGGCATAGCCTTGCATAGTCTACAGTCTTCCTGTTTCACTTTCTGAATTTGTCTCTTCACAAAGTAAAAATGATCAAGCTGGCATATTTTTGCTGTCTGAATTGATATCAACTGGAATGAAAGAAAATCAATTATTTAGCCTCCGACTTGCAAGTCAGCTTAATGTCACCAAAGTATGATTTCAGTGTGCAGCACTTGCCTTGGGCAAGAGGCAGTGCTGTTGAAAGCACATCGGTCTGTTAATTACATCGGCTTTATCGTCCCGGAAAGGTTGTGTGCATGACCGTGGTGTACGAGCAGTGGGTAACGTTGCCCTCCAGTGGCTGACGCCTGGAGAATCCCGAGCCTGTTTACACTGGCAATAACAGAGCCAAGGCTTGGGAAGGTCTGGGGTGAGTGGGATGTTAGTTTCAAAAGGTGTTCTGTTAAACAGGACACGTTTTCACACTGTACAAATACCTAGGTGCTCGATATGCTAAGGTTGCACAGGACTGAAAATCTTCCCTCCAACTTTAGTTAAGGAGGATGTAATTTCAGGGGCCTCTCCCATTCATTGCAGGAGTCCTTTGTAGCCACTATCTGATCAGATCAGCTTGTTGCAATACCATCTTAGCTTCATACAGAAATCAGAAATAGATTTGGCTTTACAGTGGGTTTACTGCTTTACAGCTTCATAGGACAGTTTATTGCTTCTGTTAACCTTTGAATGAAGTTCTCAAATAACACTAACATAACACCTCTACTAGATTTTTATGAAACAAGTTGTCATACACTTGTCTAGAGCTACCTGTGCTAGCTTGTAAGTCCATGGCTTATTTAATAAACTGATAAATTCTTATCTAATATATTTACAGTTCAACTAAATTATTTTCATGGCTCTGGAGGGAAGGGGAAAGCAATAAATCTGTCTGCACAACTTCGGTAATGTTCTGAGGCTTGACAGAGGGAATTGCTAGCTCCTTTCCCTTATCTTTTTGCATTCTTTTAATGTAAAAGTAAACAATGCTTATGGACTCAATTCACTCCAGACCCAGTGGGAAATGAAAATTACTTTATGCTTCTGCCGCTTCAAGTCAAAGCTTTGAAGTTGCACGTGTAAAGCAAGACAGTATTTTTTTTAATCAATTCAGTCCGAGCCTTAGCTTTAGGGACAGACTCCCCACATGCTCGGCCGTAGCCCCCGTTCGGTGCCCGGGCCCGGGGAAGGCAGCTCGGTCCGCCCTGGGGGTCTGGGGGAGCTCTGGCGGAGATGCTGCGCCGCTCCCTGAGCGCCGCTTTGGGCTCGGGACGCGCTGGGAGCGGGCGGGCAGCGCCGAGTGGCCGCGGAGCCAGCCTGCGGCGGTGCGCAGGATTCTGGCTGCCTCCCTCCCTCGCACGGAGCCTGGGAGGCTGGAGGCGGGGGATACGGGCCGCGGGGGGGCCGCCCGGCGCTTCCCGGCGGGAGCGGCGCTGGCACAGGCGGGAGCGGGGGCGGCGCTCCCGGGGCGGGGCCCGGCCCATCCCCGCGGGCGGGGGGCGCGGGCCCCGCGCTGTCCCCGCCGCCAGCTGGCTGCGGCCGCCCCGCCGCCCCCTCCCCGGACCCGCATTATTTACAGCCGCCGCCGCGGTAAACAGCGGGCAGGGCGCGCTCGCAGCCGCCGCCCACCGCGGCCCTTCCCCGCGGCGCGGCCCCGGAGCTGCCGGCCCGGCTCCGCTGGGCGCGGCCCCTTGCTGACCGCCTCCCCGCCGCGCTCTCCTTGCAGGACCGGTCTGTTCCACCTCGGGCTATAAGAAGGCGGATGATGAGATGTCCGGAGCCACGTCCGCGGCGGATCTGGACGAGGCACCAGCCCGCACCATTTACTTGAACCAGCCTCAGCAGAGCAAGTTCCGCGACAACTGGGTCAGGTACGGAGCAGTCCCCGCTTCTCGCTTTGCAGGCGGCAGCCGCACATCGCGCAGCC
This sequence comes from Calcarius lapponicus, assembly GCA_039654755.1. Taxonomy (NCBI): domain Eukaryota; kingdom Metazoa; phylum Chordata; class Aves; order Passeriformes; family Fringillidae; genus Calcarius; species Calcarius lapponicus. The sequence continues at coordinate 46,242,965 of CM077462.1, read as the reverse complement.
GTGGGCTGGGAGGGCTCGGGTCCCTCTCCCTTGCCTCTCGGCCCTGCCCACGCCTGGTTTCAACACAATACACCGTGTGTCCGCTGGAGCGGCTGGTTTTGCTGTCTGACCCTGGGTACCAGGGTCTACCCAGTGCACGGGCGAAATGATGAGCTGCTTCCCTCGGCAGTAGTGGGAGCAGGGAGCTGGTAGAGCTGCGGGGGCAAGATGCATGGGAAGGTATTCACTTCAGTAGGGCGCTGAATTTTGGAATAACGGGATCTACTCGAGTATTTCTGCATGCAAGGGTTAACCCGTGAAAATTTAGTGGGAGTTTTGAGTAGAATCCAGTAAACTCCCTGAAGTGTCCCCTTAAAAAGTAGCATTTGGTTGAAAGAGCAGCTAGGCTAAGTATATTAAAAATGTATAGAATAGGAAGGAAGAAAAGAGAAAGTACATCCAACAGGACAAGAATGACTACAGAAACTACAAGCTGGCATCCCTATGTGTAAAAGGCTATGGTCCACTTGTGTCTTTTAATTGAAGACCAGAGGTAATTTTCTTATCTGTTTTAAAGTAGGGGGGTATGTGTGATAATACTTCTGGTGGTAGGAATAATGCCACCAGTGTCGTTGCAGTTTGGAAACACAAATAACATGGACTGAAACATGGAGTACAAGGATGCATAACGTGAGCAAGTTGTGGTGGTGCTTGCCTGGGGTTAGCTGGATGAACAGATGGCTCCTGTCATGACTAAGGAGGGGCATTGTTTCGCAGGCTTCTGTTCGTTAATGCAGATGTTTTGGTTATTGTTCAAAGAACAGTTTACACAATTAGTACCTTTATGAAAAGAGAGGAGTTTTATATCCTGCTGAAATGATGATTTACATTATCTGGTTTATTGTGTGTATCATCAAGGGCAGTTCTAAGAATATCCTCTGGAAGGGTGCTGATGTTCTGGGTACCACAGCAACTTATTTATAGGTGGTTTTCTCCTCAACTTTAACTTGTTACATATTTGTTTGGGAAATGGTTTAGGAGCAGTTAAAAAGACACATTTTCTCAGTATCTTCCTTATTCTATGTGGGTAGCAACTGTGAAGGTTTTCTTGCTTTATTTTTCCTTGACTAATTGAGGGGTGAGTTTAACAGTTTCCTGTGCATAGACTATTTGTGCTTTCTGTGCTTGAAGATGGAAAAGCAGGGAATAGAGGGTTGGCAGAATCTGTAGTTTAGGTTTTCCAGAAGGGATTCTGTTCTGATCTGGCTAGATCTTACAGGAAAGTAGTGTGTCACTCTGCTACCTAGAACTTGTTCCTGACAGTGCTATTACTAAAGAGCAGCTGTATCCAATTTGTTGTCTGGAAGCCATCCCCTTGTACATAGCCATACAAGTTTCTTATCTTTGCCTTGTGACAGGTAACTTTTGAGTCATAAGAAACATTGGTATGTGAGGGATAGGACAAAGTGCAGGTAGTGTAATAGCAAATTACAGTAGAAATACTTTCATTACCTGATTAGGAACCTTAGCTCCTTAGTGTCACTTGGAAATTAAGTTGACTTTATAATGATTTACTGCTGCTTAGTAAGAAAGCTTTGATCTCTTGACTTTTAAAGGGTGATAGACATTGCCTGTACTCTTTCCATCCTCTGGATTAATTTTCTTCCCTCAGCCTGGTGGGACTAAAGGCAAAGGTGACCTGAGCTTGTAATGCCTGAGTAAGGAGGCCTTAGTTACTTAAGTGTATTGGAGTTTCTCTTGAGGAACTGAAGTTCTCTGTTGACTTTGGACTTTCTTACTTAACTGTATTCAGTTTCAGAAATTCATTCAGCACTGGATTTCTTTGTACTGATGGATTTGCAGATGTTTTGTCTCCCTAGGAAGCATCAGTGAACCACAGAGCAAGGTGCTGGGTAAGCATGTGAACACCTGCATGTAAGGGCTTGTGGAAAATTAAACTGAAAATGATAAACCAGCTTGTTTTAATTTGTGTCAGTTCAGACTGTCATATTTTTGGTAGTCATTAAGGATTCTCTGAATAACAGTGGGAATTTGTGAATGTTCATAGGAAGTTTTCTAATTTAGGGATAGTGTGAAAAGCTTGCTAAAACCTAAAATATAGCAAGAAATGGAAGTGCAGAGCATGGAGGAGGGTAGGTTAGTGGTGTGGCTTTTTGTGTAAGATGTTCTAAACATCTTGAGCTGCTTGACTTTCTGTGGGTAGAGAAGCACTGTTAAAAGTGAATTCCAGTGTTTGTGGGAGCATAAAGACAGACTGATTTTGGATAAGTTAATAAAAATGGATAGTTATCTTGATCCCACTTCTAAGTAATATGTAGTGCTATTGCAAAAGTTAAGTGGATGGCAAGATGGCACTAATACTTCCAGAAGGCTTGGAGTGTGAGGATGTAGAAAGGAGAAATGTTTCTTCTTTCCCCAGGCTCTCTGGCATAATTCAGACTAGGAGAAGGTTTCTCTAATGGCCAGATTTTGTGTTCTTGGAACTTTGTAGCAAACTATTTCAAAACATAGTGCTGTGTGTTACAGGCTAGATTTAGCTTGACCCTTGACATGTGCATAAATATGGCTGTCACTGTTGTTTATTATGCTGTAGCAGCAGTGATTACATCTGTAGAAAAACCTCTTCTACCTGTCTTCAGTCCTGCTCTGTTCAGTTTGAAAAACTTTGTTTGTTTTACATTTTGGACTTTTTAATAAAAAAGGTAAATTATGTTCCATTTTCAGCTGGAACATTTTAAAAGCTGAAGCATTTTAGAAACTTTCAAATAATGTAAAAAATGAATAAATGCTATTGCTTTGTCCAACACAGCTGCACTAAATGTTTGTTATTGTGAAAGCTGACTAGTACCTGTTTTGACATATCCAGCATGCAAAACACTTAAACACTTGTCTGTTTAACCAGAACATTTCTGCACTTTTAAGTCCAGTAAGAAATGAAACATCTATGTTGAGGAAATTTACAGTCCCTCTACACAGCTTTGTGCCAGTTACCATGACATTTGTGCTGTGGAACAACATTCTGTCTACTGAAGCCCTACTTCCTGGGAAGTGGCTGGACATGTCTGCCAGTGGGAAGTAAGGAATAAGTTTTTTGTTGTCCTTTGCTTCTCTACATCACCTTTGCTTTAGTAAACTGCCTTTATCTTGACCCATGATTTTTTTCCTGTGGTATTTTCTGTCTCTTGCCCTGCTGAGAAGAGGAATGATAGAACAGATCAGGGAGTACGAAGTGTCTGGCCAAGGTCAGCCCACAACAAGATGGGAAATAAGCTTCCCTATTGCCTTGTAAGACCAAAGGAATACAGGTGGAGTATGGTGCTAGGGGCTTGAATGCTGTGTTAATACTTCTGAGATGAACAAAGTAATGGCATGAACAATTTTCCAAATGTATCCTCAGTGAAGACAGGATATTCTACTTGAAGTTAGAATGCTCTATACACTTTGTTTTTTGGAAATACAGTTCCTGGGTGTCTTACAGTAATACAAGAATCTATTCTGATATCAGTAGCTTGTTCTGAACGTATAATAGTACTGTAATAGGAATTTCTTCTAGTGCCTTCAGTAAAAATCACCAGTAAAGTGATTTGAGCCCCTCACTTGTTGCATGTGCTAATGTTCATGCAAAAGAGTTGGACTTGTGGTTTATTAGTCCTGGAGGAACAAGTGTACTGAGATAACTTCAAGGACATTAGAAATGGTCTCCAAATTTTTGAAGATGGTGGAATTGCTTTGTAAATGTTGCTCTAGGTAATATTCTTCTATTCCAGGCCTGGTAGTGCATCCTGGTGCAAATCTGACTTGCATCTGAATCAGGACCCCAAGTGCAGTCTCAGTTTGTGGCTTGAGTGGTAGGTTGGACAGTGCAGCAATCAGGAAAGACAAAATTCAACTTGTTTATTTAATGGATCTTGAATCCAGAAGTCTTGTTCAGAAGTTTTCTTATCAAAGCAGACTTTGGTGGATTGTTCTCTTAAGGAGGTCCCAAAAGTTGCATTATAATATCCAGAAAATAGTCAGTTGTCTTCGATACAGGCAAAAATTATGTTCTGATAGATAATAAGCAAAAGGTCTTCAATGTTTATTTTAAATTGTACATAGTCTTAAAACTCAAGTAGACAGGTGAGAATCAATTTCTTGTCTCGTAAGGCAGAAACACTTTGCATGGGGAATTTAGCCCTGAAGACTGCAACAAGGTTTCTAGTGGAACCCTAAGTCCTGTTATTAAGCAGACTACTGTTTATCTGTGGTCCCAGATTGTCCCATCAGTGTTTGCATGATGCTTGCTGGTGACAAAACTGTAGACACAATCTTTAGCCTTCCTTCTATTTCATGTGTGTTGCAATTAATTAATCCAAGTGCATTGCTTTATTGGCTTGTGTGTAGGTACTGTAAAAGTCAGTTGTGATTTAGAGGTGTTCATGCTTTTTGAATGTGTGGGCAGGTTCTCACTGGTGAAACAGGAGTTGCTGGTATCACTAACCAATTAGTATTGACCCTTGAAACCTGAGCAGTGTTCTCTATGATCTGTGGAAATGTGGATTGTAGTCTGCTCTGTGCAGGTGAATTTCTCTGCACTTAGTGGTATAGCCCAGCATTCATCTTGCACCAAAATGTTTTACCATGTTCTTAGGTAAAAATGCCTCATTTTCTGTTCAGTTTATTCTTAGTAGAGTTAAGGCACTGGCCATTTGTTTTATTGTGTTTGTGTTAGATTTGAAATGCTCTTCTGTTGTCATGTGAACAGATTGCTTGCCTGACTGCAGAACAGCATTTTGAAATTCTTCAAAGAAGGGATGTATTATTATAATCTGAATGGTACAAGTCTAATCATGTGTTAAACTAATCCTCTAACTTTTCAGTTTTAGGTAGATAGTGTTTTTAAGTGAAGCATACGCTTTTAAATAAACAAAAACGTGTTTCCTGTAGAGCAGCTGTTGATGATACTGCAATCTGCCACACTGAATGAGGCTTGGGTACAGCTATAGAATGATTCTTTTAGCCATTAAAATTCATTAAAAGAACCTGTTATTGTATGCCTGGTGTTGTGTATAGAGATTATACCAGTGTATTTGAAGCTGCTGCATCTTTGGTCTTGGGAACCCCTGGACAGTTAATTTTTTAAATTTTGCCCAGATGAAATGTCTGGATGAAAAAAACCACAGATGTGGAAGTTCTAGTGCCCTTTCACCTGCTGCATGCTGAGCTCTCTGGTATCTTGAAATTGTTCTGGTGGTTTGTGGCACAATGAATTTCATACATCACCAGTGGCAACACAGCAGGTGAATTGAACTGGGTCCTGTTTTTCTCTTTTTAGATCTCCCTGACTGCTACTGGTCTGTAGAAAAAGGTGGAAGAGAATAACTTATCTTAAGTGGACCTAAGTAGAGTTTAAGATGTGTAATAACTGCATTCCACATAGTTTCTGTGGGTTGTGAAGATAATTATATTTCTTTCAAGACTAAATATTAATTTCTTCTGCCAGCCCCCTGCTTGTCACTAAAATAAACACTGCTTTAGTTGTGGTGACATTTAGAGTCAAAAATTTGCTTTAAAACTGAAGCTAGCACAATGGCTGTTAGGCAGCTAGCTAGTTAATGTGACTTGTTTGATTTCCCCCCCCCCCCAGTCATCTTCATAGCAGTGCTGTGCATTTAAGTGAAGGCTATTCTGTCTTTGCACAATAAGTAAATGTGGTACTAAACTTATTTTATTAGACAGTAGAATTTTGAGGTTGACCGTGCTGGTCAGCTCTTTTTATTGAGTTGTACTTGCCAGCAGGGTTACTGCAAAGCAAGTATATATTACTGTAGTGATGACCTCCACTCATGCTGAAATATCATGCCTTCAGAGCTAGTACTGTTTCTAAACAGTCTTTGTTTAAGGTATTTGTTACTGAAAACAGCCAGGAATCTGTTCCCCTTTTTGTAGGGATTTAATGAGTAGAGAACTCATGGAAAGGCCTTTTCTGTTTGCACGCTGTAGGAAAAGCCTCCTGGGTACTGGATTTTGAAGCAGAAGTGCACTTGCTTCTATTAAATGTGACACGTGGTCTGGTTTTCAGGTTAAACTGAGTGTAAGCAGTTGTGGCAGTGCCTACTCTGTATTAAGACTGAGCTACTGTAGGAGACTTTGCTAGTGGAAATGGAGACTTTGCTAGTGGAAATGGAGACTTTGCTAGTGGAAATGGAGACTTTGCTAGTGGAAATAGTATTTGATTTGGTAAGTAACATCAACTACATTAGTTGTTGCAGTCTTTTAGTACTTATGTATGGCAGTAGGGCTGTTGATAACTGGGGCAGCTTGGAATAAGATACTTAAGGTTAGAAGTTCTGAAAAAAATCCTTACATGGTTAGGCAGTGATTCTAATGAACTAGAAAGTAATGGGATTGTTGTGCCTCAGTGGACAGGAGTTCATAGTGCATTTTCATGTCCTTTTGTCTTAGCAGTGGTCTGTCTGTGTAAGGGTAGGAGCTGAATTGAAGCCCTTGAAGATGAGCTTGTTGCTGATGCAGCTTTGGAGGCAGTGCAGGTAGCTCAGCCAGGCTGGGTTTGTCAGCCTGATCATCTTGCTCCTGAAATGGAGTTTATACACAAGGGTAGATAACACTACTTGCCTGCTCAGGCACTGGTAACCACTGAGTATTACACTTAGCCCCCAACCTTTTTATTAGGTGTTGATGTAGGATGCACCACTCAGGATGTGCATGACTAGACAATAATGATGTAAGAATGATCTGAGATGTCTGTGCTAATTTAGATTTTTCCCTTGTGTAAAACACTTCTCAACATGAGCTTTTTTTTCTTTCCTTTACGAGACCTTTAACTTGAATAATTTTTTCTGAAGAATTTTGTTTTCTTATTGCAGCAGACCCAAATCATGCTGGCCCCCATAAAGCAAGTTCTAATGGTACTTGACTTGCAGGGAAATTAGTGGGCTGTGTTTGTATGTCCTGACTCTTTTAAACTTGTATGAAACAATAATTTTCCTCTAAATCATATGATTTGAGGAAAGAGGGCTCAGGGATTCTGAGATGTGATCAGTTCCACCTGTAACAAACAAGGGGAAGTGGTGTTTTCCAAACAGTGGTACCTTTAGTTGCTTCTGGTGGGAGCTCATACTATAAATAAATAAGGAATATGGGGAAGTGGTGGGGTGCTTGGGATGAATACTATCCCACTGATAAGTTTTCTTCAGCCGAAAGCTGCTAGAATTGTTTTCAAAGTTGAAATTGATTAATTCTAATACATTTGAATACTCTCAATCAATTTCATTGTCTGTGTGGATAATTTCAGACAGCAGATTCATCTTCTACAGCTTTACTGTAGCTTTTTTGGGAAATGTTTAAGGGTTTGATGTTTCAGTAGCTAAGCACAAGAATGTCCCTTAAACCTTTTTCCTCTTTTGACAATATATGAATTTGTATATATAAAATACCTTTGGTATTATGGAGGAAATGTAGCAGAGTGCAGGGAAAGATGGAAACAAAATAGGCACTTGGACTGCGGACAGTGGTTGTTCCAGACCTGAGTGACAGATATAATGTGGTAATTCTTGATTTTTTTTTTTTTTTTTTGTCTTGGTCTGGCAAGCTTTAAGCAATAATGTCTTGCAATATTCAAGTTGTTGCACTTTTTGCTATGCAAGAGCAAGTACTACTCCTTTCATGTTCCTCCTGAGCTCAGGGACTGTCTCAGGTATTTAAGCACACACAGGCTTTTCTTGGCTGCTAGAAGTGTACAGCCATAAACAGAGCAGTGAAACCCTTTCTGGCTGGACCTTCCTCTGTAAGAACTGTAGTCTCAAGGATTCATCTGACAGAGCAAGGCCCTTCAATTGGATTGGGGCCTGCATTCGTTCAGGCTCCCTCTTATTATAAAACCAGGGTATCTAGGACCTAATTTTCAGTCAACCAATAATCATTTCATAGGCGTATGAGTAATTTCTTCTTACAAGCTCTCATAATATAATTTTGGGAACTTGTAAACAGTTGATTTTTGTCTCTTTAGCAAGTTTGAGGAAAGTACACCATCTTCCCTATGTGCAAGGAGGTAGATGACCTTTCACTGTCATACACATGCAACTGCTGAAAACCTTGTTCATGACACTGGGGTTTAGAACAACCTCCTCAGTATTCTACATGGCAGCACCTTGTTGATGAGATGTACCTATAAACATGCATTCTCTGTACTCAATGAAATAGCTGAATGTTGTTTTTTCTGTTAATGTCTCTTGAAATATGTGAAGCTTGCTGCTGTGCCTCCTGCTGCAGTGGTGACTGCCTGGAGCTGGCTTGTCGTGCTACCTCTGTACATGAGAGCTTTAGCAGAACCTCGGATGCTGATGTCAGTCTTGCTATTAAGTGTCGTGTGCCTTGGCAGGACCTTAGCATGCAAACACCATCCCACTAAAGACAGTATTTGAGCTCTTCAGTCAAGCAGATCAGCTTGAGGGTTTTTCTTTTCCTTCTCTTTTACTGGGTGTCTGACCTTTTGTACGTGTTGATGGACACAAAGCCTGTTTGCTGAGAGAAGGGTTCAAGTCTGTAACATTCACTTTTAGTTACCCAGCCCTTTTGCTGTGGTTCAGGTGTCTGTGCCTGGCTTTCTTAGTAATTGTTCCTGCAAATTGATGTGCGTTAAAAGCACTGACATCAAGTGATACTCATTCTTCAGCTCTTGGAGAGTATTTCAAGTATGTGAACTGTGGCATGAGTAGGTTTGTGTGAATGCTGTCTAGGAAAGACAGTTTGTACTTGTGACTCCTGGAAATGGGACACCATCTATCTCAAGGAGGTCCTGTTTTCTTAATCATGATTATCCTGAAGGGGAAGTTCATCTCAGAGTTGCCATTCTAAAGGAAGGGGTGGAAGTGCTTTAGATGGCTGACTGGAAAAGTGCAGACTGTGTTCAGCTGCATATTGCCAGCACACACATGTGTCTCAAGAGAGTAACTGCTCTGCCTCTATTACTGACAGCCTTTGCCTCTTCAACCATTAGTCAGTAAAGTAAAACCTGACTTTATAAAATGTTTTTGGGAAAGAGGGAAAAAGGCAGCAATGGGAGTGGTTGTGCAAAAGTTACCTATGGATAAATAGAGGAACTGTACTGAAGAACTGCTGCTGAGTTCCTCATTGCACTGTTTGCTACTTTTGAGTTGACTGTTATAAATGTTACTAGGTAATCCTTGGTACTTCAGTAATATAGTAATGGGTTAAAGTATGTGAATGACACTAATGTTTTGCAAATTATACAGTGATTGCTTAAAAAAAAAAATCTCTGCACTGCCCTATGAACAGTGGGGCCAAAGCCAGCGGCAGTCAGGTGTATCCAAATTCGCTTGTTTAGCAGGGTTTGGTATTGTTCCTCCTGTCTTGCACAGTGGTGTAACTTGAAACATGACTTATGTGAATTAACTTGCAGGTGTGGAGGAGACATCTCTTCTGATGTTTGCACACCTGTTCAACATTTGAACTTGTGTAGTTAAGTGAGATTTGCATAGGTAACAGCTGTTTCTTTAGGAGAAACCAGTTTGTTGTTTGTTTTCTCCCTTGTTTGTTTTCCCTCCTCTACCTGCCTCAGCCTGTTCTGTGAGCTGCAGGCCTTGTATTCTCTGAGTTAACATGGCTCTGACTGGGACTGGTCAGAGAGGTAACATGCCAGTTTTTTATTTTTGGTGACCAAAACTGTGCTATGAGTGAGCTGACTGAAGTTTCTACCTGTTCATCTGTAGATTTTAACTTTCCTGAGCTTTGGTTATCCTGAAGTTGTAACACATCTATCTCTTTTGAAGGAGCACAAGAGGTTTTTATGTTACTTAAAAATAAGCATTGTATTATAATTTAAAGAACTGCTCTTCAGAGCTAAGTCAATTGCATGCTCCTGCCCAGCTTAGACTGCCACTTAGGTTTCTGTAAGAAGTTTTCTTTTGGAATAATAACGTGTATCTACTCTTTATTCATACTAGTGGTTGCTGTTCTGACCTGTATGATAACAGCTGACTGTGCCTGCCTCTAATTAGAGCTGTACCCATTTTCTGTGGGCATCTGTCAAGTTACTTAAGCAACAGAATACATGGAGTGACTTAGTATGTACAAACCTCTTCCAAAAGAGCCTTAATTTGTTGGCATTAACATAATTGTTAGAGTAAGAGTCATGTTTGAGCCAGCTAGCTGTGAAGTTGGTAGGTGGTAGAATGGTGTTAATAAATGTTTCAGCTTGGTTGCAGTCAAATTCTTGTGTTCTTATAATCATAGCAATGTGATACCTAGAGGAATGCTATTCTCATATAAAATCTGCCATTGCTTGATGTGTAATTAGTGCTGCTTGGAGATATTGCTTCTGGGTCTGAACTGTGAACTTGATTAACCCATATTTTTAAGTCACAATGTAATTCTGAGATGTGTATTTAATTATGTTCTGTATTAAAGGAAAGTTATTACACATGAGACCAAGCAAATGTGGCTTAAAACAAAAGAAATACTTAGAGCTGGAAGGATTTAACAGTATTTGAAGGAAGTAACTTTATTTATATAAAAACTGGACTTGCTTTAAACCTGGATATATTATTCCACTAATTTGGCTTGGTAGATACGAGCCATGATTAAGTACAACCATTTGAAATTTCTGTAAAATATTATGTTGAGTTTAAATTAAAGTATTATTTAAATACTTGATTCTGGTGAGCAGTAGTAGCAATAAAAACAGATTTTGTAGTTGCTTGAAGAGGAAACAAGGCATGTTCCTAAGATAAGATTCATCTTTATTGTTTTTTAATCAGTCTTTTTTTTAATTGCCCCACTAATTTTTCCTTGGTGTTCAAAATAGAGCCTTTTAAAACAGGCTGTGCCGTGTTACATCTAGTTACTGTTTGATTTTGAAAGATGCAGCAGTGTCTGGTTAGATAGCTTGGAGTTGGGGATGGGGCAGATAAGAAGGAAAAAAATATAATTAAAGGAATAAGCTGGAAAATAGACTTAATGGAGAGGCGGTTTTGGCACTGCTAGGAAATGTCAGTAAAACAGGAGTTGGGAAACAATTTTTCTTTTTTCTTGAGAGCCAGGTGTCTCAGTTCCTTGGACATACAAGACTTCTTATTAAAAAAAAAAAACAAAGCAAAACAACCCAAACTGGAACAAAGCACAAACAAAAAAACCCTCAAAATGAAACCAAAACCACAGCACCCAAACAGAATGATACCTCAAAATTTCTGTTTTTGCTTGTTGGGCCTTTTCAAGGCATACTGAGCTGCAGGTGTTCAGTTGTCAAAACTCCAACTCATGCTGATGGCCAGTAGTTCAGAAGGTGAAGGTTCTGTGCTGATGGTTAAATTATCGTGTCAGCTTTGACACTTTTTTCCTGAAGTTGTACTCATGCCCATTATGGATTTGATGTGAAGATGACAAGAAATTACATAGGTGATTAAGGCTAGTTAGTGCAGTCTGTTTTTGTTTTAAGGAGGAAGAAATAGTAGTTATAATTCAGTTACAAATATATGTTAGTTACAGTATTTAGATGTGTATATATCTAATAGGAAAAAAGCTAAGAGCCATTAATCTGAAAAAGTGTATAGTGTTCTGGAGTGTTACTCATAGCTGAGTGTAAGTTATTCTGAGGTAGGAAATGAGACATTTTAAAAATGCCTTGCAAAATTTCTAATTTCTCTCATTCAACTCTGCCTCTCCCAACATTTAAATTGAGAGGTAAGTACTTGGAACTGAAATGAAAGCTTGCCTGTTCACAGTGCTGAAGTTTGGATGCTGGTAAATTGTCTGATAGTTCATCCAAAAACAAAGGTACCAGTGATAGAAGTGGGCCTGACAGCCTTCTGGTCTGTGTGATAGCTTTTTTGTTTGGTACAGCTCCTTACCATAACCAAAGCAACTACTTCCTCCATATTCTAAATAGGTCTTTACTTTGTTATCTTTGAACTGCTGTCTAACACTGGCTTTTAGACTTTTTGGTCATGATCCCCACCTGATATTCTGATGAAGTACTAAGATGAAAATCTTCTACCCTGCAGCACAGCCAAGTACAGCGTGGTGACATTTCTACCTCGATTCCTGTATGAGCAGATAAGAAAAGCTGCAAATGCATTCTTCCTCTTCATTGCCTTACTGCAGGTATTGTTTTATTGCTTTCCCTTGTTTATAAAATGAAATCTGTTATGCTTAACTGCAAAGCAATTCTTAAACTTACTTTAATAGTAATATTAAAGGAGTATGTAGTTGCTAATTGAAATTGGAAGACAGCTTAGAGACTTCTTTCCATGTAGTTTGTAAAGTTGAACCTCTTTTCTTAATAAGGGAAAATAATTGGTGTCATAAAACATGGAGCTATTGACCATTGTGAGAAAAGAATGTGTGACTTGTGAAATTTCTGCTTAGTTAGTTCAGATTATCACTGCTTCCATGTGAAGCCTTATAATTTTCTTGTAAAGAGAAGAGAAATAGAATGAAAGGCATGTACAAAAACAGTATCTTCTAACTTTTTTACTGTTTCTTCAAATCTACGTGGACTGTAGGCTAGTTTGGCCACTGAAATGGGATATCTGTGAGGCACAGGTCACACAGTAAATCAGAGAGCTTTGTGTTCTGTCTTCTGAGAGCTTTGCATAAAAATTCTAAATGTACCAGAAATTAATTTTAAATACAAATGCAAAAGGGGTCTCTTATATAGGGTCTCTTTTTCTCTCTGTTCACAGCAAATTCCAGATGTCTCTCCAACAGGAAGATATACCACCTTGGTGCCATTGCTATTTATTTTAACAGTTGCTGGCATCAAAGAAATCATAGAAGACTATGTGAGTATGATTGATGAGGATGGGGATGAGTATGATGGGGAAGGCTGTGCTAAAGACCAAATGTCTCAAAAGCTATGAAATGCCACAAAGCCATGCATCTCTGAAGTCTCTTGAGTCATTGCTCAGCAGCAAAATATTGTTTTGACTTTCCAAGTGCTTGACTTGAATTTCTGTAATAAATACTGAAAATACACTGAAATCAATAAGTATTTTCATTATAGTTGGTGAATAAGAAAACAGTAGAAGTTAGGACATTTGTTTCTCCCTCTTCAAGCTTGCTTATTAATGATTTTATTAGAAAGACAGTGTAGAATCCTGACAAATATGTGACTTTTTCAGATGGTCTTGAAAATGGGGGCTGGGGGGAGGCAAGCAGTTTAAGAACATAGAAGACTGTTTTGGGGAAAATCTGCTCTAACTTGCTTGTATACTTTACATCAGAACAAGGTCTTTCTGCTTTGCAAAGTACTGATGAGTGAAATCATTTGGATATCAGTCTAAACAACAGCATGTAGAATTTATGCATGTGGATATTTATCTAAATATTGTGGTCCTTATTGTTCCTTTTGTATTTGTTCAAAAAACCCCACCTTTGGAGACTTTTTTTTTTACCACTGATAAAGGTTTCAGCCTGACTTCCAACACAGTGACTTTCACTTTGAAGTTTATAATTATACTCTTTATACTTTTTTACAAACCATTTGAATTTAGATGATCTGTGACTTTAAAAAAAACCAAACAAACCTATAAAGGCAAAAAGAACCCAATGTATCATCTTGCAGTTTGTTGTATTTTTAGCTCTAATCGTTCTCAAATTTGTGATGAAGTGTAATGAGGTGTAATGAAATGTTTTGTTTCCTTACAGAAAAGGCATAAGGCAGACAGTGCAGTGAATAAAAAGAAAACAGTAGGTAAGACTAAACAGTCTTTAAGTATTTAAAATGCAAATAGTGAATACTTACTTTTGAACAATTCTGTTGCTTTAATGATCATGATGGTGAAGAATGCATATCTTGTGTACTAGGTACTTATGACTAATTTAGGATTTTACCTTGCTAAAGGTTTTAGACTGATGATTGATGACCTGACACTTAAGGGTGAGGCGTTGGGAAGATTACTGGAATTTATAAGTTCATGTAATTTCAAGGTTGTCCAAAGTTACATAGTTCTCAGCTCCTCCAAGAAAGCCAAGCAAATTTTTTCCTTACCAAACTCCATCCTGATTATTTTGACACCAAAACATCCCGAACTATAAAAGCCCACAACCCACTGAAACGTTAAAAGCTGCTGTCAGAAGAATTTCAAGTCATTTTTGGAAATGCTGCCCTTTAAATATAGTAAGTCTGGGGATTTTTTAGTTTTGCTTTCCTGAAGTGTCACTGAAAGAGAATTTAACGCTGATATCCACTGAATGCCTACATGTATCCCTGAGGTATGGACAGTACTTGTCACTGTATGCCTGAAGACATCACTGTCATTTTCTTCACCTCCCTTAACTGAAAACCTGTGCAGAAAATAGGAAGAACTTGTCACTGGCCACCCTGTGATTGTCCTGTGCTGTAGTCAAGGTAGCTCCATGTCCCCATGTTGGACAGCTCCACTTCTGCTCCTCTGTGCAGGTGAAATGAGAGCACAGGGACTTGAGCTCCAAGAAGAGCCCCTTCTTTCTCCCAAGCACAAATACCTGAAGTGTCAAAAAGCTAGAGGAACACTTAAAGGAACATGGGGAAGTGAGCAAACTGCTAGCTCCATGCTTCATATAGTCCTGCAAACATTATGCCTGTTTTTTTCACTGAGTTTGGTGCTTGAAAATTTGGCTTGATCATTAAGATTGTTTATTAATACACATCAAAAGGCATTGCTTTATCAGTTCTCCTAGGTAATGTTTCTACGTGAGTCTTGGAAGATATTTGGACTGTAAGAACACTGTATTAGTCATAAGCAATTGGCAATTAAGTGGCTGTAGCACAACAGGCCTTGTTATGGGTGATATGAAGGATGGCCCTTTCAGAGGTCGCAGAGGCAGTTAGAATTCATTTGTAGGTAGAGCATGTGTGCCAACAAACACTTCAAGGGACGTTTGTCACAGTAATTGTGGAGAGACAACCTTAAAGGACACAAGGTGTTCTAATGGAGCTAAGTGGAACTTAGCACTTTAAAATTATTTGAGTTCAGATATTTTTATTTTTTTTACCTTTGAATACTCTAAATAATTTTTCAATCTGATACTTAAAACTGTATCCTCCTACTTCTTAAGAGGAAAGCTAAAGAGGCTTATTCTTGAGACAAGTATTACCAGAGTGAAAAGATAACTTGGGTTCAGAGTGGGATTAAGATGAAATAAATTTAGGTTCTCTGTGTGCCTTTAGGTTGCTCTTATAGCTGAGTGGTGTCTAATCAATGCATTCAGTGTGGAGAGCATTTGAGCTCACTGAGAAGCAGATGCCTGCTGTCTGCTTGGCTGTGTCCAGAACTCCACTGCTTGCAATGGCGGGTTGCTTACTGCAACAGCAGTCATGTAGTCTTTGCATTTATCTTGTTTAGGTTTTTAGAGCAGTTGTGTATCTTCAAAGTGCTTTTCCTGTTTTAAATTTACCATAGAAAACATTAGTTTGCTTTGCAGAGTGGCTTTGGTATGTAGGAATTAAATTCCCTTTGGAGCAAACTAAAATTGAAGTTCTGCCCCAGGTGAGCACTGAACATTTGCATTAGGCGGTGGAATGTGTTTAGGCTCTGAGCCAATGTTTTTTGTCTTGGATGGCTTCATGTGATGTCATTAAATTTAGGGACCAGACTCCATAAAATTCCAAGTGAAGCCCCTTAGCAGTGTATTGCATAGATACAGAGAGCTCAGTAATTTTTCTGATGTATTGATTCTCCCATTGTCAAATAGAATAAGTAATGAGCATTTAATTTTGCATGGGATGAACTCAAATATTAGACAAGCACAAGGCTAGCAAACTCTGGAACAAGACTGATGGAAGATGCTTCCCCTTCAGGAGCCTTACTTCAAATGGCCTTGCATGGCTGGATGTGAGTGTCAGCATTAAGTCCTAGATCTAGAAAAGGGGTTTTGGTCTTGGAAAGCCCTAGATAGAAGGGCTTTATATTGAAACTCTTTTTAAGTTGAAGCAATCTTTTTAGGTACTTGTCCTTTGTTGCTTTAACCGAGTACCTTTTGACAACGAATAATTCATCAATTTTGCCCTACTATAAATATTCTAGAGAAGACATGTCCTTTTCTGTCCTTTGGAGTACTCCTATAAAGCTGGGTTGGGCAGAGTAGGAGGTGTGAAATTGCAACCCCAGAATTTCTGAACTGTTTTATGTCTAATGGCAGCTTTCTCTTTAGACTGTGGGATTATGAGTTTAAAAGGAAATAGTTCAGTAATAGAAAATAGCTTCAGTAATTTGCTTGGGTATTTAATTTTAATCACTAAATTGATTTCAGTAAGCATTGCAAGTGAAATTGTTCTCTGAAGTAAATTGTCTTCCAGACGAGGTCTGTAGCACTTGATGCTGCAAAATACCTTTGTGTGTGAGCATACAACATTGTCAACAGAATGTTTACTGAAATGTCTCCAAAACTTTCTGGTGGAATAGGGAGCTGTCTAAACTGTGGCACAGAAGATGCTGTGTTGCAACTCCTCTCTGAAGGTTGGAATTTTGAGTCAAGGCTGCAGGCCTTCCCCTTGAGATTTGGCTTTCCCCTTGAGATTCTGGATTCAAGCTTTCTGAGTTCTGAACTCAGCAGAGCTCAGTTCAACAGCACTGTATATGAGGAATGGAAGGGGTGCACCAAAACTGTTCTTCCTTAAACTGCTGTACTTGTTTGGTTGAAAGCTCAGCTGTTTTATGACACGTCACTGGCACTACTTCTGTTGCTGCCCACCCATTTTTTGTTAAATAGTCTAGTTCACTGCAGTCCATTCACTGCAATATTAAATATCAGGGTTCAGTGCTTCAGTGTGTGTGGCCTGAGAAAAGGAGTCAAGAGGCTTCTTCTGCTTCATCTATTCTGACAAGTCTTACATTCCTGTTTGTGGAGTGACATATCCTGGGTAGGATGGTCAAGGCTGTATTCAGCAGAATTTTTTTCTGAGAGTGTGGTATTATTTTCACATGAGCCACATGTATGAAATGCATAGAGCTGAGAAGATTGTTCATATTCAAAAGTAGGAGACTTACCTCTTCAACTCTGTTATCTTGCACACTGCACTTTTTTAGCACCTTTGAAAACTGGCTGCAGCTGCTTTCAATGAAGGTGAACTTGCTGTGCTTGGACCTGGACTGGACTGGGTTACTCAGAAGTAATTGGGCATATTTGACCTTACTGTTTTGGCTGGAGTAGTCTTAAGTATGTATAGAATCACCTAGAGAAGGTGCTTAGGTGGAAAGGCATGCTGTGGGGTAAATGATTAATGAGTGTGTTAAGATGGCAGTGTAGAACTGGAACCCCACAGAAACTGAGGTCTGTTTTAGTACCTTGATTTCTTTTTCTTATTTCAATGTGAACTTCAGAGGTAAGGGTTTGCCTTCTGCCAAAGCTGATTGTTGTTTTTCAGTAGGGCTTTGAGTCTGCTTGGCAGTTAAGACTCAGATTTATATTGGCCATGGGTAATGTAGTAAAGTTGGATGTGCCAGTCAAAACACTATGAATAAAATGCAAGGAAAAAGATGAGAAGTGAAAGTTCTGTGATAAATCATACACAGAGTAACGGTGCTTCCTGATACTGATTGGCAGTGGGCAGTGATGCCTTTTGTTTTAAGCAAGACCATTTTCCAAACAAGAAACAATGCTGCTGATCTGCATATTAGTATGAAGTGATGCCATGAAGAAATCAGGCCACCAACTGTTGCCTGGCAAGATATAAAAATTATATAAATATGAAGGGCAGATTCTTCCTCTTTCTTGGATTCACATACTCACAGCTGTGAACAAAAGAAGTTCCAGCTTCTGAAAAATACATTTCTGATTTTTATGTTGGTTCCTGTTGTGTTTGCTACTGCTGATACAGTTGTTTTGAAATTTGTCTGAATTATGGCTATTTTTACTGTAATCTAACTTTAAGCTTTCTTTCCAGTACTAAGAAATGGGATGTGGCAGAACATTATGTGGAAAGAGGTAAATAAAACCTGAGGATGGGAGGGAGGGAAAACAAGCGTTCAAGAATTACTCTTGACAGAATTAATTAGGAGGCTTAGAATTAATGTATACTACATGAGACTTCTCTGTCACTTGGGGTGGGGGGGGGGGGGGGGGGGGGGGGTGTGAGAGGGATCCTTTCTGTTCCAGTAGTCAAAATTGCTCTGAGCAAGGCACCCGAGTACCCATTTTTAAATCCTGGTACTGTGTTACGTCAAATGCTAATAGACTGTTGTGTTTTTCCTTCTGCAGTTAATAGGTAAACTGTAAACAGTATTTTGGTTGTAGTCTGCCTAGAAGAGTAATTTTCACTGCAATGCTGTACCTCCCCTGCAAGTCTAACAGAGACTCACTTTGCTGCCTGTGCTAAGTTGTTTTTTTGAGACTAATTAGTAAGCTGCTTGCTCAAGTAAGAAACACAAGCCCTGCTGCTACCTGAGGCACTTGGGACCCATGTTCTGTGAGGCCCTTGGCCAGGGTCTGGTGAGCTTTATTTCTAAGACCTGGAAGTTGCTGAAATGCCTTAGGATGTATCGATCTAGTTGTGGCTCTTAGTGCCTTTTAAAGGATAAAATTAGCCCTCTTATCTAGTAATTGAGGAAAAAGTATACCCTTTTAAAACCTCTGAGGAATGAGATCAGTCTCAAGACATCTAAAAGCAATCCTGCTGAAGTGTTAGGCTACAGTAGAAGCTCAAGATTGCCAGGTGTTCAGATGGCTAATATTGGTTCCTGTTTATGCTGTTCCAAGTCCTATTTTTGTAGAAAGGACAGTGAATTGAAAGTTTAAGGTCGAGCCTGGAATCTGGGTTTTTTATACCCTTAGGCATTTCTTGAATTGACTTGTGTCTGTAACTGCATGTTGTCGAGGTTTGCATTTATTATTAAGGAATAATGGTTCTCTATTATCCACCTTGATCACTTTAAGGCAGACTTCTGACTTTTTAAATTTTTTTTTGTGCTGAAAGTGGTAGAGAATTTATTTTTAGTGACATCTGAGGAAAACTAATGAATCTGCTTGTTCAAACATACCATCTGTTTCCATTTTTATAAATTAATATCTTGAAGGTATTTTAAGCCCATTTCAGACTCTCAGTGCTGCATTGGCATTAAGCAGCCTCATGCTTATTGGGAAAACCTGGTTTACTGTTTTGAGAGTGCTACTTGACTCTTTTGAGAATGGAAGTCTCATGCATGTGTGACTAACTCAAGGTGCTGGAAAGTCTTAGGCCTCTGTAGGAGGAGACTCAGTAGTCCAGAATTCAGAACTCGGCACATCTCAGTCAGGGAAGGACAGGATTCATAGAGATGATACTATTTGCTAGTGACTAGCACAAGCAGTGCATCTAAGGAGAATTGAGGGAAAATGATAGTGATGATTGGGTAGGTAAGTAATACAGGTAAGGAATAGAAGAAAACTCTTGATACTTAATGAAGGTAAAGTTTAAATATTTTTACTAGGGGAAAAAATACGACTAAAGGAAACCCCTGAATTTGGATAATGGCAGAATTATAGAAAAAAGTAATTTTTATTAAATATAAGCCACAGAAGTTCACAATTTCTAATTGAGTATATCTACCTTTTTTCTCTATACAGTTTTTTACTTTGCATTCAGAAAAGGGAAGGCTTTGATATTTCCAAACTTGCAGTGAAAAGTACTCTGACTTTCAGAAAAACTGTCTCTAGCTGTTCTGTGCATGATGCTGTTCTTCTGACTGGGTGAAAGAAAATAACAAACTAACATTCCAGACAAGCGAACTGTTTGTTTTTCTCTTCCATGCTACTGTACTCCTGGCCACCACAGGTAGCAGTAGGCGATATTGTGAAGGTCACCAATGGGCAACATCTTCCAGCAGACATGATCATAATATCTACCAGGTATCCTGAATGGGTGTGGAAGTGATGTGTCTGATGAACTGAGGTGCAGAGGACTTGAATCTCTGTGTTTGCTATTTATAAAACCAGACATCAGATAGCACTAATTCTGTTCCACATCTAAAATCAAATTTCAACAAAATTCAATGACAAAACATGGCTTTACTAGGCTTTGATTCATGTATCATTGTAGATAGGCTTTTCTAAAACGAGGCGTTTCCAAGACTTCTCTTTATGAATTGCAGGTACATAATACTCTGTATTGATGAGTTTGTTGGAAGACTGAAGGTCCTTAACATGAGCTTTGTGCAGTCAGTGGTTCTATGGCCTTCTGAGAATCCCTCCACTTAAATAAGGAAGCTTAAGTTTTCTTCCAATTAATTCCACTGAGTATTCAGCATATTTTCCTGCGTTCCCCCAGGAACATTTCTCTTTCAAATAGTAAATCTGAAAGGCGAGCTCTGTTTGCATTAAACAACCAAATAGCTTTTGGATTTCATTTGTTCACTACTTCTCTTGGATCAGCACATGTATGGCCCATCTCTAGCCTGGGAGGAACAGTAACCTGTTGAGTCCTTCTTGGTTTAGTTTCAAGTATGGGACAACTTCCTGATGCCCCCAGGACGCATTCAGCCCTCTTGGCTGCCAGAGCTCTGTGGACTCATGTTGAACTTGCTATTGACCAGGACCCCCAGGTCCATTTCTGTGGGAGTGCTCTCCCTCATCCCATTCTCCAGTCTGTACACATACCCAGGGTTGCCCTGTCCCAGGTGGAGAATCCAGCACTTGCCTTTGTTAAACCTCGTATGGTTGGTAGTTGCCCAGCCCTCACATTTGTCGAGCTCTCATAGTTCCTGAAAGGATTTGAGTGGTACTTGACTGCTAGTCTAGGTTCTAGATTGTGTAGAGCAACTTGAGGCTGAATCAAGACCACAGTTTGCTTAGATGAGGTTTAAACAAGACAACAGCACAGCTCCTGTTCTTAAACATGCTTCTAACTGCCAGACCTTAAAACACCTCCATAATTCCCTCCTCTGTGTGTGCTTTTCAACTGTGACTACGGATTGCTCTGGTCTCAGGGATTCAGTTCTCTTACATGATCCAACTTTTTAGGGAACTTGTTTTTTCGAGCTCCTGTATTTTCTGCTCCGTCCTTCTTGTCTGTGCTGTTTCTGGGAGGTTTCAATTTTTTCTAAGCTATATGCTGAAGCTCAGTCTTTTTGAATTACTGCATGATGAAGCATAGAGGTACCTCCATTATGTGGTATACAGTATTGTATTTTTCAAAACAAGCCTCAAACCTTGAATAAGTGGTTGTCAACTTAATATGCAGTTAGGCTGAACTTGGACATCAATAATTTTCTGTTTCAGCATTGAAGAATTTTTTACTTAAGAACTTCTCTAATGTATTATACTAAAAAACCCCTCCTGACTTATTTCTTAACTGTGTGAGCCAGCTTTTTGTTCTACATTATTCTACTAACCTGCTGTCTTTGATAACCACATAATAAATAGAAAATTTAACCCAAAGCATGTTGATTTGGGAGAAGCTTTGCTTGAAATAAATAGCAATTTCTATGGCAGTTCTGCTTTATAATTGGTACTATTCCCATGATTCCTTTAAATGTCAATACTAAGTGTCCTCAGTTCACCAGAAAGCTCTGCATGTTCTGAAGGGGGTGGATTCTTTTGCTTGTATATGTTGATTTTTCTGTGTCTGAGGTGATTGTCAGAGGTAAAATCGACAGTTGTTTTTATCTTGGCTCTCTTTTCCTGTACAGCATAAAGGTGACATCAAATTTTACATAAAGAATGAATTAACATGAAGGAAAAATATTTTAATGCAAACACAACTTTGCATGAAAACATGTCCACATTTCTCATTTCCACAGTTCATGCCATTTCTGTGGAAATTAGAGGAATTGTATTGCAAAAGGTCTCCTTCCTGAGCTAGCCACTTCAATTGTAGTAGGTAAGGTGTTTGACAGAGGTAAAATTGGAATCAAGTTGGACTCTCATTAGTGTCTTTCTTGGGTTCAGATTCAAATTTACTGTGTAGGAGGGGACAAAGAATAGATTCAGCCGCTTTTTCTTTTCAAAACAAAATTATTGAAGAGAATAATCTGGCTTCTTTCTGTGTTATAAATGTACCTGTCCATTTCTTAATTATTGTTTTCGTAAGGAGCCCTTATTACTGACTGTTCTGTTGATTGAGTACATTTGCTGTTAGAACAATTGGTTACTTTGAAAAAAAAATAGCCATTTATCAAGAGTATGAGAAGTGATATGGTGAAGAAGCACTTGCTTGAGTCCAGGTGGGAAACATATTCCTTAGCAGCCTGAGAAGACAGTGGGCAGAAAAATTGTTTTGGTGGTGCCATACCCGGGTTGTGAATCTTGACTAGCATGTTAGGAAAAGATCTGGTAAATGTACCCTTCCTTATCACAGGTACCACCTGTGCGAAGCTCCTCTATTAGATATAGATAAGAACTTGACTAATAGAAAGCTCAGTTCTAGGAGGAAGATTTTTGTCCCTGTTGGTAAGGGCAGAAATGCATCTGGAAGATGCAGGTTATAGCTCTCAATCCTAATGAAACTTTTTCTCATGCTTAAAAGAAAGCTGTTTAGCAGTGTCTTTGGGTGTACTTCCCTTATTAAGGGGACCTTGCAGACATGATTTTGTGTGTTCAGTTCACAGACAGAATTCAATAGCAGAGAGCATTGCTGTCTTCATCCAAACATATCCCCTTTTTATACTGTTCAATACTTGCTCTTTCATCCGTAGCTCTTGCAATTGGAAGCAATTTAATGGTTTGTATTTCAAAATAATCCACTTTAGGCATCTAAGTTTATAATGACTTGTTAAATTCTTACTGATTTTTGATTTAGACTTGTCTTTCTCTGTAGTTTGTTGTATGACTATGTCCAAAGACATCTCTGTTGAATATGTACTTCCAGCTTTCATGGTTGCCTACCACCAGTATGGTGTTCTGTCTTCTACAGTGCAGTAAAGAAGTATATGGTGGACTGTATTAGTGCAAAAGTAGTGTGCAGAAAAGTACTGAGTTTTAATACTGAAAATCTTATGCTCCTTACAGTGAACCACAAGCCATGTGCTATATTGAAACAGCTAACCTCGATGGGGAGACGAATCTTAAAATAAGACAGGTAAAACAAACCGAATTTAATTTTTGTTTTTCTTTTAGCTATTTAATATTAGTTATGAAGCAGCATCTAGCTTGCATCAAAACAATGTAAGTGCCTTTTTTTTTGGTTGTGTTTTAAAGAAGCATGTTTCTTCAAGGGGCTGTAATTTGCCTTTTTAACAGATACAAGCCCAAGCAGTAATGCATCGTGTACGAGTGTAAGGAACTAACCTGGAGCAAGTATTTTAAGCCCAGAGAGACAAATCAAACAGACCTTGGATGTGTTTTGCTGAAGGTCTAGTTAGTGGAATTTAAGTGCTGTACATAAAGAAAAAATCAGCTATGCTTGTGGTGAGAGTTGCAGTGTCTCCTGTCACAAGTACTATTTTATGAGCATTATGCAGAGTGCAGAAGCTGAAAAGGATCTTTATAAGTTGATATCTTTGTGATAAGCGGAAGAATTTATTTGGATCTTTCTAGTTTTGTTAAAGAAGTAGTGTGGTTTATAGTGCTTAGAAACAGTTAAGAATCTTTGGCTTCTTTCATTAAAAAAAAAGATTTAGATTAGGATTTTGAATCAGAGATAATTTGTTTTAAAAAGCTACACTTGCTTCTTCTTTGCTACATTTGTAGAAACGTGACTTACAGGCTACTAAGTCTGGTCTTGAGCTCTGGTAAGATTTTATTTGCTTCAGGACATGTGTAAAATACAAAAATATGGCCTTGCTCTAGCTTGTAGTGCTGCAGTCAAATTCTGCCAAAAGAAACACAAAATGGATTCCTCTTTTAGTAGAAAGGCAGTGGGGTGCTGTGCATGTGCTCAGATGTGGAGTACCAATATTTTATGTTGCAGTTGTGTGACAGGCTGATCATTTACCTTGAGCAGGATCAGAGCATATTGGCTGCAGTGGCCCAAGAGAGACTACACTTAAGAATGACCATATTTAGCAGCCATAACACATCAGTGCACCTATACTTTGAGAAAAAAGCCAAGTCTATTTATGCTGCTTTTCTCCTACTTCCTCCTGCATGTATCCAACTTCATGTTTTGTGGATATTACTTTCCTCTTAGTTAAAGAGAGATCATGTAGGTAATGTGAATATCTGTGTAGAGAGTTTCAGTCTTGTTAGTAGTTTCCTTTGTGTCCATAATGAGTCTTCCTTGCAGGAAAGTGGTATTGAATATCAAATAAAAAACTTCAAAACATAATGAAAACCAAGCCCCAAGAAAACCCCATCAAAGGAAAACAGGACCCTGACTAACAAACCTCCACAGCTTTAATTATATTTTGGTTTGTAGATGTTAAAAGGAAGCAACATTTTCCTAGGTTGCCTTCTAATAGCAGTTTTTGTCAAGAATCTCCTTTGAATTGTTCTGTGCAGGGTTTGTCACAAACTGCTAGTCTCCAGTCCAGGGAAGAATTGATGAAAGTGTCTGGGAGGATAGAATGTGAAGGACCCAACCGCCATCTCTATGACTTCACTGGAAACTTGCGCTTAGATGGCCAAAGGTATTGACAGCAAAGCCATGAAATCATTTGGTCAGGATAAATGTTTCCTCTGCTCTTTTAGTCTGGAACTCTGAGCACATGCACGTTTTTGCTGGAGAAGAGGAAGGTAATAATTAATGTTTATTAATCAGAGCATCTGTCACTATAAGATAACACAGTTCTGTCTTTGTATGGAGCCTTCTGCTTATTATTGGGAGTATTGATTTCCTTGTAATTAATGGTGATGTTTTGTTAAAAGGTACATCTAAAGAGAAGGATTCAAGGAAACGGTTGGGGTTTTTAGGGCCTTCTTGTTACACAAGATACACAGAGGAAATAGAAACCTTTCCCTTTCAACAAGAGGCAAAGGCTGCACCAAGGTCAGGTTTGTAGAGAAAAGTGACCACAGAACCTGGAGGCTTTGTCAGTGTGACTTCCATTTCTAGAACTCTTGAAAGAAAAGTACATATTTTTAGTACTCCAATTCACAGATTGTGACAGGTTGGTAGGAACATACATGTTATATTTGGCTATACCTGTTTTCCTTCACCAAATGTGTATTCTTTGGGCAGCTCGGTGCAAGAATAGCAGATGATCATTGCATCCCACATGGAAGTCATGTGGTTGATATGAATGTTTGTTTAATTGTGTATTTGATATAGTGTGCTTGAAATGGATGGTCTCTTTGCAAGTTCAATGCTTCTCTGTCCTTGATGTGAGAGAGAATGTACCAGTCAAGGTCAAATGCAGAATAACCTTATTTATGGCTGCCCCATAATTTCTCAGGTTCTGGATAACTGGAGCAGCTTTGCCCTACTGTGCTTTAGCAGGAATTAGACTTACAGAGGTTTCAGTGCTTTCTTAGTTGTTTGAACTATCGAAGCTCATTATATTGCTATTACATTAATCTCCTGTTGTTGTTTGGGGTTGTTTTTATTATTAAAAATGGAGCAAGGCTGGGAGTAGAGCTATCTTCTTTAAAGTGTTACCAAGAACTGCAAGATTCATCAACTTCTTCTTTTGCAGCCCAGTTCCTGTTGGTCCAGACCAGATCTTGCTGAGAGGTGCACAACTGAGAAACACTCAGTGGGTCTTGGGTATTGTTGTGTATACAGGACATGATACAAAACTCATGCAGGTAAAGGTTTTAAGGGGATTAAGGGTATGTTTTGATCGAAGTTGGTCATATTTCCTGTATTTTCATTGTCATTGACTTGATTTTATGAAATCGTTTGACTCATTATAGTTGTTTAAGGCTTGGAGGCCTCAAGGAATAGAAGAGTCCATTGTACTCCAGTTTGCATGTGCACATGTGCAAACACACACTCAAGTGAAAGCGGTTCAATATGTAAGGAGATCTAACTTTCATCTTAATTTATCTGGTAGCTGGATGGCATTTAAAACTGAGGCTTAACAGCTGAGGACATAACCTCATTATCTCCATGATCTAAGACAACAGTCCTGTATTTCCTTAATGTCAGGGAGTGCCTGGTGAGACCAGCAACATGTATATGTTGATCACTGCTGCTGAACATCAGTGGGATGGACAGCTGGTGCTTTAATGGACTCTGAAAGTAAAGACTGATTTTGCTTCTGCATTTTTCTCTTGTAAAAGCCATTGCCGGGTTCTTTCTTTTTTTTTTCTCCCGCTGCTGTTCAGAATTCAACCAAAGCACCTCTGAAGAGATCAAACGTGGAGAAAGTGACCAACATGCAGATCCTGGTTTTGTTCTGTATTCTCCTGGTAATGGCCCTTGTGAGTTCTGTAGGTGCCTTATTATGGAACAGAACACACGGCGAAGTTGTCTGGTACCTTGGCTCCAACAGTGAGTATGCAGGCACTGGGCCAGTGATGTATCAGACTGCAGAGGCAGCCAGGCTCTTACCTTCACTGAATTAATGCATGAGATAAGAAATTAATAAAAAAACACAAAAAAACCAAACCCCCCCCACATCTTGCTAGTTTTTTGATGACCTAATTTTTTTTTTTTTTGAGAATAGGCTGACATAAGTGAGCTTCCCAGTGAGGCTTCTAAAGGTTAGTTAAATATCACTGGGCTAGCACCCAAGGAGCAGGGCAGAAAGGAGCAAGAGTTTACTCTTGGATATCTGGTGTTCACTTCTTTCATCTCTGTAGAGATACCATACACATTTTTTTCTCAGGGAAGGTCATGTACTGCAGCCTTATGTGTGTCTGACTGTATTTCACTATAGGATGGGGAGTATCAGTCTGATGCCTACTTCAGCTTTATGCTTATATACAGATGCAAAGGATTTCTCTTTACTTCTTTCAGTTAGAAATGCTGATCTGCTCTTTTAGAGAAAATTGAAATGGTGGATTTCACAATTCTTATTTATTGGGTAAAATTTGTCTTTAGCTTCTGTTACCTTGTTGTGAGAAAACTGATCTCTTAGCATAAATATTTGAAGGGTTTTATTTGATTTTTCTTAGTCCTCGAATGTATTAGTTCATTATCAAAGATGGACATGAGCAATGAAGTACTCCCCAGCAGACTTTTGAGGAGGTTACATTAGCTGTAAAGTGTGATGTTAAAAGCATTTTAAGATGCAGATCTTATAGCAGTTATCACAAACTGCAAATGGCTTGTCTGCTGATGATGCAAAACAGATGGCAAGCGTATCTTTTGCAATTTAAGAATTGTAGTTTGGAAGTAATGAAAAAAATCACATAGGAATAGCATGGAAATGCCTCATATTTGACTCTGGGTTTTGTTAGTAGTAATGTCTTCTTGTAGCAGTGTCAGCACTTTTCAGAATTTCTTGCCTGCTCTCTCCTTGTTTTTTTAATGAGTAAGTTTAAATTTGTGCCTTCCAATGACAGAAGTAGTACTGGAAAAATGAATGGAATGAACTGTTGAACTTGCAGTATAAAACAGGTGAAACTTGCAGTAGACTAAGATGACATTATAGTCTGTGTAGATGCCTTTTTGTAAATTGAATGCTCAATTTCTATGCCTTCTGTAACTGCCATACACAGGAAAGAAACTTTTTCAGGTTTGGCAGGTAGATGTTAAATTTTGGTTAAATGTCTCTTCTCTGTAAAAATTGTATTGGAAAATGTTCTGATACCAAGCTTGCTTCTGTTTTCTGTAAACTTATCAAAGATATGGAATTAGGGTGTACTTACACTTTGAGGTGCCTTTGTCTAAACTCTGATCTTTATTAGCCTTCAGCAATTTTCTCTGGATTGTCTCCTCCTAGTTTGCTCTGCTGACTTCTAATTAACTTATGATGCTGCAAACGCATAGTTGTGGACTCTGACCCTGTTGTGCTGCCTGTTCTTTGTGCTGACTGAAGTGCCTCTCTAAGTTTCTAGGGAAGTGGAGAGCATACAAATGTGGAGACTTTGATTGTAAAGAGAGGCTGTGGGCAGCACTGTAACCAGGAGCCTTCATCCTGTGTCTCTGCTGAGACTTGTACCTTCCTGCTGGCTGTCTATAAATGCTTCCCCTTCCCTTTAGGACCAGTTGTGATGGTTGACTTATTTGGGCAAGTTGCCCAGTGTTGTCACCATTAATAACAGCTTCTTTGATTAAGCTGGGTGCCTTAGTTCATATACTAGGCAAGTGTTTAAAAGTCAACTTGTTCTTGTTGATTTCTTTTGTAAGGGTAAATTCTCAATTCTGACAATGATGTCAGATTTTATAACTAATTTCGGTGTTTATTTTTTGTTTCCTAACTCCACTGAAGCAAGAAGGCACTCTCTGAAAGATGGTTATATTACTAGTGACATTGGGGGCTCTTAATTGGGCAGTTGACACACTAGATAAATGTCTGAATTGGGTTATAGTGGGGAATATTGTACTTCTCACCGTCTGTCTAGCAAAAATTGTTCATAAAGTGTTCTGTTCTTTTATATATAGCCTCACCAACCTTGCCCTTCTTCACCTGGTATCATGTGGGTGTTTTATCTATCTTTTGTTGAAATCAATACTAAAATGGCCCTTACACTAGACATCAACACAGTAGCTTATTGTTTTGGCTTTGTTAAATCTGATTAGGTGAACTGCATAAAGATGATAACCCCTATACCACTTAGACTTGTCTGCTAATGTTGTGTATCTCCTGATCCACAGAAATGCTGTCTGTCAACTTTGGATACAATCTGCTGACGTTTATAATCTTGTACAACAACCTTATTCCAATCAGCCTTCTGGTGACATTGGAAGTTGTCAAGTTTACTCAGGCTCTTTTTATAAATTGGGTAAGTAGCAAGAATGAATGTATCTCAGTTCTGGATGTTGACATTTACTATAAAAACCCACTTAACATCTTAGTGAGATTTTCTAATTACTTTCTGATGCAGCTTCTGGGAAAGGCAGGGAGAAACTCAGGTTTTATTCTATAACAGTTCTGTGTTTCACAGGAAATTAAAATATCTAGTCACAGGAAGGTCCCCTGTGCAAATCATCCCTTGTATTTTAGTTTTTTAGGATGAGAAGGAAGCCTCAGCTCTTGGTTGAAGGAGATCTCTCTCTGTTGGCAGACTCACATTCAGTAGTTATCTTTTGAAAACTCTTTGGTATCTTATAGCTTCTCTGAGACACAGCAGAGGACAAGACTAGACTTGTTTGAAGGTGTTGGGTTTTTTTGTTGTTGTTTTTGTTGGGTTTTTTGGTTGTTTGTTTGTTTGGTTTTTGGGGTTTTTCTTTGTTCTGTTTTTACATCTTGAGACTGGCCTGAAGGTCGCCTCTGGAATGGACCACAATGTTTTTATAAGGAGATAAGTTGATGTTGCCTCACACAAACAAACAGTGATCCCTCTATTCAGGGAAGTTTTGACTTCAAAATGTCTTTCTTAAGCTGTGGGCCAGAAATAATCTAGTGATGGTTCTTAAGCTGGGCAAAACAAAGAGGGATACCTTTCCTTGGTATGCATTAATCCTTGGACTTTGAGTAATGTAGTAGGTTCCTGTAAAACAGGTGTAAGGGAAGTTTAATATGTCTGTTCCTTGAGCTGCCTGTAATGTAGTAGATATGCATATCAGAGAAGTTGCTTGGGTTTGTGTAGCAGCTGTTTCTTTGTAGTAACAGAAGAAGTTTATTTCATGGATCCACTAAAATTGCCTTTCATAGATGTGGCTAGAGCAACTGATTGTTCTAACTGACCACCTATGATTAGCATGGCTAATGCATAAACTTCTTTCTACTGTACTGAGTTTTTTTTCTTTTGCATCTTTAGTTTATTAACTGCCTATAATTGAATCTGTCTTTTCTCATGTCCCTGTAGGATGGAGATATACTTTGGAAAGGAGGCACCCATATTCACCTGGGGATGATGTTTGTCTCAAGCATTCAGAATGTGTGCTCATAGCATTAAGACAATCAAGCCAAGTTTGAGCTGACTAAAAGAAGAAGAGAGACTTTAGTGTTTAATTTGCATAACATAAGTCTTAATTTTGCTCTCATTTCAGGACATAGATATGTATTACCCTGAAACAGATACACCTGCAATGGCCAGAACCTCAAACCTTAATGAGGAACTTGGGCAGGTGAGATAACATTTTCTGAAGTGTCATGATTGTGATATACTCTCTCAAGAGCAAAGGTATGAGAGCAACATGTGCAAGATTGTACAAGATGTACAAATCAGCTTTATTTTGTTGCTCTGTGGCTTGGGTTAATGGGACATTTTTATTTTCTCTAGTCTGAGTCTTACAAGTGAAATAATGAGATATCACAGGATTAAATGTCATGTCATATAGGCAGTTTTATGTTCGGGAATCGAAACTATTATTTATGTTCACTCTAAACTTTGTTCTCAAAGGTCTTGGAGAGATGCTCTGTGATTTTGGCTGTCTATACCAGAACAGAACATACAGGGCTAGACTTACTAGTTTTTGATGTTTCTGACTACTTCACTGGAGATGCAAGTAAAAAAAAATGCAGTTGTATTCCTAATTTAGATATTGTGATCCTTCAAACATTTCTATTTTCCATTCAGATAAGGATAACTGCATATTAACTTCTAGCTGTTTTAGGTTTGTTTATTCTGCATATAACATTTCTTCAAACCGGAAGGACTTCCCAGAACAAGCTTACTGGATAATCTGACTTTGCTATTGGAATTTTGTAATACTGTTGAGAAATGGTAGCTTTTTCCTTGACCACCAAGGTTATAAGTCTGTGTGGAGGGATAGAATGTAAGAAAATAAAGATAGTGCATAGGTAGTCTCACTCCTGAGGAGTTGCAGCTGTACTAATCACCAAAGATTAAGAGCAGGCCTGAACTTAGTAGGCCACAGCTGTGTCCAGTAAGGAGACGACTGCTACAAAAGAGTGGGTTAGCTGGCTGAGGAGAGAGTTGGAGTTAGCTGGTTGTGCTGTGAAGAGAGATGGAGTTTGTTGGCTGTGTTATGAAGAAGGAGTCAGTGCTGCAAGGAGATACCCATGAGAAATCACCAAGAAGGTACGGGAGCTTCACAATAAGATGGCAACAGGTCTGTAACTGAACTACGCGAACTTCATAACAGGCACGAATTTAGTATCGGAGACAACGTTATGTATTTAAACATACATATTTTATTGAAGGATAATAATATCCTGCTCAGTGGGGGGTAGTCAATATTGTTCCTGCTTAATCTGATAATTTTTCTTATGAATGCTGAAATTTGATTTCTGTTTAAATCACTTTGATGTGAAGTTATCAACCTCCAAATTATGGTGTTATTTTTGCCTGAAGTAAAAGATGTGTGGCATAATGTATGTTGGTGGCCCATATGTTATTTTCAGGAATGGCTTAATAGTGATTCTGTGTAACTAGACTGAATTTTTTGATTCTTTAATTGAATTAGATGTTCATAGATGCCCTTGATATTTTTGTTTCATGGTGAAATTATTAATGACTTAAAATTTCTCAGAAGTGTGGGTACCCACTTTGACTTCTGGCTTGCAAAGGCTCCATTTCCAATACTGTATTCAATAGCAGTACAGTGCACAACTAAAGGATCACATTGCAAGTAGTGTAGTGCAGTCTTGAGCTGAATGGCAATTATTGAGGAAAAGCTTCTTCTAACTATAGTCAAATTATTTTTGTCTTTGAGTTGTCTAACTCTCTCATGTTATCGTCATCCCTTTCTGGTTGAAAGTCTTACCTGGTGCAGAGGTACAACTGTGGTATCATTAACTTGCAATTAGTTTTGATCTGTTATGGCCCTTTGAAGGTGGGAATTTTGAATCTGCTAATGCTCCAAAAAGTTGCTTTGATGGGGTTGCCTCCAAGTTTTACCTTAAAATCATTTGTTCCATTAAGGGATTATTACTTTGGGCAGTGCTGACTGTGGCTGTGTGTTGTGTACTTTAGGACTGCTCATGAGTGGACATGAGATAAAACGGTTTTTGTTTGCCTGCAGAGTACCAGTTGGACGTACTCTAGCATATTCTGTGCTTATAGGTAGGGGTAAAAATCCCCAAACATTCCTGGTGATCTTTGAAACACAGACCATCTTCAGTGTGTAAAATTCCAGTGAGCCTTCAACAATCTCAAGAGTGTTTGTTTTCATTTCTAAACACTCTTTGAGATTAGTACAGTTGAAAGATTCGGTAAATGTCCGAGTAGTGCAACCAAGTACACCTGTAGTGATCACACGAGAGCCTTGGCAATTGATACTTACTTTTTGAGCATTTCCACATTTAGAGATAAAGAATTAATGCAATTAAATAATTTGCCTGATTTTTGTTCTGTAGATCTGGTAGACAAATCAAGCTGTAATAAGCTTGCATTGGCCAATATTGTAACATTTGAGCAATATGTCTCTGAGTATCTTCCTGTTTTCTGCTTTGAGTTTTATTACTATTCAAGTTGAAAATCAGACTTGTTTTTTCCCTTCCAGGTAAAATACCTGTTTTCTGATAAAACAGGTACTCTAACATGCAATATCATGAACTTTAAGAAATGCAGTATTGCTGGAGTGACGTATGGGTAGGTATGACTTTAAAAAAAACTCTGTAGCTTAATGTGTGTGTACTGATGGTACAAAATTTTATATTGAAAAAGGTTTAGAACATTTTGTTCTTCAGTTTTTATTCTAGCATATTTTGTGGTTTTAATTAGTAGTTTTCATTTTCCTGTCATGCAGCACAAATTAGGAAAGTCAAACCTGGGGAGTACTTCACATGAAGCCAAGAAACTTGCTTCCTAACTTAACCTGATCATGGTTTAAACAAAACCAGAAGTGCTAAATAAGCTCTGGCCTTTCAAGAGGGAAGAAGTTGCAGTCCAAGGGTAGCAATTATCAGTCATATTTCTGCGATTTGAGAAGAACCAGAATTTTTTTAGAACAGTATAGTTGTAGTTATAGAGCTTAATACTCCTTGAACAAGAAGGATGGATACCTGCTTACTGGTTTTATTCTGTTCTGTCAAAAGGATCCCTTTGAGTCATCTGCATCTTTGTATTTGCTTCATGTTAAATGGGTAGTCTTAAGATCTCAAGTTAACCTTTGAATTTCATGTTAGCTAAATTAGATATCTCAAAGGCAGAAAACTTGATTCAAATGTATGAACAGCTGAACCCATGGTTCCAGCATATGTTTTTATGGGATGACTCATTGATCTTCGCCTTCTACCTATTTTTTTTGTTACTAAAGTGGAATAAATGTTCTTTTTTTCCTTTTTCTACTCCTCAGTCACTTTCCTGAGTTGGAAAGAGAACGTTCATCAGAAGACTTCAGGTAAATACATTCCAAGATGTTTATGTTCTGTATAGCAGAGTGGGTACAATCTATATAAAGACTGCTTTCCAATTTGGGACTGGAAGAAGCCCAAGGGAGGAATGCATTTGAGTAAAATGGTCTTCCAGTGGGAGCCTAATGCAGAGCTGGTGGGTGGTGATGGATCTACTCTTCTGCATAGAGATTTCATACATGAGGGGGGGTGAGGAATAGGCAGTGGCTGGGGTGGCTGGGATGCTAATGCAGTGCTTATTTATAATTGCAGACAGTCAAGTTAAAAGCTAAAATTAACCTACTTTGCAGGAACCTTACCCCTAGCTAGAGGCTGAATGTTGCTCTTTATGATCACTGAGTTCAGGTCTGGAGAGAATGAAAAGAAAAGGGACTTCTTTATTAAAATGCTATGTTATAGTAATTAATTATGTCCAAAGAATCCTTCTTGTTTTTATTGGGAACTTTAATGAATAGAGGTGATGGGTCTGTCCCATTCCACAGAAACTAGTGAAGACCCAGTGGTGTTACAAGGTATCAGTGAAACACCTGTTGATTATTGGGAAGGAGGGGAAGAGCTAGGGAGGGCTGACATGGATTTGAATGGCAAATACAGGAAAGAAGTGAATTCCCACCCAAGAAAAAAGTCAACACTGAATTCTGTTAGAAAAGTACTGGATGATGAGCTAAGTTGGGTTTCTCCATTGGTCCAGCTCATTTCTATGATCATATTTTAAGAAGGTGATAAAATGATTTTTCTTCTGCTGAGAGGTAATTTCTATGGATCCCTCTTTTCTTCCAATATATTGCTATTTTCTTCATTGCTATGTTTTCTTTCCTTGTACCTTTCTTTTCTGTTCAGTTCTGTGAAAGTTTTTTCTAGGTAGTTACTTGGAGACTTAAAATCCTCCAGGAGTCAGCTTGAAGCAGAATGCTCTGACTAGGGAGGGAAGTTAGGGATATTGAATGTCGATCTATTTTTATGAGCAAGCTGCCCTGAAATCTATTTATCTTAAATATGCTTAAAAACTGCTGTTGCTACATCTGTCCCAGGAACTGCATTGGCACTTGAATCTTCTGAAATACGCTGTCAGCCATAACCATTTTGGGTTTCTTGCTGGCATTCATTTTCAGCACTTGCTGCATTACTCATATGATCTTTTCACAATGCTTTCAAGGACACTGGAGTCTTACTTTGCTTTTCAAATTTGTTTCCCAAGAAACTAGATGAAGAACTAAGATTGGCAATGTTGCCACTTGTTTGAATATGCTTGTTTTGCTCTGCAGCCAGCTACCTCCTTCCACCAGTGAATCGTGTGAATTTGATGACCCAAGACTGCTGCAAAACATTGAAAATGATCATGTAAGTCTGCTCTTTGAATATCACGCCTCTTAAATGCCCTATTCTGGGCTTGTCTGGAATTGAATGCTGAACAAATCTATTTGTGTGATTAAGTCTGCTCTGTGAGTGTGTCATGCAAGCACAGAGGGGGTAAATTGGAATCAAAATAGCTCCCTCCAACGCCTTTCTGCCCACTTGTCTTACAATTGAATTAAAGAAGCAATGGCATTAATACAGATTCTAGCTACCTCTAAGGCAGCTTCATATATTCTGTTGTATATGGAGGATAATGCTTTGTAACAAGTTATGATAGAAATTTAAATTCTTTAAAAGAAAAACTACTTGGAGTGTTGAAACATCTATACCATTTTAAACTGTAATCTGTAGCATTACAAGGTGGTTCTGGAATGAACCTTAAGTATTGCAAGTGTTTGGAATTCTAATTGTGTAAAGAATGTAAGAGATGGGAGTTAATTGCAAATTCAAGTTTGGCATGAGCCTTGATGATTAGTAGTCTTAGCCTAGCTGTTGAGTCCTAAAGGGCCCTAGTGTCAGTTCATTGTTTATTTTACATGTGGCTATGAAGTGTCTGACTGGACACCAGACTATTAATTCACCTGCCAAAAAGCATGACCCTTGTTCTCTGCAGGCTGTCTCACAGTATGGGGTCTGAGCATTGGCAAGCACAAACTCAATCAGCTGATTGCTCTCCTTAGTGTAGCTTCTGCAACTGGGCTGGTTTAGTTTAGTATGAGCAAGTAAATTATACTTGCAATATACAGTCTGTATGCAGGAAAGCTTTGCTTTCTGTTCTGCTGTGCAGTACTTAAGAACTGCAGGATGGTGTGAATGCTACAAGGGAATAATTACTTGGTGTGGCACTATGTATTCTGCAGGGTGATGGAGCCTAAAGGCAGCTCCTGTGCTCTAACCTCCAGCAAGGTGACCCACTCAGGACAGTGCCCTGGTTTCCTATGTGGATTTTGTACTCGTGTGCTTTGGAAGGATTTCCCACTGGACGTGACTTGCAGCCAAGATTTGTGCATGTCCTGTTCCTTTGTGTCCTGTTTGTTCATTTATGGCTACAGTTATGGCTTATGGCACTTGCTGACTCCAGGTATTCATTCCGGTTTAGGTGTAGACTGCAGGTAAAATGTCTTTGAGCTCTTTCTGGCTGCTGTTGCTTTACACATGTATAGAGAAAAATGTTTTGGTGTATTTTAATAGACTCAGCAGAAGAGATGTATCTCAAATGAGCTGTGAGATGGAATTTCTCACCTAGCCTTGAGATGGCCTCTTATTTTAGGGCTACCTAATTAATTGATCTTCTCTGGGTGGTTTCTGCTTTGCAGGATAGAAGAAATATATGCTGTTGTAGCAGGCAAATAAGGGATTTTGGTAGCTTCCCTGTCATTTAGTCTAGACAGCTCAGTAGTCTTCTATGCTGAACCCATTTCCAGTTTCCTTTTTGCTGGTTACTTCAACAGACAAATATTGATGTCATTGTGCAGGTGGCTGTTGGGCTGAGCATATTGTGTGAACTCAGACCTCAGACAATGAGTGGGGAAATTACTGGCCAAAGATGCTTTTCAGAGCTTGACTGTACTGGAGGGATGGGTGCCACCCTCTGGCAAGTGGTGATTTAGCACAAGACATGAGAATGCAAGACTTACGACAGTTTGCTGAGCATGTTTAGGTATATTTGTCAGGCTGTGGGTGAGAGGAGGGGCTGAATTTCAGGATAATGGTAGAGGCAAGAATCTTTTTGGCTTTTTTTGCATTAGGTCAGCTGCTGAGGTGCATAAACTGCTTCTTTCTATCTAAAAATCTCTATTATCTTAATTTTTACAGCTGATAGCTGCAGATGCTATTTGCAGATGTCTGTCAATCTCCACTCATTTAGTGAACTGTGGTGAAAAGCTGAAGTGTTCTAGCATAAGCTACCTAGTGAAGTTACATGGTGCTGTACTTGGGCAATTCCCTCTGAACATTTGCCCTTCTGCAGCTGAAGGTGTAAGTGTGATCTCTTACAAGCTCTCATTAAGTGTTCATTGCTCTGCTCTTGAAGATTTTAATCTTTTTTTTTTTAGTTCAGTCACAAGTGTTAGTTTAGAACTGTCACAGTGCCAAGTAATTTTCTTTCCAGGTTGAAAATAAAAAATTATGCACTTGTACTCATGAGACTGTCTGCCATCTGCTAGGAAGATTTCTAGCGTCCTGCATCACCTCTAAATTTCATAGCTCTTCTGGGCCACTGGTGCGTAAGGGCTGACTGATAGCCAAGTCCACTTCTGAGCAGCAGTTAAAGAATTATTGCCCTGTAGGAATTGTTCCAGGGAAAAATAACTTGTCTTGAAAACCTGTGGAGGTTTCTCTTGGCTGCTTTGCCAAGATGTGGGAGAAAGTACCAAGCTCTGTCTGCCTCTGCTTTTTCTTTGTATCGGCTTCTGTTGGATGAACTGTGCAACTGTACCAAGTGTATGATGCTGTCTTGTTTCTATAGAAAAAATGGCATCAAGTCTTAGTCTAGTAAGAGTCTTTCCTAAGACTGGAAGGAACATTTGGTGAATATGTTAGATAGTCTTCATCTTGGTGCTTGCTAGCTGCATGTGTCCTGTGAATGAGCTCAGCACAGAGATGCAAGCCTGTTTGATGTGGGGTTATGTTTTACACTAGTGATAGGAGAGCAGGGAATGAGGTTCTCATCCTTGACTCCTGTATCTCCCAGGATTCTCTCTGAACCTCATCTGTGAATTTCAATTTGCATATGAACTTTCTTCTGTGGCCCCCAAATTATCTCTTGGCCAAGAAGCAGCAAACATGGTGTAGCTGCAGAAGCCTGAATTGGCTCAGTGAGTACATGTGATGAGTACTTTAGCAGCTGGCCAGGCAGAGCAGACGACTGTTGTGCTCACATTGAGCCTTTACCACGCTGAAAGTGTTTGTTTAGACCTCACCAACAGGTCTGCTTATTCTTGTTGGTGTGTGGGAACTGAGGCTATTATCCCATCAAGCTTTGTTAAAATGACAGCTACCATCAGCTGTTCTTAATTCCATAGGAAAGTAGAACCAGAAAAACATATCACGGCTAGCTGGGATGAAAAACTGAGATTTGAACTACAGTGGGGGGAAAAAACATATTCAGGTGATGAAAGCCTATGGGAGGCTTTAGTTCAGATTGCTGGAAAACTGTCCAAACACATCATTTTATAGCTCACAATTAAATTGTTAGAGCTTGGTGAGATATATTTTTCTCTTATCTGCTTTTGTTCTTATTGTGCGTGGGACTTCAGTACTTTTGTTCAAGTACAAGGCAGTATCTTTAATTATAGGTCATATCTCATTGGTTTTGGGAAAGATACACTTGAAATTCATTCTCTTGTTTATCCAAAAGCTGGTTAATGTCTTCTGTCAGTCTGTGCCTGAAGTATCTTGGTCTCTTCCAGTCCTGCCAGCTTCACTATTCTGGGGGTGCTCAATATGGCTGTTCTCCAGACACTTCAGTGAACTAAATGGTAGGAAGTTCATATATTTTTAAGATGTTGAGAATTACCACGTAATGCTCAGTGGTAATTAAGTACATAAGCATTTTCACAGTTTTCCTTGGCAGAATGTGCCACTTACATGCGAAGTAGTAAGTTCAGGTTGTTAGACTGTGCTTTAGTATCCAACTGGCCATTTCTGCACCATTTGCTCAAAAACTGTCAATCCTGCTCACCTGGAAATAGTGTAAATGAGGGCACTAATTTGATACTCCTACACCTAAAGGAAAAATGAAAGGTATCTTTAATTTCACATGCAAATTTCTTGTAATTTTATGAGACTCTTAACAGTTGAGAAAAATTGTGTCTTCAGTGTCCAGATAAGGGCATGTGTAACATGTGCCGATAGGAAGCTCTGCACAGGGCAGTTTCCCAGAAGACTGAGGCTTGTCTCAGTGTTTTGTTCCTCTAAGTATAGGAACCATGAAGGGGTGAAAACTTACTTTCTGCCCAGTGGTTTGCTTGATAATGGATAGTGCTGTGCCTACTAGATAGCTGAGCTTTGCTTTCCCTGAGGCTAGTGCTTTGTAGATGACATTCCAGAATCTGCTTCCACAACTAGACGACCATTGCAATGTGCATGTGGTTCTCAGCTGGTAGGGACAGCAAACAAAATAATTCACCCAGTGAGGTGTATTTCTTGTATAGATGTTTGTAGACTAGTTTCTTCATGGATTTTGGAGGGGGGGGAGGGGGAGGGAAGAAGCAATGGCTTTCACCCAGAGTTGCTGGCGCACCAGAAGAAAAATGAGGGAAGAAGGCACTTAAAATGAGAACTACCTGTGGACTCATGAATAAGAGATGAAAATATGCTAACTTTGTTCCATCTACAGATAAATAGAGATCAAAAAAGTGAGGCAGGAAGAAATAAGGCTGACCTTAACACATGAGCAGGCAAGAAACATCTCTCAGAGACCATCAGTAAGAATACTGTCAAAGACTTGATAGAGGAAAATAAGTAATAAAGCAGAATTGGTTAAGCTGTGGGACTTCTGTCCTGTGCTGAGATTCAGCTCAGCATCTTGGAAGGGATACATTGCCACAGAAGCCATTAACAGATTTTCTGTTCACAGGTCCAATGCAGGTCTTTGAATGCTCTACCCTAATTCATGTCTGTGCAACAAATATTGTCAGTGCTGGAACAATACAGAAAGGAAACAAATGACAGCTGTGTGGAGGAGCTGTTGTGATAAGCTGGGCCTCTGGTGATCTGTTGAAACAGAATTGGAAGATTGCCCTGTAATACATTGTGGGCTGCGAAAATACCAAGACAGCAGCAAATTATGTTGTTGGCTTGAAAACATAAATACATACTTAGGAAGGATTAAAATCCATGTCACTGCTGGAGACAGGTTGTTTCCAGCTGATAGAACACATACTATGAAAGCTTATTAAGGGGCTAGGTGATAAAAGTCTAAGACAGATATCAAAGGTCTGCAGCAACAGATGCTGAAATGAGAATCTGGCAGGCTGTGCCTTTTGACACAGAGGTAAAACTTTCATTACTTTGACTGCAAATGATGGAACAGCAATTACCTCTTGACTGTAATTTGCTGTGGATTTTTTCAGATAGTAGTGTGTAAATATATGTTTGTTTTCCTGAGCACAGCCTCTGCACTCCAGCATGTTGAAAGCAACAACTCTTGTTATTTTAGTAGCATGTGACCGTACTATTTGGAAGTTTCAGTATGCAAAGGTAAAGGTCCTGTGTGAAACAGTTACTTTGAAAATATTCATGGCAAAGTACATGAAATGCTTTGAATATAGGGCTAAAAGTATAGGGCTTGGATTTTAGACTTTTTATTACGTTGCTTTCTGATATGCTTACTTTGTTTACACACATTGCCACAGTGTTTGACAGCCCCCATGGTTTTGTGGCTTTTATAGTAGTTCACTTTCTACTAATTAAATCTTCATATTGCCAATGCGTATGCTGTGCTAATAAAAGATTTGAAACCTAGATGATTTTTTATATGCAAAAATTTTTGAGAGTTTGCAAAGTCAAGTAGGGCATTCTACAAAGGCAGAACTACTAAGTTCATGTCTGAGTCACTGAGCAAATGGCTGCTGTGCTCTTCCTGACTGCTGTGAGACTATAAATCCTGTGCCAGAGGCAGAGATGGAAAGGAGGGAAGAATGGGATGAGGGACTTAATTTCACATCCCTAAAAGCTGTAGTTGCCACAGTTGGCTGATCAGAGACCTGTGATTAAAGTGCTAACTTTGCTGAGTTGCAGACCTGGTTTCTGTTTAAGCACTTTGAAACAGTGCTTTATGTTGCATGTTCTCTTGATGCTGAATGTGTAGGGACCATGGATTAATTTTATGCTTGACTGGGTGCTGTATTCCTTTGGAAGGACATGTGACTTTGCCTTCTACTGGCTATTGAGCTGCTCTTAGCTCTGGATGTTCATCACTAAAGGTGCAGTTGCTACAAGTTTAATTCTGGCGTAGTTGCTGTCAATCTGTTGGAAGCTGCCATTAATAGTATTTCCTGTTGCTACATTGTCATCATCTTGTGGCAGATGTCTTTGCCTATATGAAGCTTGGGATGCTAAAGAAGTCATGCTTTTATGGGGGGGGGGGTGAGGGAATGCTCAGCCTTCTTGGCTCTCTGCAGCTTGAATGAGGTCTTTATCCATAGCTCTCTAGTGCATCAATGCTGGCCCTGAGCTGTGCTGTCTTGGTGTTCTGAGGTCAAAACAACTGCTGTAAGTAGAGAACAGAATATGTTTTGGGGTTGTTGTGGTTTTTTTTTTTTTTTTTTCCCTGTGGTACCTAAGAGATATCTCAGTTTAGTGAGCAGGTTCCTCAGCCTGTGTGCAGCGCTAAACCTCACTCTCCTGTGTCCTGTCTAGCCCACAGCCGTGCACATACAGGAGTTCCTCACACTGCTGGCCGTGTGTCATACTGTTGTTCCTGAGAGACAAGGAAATACAATAATCTACCAGGCCTCCTCTCCAGGTTGGTTGTTGCTTTCTTTTTTGGGAGGGAAGGGAATGAATTGAAGGAGTGGAGGTAGATGGAAGGAAGGTCCATAAACCTCTAGGTCATTTCAAAGATCATTGATTTTAAAAGCAAAATGCCGCCCACGATGCTAGCAGTAGATCTGGCATCTTCTGTAATCAGTACACACTGGTTTTGAATGCTTCCTACAAAACCACATAGTCCATGATGTTTCTTTAGAGACAGGCTGGGATTAGGATCCCTTCCATGCTCATGAGACCAAGTACTCTTTCTGCAGGGGTGAAAGTAAAACATGTGAGTGTATAGAAAGAAATGATTTGTTTCTGCATGAGCAGTTACTTTATTGGCCTGACTACAAACTGTCTTTCTTGATCTAGTATCTGCTTCGAGTAAGATAGGAAGCTAGCAAGTGCTGAAACATGACACAATACAACCAAAACTTTCAGAGTCTTGGCATTATTCAGGCCTGCCTTTCACCCATATTTTTTTCATTTATTCAGACAGAGCTAGGTGAGGCCAGATTGGGGTATCTTGCTCTCCCTTGGATTTATCTCTGTTAGTGAAGATATTTCTGGAATTGCTCTAGTGGTGTACTGAGTGATGAAGCAGCCTCATTTCTTATTTAATGTCTTAATAGGATGTCTGAAAAGTAGGATAAAGAGCTCATACAAAGAAGTTCTGGTCAATGTGATGAGCTGTGAGGAGACTAAGGCAGCTGTAGAGACATGAGGGTTGCTTGAATTAGGCACTAAATCCACCTATATGATGGTTGTGCTTAATGATGCTTGCTCCTTAAGGAGGCTCTGTAATTATCTAGAGGAGGCACAGGTGTTGGCTCTGATTGCAGCTCTGTTATTTGAGCTCTTAATAACACTGCCCAGTTCAGTCTCTGGAAAACAGTGCTGTATTTCTATAGTACCTGAACTTAGTGCCTTCCCAGCAGAAAATGGATCAAACACATACTATAGGAATTTAAAAAAACAGAGCTTTGATCTTGCTTTCAGAACAGGTATTTCACCTTTTTCATGTGGAAAAGTATGACACCTCCACAAGAATAGGGTTCAATGCTTCAATAGTTACAGGATATCTTACACAGATTAAGTGCTAGGTTTGTGTAGTTGATATTGCATGGCCTTTGTAGGACTAAAGTGTTGAATGTTTTTATGGACGGTTGTGCAGAACTACTCTTAACATCCCTATGGATGGGACTCCACAGGAAAGGGGATTCTGTTTTGGCAATCTGCCATATTGAAAGTATGGGTTTTGGAGGCCTCTTTAATATACCAAGTTAAGTTCAAGCTTTTTTTGTTTTGTTTTGGCAGATGAAGGAGCATTAGTGAAAGGAGCAAAGAAGCTTGGTTATGTCTTCACAGGACGGACTCCCCACTCTGTTATCATCGATGCGGTAAGTGATGGACGTGCATGGCACAGACTGCCAAGCTCTTCCAGAGCATACAGGTGTCCTCTCTGGTCCCTGTGAGGGCCCTTTTCCAGGGCCTTTAGGATCCTACATGCAAAGGGCTTATGTTCACTGGGAAAAATTTGTCTTAATCTATTTGAAAATGCAAAGTCCATTGCCCCTCTATGTGGCATGGGCAATAGGAAGTTGCAGCCTTACATGGGAAATGACAGCAGCTGTGCCTGAAAAATATTTCCTTTGTCCAGGAAGCACAGATGGGAACACTCACATTAGAAGGAAATTAATGTGTCTGGGAGGTTTTCTGACTGTTATGTTTAATGCTGTTGTTCTAAATGTTTCATTTTTTTCTTCTGAGTAAGATCTGCAATAGAAGATGTAGCTGTGTATACAGGGATCTGTAGTTACTGGACTGCAGTTGGCACAGACAGCCTCAGACTCATGTGGCTACATTCAGACTCAAGTTGCAGTCTAAGCTAAAGTGGCTCCAGATTTACACAGATGCAGCTAGTAGGGTGCTTATTAAGAATAATGAATCTTTTTTGTCCTTCCCTTCAGGTATGTTCCCTTTCAAACTTCTTGGTACACTGCCAAGCTAAGCACTTGAAACATATCTTCTAGGACTTGTCACAAACTTTTTACAAATTCTCAAACTGCTCCTTAGTTGAAGGATGAATAGTGTCATCTAGAGCCACCTAAATGCTTCTCTTCTCTGCAGGAACAGCCAGGCCTGTCTGGCCTAGTTGTATACTCACAAAGCCAAGCTGGGGGCATTGTTAATCTATAGCCAGCAATAAAAGCTGTCATTCCCAGAGATTCCTGTCTCTCCTGATTGCCTGCATTAGTGGCAGCACGTAGAAAGTGGTTTGGAGCTGCTTTTTAATCTTGGGGATGTTGCTGAATTGATATGTGCCTTGGACAAGTCTATACTGCAATTAGATTTTACTGCTTCACTTTATTTAACTGCATGCTACCAATGCCACTGG
This sequence comes from Calcarius lapponicus, assembly GCA_039654755.1. NCBI lineage: Eukaryota > Metazoa > Chordata > Aves > Passeriformes > Fringillidae > Calcarius > Calcarius lapponicus. The sequence goes on along the minus strand of CM077462.1, from coordinate 46,199,570 downwards.
AGTTCTATGACTCTAACTCCTACTGCTCCCTCTGTGCGCTATACAATAGGAATGAACCATGTTTTAAAATATTTCTCCTGCTTCAGGTTGCTCCTGCTCAGCCCCAGCAGAGAGTTGCTGGTGATAACAGGAATTTCTCCTCAGCTAATATTTTTTTGGCCGCGAAAAATCTAACTCATATTTTTGTGATTTAAAATAAAAGAAATACTAATGGAGGTCAGTCAAAAGTTATTGTAATACTAAACCTGGAGGGCATGCTTATAATAATACAGCCTGTAATACGTCTCTTAATGGATGGCTGTTGAGAACTAAATATGCAGCTTAGCTTCCAGAGCACGCCCAATCAAAACGGACGTTAACTCCTTGTAATGGGGTAGCAGTAGTGAATGAAGGCTGCCACAATACAGGATGTTCAGTTAAGTATATTAAAAAGGGCTCTACAACCTTCAACCAGCGGAGGGAGCCATTGCCACATTTATTTACACTGGGATGTGTGCCAAAGGCACCTAAGCTCAGCTCGGGTGTTTGCACGTCTAAGAATTTATGTAGATTGCACTTAGAATAGTACACTCTTGTTTTCTTTTGTAGCTGGGGAAAGAGAAAACCTTTGAAATTCTTAATGTGCTGGAGTTTTCCAGGTAAGTTTTCCTCTAATATGTGAAATTCAAGGTAATAAGAAAACTCTTATTATAAAAAATGCTATTTAGAATAAAATGTTACAGCTGATACCGTAGAAAAGCAGAACTTCCTTAATGTTCTGTCCTCCCCCTTCATCTTATTTCTGATGTACTATGAATGAGTTATGATCTGGTGGCTATTGGCATCGCATCATTAAACTTTTTCCTGCCACTGCAGCTCTGTTCATTTATTGAGAAGTTGCTGGCCTGGAGGCATCTTGCTGTGACTCATAGAAATCCTGATTTGTCCCTTGTCTACTTCCAGAACATACTTTGAGATGGCACTTTTATAGTGCTTCTGCAAATTACTTTTTGAGTAGATGGAAACTGCACCTGGAAGTGCCTCTTCTTAAGAACCATGTCACCTGTGAAAATATAAACATTGCAAGCACTCCTAATTTTTCAGACTCATTAGGATGGGCATTGCTTGGGTAGCAAGAAGCTTTGTTGAACCCCCAAGTGACTGGAAGTAGCAAGGTGCTTTCTCTTTGTCAGTTGATAAAGTTACGTCAGTTTGGATGGTGCTAGTCAGTATACTTTTTTTCTGTTGCTGTTTTTTTTTTTTCTCTTGCTGGGGATTAAAACCTTGAACTCTTGTTCTCTCTGTCTTTGAGTTGGCTGGTTGTGCTCTAAAGGACTATGTAAAATAAAGGTAGGAATGGTTTGGGTAGGGGGCTTTTCTTGTGTCCCAACTTGCTTTCAAGATTATTCCTGAGTACTTCCCTCTTTCCAGTCAGAATGTAGCTATTTAAGTTACTTGTAGGAAGTATCTGAAAAGGCACTAGAAGACTCTTGGAAGGTTTGTGCCCAGTTGACCAGCACCCTGGTGTCTGTAGGCAGGAGTAGCTGCAGCTTGCAAGCAGCAGAAAAAAAGCTTAGTTCTCCTCAGTGTAGCACCTTCCCTCCTAACCACTGAGGGAGCTCTGTAATTAGTTTTTGAAAAGCACACAGAAGTTTCCCAGTGTCATTAGGATGTTGCAGAAATTCTGAGCACGGGTAACTGCTGCCCTTCCAACCCCTCTTCAGAAAGCCTCAGAAAGGAATTGTTTTTTGTCTGATGATACATGCCAAGAGCTTACTTTAGTACACATGGTTCTTGAGATGTGAAAAGTGACTACATTTCTCAAAGCAACCTCAAGAGGAGAAGGAAGATTGCTCTACGCTCTATTTGTACACATCGACAAAAACATAATGAGTCAGGAGGATGCTTCCAGGTTGGTCCTTTTGCTGAGGAAAAGATCTGTATGAAATCACATGTTCTTAGGGCTCCCTTGATGAGAGTTGATTTGTTTGCATTTGCCTCTTGGAAGTTGTGGGTTTTTTCCAGTGGCTCTTTTGAAGGAGAGATTGGTAAGTAAAACATCAAAATTTCTTAAAAAAAAGTATCCTTGCCTGCCTTCCTTTGTTAAATGTTGGTCTACACTCTGCTGCTGTCTGCATTTTTTTAAGATATGTGCCCAGCTTGACTGTTCTGTCCTTGCTCAGGGAGTCTGATTTCTCTATACTTAGTTCCAACTGTGTGGGTTTGATTAGATCAACATAAAGAATTGATAGAGGCCAAGAACTGATCTATATCATTATTGTTTTCTATGATGTTTTTGCTTTCTTTTAAGTTAGTAAGTTAAGTAACTGCTCTTGTAAGTGGATGGTTGTTTCAATGTCTGTTATGCCTGTCTAAAGATGTAATCAGCCTTAATGATTCCATTTCTAAAGTTCCCAAAGCAATTTTGCTTGAGGAATAAGGAAAAACTGCCACAGAATAATGAGAATAAATGTGAATCCCCATCTTTCAAGATCTATCTATGAAGTGCTTGCCAATGGGAGACATAGGGCTGAAGCTGGAGTTAGGCAATTTAATAGATCTCCTTGTGGTCAAGAGTTGTGGGATCTTAAGTTACTGCTGCTATATCCCATTTAATCTCAGATGCATGAAACACATCTGAGAAAATCTGCTGGCTAGAACAGGAATTAGTCTTTACCACTTTAACTAATGAAAGCAAATATTTTTATTTCAATAGCAACAGGAAGAGAATGTCAGTGATTGTTCGAACTCCGGCAGGACAGCTACGTCTCTACTGCAAAGGGGCTGTAAGTAATTATGCTGCCTAATGGAGAACACTGCCAGTTATTGTTTCAACAGCTGTGGCTGATGCTGAATTTCATGTCTCATACATAATACCTGTTGGCTTTCTGTTTAGGGCCAAGTGATTTAAGAGAGCTGTCATTCCTGCTCTGACTCCTTTTGCAGGCTGGAAGACTGCTAGGCTTTCTACTGCCCAGTTGAAATCCTGAAACTAATGGGAGCAGTCCCCTTACTGCAAAGCCAGGGCTTCACCCAGCTGGGCAGCAGAAGTTCAGGAGCTGGAGTAAATGCTGTTGTCTGAATTTATAACTAAAATTTGTTCTCAAGGGTTGGCTCTTGATCTGGCTTTCTTGCATCTCTGCACCTGCTGTTATTTGTCATCATGACTTGCACCATGTTGTGCTTCTGTCTTCACTGACAAGAGCAATAACTCAGCACAGTACAAAGGCTCCAAAACTAGCATTGTCCACAGCAAGAGAGTGGTTCTAATTTCAGTAGAAAACTATGGAGCTGGCTTTTTGCAACAGGGAAAAAATCTTTCTGACCTCTGTGAGGATCTTGTTTGCTTGAATTTGTCATGACATATAGGCCAGTGTTCACTGCTCTGTTGCTTCCATTTACCTCCCCTGATTTGATAAAGATGTGCTGGCTTCATTCTGGTGTGGTGGAAGTGAATGAAGCCTTCTGCCATTGTGTTGTAGTTCACAGTCCTGTGCCTAATAGGACCACACAGACTTGAAACTTGCTTGTGCATGCCGTGCCTGAGTTCACACCATTCTTTGGAGCGTGGCACTGAAAGGGATGGAGAACAGGAGAGTTTGTGGTACAAATTCTTGCTGTTTTCCATATGAACTGACCTAGGTGTACTAATGTGCTGCATCAGCCACTCATGTGAACTGTAAGTTAACTGAGTATTCTGCATGAACTCTTCCATGTTATGGTAGTCATCCTCTGTCCTGTTGCTTCCATAATAATTAGGTTTGTATGCCTGTCTCTAATCAGCTGTAGATGTAGGTCTGCTTAATTAGCTTAAGGGCAGATGTCTCAGTAGAGTTTCCATTATACATGTGTTTTTAGAACTTGTTCTGGTAGTTATAAATGAAATCCAGAGACTCTAATATGTAGATGATGCTATATTTTTATTTCAGCTGTTAATGGGGCCTTTTCAATTGTCCTTTAATTTACTGGTAAAGAAAGCTACTGCAGGAAGAAGGTTGTTTCTGAGAGAATGTTGTGGTAGAACATGATCAGTGTTTCTGCCTTTTTTTAAAAACATCAATAGGAACCGTTTCTGGAAAGGATTACAGGAAAGTCTGTTGCACAGGACTGCTATGTATAAACTGAATAAAATCAGACATTTGTGTTGTCTGAAAGTCAATATATTGGCTTGGTAGTTTATAGAGAAGTGTTCTATACTGCCCAGTAATGGGGACCTCTTTATGGAGACAGGGGAGGAGGGCAGAGTGTGCTTCTCTTCCCACTGTTTGTAGTGGATGCAGTCTCTCTGCCACTGGGCACGATCCAGATTACTCAAATCAGTCTCTAAACCCCAAATATATTGTAAGTACAGTTCTGTTTTTGATATTAGCAAGTCCATTCAGGTTGCTTCTCTTGAGCTTATAAACACACAAACGGCAACTTCGTATGTAGACTTACTCTGTTGTAATGAATTTGGTTTTACTAGGATAATGTAATTTTTGAGAGGCTTTCAAAAGATTCCCAGTATATGGAACAAACACTGTGCCATCTTGAATACTTCGCAACGGAAGGTAAGAGAAACAGCATGCCATGAGAATTCAGTTCATGAAATTATTTGCAGCATCTTCTGCATTGTCTAAGCTCTGTGGTGTCAACTAAGATGATTGTGAAGATAAATTAAGATGGGGTGTGTTATCAGCAAATTAACAGCTGTAGGTTGACTTCATCTGTAAGGAGGTTTTTGTCTGACTTCTGTGTGATTTCAGTAGGGAAGTGGAATTTGGAAGGAAAAGTGTTCTGTGTGTCCATGACGAAGGGAAAGGGCGTGAGTTGTATTGCCCAGAATAACTCAATTACATTGGAGTTGGGAGGTGTTTTTACCAGGGTAGAAGTTGGATACCAGCATCTTTTTATGAAGCAGAGTGATAACCTCAGTGGGCTGGGAAGCCTGCTAGACTGAGACATCAAAGATGATCTGAAATGTTCTGTAAGGTCTTTGACTCATGTAGCACGTCTGTTCACTGGGAAGTTGGCTTTGTTCTCTCTTCTGTGATAGCACAGGATACCCGAGTTATAGTAAAACCATGAACCGGTGCTTTTCTTCCAAAATCTGAAAATACCAGTCAGTTTTTAAAATAATTATTTTTTTTGCCTACTCCCAAAAGTTCCCAGTGCTGGAACTTTTGTATTTAATGGCACACACTCCTTTTTGATTGGTTTGTGACGGAAAAAGAAATTATTACTTCTCTACATTAACTTTTGCCAGTGGTCTAATAAATTGGTTTTCATACTTCATGGACCCTCTTCACTATATTGTGCAGGTGTAACTCCCATTATTTGTGTGAGTTATGTTGGTTACACTGAAAGAGAACACAGTCTTGCTAAAGGCAAGCACAGGCTGTGCAGGATGTTTGACTAAGTATTATCACCAATCACAGTATGTAGTCCGTTCTTTAATACAATGTTTTTAAAAGTACGTGAAAGGCAAGGTTGCTTTCATACTTAGCAAAAAGTTTTTGTCCAATGCTCTCTTGATCTGCACAACATTAGTAGCCAAAATGAACCAGATTTGTGGTTTACATTTGTGGAAATCCAAATGCTTAAAAAACATACAGGGAGATTTTGTGGAATCCAGAGTTTAACAGTGTGTGTTAGAAGCTTGTGTTGTTCCAGCTTGAGGGTTAGAATTTAGCATTCATTATGTATGAATGAATTGATGATACTCTATGTAATTTTACTGTGGCTAATGGCTGTCTTCTGTTTGGCAGGTCTGAGGACATTGTGCATTGCTTATGCTGATCTGTCAGAGAAGTCTTACAGAGAGTGGTTGAATGTCTACAATGAATCCAGTACGGTTCTGAAAGACAGAACTCAGAAGCTGGAGGAGTGCTATGAGATCATTGAAAAGGTAAAACATACTTTCTTGATGATCAGATGCAGGTTCCCTTACATGTGTATTTTCCAGTGGAATTTGGGTTTTGTACAATGAAATAAACTGTTAATTTCATTGATGAGAGACTGGAAAGGTGTTCTTAGGTAGTAACCTGTTCAGTCCACAGTTTTAATCTGTAAATCTGAGATGAATTTACAGATAAAAAAATTTCTACTTAAAACCCCTTTTCTCACACTTTTAAAATCTTCCTGTTTTCGTGTAAGGTTGTTGTAACTTGGCAAAGATAATATATGTAAATTGTTGTTGCGCCAAGTTCCCATATGCTAGGGTATGAAGAGATGTGTTCCTTTTCATACAGCAGTCAAATTCAAGGTTTTTTGAAGTCTGTTTCAGGCACAATGTAGGGCTTACCAAAACCTAGGGGCATGGGCTAAAAAAAGGATGAAAACCTGCGCTCTATGCAAATTGCAGAGCTCTTAATTTTAGAAGGGGAAGGTAGGTATCAGAGAACCTATTTGAAACATTAATCTTACAGTGAACAAAATGTTAAAGTGCCAACGCTAGAGGCCAGTGTTTCTCTGAACCTTGTTGGTCTTGCTGCTTTCAGAAGTGCTGGTAGTTACGCTCTTCACCTGCGCAGGTTCATGCCCTTCCCTCTTGCCCCAGGTATTTAATTTTATATCGTGGTTTCTTTAAAACATGTTTTGAATTTCAGTATCTTTTAAAATTAATATTAAAATATTGCTTAGGTTCTGGAGCACTGTTGTTTATTTAAGCTAGTTGGGGCAAATTGTAGAATTATAGAATGGCCTGGTTTGCAAGGGACCATAAAATCATGGAGTTCCAATCCCCTTGCTGTGGTCAGGGACACCCTTCACTAGACCAGGTTTCTAGAGCTCCATCCAACCTGGCCTTGAATATTTCCAGGGATGGGGCATCTGCAAAGACATTGAGACTAGGATGGGAGTTAACTTTCAGCAGGTAAGAGAAAGGCTCCAGGAACTCTTTCAGTAAGAGCTAAAGATTGGGTCTTCCTTTTCCAAGTCATGCCTGAAATGGTCTTTTGTGTTTATCGTGTGCCAGTAACAGTGTGGTTATCTCATCCTTGGTTCTGTAGGTTTGGGTAGCTCCTTTCGGCTTTCTGCTTCTTTCACTCTCATACTCTTCTGTTTTCACCAAGGAGAAAATGAACATGGCTTTTGCTGTACTTTAAAATGTGTTCTCAAGCTGTAGGTCGTTTTTGGTCATATACTTTCTGCCTTTTTCACAATTTAGAATCTTGTTTAAGAAAACAGGGAACCCATGAGTGGTTGTAGAATTGGAGTTAGGATCTATCCCCTGTATGCCTTCCTGTTAATGTTTGCTTGCTGGTCATGCCAAGAAGCAGGCCTAGAGATAAACTGGCATTCATAAACTTCAGCAGGTGCAGTGGTAACTCCCCTGCTCAGTAGCTCAGCCATGCTGATCCCTGTGCTGTCATGTGTAACTTCTTAACAAGTGATTTTGGGAAGAAAGACCATCTGCAATTGTGCACTTGGATTATGTTTGTAACCTTCAAATGATGCTAGCATTAACAGAGCTGTTATTTTGTTGAGAGGCTGTGGAGTACTGAGGCTTAGTGACTTGCATGAGTCAATTCTGCCACCTTTGCCAGCTGAATCTCTCATAGCAAAAATGAAGCTCGGTCAAGGCCTGTAACTAATGTCAGCTTACACGCTGTATGGATAGCCATTTGCCCTACTGTTCTTTAGGTATGCTTAGGTTCATTCAAGTGGGAGCTCCTTTTAATACTCTCTCCATGGAATCATGGAAAGGTTTGGGTTGGAAGGGGCCTTTCAAGATCATATCCTTGTACCCCTGCCTCCCAGCCGTGGATGGGGAAGCATTTCACTAGATCACAATACTCAAATCTCAGTCCAGCCTCAGTCCTTCCAGGGATGGGTCCACCACTTCTGTGGGCAAACCTGTTCCAGTGTCTGACCACTCTCATCATAAATAAGTCACTTCTTTATGCCTGGACTAAATATACCCTCTGTCAGTATAAAACCATCACCCCTTGTCCTGCCTCTGCTGGCCTTTGTAAGCAGTCTTTATGAATTTTTCCTATAAGCCCACTTTTTATATAGAAAGGTCATGGTAAGATCACACTGAAGCCTCATCATTCCCAGGCTGAGCAACAGAACTTGTACTCATTCCGTTCATTTATCTTCATTTCTGTTGAATAATTTTAGTCCCTACAAAGAATAGAAAATGCTACCTTTTTCTGTGCAATTTTTAAAATGATACAGTGTACCTAAATTTATTATCAATTTGTTTTAAGTTGAGCATCTTTGCATATGTAAGGAATCATTGAAATGCTTTTAGAGGTAAAATCTGAGTAGGCTGTACCTTTTGACAAGGTTTATTTCTTAGGTATTTTTGCTTGTCTTTTTTTTTTTTTTTTTTTACTGTAATGTAGCCAAATCTCCTCAAGCAATTGTTTTAGAATTACCTGAGAATACAGCTAACTCTATAGTATTAAATGCACTGTATGAAATATGTATTTCTGGCAGACATCTGCATGTTGATTAGAGATACTTGGATTGATTAATGTTCATACCACTTGTATTACACAAATGTAGTGATTAGATCCATAAATAGTTGCAGTAATTTTTGCTTTGAGTGATTGTATCCAGTCTGTATGTACATTTTATAGGCGGAAATTAGTTTAAATGATGTGATGCCAAATAATTTTTGGTTTGTGAGCTTAAATATATAAACTGACTACTCATCATGTTGCTATGGTGATTAGTGAATGGTCTAGTATACGTGTTCATGTATAGGCTAACTTTGGTTTTTATAACTTCAATCAATTATTCTTGAAATGTTGCCATCTTTTTGATTAAAAACACTCTGTTTCATTCTGTACCTCTTGAAATTGTGAATTGTATGAAGAGGAAGTAGAATAGCCACACTACAAACTTACTGTATATTGCTTGTCAAAGTGCAATATTAACAGTGAGATGCAACATGCTGTCTTAATTCCTTTTTTGAGTATATGCCAGAGATTTATCTTCAAAGAATTTGAGTGTTTGTTTTCTTTTTTTTCCTCCAGGATTTGCTGCTTCTTGGAGCTACAGCCATTGAAGACCGTCTGCAAGCAGGTGTTCCAGAAAACAATAGCCACACTAATAAAAGCAGAAATTAAGATATGGATTCTGACAGGTGACAAACAGGAAACAGCTCTCAATATAGGTATCCATCATTCTGGTTACTCTGAATTTTGTCTGGAATGTAGCAGGTCACATGCAAGATGTGCTGAGTGTGTTTTTTAAATAGAATTGGGCCTGCTGTTATAGAATGGTTCCTTGGCAGCAGGGCACAGCGTTGGAGAAGGGATTTGTAGTGAAGTCTTTGCTATTTGTGTCAGGCTATATTCTTTTTTTTTATTATTATTGTTGTTTTGAGGCAGAAGGGGACCCATCTGCTCTTGGTTAAATGCAGTTCTAATTGAATGAATATATGTTAAATTTGCTTTCTGGTGGTAACAGGAGAACCCTACCAGACTAATGTTTCAGAAATGGTTTTAGAGCCTTTTTTTTTTTTCTTTTCTTACTGACTGCCTTTGAATCAAGTTTGGGCTACAATGGGAAATATGATAATGCAAAGCATATATAGTTTACAGCATCTTCCAAACCATGTCTGTGAACATAAGTGGATTTATTCAAGCTTAAATAACTGACCTTGCTGTCCTCTTACAGCACATCTATTAGTATACAGTAAAGACTCGGTAAAGGGACATATCCTGATGTAGGCACACCCCTTGTCATGCCACACCTCCCCTCCCACATGTCCCATCTTTGGCAATAGAATGCCATGATGCTCTTGTGTTTGATCATTTTTCTCCCTATCACTCCTAAGTCTGGCCAGGGAGGGGGGGAGATGGAGTTGCACTCTTGTCATCTGACATGTCACCTAAGAAAGTTCAGTTAAAGAGCATTTTAGGTTCTTCCTGGAATAGCCTGAAATACACCCAGACCTGTCTGTGTGCAGTTCTAAATGTAAAACTGGTCGCATTATTCATGTAATTAGGGAGTCTTAAAGTCAATATGAGCTCAAAAAGACTGAATAAATAGCTGCTTTAGCAGAAGGCAACATATGCTGTTAGGGTTCCACAAGTGCATTTAGATTTGCAGATTGGTCTGTTTAGATGTACAGGTGTAGGTTAAAAGGAACTTTAACAACATAGGTTGCATTCTCAAACTCATTCAAGATTCTCTATCAATGATGCTCTGTAAATGAACTTAAATTATTTTCAGGAAAGTTTTGGGCGTTTGCACTTTTTTTTGGGTCTGGTATGTTTTGTGTCTTTTTAAACTTCTGTTTTGGTTGACTCAGTGAAATTTCATTATGCAATCTGCTTGACTGACTAGAGTTTTTGTGTGTTTCAAATTAAATTTCATGTATCTTCATATGTTGAAGGTGGTACCAAGAGGTGGAATAACTTGCTGAACTGATACAGCTCTAGTAGAAATACAGTGGATAGCCTAGGTAGACAATTTGTTTAAAGGGTAGTTATCTGGTTTGGATCACAATCTGCAGATTTTCCTTTCTTTACAAGCAGTAGATAACTTCAGAAAGGAAACACTATCTTTTGACTAATTAAATGAATGTAGCTACACATTTTGATCTAAGTACCTGAAATAAGTTGATCCATTAACCAACAGCAGCTATTTGAACATCAGTAAATGAGCTTATTCTGAAGACTGTGAAGGAGACTAACTTCCAGCTTTCTCTAAAACTGTTGGTTTGTTGTTTCTTTTAGTATAGCAACTTGAGAATAATAATCTTGCTTAAAACTTCTAAATTATCCTTTAGTTTAGGTACAGTTTGGTAGTAAAACTCTTAACTTAATTAGCTTCATGTTCAAGTTGGCTTGAAAGTATAAACATGTGGCACTCTTCCAGTTTTTGTGTGTAATCCAACAAAACTGTAATAAACCTTCAACTTAAAACCCAATCCACGTGTGCACTAGATGTTTCAGGCATAAATATGCTATCTGGGGAGTAAAAAGTGTTTTCACTTTCTCATTGTGTTTGGGGATTATGCTTATTGACTCTTGCTTGCTGTACGGAGGTGCATGTGCATTGAGGGATATTTCAGCTCTTAGCAGCTCTGTCAAGGAGCTGGAGTACTTTGTTCTTCCATCTTCCTCTTGATTCTTTGGTTTTCAAAATTTGCGTGTCTTTGTCTCTGGATTACATTCTTGACTTCTCTGGAGAGTAATGGTTGACCTTTTGTGGGGTGGCTGTATGCCTTTCACTCAGACAGGGGCTAGTCAGTAATTCTGCATGATAGGCTTTAATACTGATCAGTCATTTGAACTCTAGCTCTTGAAATGGGACTTCCAGGTAGAGAAGTATCTTTAAGCATGACCTGCAAACAACTTTAGAAGGCTTAACTGTGTTCTTGCAGCTTCATCCTTTTTGTCAACCTACAGACTCTGGATCATCTTTGCCTTTCAGTGAGACAAAACCACCCATAATAGATTTCTATTTGCCATCATCCTTGCGCTCAACAGAACACCAGAACTGCTGTATTTCCAGCCAGTAACTTCCCTAGGAAGAGACTTGTTTTCTGGCAATGGGAGTATAGTGTTAACTCAAGTGTGTCCCTCCCTGAACCATGAATCAGTCCCTATAGTTGAGCTGAATGCCCTTACCTAGGGTGTGCATTGATAGCTGCCTGCAAGCACTGCCTTATGGTTGTTTGGGTTTGAAGTTGAAAAGAAGGACCTTTTGAAGATACAGTCCTCCTGCTCCCTGATAGGGATGTCTTTCATAAATCAGGTTGCTTAAAGCTCCATCCAACCTGGCCTTGAACACTTCCAGGGATGGGGCGTCCATAATTTCTCTGGGCAACCTGTTCCAGTCCTGCTACCCCCCCATCATAATAAATGTCTTCTTTATGTCCAGTCTAAACCTACCCTCTTCCAGTTTGAAATGACTGGCCCTTGACCTGCCACTACAGGCCTTGGTAAAAAGTCTTTCTCAGTCTTTGTTGTAATTCCCTTTTGAATTACAAAAGAGATGATTTTTGGTCTCTCCAGAACCTTCCCTTCTCCTGGTTAAACAACCCCAGCTCTCAGCCTGTTTTCATAGGAGAGATGTTCCAGCCCTCTGATTCCTTTTGTGGCCCTCTTCTGTATTCCCTCTAACAGGTTCACATCTATCTTGTGCTGGGGGCCCCAGGGCTGGATATGATACTCCAGGTGGAGTCATGCAACTTTTCATCACTTAGGTGCTTCTCAGTAGGGCTGCTTTCAGTCTGTACATCCCCTAGTCTGTCCTGATGGATTTTTATGGTTGTTGCAGTACAGGTGCAGGACCTTGCTCTTGGCTCTGTGGAATTTGGTTAGATTCTCACAGGCCTACGCCTCAAGCAGATCGAAGTCCCTCTGGCTGGCATCACTTCTCTCCAGTGTTATTTAGGTGCGCATTCAGCTTCATGTTTTCTCAAGGCTTGCTGAGGGTGTACTTGATCCCTGTCTGTCCCTGGTGTAGATAGCAAAGGACCAGTCTCAGGACTGGTCTGAGGGCCACTACTCATTACTGGTTTTCATGTGAGTGTGAAACCATTGACTGTAACACTCTGGATGCAGGGATCCAGCTGATTCTCTACCCATCTAACAGTGCATCTATCGGACCCCTGTCTTTCCAGCTCAGAGATAAGACCACTTCTTGGTTAACTGTGTTTTGTTTTAGTTCAGGAGACAAGCCATGCCAGCACACTTGCCTGTATCACTATGCAGAGTTTGAACAGGGCATTTGTGTCCTCTCTAAACACAGAGGATAATCATTCTTCCCTCATATGCTGGATTCTGTATGCCTGCAGTATGAATGTGCCTGTGGGCTATGATCTTGAACTCTAGTTCAAGTAATCTTTCTCCCAGGACACTTAAAGGAAAATAAGTCCCAGAAGCACCTGATTCATCTGCTTCATGGACTTTTAGTTGGACTTTTAAATTAAAGAGCTAGATATCAACTTACAGGTGTGGGTTGACATTTTATACCTGGCTTTGAACCAGCAGTTGATCTTATTTTACTCAGAAGCATTGAAAAAAAATACTTATCTTAGAGTGCATTTTTGCTTGCCATGCTAGTATTGCCAGTAATAACTATTACAAAACCATTATAAAACTTTAGACATTTCTAGTAATACTTTAAAGTTACTACTTGGACTCCTACAGTTGCCAGCTACTTTGCTAGATTTTAACATCATCTTAGTCCTGAAATTGTACATAATATATAGATCACCTATAAACCCTTGTTAGGGTTGACTTATATTCTCCTATTCCAATCTTGATCTTTCTGTTTGATGTGATGGTAAGGTGCACAATAGCTTCAGTTGCAGGATAAGTTGTTCTAAGTCACTGATTTCCAAGATGCACAGCAGAGCAAGTGTTTTCCACAGCATTTTTTTTCTTCCAGCTTGACTTTTAGAATGGCATCTTGCTCATTTTGGAAGAGGTAAAGTGAAGCAGTGAGCAGTGGTTTAGAAATTACAGGTCACTATTGCAGCTGCTGTTCTAATCAAATGCTACTAGAAAATCCTTTTGAATAAGTTATGCTGAATTTGTAACAGCCTACTGCACAGGACTGCTTTAGCCTAGGGAAAGAACAACACTGTTGTGGAGGGAAGTACTTAAATTTGTAATATTCTCTTTTTCTCAATAAATATAAGGAAGCATTTTTTAGCCTGAAACTAACTTTTAAAAATGGCAAACTGACTTGAGAAAAAAGTCAGTGTTTTTCCTGTAACTGTTGGAAGTTTTCTACTACTGTTGAACATTTGATCAGAGGCTGTCTGCAAAGCTTTTGTGTTGTAGGCTGCACATCATTAGAATATATTTCAACCTTTTCCCAACAGGTGTGAGTTCAGTGTTGTACTGTATTGTTATCTGAAGCAGAAATTAAACCTAGGCTTGTTAACATGTATTAGTAAGGTTGCACTTGATATTCATAGTCCACACAACTGTGAAAATGGAGGAGAAACTGAACTTCTGCAGGTAATCAAACCTGCTGCCTGAGAGTGCCTGGCTATGATACAAGCATGTCTTTCTCAAAGGAAGAAAAGGGATTTACTTTCTTTACAGAAGTCACACATGCAGACATGTTAACCCTGGATTATATCTACAAAACTTGCCCAATTATAAAAACTCTGTAGCCTGAGGAAATGATTTGCATTGCAGTTGATGACCCAGTATGGCCTTTCTAAGGAACCAAGAATCCCACAGATGATTTCATGCCTCAGTTGTTCTCTTGCTGTTGTAAGATATGGAAAAAGGCATTTCATCTTTTTATGGTGACTTTGGTGTTCAGCTTTTGAATCTGTCAGTGGTTCTTTACTGGGACATTACTCTTATACCGCAATACCCTCCGGCCTCCATTTAAGAAAAGTAAGAGTCTTCCCAAGACCCCATTTTATTTGATAGCCATTTTTAAACTGCTGTAATTAATTTCTGTTAAAAAATAGAAATAAAAAATACTTGTATTGAATTTCCCTTTCCCGTGTAGCTTATATGAGCAATAAAAAGTGTGTGCTTCAAATAAATTAATTCTCTGCTATTTTATGAAGCTGACATCACTATGCCAATCCCAAGTGAACTTGCATGAGCTTTTAGGATAACATAGTGGGGTCACTCTGATGCAAGTTGGCATTTGTCTCTTGCTGTTAATATGAGCAGAATTAACCTGTTTATTTTGTAAATGATTAAACTTCTATAAAAAAAGAGTCTTGAGAGTTTTTGTTTTGGCTTTTGGTGTGCTGGGAGATGTACAGAATTGTCTTCTGGGTGCTCTCGTTCTTTCATGTCCCAGTCCCACACCAAGAATAATGCAGTCCAATTACCTCGTGTCTATAGGAGTTGGTAGGGGTTCTGTGAGTGTGATTGACCTGTACTTCTTGATGAAGGAGCTCAGAACCTACCACACTGAACACTCAGGAGTAAAAAATGCTCATGTAAGCTTTGTGTGGGCTAAGGAGACTGAGTAGCATCAACTGCAAACGTGTGCACTTCCAGTAATCTGCCATACACGTAACCGTGCATTCAGATCCGTTCCTGTAATGTGCTGAAGGCAAACCTGCCTTCTTGTAGACTTGGAAAAAAAAATGATGTGGGGCTGTAGGCTATATTTATAGCATCCAGTTCACACAGGGTTTTGTGTAATTAAAACATCTCAAGTGATGTATTTGAAAATGCAGATAGAATGCAGTCCATGTTTCTAGTAAATCTGTCATGTTGGAGTGTGTCCTGTACACCAAAGTTTCCAGCAGTCTGCCTGACAGGAGTAACTGCTCAAAAAAATAGTCATTTGACCTATAGATGCTTATCTTAAGGTTGAACTTGAACCTTAAATAGCCTTCCAAAAAGTAAGTCTTTGTGTTTTATTGTCTTTTTTTTTTTTCTCTCTTGCAGGGTACTCTTGCAGACTTATTTCACAGAGTATGTCTCTCATCCTGGTCAATGAAGACTCACTAGATGTAAGTAAGCAAATTCTGATGTAATTCTTGACAGAGGGAGGTGTTGCTAACAAGATGGCAAGTTGTCAGGCTTTCACATTAAGTTTCTCTTAAGACAAACAGCTCATGATAAAACACAGGTGTATTGTGTAAAGTGTACTCCAGAAGTCTTCAGTCACAAACTGTGGAAATCAATCTCAAGTGTCAGAATGAGCAGCTTCTTAGGTGCATGGGCTTGATTCTGCTGCAAACTGGAAAAATCTACAGCATGCCATCAGGAATATGGTTAAGTTTTGAGGTATAAATATAGGAGTAACATTTGAAGAAAACTTGTTTTTTTGTTTTTCTTCTGTCTTCATTATTGCATGGAAAAGCTCTAACCACACCTGCATTGTGAGCTTGTCTATGTACAGTAGCTTTTGAGATCTAAAATCAAAAATGTTCTGCAAATGGTTGCTATGCTCTGTATCTATATGCCAAAATTAAATAGAAAAATCATATATTTGTACGTGAATCTTCCCAGGAGGTAGCTTTCCATTTTGTGTGTTTCAATGTCCATATCAGTATTGGACATCACTTCAATATCTGATTTCTATTAGAGATATTTGTAGGATAGATAAAAGTATACAGATGCTGTAGCAGGCAGCATCTGAAATTTGCATTTGGAATTGGCAGGTTGGGATTGGGTGGGAAATGCAAAGCCTTGGAGTACCAGAGGCGTTACTGGATATCTGCAAATCTGGTTGAAGAGGGTATTTCTGCTGTGCCAAAATTATCACCAGCTAAGTGTAATTTTCCAATTGCCTTGATGTGATCCCAACAACTTTGTGTGTAGAAAACTTTGGTTACAGAATCCAGCCGTAGACAGTACTGGAAATTTGTCAGTAAACATAAAAACTAGTGGAAGCTTTCAGAGCATGAACTTGCACCCCCATCGTGTTTACCTGTGACACCAAGCTGTGTGTGGTGCAGTCAGCACACTGGAGAGAAGGGATACCATCCAGAGGCAAGGCATCTGGACAGGCTTGAGAGGTGGGCCCATGTGAACTTCATAAAGTTCACCAAGGCCAAATTCAAGGTGCTAAACTTGGGTTGGGGCAGTCTCAAGCATGGGTCCAGGGAGGAGAATGGATTGAGAGCAGCCCTGAGTAAAAAGACTTGTGGCTGTTTGGACAAAAAGCTCCATATGACGCAGCAATGTGCACTCACAGCTAAGAGGGCCAAAGGCATCTTGGGCTGCATCCAAAGAATCACAGCTAGCAGGTTGAGGGAGATGGTTTTCCCCTCTGCTCTCATAAGACCTGACCTGGAGTGCTGTGTTCAGCTCTGGTGCTCCCAAGGCAAGAAACATGTGGACCTCCTGGAAGGAGTCCAGAGGAGGGCCGCTAAGGTGGCCAGAGGTCTGAAGCACCTCTGCTAAGAAGACAGGCTGAGAGATTTGGGGCTGTTCAGCCTGGCGAAGAGAAGGATTTGGAGAGACCTTATAGCACCTTGCAGAGTATCCAAAGGAGACCTACAAGGAAGCTAGAGGGGGACAGTTTACAAGGGCATGTAGTGATAAGACAAGGGGGAGTGGCCTTAAGGTGCAAGAGGGCAGGTTTAGATGTTACCAAGGAATTCTTTGCTGTGAGGGTGGTGAGACACTGGAACAGGTTGCCCAGAGAGGCTGTGGACTCCCTATCCCTGGAGGTGTTCAGGACTGGGCTGGATGGGGCTTTAAGCAACCTGGTCAAGTGGAAGGTGTCCCTGCCCATGGCAGAGTGGTTAAAGTGACATTATCTTTAAGGTCCATTTCAACTCTTAAGTTTTCTATGGTTCTATGGAAGAAAAAGAAAACAATGAAATGGAGAACCATGGCATGTGAGATGAGAAGAGAAACCACTTAAGTAGTGGATGGCCTTCAAGTGAAGAAAATGTTACCATATGATACCTCATGAGTATTGAAGGTGACTGATACTTTAGCTCAGATCACCTGCATTTTTTTCTAAAGCATGAGTACAAACTTGTGGAGCTTCTGAACTGGTACGTCAGAAATGCTTTGTATTAATCTTGCTTTCCATCTAAATTAAGTCTATGAGTTTTCTCTAAAGCGCTCTTACTGCCATTTTTAATGTAGAATTGGATTTTATAGACATTTAACTTATGTTTTGTTAATACAAAACTTATGTTTTGTTAATAATTGCCTCTAGTTGTTTCACTCTAAGGTGTCTTTAAGTACTTTTGCAAATTTTTCAATGTGGGATCTCCACAGTAATATTTATTTTGTGTTGCACCCCTGTCAGAAATTTTGACTTCTGTTCAACTGAGCCTGAAATTGAAGGTTCTCACACTGAAATTCTGTAGCATTATATTTAATATATTCCACCTTTGAAATCTATTAATACTAAAAATGAGTTTTTACAAGATCCAAGTTGAGCTTAGAGCTTTTAAATATTGATACACTTCCCCCTTTGTGCAGTCCCTGTGTGACTTTTCCCTCCCACTTCTGCTCCTTGGCATGCAGCTGTAGGTGAGATGTGATCGAACAACTGTCTTTGCTTGGTCTTCAGAGATAAGTTTTTTTCTAAATCATGCACTTCAGGGGAAAAATCAATCATTTCTGTTCTCTTCAGGGAACTCCTGGAAATAGAAAAGACTAATCCCTAGCTTGATTCAGCTGAATTCTTGAAACTTAGCATAATAACCTGCAAATGTCTATCCCTTATAGACTTTACCACATGCATACATATACTCCCTTGTTTTTTCTTTTCCTAATAAAGCTTTTTGAAATGAGAATATTTTGAGCATGAGATTTACTTTGAGTGTAATTCTTGGACTCAGTTTCTGTTTAATTAAATTGGAACACCATAAAGTCTTATTGTGCAGCTCTTAACCTGGAAAAATTTCTTTCATTGGCATCTTGGAGAATTTTGAGTTGTGGGAGCAGTAAATAGGGTACCTGAAGAAGGGAAGTTGGATGACCCGAGAGGCCTTGGCTGAAAAACATCTAATGAGAGAGTGGATATTACAGCCAAGGAATGTTGTGTGTGTTCCTACCCATAAATCCTGGGTAGGAAAAAGAAAAGCTGGGAATTGTATCAGTTGTTTATCACATGGGATTGTATTTAACAGTTATGGAGGGATAACATTGGAGGGATCCACTTCTGAAGCTGTGGATAGTACTTATTGCTGTAAAGCAATCCTGTTGATGTAAAGGGAGCTGTGAGTGTGTTCTACAGAACTTATGTGCCAGGAGTGACAGTCCTGGGTTATACACAGATGTGTGAGTAAAAGCAAAAGGATATTCCTGTGTAAGAACCCTCAATGCTGGTGTGTCTTGATAAGATATGCCTGAAAGTGTAAGCAGAAGCTGGCCTTCCTTGATTTTCCACTTGTTCACGTATACCTTTTGCATGTTTGGGATGTACCTGTTTGTGCCACCATGGTGTTTGTAGTATTCCTTAAAAACAAGCATGGTTTCACAGTGGAATTTGTCATCTGTTGTCAATGTCTAGACTTCCCAAATAGCCTTAGTATCCACAGGGAAGCGGATATATAAAACATACGGTTATGTTTTATATTCTGGCAGTGAAGAGTGAGGACCTGGAAAACTTGCTTATTTTGTTGCTAGTTTATTTTAGCTATTCTGTAGGGTAACATTACTGTCAAGGTTCTAGAAGGATCTGTTAACCTTGAGAATATTAGATTTATCCAATGACTTTCATGATCTTTGTTCTTAATTGGCACATTTCCTTCCCATACTTCTTAAGAGTTAAAAAATTAAGGAGATCTTTGACAGGCATCATTATCCATTGTATTTAAATACTGATGCACCTGTTGTTGATCTGATCTGATGTTGTCTGGGAATCATGAATCTCTTGAGAAGTAAAGCTCTGACCTGGTCATTGGACTTAGCTATCTGCTAGAAATAGCAGGTTTTGTTGGGTTATTGTCTAAAACTTTTTCTAATAACCATTGAGAACTCAGCCTGTCTAAGGGAGAGCAACATGAGCAGAAGGCCATTAAAAGTAAATTGTTTATCAGCACATTTGTATTTGAGCAAAGAGTATGGTTCCAGTAGTGTCCTCTGTATTAAACTTATCAGAAAGATTTTCATGCATTATGACTTACATAGAAAGGCTTACCTTCACCTACAGAATTTCTTCAGCATGTGCACTGTGTGAGTTTTTTATGTAAATCTGTGTTTCAAACTCTCAAGCACAAGTACAGATTTTGAACGTGTTGCTTTTTGGGATCCTGATTCTCTTGCAGAAGAAGGAATGTCTGTGCCTGGTCAGTGATGTCATGCTGATGACTCCCAAAGAATGGGCCTAAAGATACTGTTAGCTTTTCAGACTAAAGCAAAAGTTACCTTAAACTCCAGATGCTCCAAAGCATTGGTATCGTGTATGCTTCAGCTGTACTAACAGATAAGAAGGTATGCAGGTACTTCTGGGAAGACAAGAGCAAGCCTGGTACTGCTAATGCCATGTAGGTGCTTTGATGGTTGCATCTTGGGTGTCGCACTAGAGAGGAGGCTGGGGCTTTTATCTCCCCTGCTGTCACCTGCCCATGTGCATTCAGACAAAGTTAATATTCTGGAAAACTGGTCAAAACTCAGTTTGACCCAGGGATCTGCTCCCTTCAGAGGGGCATCTGCAACAGTTCTCTAGTGCCTTGTGGCTAGTAAGTTACTCCAGTCTCCACTCAGCCTGGAATTGTAATCAGCTCTTCTGTCTACCACTGGGGATTTGCAAAGGAAGCTAATTAGGAAAACTAGGGAAAGAATATGTTTTCTATTGTACAAAGCTTTTACTATTGCTCAAATTTCTGTTTTTCTTAGTCTAGAAATACACATCGAGCTAATAACTAGTTACATAAGGAACAGAGTCTAGTAATCAGATAAGCCTTCAAAAATGTTAGATAGAAGGATTTTAGTGGTTTTTTTGTTTGTTTTTGAGGAACAAATAGGATCTTTCATAACTCCAGGTATTTGCTAATCTGCATAGAAGGTTAATTGTATGGATGTGGAAAATATACAGCTCTTTGTGTGAAAAGCTGCTTTGATTTGTGTGTACTATGTAGAATTATAAATGAAAGAATATAGGTGTTACCTAGACCTGTAGGTTTAAGTACACACAGGACTGTGTAACTTAAGTATTAGATTACCACTTTTTCAGGAAGTAATACTAATAGGTTTGAGCTGTGAGTGGTGAATGAGTTGGGCTGGTATTTTTGTTTCATCCTGCTTTTCACTTTTCAGAATTCATTAATGACTGTTCTTGCTTATCTGTGCCTCTGCTTTTTCTGTTAGTGTTTTCTGGCACTGTGATAGTTGGTTTGGATGAAGTGGGGGTACTTGGACCTGAAGGAATGCAAGGACCCTTAGGAGTGCTAAGAAAAAGTTACTAAATAACTCTTCTTTCTATAAGTGGAAACTGGGATGGGAAGGCTGGGGAATGCTTTTAAAAAACACAAATAGGCTGTTTTCAAAGTTACTTTTCCTTTCATATTTTAAGTTGTAATAGTGGTCATTTCTGACAAGAGCTGATTTTAGGCAGCTGGTATTTAGCAGATGTGGGCTAATGCCTTGGCCATGCTATAGGACAGAATAGATCATATTACATACAAATAGAAAGGAAGAGTGTGTTCCCTGAATTCCAGCTAAAATTTGCTGTCTCCTTTGTAAGAGTTCTCATATGTTATTAGAGGCAAATTACTGGAAACAAACACTATGTCTCTTAAAATTGCTAATGATCTTCACATATGTGAGGGCTTATATCGAGAGATGATCACAGAGTATTATCCAGATTTATTTTCTGTTGTGTGTGTAACAATAGAAGGATGGCTTTGGATGGTGAGGGAAGTATCTGTTAGCTTTGAAGATGGGATTCTCTGCAGCATACTGATGTGCTTATTTCTGTTAAGCACAAGATACCATGAAAACATAAGGATGTCTAATCAAGTGTTAAACAATTTTTTTAATGAGACACTACCCATGAAATGTGGGTTTTTCTGATATTAAAGCATGATGGTGCATTTTTAGGGGAAAAAGATGAAGCTGGTGTCTGATGTATTGATGAATTATGAATACTAACCCTCTTGATTGACGTGGTTAATACTGCACGTCTGTAGGAAGAGTTCAGACTTGTCTTTTGTATTGAAGGGCAAGAACTAAACAGTCCTTTCTTCTTCAAGATACTTTCCTATCTGATCATCTGCTTTCATTGGAGGGATTCCTTGCTCATGCAAGTTTGTCTGGGGGTTTTAAGAATAAGCAGTCTTCCTTTCTTGGTGTGGAGCCAGCCTAAAGCAATAGGATTTATTAATCTGCAGTGCTAACTTAATGAGGATAGTAGAGAACTAACTTCTTCAGGGTGACAGGGTATATCATGATCATGTATTTGGAAAACAGAGATATAGATATCTGTGATCTTACTTCTGTGGTTCCCTTAATACTGACTTACTACAACTTTGTTAAACAATTTTTTAAAGATTCTTTCCTTTTTCATAATAATTAGAGAATCATTCTTGCAACTGGAGCTTGATTGCTCCAAGCCTTCTCATCAGTCACATAAAGGAATACATTTCCTTCACAGGGGAATTAAGGAGAAAAAAGATGTTTTACATCTGGTTGAAGCTAGAAAACGTCCCACAGAATTTCTCTGGGTTGATTGGTCTGTCAGAAACTAGAATTAAGCAGTTCTGCAGCTGTATGAATTTAATACCTGACTATGTGTTCCCTCTGCTTTTTAACCTTCTGCATAGAGTAGAACCAATCAGAGGACTCTTGTGGAAATCTCTAGGCTTTTTATGTAACTTTTTTATGATGTTGTAAGCCTTTTTTTTAATGGGAGACTGTGTCAAGGTGCATTCTCTCACTATCTCTGGTTGTTGAACTGGCATAGTGATGTTAGAGGATAAGTGTTTCTCTTTCATATTTACTGAGTGTTTCTGGTTAGCTTACCCTCTACACATCTTAAGTAGTGTTTGCAATCTCTCCTCTCCATGTGTTCAAGACAAAACTGATTTGGATATCTTGAATTATCAGCTAATTCCCAAATCCTGAATTATCATAACCCATGTTCCAACTGGGCCTAAAAATCACAGTGCTGAAGTGCTAGAATATAATGGTTTATTGGAGAGCTTTGGGAATGAGTGTTAGTCCACGCTGAGGTGATTCAGATGTCCTCCTGAAGCTTCCATCATGCTGAGTTTTGGTGGTATCTATGTATGCTTGTTGTGTGCTTCAGATTTTCAAGCTAGCCACAGTGAATCTTTCCTCTGGTTTGAAAGGTTGAGGAATTTGGTGTCTGTTACTAACTCAAATTCTTGTAGCTAGAGTACAGAATTCAATGAAACAAGAAGATTCAGCTGTTTGCAGAAAGACAAGGTATGAAATTCTGTGGTATAACTTGACACCATGACTTGGCTAATGGTGACTGAAGTTGTCTGGCTTCAAGAATTCTGTGTCCTTGGGGTGCAGGGGGGGAAGGTCAGCAGAGCATGTGCTTTTGGATGTAGAGTTTAGTAGAACTCTGGGAAAATGTGGATAAATAAAGCCAATTAATGGTTAAGGGGCTTTGTAAGATCTAGGCTGGTACAGTAATATTTGTCTGGATTATGGAATTAATATTTCACAATTTACCTGCAAATAACGTAAGGAAAAGGGGGATGGGTTCACAGCTTAACTGGGTGATTTTTTTTGAAAACTTGTGCTTTCTTTTCAAGTTATTAAAACCTAATTTGTCTGTCTATATTAATTTTAATACTGTTAGGTTCTCAAGGGATTTCTAGTTCTGTCCAGGGCTTGACAGACCAAATCTGCAGTTCAATAGACAGAGTTAATAGGTTTAGTAAATATTAATAAAAGAAATCTATTGTATAACTAAATCTTTAGGGAAATTACTGTGGTGGTTTAATTTTAAAAAAGAAACATAATCTTGATGATTTTGTGGAGTTTTCTTACTACAATTATTTTTAGTAATTGAAGTGGGTATCATATTTATTAGATAAACTTTAATAAAAACTTCAGATGTATTGAGTAAACTGATAGGAAACTAAGTGTGTTTTTAAGACTCAAGGAAAAAGAGGTCTTTGAAAAGTTACTGTTCACTTCAGGGAATGGTGTTTGTTTGACTAGAAAAGAGAAGCTTGCCTACGGCTTTCTTTATATTTTTATCTTAAAAAAAAAAAAAAAAGTAAAAATGCCAGAAGCTGTCATGATGAAAGCAAATTGGGTCTTGTGTCCAGCTTCTCAGTTGAGTGGATACCAATATTTTTGCTGGGCAACAGTTAATGCCACAAAATTAAGATTTGTTTCCAGTTCTTTCTAGCACTAGAAGCAGCAAGACATGAGCAGTGCAGCAGCAGAAGTACTCTTGCTTCCTGAACTGCCTGTGGGTGTCTAGGAAATGTCTGCACCAACTGTATATGAGAATAGAACATTTAAGTTGCAAGGACTAGGATCAGCCAAATTAAAAATTTGTCAATTTTAATGTAGCGATGAATTGTAAATGATACTTACCTGAAATGTTGTTTACAGCCCTAGTTTATAATACATTATAGAGAATTTCAAGTCAAACAAAACCAACCCATCTATGTATGGCCTGCCCTATGGCCTCTAGATGCATTTTGCCATGTAGTCGTTCCTGACAGTGGCAGTTGCCAACAAATACATGTCAATTTTAATCTTTCATTCCTTTAAATCTGCAAGGAATAAGCAAGCCTCCTACTAGGGGAAGGGATAAAATAGATTACCTGTGGGAGTCTGGAAAAGTATAGAGTAGCTGGAGGAAGCTTTGCTTTCCTCTGTGGTTCAGTACCTGATATTAGCAATTTTATTGAAACCTTTAATGCAGGTAGAGTATTTTTGAAACGTCAAGTAGGGACAGCGGAGAAATCCAGTGTGATGGTTTTGGAGGGAGAGAAAGCAGCCAGTTGTTTAGTTTGTTGGGTAGGATTTTTTTGTATGAGGGAAGTATGTGAGGCTTCTTAAGAAATGGGGATCATTTAGTTACTTGAGATTACAAATAAAGTAGATCTTGTGACAGATCATTTGAGTCATGCTTGTTCAGCATCCAGGAACCACATGAAACTTCAGTAAGGAAATCTGCAAATTAGAGAGATAATTCTTGCAGAAGGCGTTAGAAAATATGTTTGCCAAGAAGGGATCACTGCTCTTTGTCAGTATGCTGGGAGCTAAGATGCTGTGCCGAAGGCAATAAAAAGTTGTTGCTGTAGATGTTTTACAGGAGTGTAATAGTTATCTCCCATGAGCATAAATCTTCAGTATAACCTCTTGTGGTCGTTACCTGGAAGAAATTCTCAAATATTATTGAAAACAATGATAGTCATGTAGGACTAAGCATGCATCTAGCACATATTTTAATTTTGTGAGAGACAAACCACTCCTACTTAGGCTGCCTTTATCTCTGCACTAGGAATTAGTTACCTTGCCTGTCCACTACCTAACTGCTGTGCATTCTCTAAATCAGAGAACATTGAGTCATGGCGTGCCTCTAGTTTCCATCACAGAAGCCTGTGCTAAATTGCCTGGTTTCTTACTTGGGTTTTGGGTTTTGATTATTCATTTTCACACTGTCATTATTGCTATCAGAGTTTTTTGGTTTGTTTTTTTTTTTTTTAATGCAGGAAAGCTTGTTACATATGTGTGCTCAACAGAAGCCTGGTGTTAATATGAAGTACAGTAAACTGCAGATTTCAAGAACTAAACAGACTAAATAACGTGGACTAAAATAAGAAGAAAAATGTTTGGTGTGGGGTTTTGTCAGTTTTTTTGTTTGGTTGGTAGCTTGTGGCGGTGGGGTTTTTTTTATTTTAATAAGACATTGAATACAGTCTGCTGTAAAAATGGCCAGTGTGGTTTTAAGACCATGTCTGCTGCCTTGTAATGCTATTTCAGTAATCTTGAGTTTGGGCTCACATGTGCAGTTGGCTGGTTACAATATTCTTTTCCATTAAGCATTTTAGGAACATATCTTGCTTTATGAGCAAAGGTTAACTAGGGCCTGAAGGAAGCTCGAAGCAGCAAAGTACAGATGTGTTTGTAGCAAAGAAGAGCACTGGCCATGCCCAGGATAATTACTGCTACATATTATTTAAAGATATTCCCTTTGTGTTCAACTCTTCTAGCATCTTTTCTGCCCTAACTGATTTCAATGTCCAAAGTCATTGTGGCTAAATCCCTATTTCCCATGTGGAATTTCAGTTCACATAGTCAGAAAGGCAGCCTGTGGGATATAGGAATGAATATTTTGGTCTGGAAGTTGTGAATATTGTTACCTTAACTGTGTGTTTCTCTGCAATGGCGTTGGAGCTAAGAAAATCTTTATGGTGGTGTCTTTTGAAGTAGTGTATTTGTATAGAGTTTTTTTACTAGGTGAACATGATCATCTTGTCAGCTAATGGAATAAGCTTTGGGAGGAATGCAGTATCTGGGTACTTGAGAGGCTGGGATAAATGGGGCTCATCATCTCTCAGTTTCAGGGGTCTTGTATACAGTCTGAAAAACTACTTATTTTTGGTATTTCTGATTCTTGTTAGAATTCATTGCCCCAAGTAAAACATTTATTGCCTTGGTTGGGAGAAGGCTTTTATGGATTTTGTTTTATATCTAAAGTACTAAATTGCCAAAACCAATTGTTACATGACCTTAAGATTATATAACATTAATACTGTTTCAATGAGTAATTCTTTGTTTGGGAACTCTCCCATAGAATTCATACAATATTGGAGCTTCAAGATTATTAAAACAGTTGTATGAAGTTGTCCTATGTCTGCTATCAGGACAGTTCTTAGAGAATGTCCTTGGATGTAACTCATCAGTTACTGAACCAAACAAGTACATCTTACCTCCATCCCTCTCAAAAGCACTACCTGGTCTTGTTGTCTCCTGTGTGGCTTTGAAAGTATGAAGACACTAAAATGTCCACTGAACACATGTAATCTTTCAGGTTTGCAGTGTGTCTGGAATTTCAGTTCTGGCTGAACTATGGCTGGTGAAGAAACTGCCTTAAACTTGTGATGTGATGGCAAGGGCAAGTAGCCTTTTAATGTCACCTCATGTAGTATTAAATAGGACTGTGTTTAGCAAAGGCCATTTTTCTATTCCTGTGCAACTTGGAAGTGCTTTAAATGCTCAAGACTTTTTTTTCCCAAATAATCTTAGCTAAGAAAATTACTAGGGAACAGCTGAGTGGAGGCTTTTGCTTCCTTTGATCTTCAAGGAGGCCAGTGGCAAAGCTGCCCTTGTTCCTGCTTGTTACCTTTTCCACCACTACCTAAGAGTGATGCAAGGCCAGAGCGTGACCAAGCAGTGCCTCTCTGAAGCTGCTGTCAGGAGATGTGTGGTTGTTCATGTACATCACCCTTCCCTAAGGGTACAGCCTGTGCTGAGAAGGTAATGCTATTTAAAGGAGACAAGTAGCCTAAATAATCTTGGGCTGTTGGCTTATATTTAGAAAGATCTTGATGCCATGTACCATCATCTCTTATAAACCCTTAGCTTTTCATGTTTTATCATGTTTTCATGTTTCCATGTTATCATGTTGTAATCATGTTTTTAAAACCCTCTAGATAGGCTTCAGGCTCTTTAGGAGCTTCCAGCCATTCCATTTTATCATTCAACCTAGTTGAAGCTGTGGTGTAGGAGCAAACCTTTTTTTATAAGATAGGCACAAAAATTAATTTGACTTTAGAATTGAAGTAAAATTCAGCATGAAAAGTGACAGTTGTATGGCAACTTCTGGACTGCCTGTGGGGAGCTAGTCCATAGACCCAGGCCCCACTTCTCCAGACACTTGGCTCTTTGTGTGCCATGTGGCAAAGGATGGGCTGGAGGAGCTGACTGCCCTGTGCCCTGTTTCAAGGGCGGAATTGAGGGCAGGACGGAGAATTTGGGTCTATGCCGCATCTAGTTTGTCATTGCTCACATATCTGCTGCCAGTTAAGTTGTTCAAAGACAGCTTGTTTATATTTGTGTTTTCAAACCTTTTTATTTTTCATATAACTGTAGAATGGTGTGAGTTGGAAGGGACCTTAAAGATCTAGTTTTGACCCCTTCTGCCATGGGCAAGGGTTCCATTCCCTAGATCAGGTTGCTCAGGGCCCCATCCAACCTGGCCTTTATTGAACATTTCTGGGGATGGGGTTTCCACAAGCTCTCTGGGCAGCAATTTTTGTCCTTTTATCACTGTAATCTGCTGTGCTCAAATTGCAAGACCAAAGGATTGTGTTTCTTTTGGTGTTTTGAAGGTAAGTAGCATTGAGCATGAATCGATCTTGGTAGAGTTCTATTAGCAAATATAATCTTCAGACTTTCTCTGACAAAAGTGTTCAAGCTGGACAATCTTGAGGCATTTACATGGTGTTATTGTTGTGAAGTACTAATTTTGTAATCTAAGTGCAGCAGAAGAATTTACATTGTGACAAATCTTATTTGAGCAAAACTAGTAAGTAGATTCAACAGGCTGACAGGCATAAAACCATTTTGATAGTTTTGTCATGCTTTTCTCATTTCATGATCTAATGCTTTGTAGATAGTTTGGGTCTTGTATCAACTGAACAAATACATAGCTGTATGGATTTCTGGTATTCTGATACTATAATACTAATTTCTTCAATTTTCATAGTTTATGTGTGGTGCTTTGGATAGCTCTCCTGTTACTTTTCTTCAGTTGTTAAATGAGAGTTATTTGGTCCTACAGATCTAGAAGTGTTCAGAGAGTGAAGATCTCTGTGATCTAGCTTGAATGTTTCCTAGCATCTTGCTTGTGTAACCCAATAGTGTTTCTCCCTTCCCTGATATGTACTCGTATTTTAGCACTGTAATTTATGGGTGTAGAAACCTGTAGTCTAAGGTTAGCACTTCTAGTCCTGCTACTGTCCTCTGCTTGGATAGAGTTATAGAGCTCTTACTTATAGTTTTGGGACACAAGGGAAAATCCAGTTTCCCTGTATCCTTGCTATTCCAGCTTTTTAATCTCTGCTTCTTCCTCTGACAGTCTGTGTTTCCAGGTGTGGGCATGTCTATGCCCTTGTCCTTCAGGGCACATGTAGTGTTTTCCTTATACAGTGTGGTTCATATCCTTTTTCTGCCCTGGTGGGGCAATTTAGGTGCTGTCTTAAACAGAAGCTTTAAAACTTTAGGTTTAAACTTTAGGTTTTGTCTTAAACGGAAGCATGGTCAGGTTTGAGCACCCCTTCCCAGTAGCTTGCCAAAGGGGCCGACCCAAGCAGGAGAATGCTGCCTTGCTTTCTGCTTGCTAGGCTCTGCTTCATTAGAAGTCCTGAGAGGGCACAGATGGGACTGAAGCCAGGAATGAAGTGTCCAGGACGGACTGTTGCACCTTGCCTACCACTGAGCAGCTGCCAAAGGGCAGGAAGCCTGACCTAACTCTTTAAGGAGTCAAAGTGATCCCAGTTGGATGGAAACAATCGATGAATGTACTTGTTCTTTGTTTTTGAGAGGCTGTTGGGGAATAGGTAAGGTCATGGGAGTACAGCTTGTATCAGATCCTTCTGGAAACCCCTTTGTGTGTTGTTTTATTGCCTAGTCAGCTCTGGGTAAAAGGGAAAAATGCATATTCCAAGGAGTATGAGTAACTTCTGATGCTTGTCATGCTGTCAGGGTAGAAGTAAAATCTCAAAGGGTAATTCAGGAACTGTGAGTTCTCTCATATTTCTGCTCAATATGTGTATTGTTTCTAAATCAAAACCAGGGCTTTAAGCAAACAACATGGGTTAAAAGCAATCTGCTTCTTAAAAGTCACTTTTATTATGGAGCTTGCTTGTCCTAAGTGGCTCTGGAACTTTCTTGAGAAACAGATTTGATAGTACACAAGCACTTGAAAAGAAGACTAACGTGACAGGTTAGGTTGTTGTATGTTGGGACTGTCTCGAGTAGCTTAGAGTTTGCTGTTTGGCTTAATTCTCAAAGCAGTTTCCTTTTACTGAAGTGTGGGAATAACTTTGGCTATGAACTCTGACAGTGGTATGGCCTCTGTTACTTACACTACCATTCCACTGAGCTATTAACTGCACAGATGCTAACAGCAGTTGGGGTCTTTTTTTAAAGGGGGATTTTGGAGAGGAAATTAAGAGTGGAAGACTACAAATAATTGAAGCTATAGCTTTCTCTAGCCCCATTTAATTTTATTAGTCTTTAGAGAGGGAAATTCTGTCCTTCCAACTTTATTTTGATGTCTTACAAATTGATGTTACCTTACATCAAAGGGTAAAACCACAACTTTCTCTTTTCCAGACTACACATGTAATGTGACTTGAAAATATAAAATAATTTTGTCAAAGTGAACAGTAGTTTTGACACATACATATGTCTGTGCAGAAAATAATCTTGAGTCAGTCCTGTTTTGTACAAATCAATCTACTCAATATTATGTGTTCCTTATGTATAGCATTTGTCTGCAGGAGAGATGAGTTCTGTCATCTCATCTGTGTTTTATTGTGAGTAGTGTTCAGTCTTTTATCCATTAATAAACATGGATTCCTTACTTGCTAGCAATGATAAAACTCCTTTAATGTAGTCCTGGCTGTATTGGGGGCTGTTCTTTGTCTCACAAAAGCTCTAATCTCACTGAGTCAGGATAGCTGAATTTTATTTATATCAACCAAGGTGGTCAATAATAATAATAATAATGATAATTTATAATTTACACTTTGTATATATAAAGAAAACCCATACACAGATAGAAGTATAAATATATGAAAAAGCCGGTATCTGTAGCAGAGATTCGAATCTTTAAAGCGTTCTACCTGAAGGCTTAGGGGTGACCTAATTGCCTTCCTGTACCTGAAGGGAGGAGCCTGCAAGAAAGCTGGAGAGGGACTTTTTACAGGAACATATAGTGACAGGACAAAGGGAAATGGCTTCAAACTGTAAAATAGTAGATTTAGATTGCATGTTAAGAAAAAATTCCTTACTCTGAGGGTGGTGAAACACTGAAACAGGTGGCCTAGAGAAGTTGCAGGTGCCCCACGCCTGGAAATGTTCAAAGCCAGGCTGGATGGAGCTCTGTGCAACCTAGTCTAGGGATGGGGTTGGAACTAGATGATCTTTAAGGTCCTTTCAACCCAAAACATCCTGTGATTTCATATAAGGAGAAAATACTCAGTTTTTTGGGGCAGTGGGGGGTAAATTATAGACTGACTTGTATGTCTGCATACCAATGTTATTTTCTTGGTTGAATTCTCCTCAGCTGTTTGGAGACATTGATGTGTACTGACAGCTTAAAACAGAGCAACACAGAAGCCTGTGGTTCAGACAGTGTAACAGAGAATCCTGTATCTTCATGATCTAAAGCAGAAGGTTGTGATGTCTCCTTGATCTGAAGGTTTATCCATCAGGTTGAGAAGTGGGCTGTTATCTCTGAGAAGTTACTTGGCAGAAACGTAACTTCCTGAAGGACCTTCTTCAAGAGCGGGCTTCTGTTTTGTTTGCTTCCAGGAAAAGCTAGATTATGTTCCAAAGAGAAAAAGTAGAAGGAAATAAAAAGTCCATTCTTTTGAATCAATTTAATAAAGCTAAAATATCATAACAAAGACTGAATCATTCTAGCTTACTAGCAAAACTAACAGGCGGCTTCCTCTTGGCAGAGTACAGTTGGTTTTAGTAATCACACAGATGTTTTGGTGTCCAGAACAAGCATTTCTTCTTTGAGCTTTCTGTGGTATGAGACATAAACTTTCTTAATGTGCACCATAAACTGTTCTGTGGTCAAATATCCACTATATATTGAAAGCAATAGAAAGAGTCACCTACATAGAGCCGTTCTGGAGTAAATGGAAATAGTGTAATAAGCCTAATGCTGTTCTGAGTGAGAAGAGAACAGGGTTGTGGCTATAATGTTCGAAATCCTTGGTTGTCCCAGGATACACATGCTTCTTGCTAAAGTTAGAAATATTAAAAAATGTCAAACTGAACAAATGTGGTATTGTCTTCCATAGCATTTGAAGAACCTTTGATGAATTGCCCTTTTGACTGGAGTTGTTTCTACAATTGTTGCTTATGCTGCCAGCTTTGCCCTTGTGAAACTGAAATGAGGATTGCGAAAGACTCATGGCTTTCAAGATGGTGCCTTTGGCAACAATGTTGCACTGGATAACTACTTGGGATGCCATTCTTTTGTCTGAGAATGCTGAGGCTTTTGTCACTTTTCTTGATTTTTTCTTTAATTAATCAGTTTTTTAGTCAAGATTATGGTAAAGAGTGGCATTTTTAAGATGCCACTGCTATAATCAGCATTTCTCTCTTTAATGTGAGGAAAAAGTAATGCTGCAGAAAACTTCAGGTTTTAGTTCAAAAGGCTAAGGTACGAAGATCACCACTACTGGCAGCATGCACTGCCATGTTGTTTAATCTGCAGGGTGGGAGATGAGTAGTTAGTGAAGTCTTGAACAAATCAGTTTTACTTCTTAATTTGGCAAAAGCCTCTCTTTGCTCCTAATTCTTCCCTCCTTCTCCCCCCACCCCAAAGCCTCTCCTGCTCTGGGGTTGCAGGGGAGACTTCCTATATGTTCCATATTAAAGATGCTGCTTTTCTTCACTGAGAGCCTGAAGTTTAGTGTGCAACCACCTGATGTGTTAAGTTTTCTTGAGTACTTCACCATGTACTTTTTGAATAGTCAGCTCTTCGATGCTCTTCCTTACCATGATCTTGAACTGATCTTGCAGGTACTGGAAGTACCTGCAGCCCTTTTCACAGCATATGTGTTTGAGATGTTATATCTGACTGACACTTCTGAAGATTATTTTTCAATGATCAGATGAAGTTTGTGAAAAGCTCTGTTTCATTTTTCTTTTTGAACTGTGTAGAACACACTTGGAGGTAAATGTACAGATGACAGGACAGATGTTCCTTCAGGGTGTATTTATTTTCCCTATTTAACCAAGTTTCTTGGTTCCTGCATAATAAGTTTGTTGCAGAACTGGAAACATCCTTGAATCATTCTCCACAGCACTTGCTACAGCTCCTGATGGGCAAATTCATCTGGGCTTTCAGCTGCCCCTGGATAGAAAAATTCTGGTATGATCTATTTATCTTATATCTGAATGCAAGATCTGGTCTGAAAATGTGATAACCTGAGAGTTGCTATGCAGGTTAAGGACTCTTTGTATTGAGGCATTTTAAATTACTTGGCTAATTGAAGGAATTTCAGGTTGAAGTTAAAGTCAAAGCTATGAAAATTATTTGAGTGAGCCCATCTAACATCTCTGGGTCCTCCAGATGATGTTTTTCTTGGCACAGTAGGAGATCATATTAATCAAGCAGAATGATGGTGTTATTAAATAGTAAAGTTCTGCTGTGTCAGATCTGTGACAGTCATTTGATTGACATATTTTAAGAATGGCTGTAAGGTGATATTGGAGTAGTCACACACTGTGTGCTTGTATGTATCTAAATCAGTATGTGATGCAGGCTGAGTACTGCTGTAAAACTGAACAAGCAGCTATTGATGGGCCTGTTTGTTAGTTTTTCTCTTAGTTTTGATCTTACTTAAAAGAGTAAATTGAAGGTATGCAGCTGGGATCTGATCTTCCACAATCCATTTGCTAAATGGTTTTGTGTGTACAGGTTGAATTTGAAGTGAATCCTATATTGTAGAAGTTCAGTATATTCAGACTTCCTCTAAACTAGGAAATGTTGGTGCTATTTAAATGTGAAGTAGTGAAGTATTCACAGTTAGTCCTCGGCTCTTAAAGGTTTTCTTGGCCCTCAACTCGACTATACTTATATCCTCTTCTGTAAAGCTAGGGAAGGGATGAACTCTTAAAATTGGGCTTTAGAAATGTGTAATTTTCCGAGTCATCTCTCCATAGTGCTGTTTTCAGTGAGTTAGTAAACAGAACAACCTCCCTGCTAATAGTTCTACTTCTGGCTTTACAAGGACCTTACAGATGGTGTATTTTCAAGAATATAGCCTGCTCTGTTCCCCATGCACTGCCTAATCTGTTGCACATCTAGCAAAATGAATGCCCATAGTGTTGTCAATTTAAATTTTAACATTGTTTTATATATACCACTGTTACCACCATTGTTATATCTATTTTTTTTAGCATTGTTAAGAGTAGAAGAAAGCCAGGGTGGTTTTGTGGCTACCTTAAGAATTTCCTTATTGTTGAGAAAGTGTGCAAATGCTTCTCTGAAATTTTTTCTGAGTTCAATGTGGAGGTCCATATTGCTGTAGAGTTGATTGTATTACACCATACATATTCCAATTTTAGTAACTAAGTATTTTCAATTCTACTGATGTTTTGAGTATCCATTTTATGGGCCATAAACCATGGCTTTTGTATCAGTTTATATAAGCAAGTGACACAGTGCACCTAGAAAACACAACTTTGTTTGAATTGGTATTTCCATGCCCAGCTAAATTCTGAGAGTACACAGAAGAGTTAAATAACCAACTGTTTGAAGCCTGATCAATTATAGGAATCACAAAAGAGAGGGAACAGAGGAACATGATAACAGTCCTGTAGCTGGACTACTGCTGTAAACATAAGGTAACCTTCGCTAGGGTTTGTTGCTATATGTTTTGCACCCGTCCTTATAACTAGGTCTTTGGAAATTGCCTGTTTGCTTTTGGAAGTTGAAGTAGTTTGCTGACCTAGTCAAGTTTGGTACCAAACTTGGAAGATTGGCAAAAGTGAGGATCTGTTCTGAGACTGGTGTTTCAGGACAGGTTTCAAGGTTAGCTCTTGCATATGTGCTATTTATTGTGGCAAGCACTTTCAGTGACTCTTCTGCCCAAGGAGTGTTGCTTTAAGTAGTTCTAATATGTTTTGCCAGCTTTGGTTTAAACATTAATTTTTCTTGCCTTTATGTTGATTATTCCTATTCTGTAAGTTTGCTTCTGCCAGATGTCTTTACAGGTCTCTCTGGCACAGCAGCCAGGCAGATGGAAGTCAAAGGTTTCACTTAACATGGTGAAGCTTCTAGGTTGCAATCAAGATTGGAAAATTTCCCATGATGCAGGGTTGGCCAGTGTTATCTTGATTGGGATTATGCAATGGATTCCTTGCTTAATTATTAAGTTCTCCTTGGAATAATTTTCACTTAACACTGGGGAAAGGAGATGTGGCTGGTATTTTGATTGAAACCACTTTTTTCAGCACAGTGAAAGAATTGTTACATCTGATGATTCAGATTATCTGTGGATGAGAAGGAAAACAGCAGCTGTAAAAAGTAAATTCATGGATTGGTAAAACAAATTGAGCTGGCACTTCAGTGCACTCTAGTGAGTTAGCAGATTGTGTAATTTATATAACCTCATTTATACCAGAACTAGTGGTTTGGAAATTAATTATAGGATGATGAAAGAAGTTCGCTTGTTAAACCCTTCAAGCTGCTGTAGCTAGCAGTACCTTCTAGATAACTACAGAAGCAAATAGTATGTGTGATTGACTTAGCTTATAGTTAAACTACTGTGTAAGTTTAACATCTCTTACTGCAGGAGCTTCTTTTGTGAGGGTCATTTTAGGTCTTCTGAGATGGAGGAACGGCTGTTCAAGAAAGGTGAAACACTGAATATTCTGAGTTGGAAGGAACCCAGAAGGATCACTGAGTCCAGCTCTAAAGTAATGGCCCGTATGAAGGCCATACCCATGATCATGGCATGATTAGCACCATGCTCCAGCCAAGAGGGCATGAAATGTGGGCAGCCAGAATGTAAGGCTGATTTTGGCTGTATGGGGGGGTATGTCTGTCAGAGGTCACAGATCCAGGGCTGAGTGGCTCTCTTCAGCTAAAGATGCCTTCTGGCCTACCTGATGCTACAAGCCACTGACTTCTCTGCCTGAGATGTCTTTCCCTGTGGGCCATGGATGGCTGTATGCTTACAATGAACCATGAGTGTAGTGGCTGCACAGAATTCTATCCTTTCTATCTCCTGCTATAATTTCATTGAGTTTGTGAGCCTTTCCAAGGGAATACAGGGCAGGAAAGAGGAGATTTGGAGCAGATTGTCTTAGAATAATTGTCCAGTTCTTCTCTGGGTATTAAGATAAGATTAGGGAATGGCTATTATCCTGCTGGAGTCTTCTTCACTCAAGTTTTGCAAGTCCTTCTAAGTTTTTTTTTTCTTGGCAAGTATCTGATACTGTCATTCTGTGTTGGATACTGCATTGCCTCAAACACCAACATTTCTTGCTGTAGTGTCCAAAGCTCTGGTGGGAAGGAATAGGTGGTATGGTGCACTGCTTCTAGAAAAACCCAACCAAAACAAAGAACAAAGCAAGAACAACAACAAACACCACCCAAAGGGACATGGTGTATGCAAAAAAAAAAAAGCTTAAGTTCTAATTAAATAACCTATACAACATTCCTAATGTTTCTTATTACAGCATGAGGAGACTGCTCTTGTTTTTAGTGAAATCAGCAGTGTTTCTGATCACATTTAACTCTGATTGCATTGGCTTCCCAGTTGACTTCAAACATCATGTAAAAAGTATTGATATGTGCTCTGTTAACTTACAAAATAATAGCCTGGTAAATCCCAGAATGTTTGTCAGTATTGTAATTCATAAAGCTGTGCACAGCAGAGATTTTTCCTTAGGTTTTAGGAAGTGAGAATATGCAGACATGCTTGTTAAAGTGTACAGTCCAGAGAAGACCACACAAACTCTGCTTCAGGATGTTTTTGTTTTCTGCCTGTCAACAAATTTAGTCTGCTATGAAGATTTATAATAGTGAACTAATGATGTTACTTCGTGTTCTGTATGGAAACTATGCGCACAGAGAACAGTAAAATTTGAAAGTTTATTTTAAGGCAGTAATGCAAGTAAATGCTCTGCTGAGGGTTTGTATTTGTAGTTGCGACTTGTTAAAATGGAAATGGAAAAACAAACAGGAAGAGCAGGTGGGATAGGTTTATTATGGAATATAGCACTATGTCTTAAATTTAACTCAAGCACAGAGACCGTGACATCTTTAACCCTTACATGCATTTATGTCAGAATTGTTCATGTTTTTAGAAACAAATCCCCTCATCATGTCAAATGTCTAAAAGTAGAATAAAAATAAATTGAAACCTCATTTACTTAGCTTTTTCAGTTTGAGCTCTATAGTTGACTTTTTACAATCTGTGGGTTTTTTTAAATATTTGTTCTCTGACACTTGGTGGTCTTATGAATGAGTTTTTGAGCCCTTGTAAAGCTCTAAACTGATAATGTTACTCTGATTCAACTGACCACTTAAGCATGTGCACATGTCCTCTACTGGCTTATGAAGTGTCCATATTTATTAGAAAAACCCACTGAATCAAGGCTATTAAGAAGATGGACTTTTCAGTTTTTGCACCTTCTGACTTTCAAGTAAAGCTGTATATTTTTAATATTTGATGGAAATCAATATGCTAGTATCATAAGGTTTGATTGGCAGGCACCTCTCTGGGTTTCCCCAGAGCAGCTGGATGCTCTGTGCCTGGGAAGGAAAACCAAGTTTATTATGGCTAAGTGAAAGGCTTGCTTTATTTGTTTTTAATACTCCATTTCTGTCAGATGCCCTGACAAACTTACCATTTAGGCTTTATGGATACTCAGTAAAAAAGACAGGGGTATTCCACAGATGTGAGATACTTTCTTAGGATTACTATTGATTTCTGCTCCATAATTTTTTTTCTAGTAAAGGATTGACTTAGTCTTGCTTGATGTGACTCAAAGAAACTTATCCCTTAATGTCAAGCACAGCGTAAATGCTGGGGATCAAAGTAGGGATTTTTACTCTAGTTACAGTAATGAGATGCCCACAGAAGAATATAATTCCCCATGGTTTCTAAATGTTTGTTCCCCTGCTTGCTTAGAAGGTCTTCATTATATACCCAGTGAGAATGGGGTCTGGTTTATTTGGCTTAATTGCACTGGCCTATTGGAGCAATAGTTGGTGTTCTTTTTTAAAACACAGCAATTTTAAGTAGTTGGAAGAAATAGAAATAATAATTCATGCTTTTTACTGTATAAAGCTGTTAGGTTGTAAGTTAGCCCTGCATATGGAGGAGTATATTGAGAGTTGATAAAGTCCTGATAAAATGAAGTGTCTCATTTGTAATCCTTGATTTATAGTGTTTTGGGGTATTATTAACAGTGTTACTAATTCTGTGTCATCTTACATGTAAGATGAGTAAGCTCCATGACCAGGACATGAATTGGATGAAGCTTATCCGTATCCATGATAATAAGCTATGGAGGGACTAGTATCCTCAACTGATGAGAAATATGACCTTTTATAAGTTTTCTTGTGGCTTTGCCTTTTAAGCAATAGATGATGGATATTCAGTAACCCTCCTGAACTTGCCCTCACATTCTCCTCTGTCTCTGTAGGGGCGAGTGGTTGGGCCCTGGCCTTCACCCTCCTTTGGTCAGGTGAAAAGTGAGGGTGTTCCCTCTGAAGTGCCCCAAGCGCTAGACAGGCAATAAGGGCAGGGAGTTCTCCCTTGGTTTCAGATAGTCAGAGAAGGTGTGTGCATTCAGGAGAAGGACAGGGGTTAATTCTGCTCTTGAGAACAAGAAAAATGTTTGAGCAAGACTGAGAGGAAGCAGTAAAGAAAAAGAAATGACACTCTAAGATCCCAGGGGCAGAGGCTCTTGGGATAAAATTCTATTATTGATAACATTACCCAAACTGTATCCATTATACCATCCTTGGAGTTTCCGTGAATGTTGTCCCTGCACAGTAGTGTTGAACTAGATAAAACAGCTTTCTTTCCAGAAGACTTACCCTTGTTTTCCCAGCACTGGTCTCTAATGGTTTAAGCACAGTCATCTACTTTGTGTTAGGTTTTCAGGTACAGTGTACCTAAAGCATGCCATGAAGTCATAAATCTAATCCCTCACATTTTAATGGGGAAACAGGCAATTATGCAGTTAATCTTTTAAAGAAGAAGGTGCAAAAGGTAATCTGTGTCTGAAGTGGCTGAATTCTCTGTCTCACTCATTAACTTAATCTGTAAATTTGCCTCCAGTTTGGGGCTAGTTTTCTAGTGGATCAGAGTGAGTTTGTTTCGATTACCACACTAATGAGTGAGATGAGAGAAAATTAATTGTAAAGGAAATTTTCCTCTGTCCTCCCACACTTCCCCTTTTTGTGGAAGTGGCCTGATTCTTTTCCTACCTGTTTGGAAAGTTGATGTATTTGGGCTACAGTTGGGAAGGCTGTATCACAACTGCTTTGGGCACATCCATCATGCAGGAGTGTGTAGTAAAGATGCTGGAGTCTGCTCTGAAACAAGACAAGTTCCTAGGCAAGCAGAGGCAGCTTTTGCCAATTTGTGACACAAGTTAGTATGTCTGTTCAAGGTGCTGTTAACACATTAGCTCATGTCAGTGCCAATCTGAGTGCATGTGTACTGTGCTCTGCTGTGGGGTCTGGAGATACCTTGCTCTAGATGAATGCACTTTTCTTGTATTAGGAAGAAACATTTTCTTTCTGTTTTTCCTTCAGGCAACAAGAGCTTCTCTGACTCAACATTGTACCAGTCTGGGGGAGTCACTGGGCAAAGAAAATGATATTGCCCTGATTATTGATGGCCACACACTGAAGTATGCCCTTTCATTTGAAGTCAGGCAGAGCTTTCTGGACTTGGCACTCTCCTGTAAAGCGGTCATTTGTTGCAGGTAAGGAATTCTGTGTTTCTTTTGGGTAACAAAATGGGCGTGAAGGCTGTGAAATTCAACCTCATATGCACACAGCCACACTTAAGTATGCTGGAAGCAGCTTGCTTAGTAGCGTCTTCCTTCCGCCTATGGAGTAGGAGGCGTGTTCCTTCATTAAAATTGTGTCATCAAATAGTACAATTCCCTCTGCCAGTGTTAGTCCCAGCTGAGTCTGATCTCTTCTATAAAGTGATGAAAGATCATGAGAAAACATTGTGCCTGATTGCCTGATTATAGTAGACACTGATGAGAAGCAGTGGTATGGATGTAATTTGTAATCAAAATGTCTGTGTGACTGTTCAGCTCAGCTCTAGAGAAAGTCACTGCAGGAATTTAAGTTGGTCTTGACTTCTGGTTGTGAATTATGTGAGCCTGTGATAAGTGTGGTTTGCCCTATGAAAATGTTAGACTACTGCTGGCTTTACTAAGGCACAGCAGAGTTTGTTGCTGTTTGTGGATATAGCCATACACAGGTATGGTCCTATGTCATGACTACTTCAGAAGGAAGGAAATAAAAACCCCAAGAAAATGAAAACCAAAAGCTGGCTTACTTTACTTCTTGTGTAGCAGGAAGGCTGCATCATTTTTAACTTTGAAAGATTATGTGGCTTTGAGGATTGTGTGTGTTTGTGCTCATTGCTGGTATTTGGGGGGAACTGTGACCTAGTGGAGATTGTTGATTTAGGCAGGCAGGAAGTTTTATTTGCATTCTAGAAGCAAGACCTGCTTTGTGGGAAGTGACTGTATGGAGACCTTGTACTACTTTTTTTTTGCCGTCTTACTTACTTTTATGTGTGCACTTTGGTACAAGTATCACATGGCAAAAGGTGTGCTGTCCATGTACCTGAAATAGCTGAACCCTTGGGCTTTTTATCTGACTAGTTTCTTTTCATTTGTTTTCTGGACTGCTGTACTGCACGGTACTGGGGCTAGAGCTGTTCAATGTGTTTATTAATTAGCTGATGATTAGATGGAGTATGAGCTCAGCAAGTTTACAAATGATACAAGGCTGAGGAGTGAGTGATAACACTGAGGGCTTGGCTGCCCTTCTGAGGGACTTCAATAGGTTGAAGAATTGAGCAGCAAAATCTCATGAAGCTCCAGAGGAGGAAATGCCAAGTCCTATGCCTAAAGAGTTACAACCCCTTGCACCAGTAAGCTGTGGGGGTTGCTGAGCTGGAAAGCACCTTTGTCCAGAAGGATCTTTGGATCCTTGGTGGACAACCTGACCATGAGCCAGCAGTGAATCCTAGTGGCAAAGAAAAGACTGGTGTTACCCTGGGATGCAGTGTAAGAGCATTGGTAAAGGTTGAAGGAGGAGATCCTTCTTCTCCACACTGGTGAAGTAACCTCTGGAATGTTGTGTCCAGTTCTGGGATCCTTAATATAACAGGTTTAATGGAGAGTCCAGTGCAGGACCATGAAGATGATAAAGGGGCTGGAGCATCTGTCATACGATGAGAATCTGAGAGCTGCAAGTGTTCAGCGTGGAGAAGAGGAGGCTCAGAGGGGTTTGTATCAATTTGTACAAACATGCAATAGAAGGGAATGAAAGATGAGCGAGACAGGCTCTTCGCTGTCGTGTTTGGTGACAGCAGTTTTTCTTCTGTTGCTGATTAATTTTTTTTTAATTTTGGGCAGGGGGCTAGAGGAAGAAGGCACAAAGCCTTAGAGCAGAGATCTCATTTCTGCAGCTGTTTCATGGAGTGGGAAGTGTTTTACAAGAGGGGGCTAACACAAGTGTGGCCATGTCTGGAATGCAACAGGCCCCAGTGTAGGGCCAGAGTGAAGGTACCTTGGGCTTTGGGAGCACCAAGTGCCCAGGAAGGGCACTGACCCTGTCTTGTGCTCTGTTTGAGGGGCAGTTAACAAACAGAGCAGATGGAAAGCTCCTGCTTTCCTACTCCATCACAGTGCTTTGGCAGAGATCCTTCAAAGCCACTCTTATAGTTTATTGCTTGAAGATTTGACAAGTTAAGCCAAAGACCTGCATAGCTGAAACAAATAATAAATTGCAAATTATTAAAATTACATATAAAATATATATAATAAGCTGAATATAATGAATGGTCCTGTTTTGCCAGGAGACATGCAATACTGGATATTTCCTCTTTCATTATTTCATGAGGGGAGCCAACAGGAGTTTTATTTATTAGTGAATTAGCAAATGAGGAACAATGCAGGAAAAAAATACTTTAAAGTATAAATCAAAGGGGAAGAGATGATGTAATTTCATAGCTTAAAAGGAGGAATGAAAATAATTGAGTTTTAAGTCCCCAGAGAAAAAGAGGAATGCTTTTAATAACCTTTAAAGCTTTTCAAGAACCTTCCAGTCACTTGCCAGGTGCTTGATACTGAAGCAAGGAAAATGTTTTTGTTTTTTTTTGGTAATGCTCTGAGTTGTTTTCGATAGTACTTTGTGTGTCAAATAAGACAGTGCACTTATACTTCACAGGAAGAGGTTTTAAAATGGAATTGAGGAAGAGGACATTTCAAATTAGAGTTAGTCTTCAAATGAAAATGTTAATTGGGAGGGGGATGTGGCTCTTTAACTTAGTGGTATGATATTTAATCACAGTAGGAGTTGCCTTGCTATTCTCAACATTGCATAAATTCATGGGGCTTAATATTTCATAAATTTACTAAAACATTTTCATCTCCTCTGGGGAGTTTCAGCTGCATTTGCCATTCAAAAATTTTTTAAAAATATAGTTAAGACATACTGTATATTCATTTTCTGGGCTTTAGGCATAAACTGTAGTTGAACTTGATTCTCAGGGGTAATCTCTTAAAATGAAACTGTAGTAAACCTGGCTCCTTTTTGCATTAAGAGGGAGAGATGGTATCTTCTGATGGGGTTAAGTCTTCCACTGTTACAGTGTCTCTAGCCAGCCACTGGCACAGTGGAGAAAAATATACCCCTCGGGAGACTTGGTAAGGTTAGCAAAATCAAATCAAACAACTCCTTAAGAAAAAGCCTTGTTTGTTAAAAGTTTTTTCAGGGACTGACAGATCTTATTATCTTTCTTCACACTGACTGGGATGTCAGGATGTCAAAAGCAAGCAAAACTTACTTTTCAGTGGAAGTAAGTGTTGTTTGGAAGGCAGTTGAACTCGTGACTTCATTTATGAGATCTGAGCTGATGATTGCCTGTCTCTGGTTTTCAAATGTTCTTTTAACAGACCTGTTTTTAGTGATGTTTTGTGAGACACAAAATGTTGAGGTTTGGGTAGAAGTGAGATTATTCTTTTAATAACCAAATACAGTGTTTTCATTCATCTAGTGTTTATACTCTAGCTGGTAGGTACAGCATATTGTTGCATTTGGCTCTGAATATAAAAGTAGCTGAGAATTATATAACTTGTGTGTTATGGCATTTAATATTTAATTATTTAATATTTTAAAAATTCAGTATAATTTAAAATTCATATTTAATTCTCTACTGAAGAGCCTGCCTTGAAGTGGAAGTATTTGTAGTTGAATTAATGCAATGTTTCAGAAACACATTTTTATGTCTGTGCTTTGGGAACTTTTTGTTATTCTTGTTGAATAGAACTTCTTTGCAGGTGGCAGTGACTCTGCCTTTGTATGGGTTTAATGCCATGTTAACAAGACATCTATCAGGAAGAAGCAATCCATCAGCCTTTAAGAGATTAAAGAATTCTAAGCAGTTTGTAAGTACCTCAGTACTTAAAATTAATTGCTGGACAGCAGAAGTAGTCCTTTGTATAATTTCTTTCACAGATGTAAGCACAACAAAACAAGCATCTCCAGAGGGATGTGTAACATAAGGCTGGGAACCCATCCCACACTGGGCTGCCTCAGTGTGATTCTTTTCTCGTTTGCTTGTATTACTGACCATTTCTGCCATACTTCCTGGGATGATGATGCTGGGATGTTGTTTCTTTTCCATACATGTACTTAGATCCTGCACCTTTTCAGCTGAGTGAACAGTGAGGTGGTGCCCATGTAGGAGGAGTTTCAGGTAATAGGAACATAAATATTTCAATTGCTGTACAGTCCATCAACTTTTCTGCCATACTTTTGATCCTATGTCCTGTTCTGGAGAGGTGTCTATCAAGTGGTGCAGCATGAACAGAAATTGAGAAAATCCAGCAACAGCAATTTCTACGGACTATCTGCTATTTCCACAAGGGCACTTGCCCTGTCATGACTACTACATCAGGATGTTTTTGCTTGCTTTTAGGTGTGAAAGATATGTGCAGTTGTTGCTCAGCATCTGAACACTGACTTCTGGAGGGCTTCTGCCCAACCTCACTAGCTAACTTTAGATGATAGTGACACAAACTGTTGCTTTCAGTACTTTGAGCAATATTGGAGCTGTGGTTATAATAGTTAGGAGCTAAGTAAGAAAAGAAACAAGAGGAGAAAATGTATGTTTTTTAAACAAGCAACAGGAAAACCCTGTTCTGTGTTTCTATTGCATGCAGGGAGGCTGGGGTAAAGACAGGAGCCCACAGGTATCACTCTGAGAACAGATACTAAATATTCTGAAATAAACATGCCCTTTGACTAGAGTGTGTCTGCTGGGGTGTGGAAAGAGAAGGGGTTCAATGAATTGAAAGCAGAAGGCTGGAGAAGGGAAGGCAAAAAGCAGCTTGTGAAGAGTACATGTTGCTAACTGTTAGAGTCACTTCATCAGCTAAGGAGAGAAGAGAGATGAGGAGACAAGAGAAAAGTTCTCAGCATTCCAAGTTGTAAGGCCATAGCTGGGCTGCTTCTGGTCTTCCATCGTGATTTGGAGGAGACATTAATAACATAGCTGACAAAATGAACATCTGGAATACTTCTTAAATATTTATTCCCCCAACTCGCATATTGTTGCTGGTGTTAGTATTTGACAAAATGATTCTTCTGTGCCGTAGTTCAGTGTGTATTTATTTATTGAATCAAAAAAGTGTCTTGCTGGCTTTCATTAGATAAGACCCCCATTTTCATGACAAAAAATTGCAA
Source organism: Calcarius lapponicus (assembly GCA_039654755.1). Lineage (NCBI taxonomy): Eukaryota > Metazoa > Chordata > Aves > Passeriformes > Fringillidae > Calcarius > Calcarius lapponicus. Next base: position 46,155,575 of record CM077462.1, on the reverse strand, counting down.
CTCAATTCTGATTAAGAGTATGATAGCCAATTATCATGTTAATTGGTCCCAAAGAAAATTGTGGATGTGTTACATTTTATTGTATGTACATCTTGTGTTTCCCCTCATCTGTCACCTACTAAATAATCAATGCTCATTCTCATATTCTATTTCTGCCAACTCATGACAGCAATATTCATCTTATGACTTTGAAAACCACGAGGGAAGAACCATTCTGACAGCTTTAGTGTTTGTAGATAATTGAAGTGGGAGGAAGATTTGGAGTTGCAGCATTACATGGTGCTCTCTGCACTCTTGAATAAAGAATACTCATAGATGATTAGAAATGATCACCTAAACTATTCAGTGTATTTGGTAGGGCTGTAAAAAGCAATCCTGGGACTTAAGATTATTTTTCTTAAAAGCCTGTTGGCTGCTTTGCAAGAGCTAAGTAAACTTGGAAAATATCACCAGTTCTGTGCTGGAAAGCTAATATGGGAAAACTTTAGGAGAGCTTGGTCTTGCAAATTTTGGTAATTATGTTGTCCTCTGAGTGGCAAAGTAAGTTTCTGCTGCATGTTTTGACTTCTGTTCTTTTTAATAGGTGCTCGGAGCTATGACAGTTCCTGACTTCACTTTCATAGTTCAAATCATTCAAATGCTTAGCTAATGTTTAAAGGGGGGAAAAAAGTACTGTTTACACTTAAACAGTACTTAAAGATACTGTTTTAACTGGTATTGTTTGTTTTTAAAATGACACAGGTGAAGCATGTTTCCCTAGGGTAACTATTAACTGCCTGACAGCCTGAATTTAAATGATTCATGCTATGTAGCCAAACATTTCTTACTGCTTAACTTCATCCCATTATTGTGACTGTTCCTATTCTTAGCAATTATTTTGCTTTATTTGTTCAGATGAGGAAATAATTCAAATTAAATAATCCCTAAGTTGAATCAGTGTTCCAGTTTCCACTGCTATTCACAATTTGGCAAAATGTTTGCCTTTTTGAATTTATTAAAGAAAAATACTTAGCTCATAGACTAAGTTTGTGTTGTACTTTAAACTTGCGTATGTCTGTTCAGATTTGGTATCTGTTTTAGTGTTCAATTTTTGTTTCTACTGGATGACCAGCTGAGTGAGTTCTCATGCTCGTAACTGATTAGGAATAAAAACCTTTTCCTGAAATATTCTGCTTCACCTCTATTTCCCGTTTCTGTTACTATTCTTACTAGCAAATTTACTTACCACCAAGTAATTGAAAAAGGTTGGAGGAAAGGCAGGAATACGGCTAAAATCAACCTTTTTCATTGGAAACAATTTTGTAGGAAAAATACTGCATGTCCTGACAAAAAACTTGATAAGTTTCTCCTTCAAGTAGTGTTTACCCTAGTTGTTGTTTTTAAAATTAACGTGTTACCATTTTTCATTGTGAGCCTAATATTTAGGTGACTAAAATCTTAGCAGGTCAGTTGATCCATCTCATCAAATGTAAGTGAAATTTGTCTCTTGAGCAATGGGTTGAAAATACTCACAAACAGTTCCAAATGGTATCAGTGCCTGTTTCTTCACCACACCTTCAGTATTTTGTCCAAACTGCTCCTGGTCTCTTCAGTTTCTGAGCAGGAGCAGCCAGCAGTGCTATGTTTAGCGCTGCACTTCCCAAACTGGAAAATAAACATTCCATAGATACTGCACATGAGAAAAAACTATGCTGCTGGAATGTATGCTATTTTAGAAGAAAGATAAAACTGTGGTTTGGAATACCTTCTGTTCCATGAGAAATTCATAGTACTGGTATATTTTTCTTTCCACTAGTGTTAGTGTGTTAACCCCTGTCTTCTGGTCAAGTTCCAGATGGAACAATTACTTTCTTCTCACTGAAATTCCCCTGCCGCCTTTATTGAATACAATATTCTTCACTTCCTATGCAAAGCTGTTGAGGGTGATGGTGTGAATGCTAAAGGTCACCAGGTTTTAACTCAAAGGTCCTACAGCAAAGTTCTGCTTGTGAACCCACCTCTAACTATTTGCATCCCTTAATTTGAAGCTTCTGTTTTGTAGAAACAGTATTGGAAGCATAAGTGTTACCACCAGTCTCTGTAAGCAAAATATGTAGGGTCTTTCTTTGGAGGGGAGGTGTGTGTTTGGTGCTTTTCTTTCAGTCTTTTATGGTTAGGGGGTGGTGCATATCTTACTCTGTACTTACCCAGGTTCCTCCAGTTTTCCAGTGCAAGTGTGAAGTAACTTTCTATCTTAGCTGACAGCAGAACATTTGAACTCTTTTGAGGTGGCTTGTGTAGCATGTGTGATATGTGGTCTCTGACACAGCGCACAGAAACATTCATTGGTGTATGCACTTGTGTCGGGTAAGAACAGGTTCTCAGTATGATGAGGTGTGTAGGCTAACTGCTGCTCACTGTCCTGTCTCAAATAAAGCTTCTTCCCAAACCAATGATGTCAGACGCTGATTCTCCATTAGGCTTCAATAATGCCAGTTTTTCCTGTTTAGGCATTCTGGCACAACTGAACTCTTGACACAGTTGTCCTTATTTCCTACCACTTGTCTGTTGTGCCAAATACTCTTTTCTGAGTTCCTGGAGCAGTGCTGAGTGTTGTCTGCTAGGGAGTGACTGAATGTTTCCTCTTACGGAATTCCCTGCTGGTCCATAAGGCTGGATGGACGCCAAGGGTCTGGTGCCTTTCTGCAACCTTGTGCTGGTTTGTAAAGGTTTCTGGCTGTGCAGAAAAGTTCCTTAATTCCTTGCTCACCAGGTTGCAATTGCAAGGAAATAGTTTACATTTTCTGTTTCTTTTAATGGTTTGAAGATGTTATGAAAATAGGTAGCCTTATCTTGATCATTCCTTAGTATTCTGAATTTTCTTCTCTAAATATTGTGTAGTTTTAAAGTTCTCAAAACTTTTCCTAGGAGAGGATTTGAGGATTCTCCTTGCTTTTATTGAAATATTTATTTTTGTCTTGCAAGTTTAATATTTGAATTTCACTAAAACCCTGATGCATGAAGGTACAGAAGACAAGGGCCTCTAAAGAGTATGTGGTGCTGCACTGCATTCAGAAACAAGACTCAAACCAACTGTAATATTACTCCTTTCATAAGATCCAAGAGAGTCTCATGCTCTATCCCACAGGACCAGCTCAAATATTGTATTTTCCATTGTTAAAAGTACAGATATAAAATTACAGAGGCAGGAACAGTCTGTTCTGCAAGCTTCTTAGTACTGCAGGGAATTACCTTCATGAGGGCTCTGGGCTTTAGGGCAGTGTAGTAATATGTGGGACACTGAACTGGTAAAACAGTTCTGGTCAGAGTTTCCAAAAGTGCTTAGTGTTGGTAGAAGCTGACTCTAGAGTGTGTCTAAGTTGAGTAGGTGCACAGCTGAATCCATACTAGATATTTGGAAAAATTTGACCTTACACTGAAAAGAATGGCTGGGCTTAAATGTATTTCTCTGCTATTCATATCCTTGAAGTCATGATAGTAAAGTCAAAACTATGCTTGAGGGAAACAGAGTAAACTTGATTTGATTCAACAGGCTAGATTAGGAAGCAAACTCTTAAGTTGGTTCACATGAGTAGAAAAATGAAGAGGCTATGGCTCCAGTGGGCTCTGCAGTTTTTGGCCTGCTTATGTGCTTGAAATGTATAGATCTATAGATCTTTAACTGTGTAAGTACCACCATATTCTGCAGGGTAAACAAGGCTGCTCAGTTGGAAGCCATTTAGCAAAGTAGCCATATTGGTGGTGTAATAGCTTTTTTTGGGGCTTAGAGTTTCCTTTGCACAGTTGCCCTCAGACAGTGGAATGAATTCTTTGTGGAATCCTCTGTGTTTTGCAGTCTGTAAGGGATGCTTACCTGCTTATGCAGAGCAACACTAAACTCATCCTTTTAAAAAATAAAAATCTTATCTCTGTGCTGATAATTCTCCTTAGTACTTCTAAAAAAAAGGCAGGCGAGAAGATGTGTGAGGAATACCTGTACATGCAAAGATATACTCTAGAACTTGAAGAAAAGCTGATTTTCTGTATCATAACTACCATTCAGCTTAAGGGCTCTGCATTCTGAACACCACTGGCAGGGTTAAAATGGTAGAGACTTGGATTCTGTATTCACCAGTATGCTGTTCTTATGCTTTTTCTGAAAATGGAGGTTTAAATAGCTTCTCTCTATTCTGGGAAGGCTGCTTTGATATCTTGTGGCATGTGTGTTGAATGCATTTTGCTTCTACTCTTTCAAATTTGCTTCTCCGATAGTGTCTAGAATAGATAACAGTGATAGACATTGAAAATTATGATCTCTTTTAAGTCTTCCTCCTTCATATCCTCCTTCTCTTACTGTTTTCCATGTCGTGGTGCACTTATACTTTTATATTGCTCTGCCTCAGGTCTTCTGTCATATCTCACTTTGTATAACATGTGGTCTTTGTGCATTCCTAGGATTGTTTTATTTATGCTCTACATAAACACACAAATAACACACAAATTGAAGTTCCTACAGGGAGCACTTTGATCAGAGCTTCCAAACCTGTGTAGGGTGTTATCTGTGGCTGTTTGCCTACATGTGGTCTTGAAGGAGCTTAAACTTGTGGGCCCTCATAGGGAAAACCAAGGAGACCTAAAAAAGAATCTAAACCATGAAATAATGTATTGAGGTGCCAAAATGAAGACAAGCTATAAACTCCATAAAGCTGGGCTGAAGACATCTGAGAGCTCAACTGCCTGTCATCTTTCTGCAAAAGAGCTTCTTGTTTGAAAGTGTGTGCTGACCATTCAGAGGTTGATGGCTGAATGGGAAGGCAGGATTTCATAGTCTCTATGGAGGTTGAAAGGTCTTAAGAACTTCTCTGCAGCTCAAGAATGGCTGCTATGATTGTTATGTATGTAGAACCATTTGGTGTGGTTCAATCCTCTGAAGTCTTTCACTTGGCTTTAGTCTTTCTTCTGGTGAAAAGTTCAGAACTGTCTGTATGCAGAAGGTGAAAGGTCATTTTTGTATGTGGCGTATTCAGTGTCCAAGTCAGTGCCAAGTTTCTCCAGAACTTGCTATCTCTACATTCCTTGTCCTCCAGGTGAGGTGCTTCCATATGCCTTGGTACTGGGTTGTACAGATAGGTCGTCATTTAAATGTAGCCTTCATGGTGTGAAGGCTTGCAACAGTGGGTCAGTGATTTTGTCAGGAAATTAAATTACTCTGTACCTTGCCATAGTGGTATGAGTGTGTCCAGGACTAGGTGATGATGTTGAGATCTCTGCCCACAGGTGTGTGTGCGCATCTCTTGGCTCTGTTGAGGGTTGTTTGTGGAACCTTTGTGTGTTGTTCTTCAATCCTCCAGCAAGTGTCCTTAAAACTGTCTAAACTAGCAACTAGTTCATAATACCATCAGAGTTAATATAGCCATATTTTGAGACCTGATTTGGCCCCATTTTTTATAAATAGAAAGTAGCTGTACTGTGGGGTTTTCTACTGCTCAGATTGGGTCTTTGTAAACTTTTGAGTACTGGTTGGTATAGCGGGAGCAAGAACTGTGACTGAGTTAAACTTGGAATTGGGGATGACCTCCAACAAGGAACTGCAGGATTGTTTTGCTACTTTGCAAGACGTTTTTTGCAGCTGCATTACTCTTGGTTAAGAAGTTCCAACTTCATCTTCGAAGGATAAAATCAAGCAACACTTCTAAGCAGTTCCCTTCAGGGTGTCAGGCACAATTGCTTTTAAACCCTGGTGCTCGTGACTGTCCCTACCCTGATGCTGGGTAGCTGACTTAGCTTTATTTTTTCAGTACAGCTGGTTTTAGGAATCTAAGGAAGAAATGTGTGGAAGCTTTCTTCTTCATTGTTTCTCATGTCTGTTTCTTTTGATAACCAACATGTGTGGGCTGGAAATCTAAGCTGTCTGGGGATGTTTTGTTAGGGTAGACTTTTAAAGGCAACATAGAGCTGTGTTTTATTCTGCCCAAGTGTAAAAATCTAATGAATATTTTTACTTTAATTGCTGAGCTCAGGCGTTCTTAGCACATTCATGGGATTTGCTGGTTTTGTCTGACTAGTTGAATGGATGTAGTAACTAGTGGGGTTTTAAGAAAAAATGTCTGAGGAGCCCACTTCATGCTTGTTTACAACAATAGCTACTCTGGGAGACTGTTCTGCTGTACCTGGTCAGCTAAAACCCTGTTCAACTGTTCTGGCCATGTCTTCTTCTAACAATGGACAGAATTGCATCCAGACGGCTCTTGAATATCTATCTCAGTGAGGGAGACTCCACAGCTTCTCTTGGCAGCCTCTTCCAGTGCTCCGTCTCTCACACTGTTTTGATACCTGTAGTACCTGCTGTCCCAGGGGCACCACAGATATATAGTGACTTGCTGTCCTCTTGTTGTGTGGTACTGCCACTATACTTTTTGCATTTTGATAAGTCAAAAATGTGGTGAAGTAATCTCAAACTACTGAATATCTACTCTGAAAATGCACACTGCCTTTGTGAAGGGTTCAGTACCTTGCTGTATGGCAACACTTCTGTGAGAGATTTTCATCACCACAAGGTGACTTTTATTCACATTTGGAACTTAAGAGTTTAAAAGATCAAGTGCCTTCACATTAAGAGAGTAAATATTGTATGGCTATTTTAAAAACAAATGACCACACATGGTTCTCTAGTTTATAAGCTGATATGTCTATACAAGTATATGCAAGGTTCTTGCAGTTTGTGTGAACAGGGAACTACAGGTATCTTTTGATCCTGTGATATTTTTATTCTTTTTGGGTTTTTTTTTTTTTTAGTGGTGTTGTTAACTTGAAGATCAGTATGGACAGAACACAGGCATCCCATTAGGGCTGGCATACCTCACAGAAGCAGGGCTTGTCCCGGTGGAGGCTGTTGGACCCAGCAGCTGCTGTTCATTGCATTGCTGTGAGTGTGCTGTGCTTGTGGAGCTCCTGGGCTGTGAGAAAATGTGTGCTTGGAGAAGCTGAATCCAAACTCTGCCTCTCTGCCCAGTTTCTAATGTGTAACGAGTTGTTTTGAGGAAATATATGAATTTTCAATGCTGTGGATTCTGATCAGCCATCAGAGTACTCCCTGCAGAGAAGAGGCTGCTTAATTCAGTTCATGTCCGTGGCTGGGGAGGAATTGACCTTCAGGTACTGTGTGTGCTGCTTGGGCGTCTGTGCCCGCTGTCACTTAATGGCTCTGTACCTCAGCTTTTTTTTTTGTTAACATGATTTCCTGATGGGGCTGGAGAGTGTGGACTAGCTCTGCCTGAGGTGATAATCTAAACTAAAATAAAGGGTGAAGGTGGAGATTGATTTTGTAAGTCACAGGCATTAGTTGGGGGCCATTTAAGCATATCACAGTTGTTTTAGCCCTCCCCAAAGCAAATTCTGCACCTGATTCTATTTGAAAATAGAAAAGTAAAGAACTGCTTCAACATTACTTGATTTTTAAAGAATAAACCTGATCTAATTACTGCTGGTATTATTAAGTTATTTTTTTGCTTATCAAAAAAACCTGATGTTTTATATGATGTAGGCAAAAAGTGCTCTGAACATAATCTGTTTTATGGCTAGTGGGGTCCCTGCCTGTCCCAGCTGTGAAGACCTTTGGATGAAAGGAGAGCTGGCCCTTAACTATTCTTCCTTCCACAACTACTACTTTCAAATTGTTGGTTTAGAACAAATATGTTTACCTCAAATTGCAGGTAATAAAAATGTTCACATTAAACTCCAAAGAACTACATGCAGAAGAAATTGAGTCTGATTTAAATGTGAGTCAGAAATAAAGAAATGGTGAGTTAAAGCTTCAACTCTGCTCACAATGCAAAGTTTTGGAGACCCTTTCACTGCTCAAGAGGAGTGTTGTGATTCTCAAGAATGCAATCCTAGTGTTAGTTTTTCTGGTTTTGGCTTCTTTTATCTCCAAATAACAATTTGGTGGGAGTGGGGAGAGGATAATATAGAAACGTCTAAGTCCAGAAAACAGATGGCAACAACTTCTTTAGAGCTTTTGTGCTTTATTAAATGAATAAGCATTTAGGGACCTTTTAAAAGCATGTGTCCTGGACCCCATACCATATCCTTAGTCCTTAGAGCTTAATATCAATGTTTTGTTACAGTTGGGATCTATTACAGGATATAAAAAGCTCCACTGATTTAGAGCTCTGTTTTAATGGCATTTGTGCCTCTTATCAAAGGCTGGGTCTTGATGCACAGTTCATGGCTGTGCTGAGAGGGGAAGAAGTGTTCCAGGAGTTCTGGTTGTGTGAAGAACCCCAAGTGGTACAAGGGGTCATATTGTTGCTCTTTCAGAGACTGGCAGCTTGGAAGAGGCATATTTTAAAGTATGTAAAGCATAGCAATAATTTCTGTACTTTGGCACACTAGGATCACGATGTAGTTTGTGAAAACGGGAAAGAATTGAGCATTTTGTCTCAGTCCCAGGTGTGCCATGGTATAATGGGGGCAGATCTGACATTTCAATCTTCTCCACAGCAGTGCAATTTTTTTCTGGCCCCTCTTAACTTAGAGGGAGTTGCAGAGAGCCTGGAGAGTTTTGCTGAAGAAATACAAATTGCTAGGAGAGTGGACAGTGCAAGGAGGGGAAGGGATTCCTTCCGCCTGCCTGGGAGACTTTACTCAGTTTTGATGCTGTTCTAAATCCATTTCATTAATGTGCCACGCATTATTCCTCTGTGCAATTTTGCTTGTGTTTTGTGTTTAAAGAACAGAGGTGTTTTTATTGTGGGATTCTGGCATGGGTTCTCAACCTGTGCTGATATTTTAATGTGTGCAGCCATTTTATACAAACACAGCAATGTAATAGGATGACGGCATCCAGATGTTACAAACTGCATCTTTCACAATAATAATATCCTTTATCAGATTTTCCTCTTCTAAAATCACTGTTGGCATTTCCTTTTTTCCTCATATACCTTCCACATTCTTCACATTGGACTTTGAGTTCATTTTTGGATTTTAGTCTTGAAAACCAGGCTGACAGGCTGATCTGTCATGATCTTGCCAGTTGGTTATGTCTAGGGGAAAATGAATTTTTTTTTATTTTATTGGATATGTGCAGTAAAAGCCAGTATTTTACAAGATGGTAAAGAGCAGGAGCAGTGGTGGCAGCAGCAATTTAGCTGAAGGTGCAGCAAACAAGCCCAGCCCATGCTCAGTATTCACACTCCAAGTCCAGAATGGGAGGGTTGGAAAGAATTTTGGTTTTGGCCTGAGAACAAGAAAAGGATTAAAACATCTAAACTTAAAATAAGTTGCTGGGTTTTTTTTTTTTTTCGGAGAAGAAGAAGGAACTGAGTGGAGAATGGAATATAGTGTGGTGTTTTATGTGGTGATGACTGAAAAGCATAAAAAGACTTTCTTCTATTGTCAATTCTAATTGGAGGCTAGTAATTAGCAAGAGGAAAGAAGCCTAGGAAAGGAAAGACAAATGGGGAATTTTATTGAGTGGGAAGCTGCTAAACAAAAGAAGATTTTTGTTCATCTGTATTCTAGTGGTTTTAAAGAAACCTACCAACTGCATACAAACAATTGATAATTCTTTTCTCAACTCTTTTAAGTGTAAGGAGGAGGGAAAATAAGAAGAGGTAGGAGTGCTAAGTAATTATTTTTAGTAAAGATGATCTGTTAGGAATTCCTATACTGTGAGCTTTTGTCTTACTGTTCATGCAGTAGGGACAGTGATGTGAATAAATATTTTACCTGGGGCTCTTTAGCAATGAAACCAGAGCTCTGAGACCACATCTTCTGGTGAAGATATCTCATTCCTGGTTATGAGAAGATCCTGTTGGAATATTAAACATGAAGTGCCAACAGCAAAAAGGCTGTTCTATGCATTATATAGTGTAATGTGTTATAGGCACATGAATCATATGGATTTCACTCTTTAGGTCAATGGAATTGTCATGTCTCTTCCAATTTAACACAAACATGCAAAGGTGGAGTCTGCAAGTGGCTTAGTCACACCTCAATTAGAAAAAGCATCTCAGCAATGTTATGGAAGTCAAGTTGTAATGCTGAAGCTGCAGAAGCTCAGATACAGAGGCAGAAATGCTGTCTCTGCCTAAAGACAGCTGAGAATCTATTTCAGCTTCTTGCCTTTCCCATTCTGAAGACTTTACAAGAAGCAGTAAAAGTAACTGGATGGCTCTGTGTCTGTGGTGCTTGTCTCAGAAGTCTGAATACCTGATTTGTGCTACCAATTTGCTATGGAGACTTGAGACACCTGGCCTTCGTCAGCTCTGTGCAAAATCAGGGGGTGTGATGATGCTTGTTCCTGCAGGCTGTGCACAGTGAGAGGCTGTATGAATATCTTGTTTGTCACAGAATAGCTTCAAGAAATAGAGAGGTTCTGCAGATATGTGGGTGGGAATCTGTTTCCCAATAATGGTGAAAGGACATCCGTAAATGAAGAGTAGCTTCATTTTTAAATATAAAGGGATTAGCAACCTAATTTACAAAATTAGCAAGAGGGTTTTGAAAGGCTGATGATGGCAACAGATAGGATAAAGAAATGCAGCAGTATCTTAAAGTACAAGAGCAAGCTGTTGTTTGGCTCTGAAATTAGTAAGATATCTAGCTGGCTTAGGTGCTGAAAGTAGTTAAGCTGCAGCTGCCACCAGCTTCTTCAACAGGATGAACTGCATAGTGTAAAGTCTAGGCTTCTCCAGCCAGGCTGTGAGCATGTGCTTGCCAGCATCCGCTGCAAAGAAATTGGCTCTCTGTACGTGTGTTGACAGTAAGAGTCCTCAGTGTTAATTCTGCATCCATCCTTACATAAAATATTAACACCAGCACTGGAAGGTACATCTCGAGTAGACTTGAAACTAGTAGAGCTGTGACAGATGAACTGCTGGTATGAGTAAATGAAAAAGCATACTCCTTCTAAAAAATTCAAATTACAATATTTTGCAGGTCGAGAAGTATACTGCATGTGGCAAATACTTCAGGCAAGCCATTTGGAAGCATTTCCTTGTAAAACTTGGGAAAAAAATCCCCAACTTTATTGGCCTAAATATTGCATGGACTAGAAATTTGCTGAAGGACTTAAAGCAAAAATAGTAGATGTGGCAGTAATTTGAGCTATAGGGCAGAGAACTGTGCTTGCAGGATAAATACTAAGCTCAGATTAAGTGTCTTACTAATAATTTAAAGGAGAAGGTGAAACAGCTCATCAGTTAAATTCAGAATTTGATACTAAATGGGGATTTTTTGCAAGCTCAGATAGAATGAAAAGAAGTACTAAGTATGGAGTGGTTGAGTCAGAAGACAGTATAAAAACAAGCTTTAAAAAAGTATGTTTTGGTGAAGAGAAAGAGCTGGCATCTTTTATATGGGAGAAGTTTGTTCAGCATGTTTTACCTGGCTGTGTGTCTGCCTCGGCTGCACTGGTTCAGAGACGTGCTTTGGCAGCTGTAATTAGTGTTGAATTTTTATTCCTGCCGAAGACTATGGGCTGAGAATTAAAATTGGGTCATAAATACTGCAACAAATCCAAGGCTATTGTTAATAAGCTACTCCAAACAGCAGTCTGATTCTGCAGAGATGCTGAGGGGCCATATCCCTTAGGACTTAAAACAAATGAGGACATTTAATACTTCAGAAACCAAACTCAATTTTAAGTTTCTTTCAGAAAGAGGTAGTTATCACATTTTATGCCCTGAGCTAAGCCACAGTTCAGCCTATTGTTACTTGGTGTTTATGCAAACTACTGTTTCAAAATATTTCTTAGTGAGTGGCTCAGTGAACCAAGTTTTTTTTTCTCCTATTCTCTTTACAGGGCGCTCACTGGAGAAGAGGGGAGACACCAATTGTTCTCCCCTCCCCAGTCTGTGTGGGTGTGTGCACAGTGCCTGTGGGGTATTTCAGAGAAGCCCGCAAATGATCTCCAGTGTATTTTTACATTATAACACCCTTTAGCTGTGTAGGCAAGAAGTGGTGACTTCGTTTTCTGTGCTCTGCTGTGTGGAGTCAAGAGCACTGATAGACTTTCACTGGGTCCCGATTCAGAACTTCATTAGCTTTCAGGGAACAGAGCACTTCTGGATCTGCTGGTGCTATACTTGTCAGTCTTGCCAAAAACATTTTACTAGTTGCTGTTTCAACTGATGCTTGATGTTATTACAACTAGGGGAATGCATTGTTTTAGAAATGACATTAATAAAACATGTAATACTGAGGAAATCCAATGTTAGCAATTTTTAAATGGATCATGCACATTGTAAAGGTAAGTTTAAACACTCTAATAGGAAACATTTGATGGTTTTTCCAAAATGTCCACTGTTATATTCTGCCTGATTTAACATAGGTAATAAAGACAGACAAACCTGACACAAAGTACTTAATGTTTACTTTTAATCTTTTGAAAAATTACTCTCTATAGATTTTTTTCAAAGCCTTCCACTTTTTCTGTCAAATAATTCAAGTATTTCGAGGATTTATTGCTATTAAACCTTTAAAATTTCTGGTTCGAGTTAAGTCCTAATGCCATCAAGTGTGCCTTACCATTAGCTCAGAATATCTCTTCATGTCTTGCTTTTGACAAACTATGCAATAATTTCAGAAGTGCTGTAATACTGAGTTGTGCCAGTACTGAAAAACGGAATAAACTTTCGACTAACAAAGGATGGAACTTGGGTGGGCTCCAGCAGGAAATTTTGCATCAGGCAGTTCATAAACTTCTGCCAAGAAGCCAGTCATACAAAAGACAGCCGGTGAATGTGATGGGGTTTGTGCTGCTTGCAGTTGTTACAGATGACTCTGAATGTCACTGTGAGCCCCAGTTACCGCATGCTTAATCACTAATAATTTCTGTGTGTTTTATCACAGAGGGGTTGTTGTACTGAAAAAGAGAATCTGGTGAATGAAGTCCCTACAGAGATACCTATGGGAAGTACAGAGAGCAGAAAGGGAATAAGCTTGGGAAAAGTGGTATTTGGGGAGCTTGAGAGATTAGTGATGAACTGCTGAAGTGTAAAGGATGGGCCACTTGGTTTGTAAGATTTAATAGTAAAGCCAGGAAGAATATTGAAAATCAAGACTCAGTTGAGGTCAGAGTTTGATGGTCAATGCTGGTCTCTTGGAAGGAGCATTTTATTTTCTTGTGTGAGAATGGGGCATTTGTGGAAGTAAAAAGAATTGCAGTAGCTGTTGGACGACTATTAGGATGGAAGCAGGGATTCCAATTTTGTTTTCAGACCTGCAGGTATGAACCATGGCTCCATCTTGAGAATCCAGAGTAGATTTGTACTGAAGAATCCCAGGTTACAGTTTAGTAACCTCTTCATGATGAACAAACAAGTTGTTCTCCAAAAGGCTTCCACAGTTCTGCACATAGCTTATACACTCATAGAGTGGGCAGGGGTTTAAAAAGGAGATTGGAACAGTCCCATACAGTGGTGTGGAGTATTTCTTGTGCCTGTGATCTGTTGGGGAGATCCAGTTTCTATAGTATGGGGTCTGTCATAGTTGTACTGGAACTTCCTGTGCTGGGAGCAACAGGGGAAACATAAAGTGTGAATTGTACAGCAGACACCTTCTCTCTGGTCAGATATGGAGAACAGACAATGCTATTTTCTTGACTTGTAGAATAAGACTTGTGCACAATAAAAACACTTTTAGGTTGGAAGTGCAAAAAAAGAGAGGTTTAAACATTAATTTATTGTCAAAATCTTTATGCATGATATCAAGGTGGTGAGTAATTGCTGTATCTGGTAACTGAGTTGGAAAGCTTATTGGAGAAAATACAGTTTGAAATAGTGGATCTACCACAACTTTAAACAACTCTTTCTAGTAGCTTCTTATTTTTACTGTTCTTAGAAAGAAAAAATCTTACCCCAGCTTTACCAGCCAGTGACTCTTCTGTGACATTTGCCTGGCAAGATAAAAAAACAGTGACCTTATACAGTAGCAAAGAGAACTTGTCCTGTTATATAAAGACTGTAACTGAATGAACCTTGATGCATTTAACTGAGCTCCGTAAGTATCTTACTGTAAGGAAACTTCTCTACAGATTTTCCTCTGCTATTATGACTTGTGCATTTTTCACTGAGTCATTAATTCCTTTTAGCACAATAACACATGCCTTTTGAAGGCTCAGTGCAGAGTAAATACTTTGTGTTCAGTTAATGGATTATCAATTTTATGATTACATTCAGATCTGTTGGCTGGGTTTTGCTGGCTAGTAAATCACAAGTTGTAAATTGGGGTTTGTTTGTTTTGGTGATGACTGGAGTTTAGGTGCATCAATACTCAGACAATTCTGAGTATCAATAGCTTCAGAATTTACCACAGGTAGGGAAAACACTTTTTTTTTATAGTAACCTTTCTCTTAGACTTAGTCACTCTGAATTAACTTACATATTTGTTTAACCCAGGCCTATCTGTGATTAAACTGATTATCTTCTGATGGGCATCTGGCAGCAATTCTGGGGTGAATGCCTTTTAAACTTGATTTCACTAATCATTTCCCTCTAAAAAATTGTATCATTATCTAAAATTCAGAATGTTGAATGCTTCTGAACAGACTCTATACTGCTACTGTGCGCAAACACGCATTTTTTTCTTTGAAACAGTTTATTTTAGGGGTTCTGCTTTTTTCATGTGTTTTTCAGAGTCTTTGTGCTACTTGTACAATATGGAAGAAAAGTAGCATAACAGAATTTCTAAATCAAGTTTGTGGGATTTTGTGACTTCCCTCTCCTTCACCACAAGGAGCAATAGTTTAAGTGGCATGGAAGCTATCCCTGTATTCTTAAACTGAAAAACTGTGAAAGTTCAACTGAAAATCAAAAGTGTGGTAATGATGGTATTTCTTGTGGCCTGTCTCCCAATTTATATGTAACATTTTAACCCTGATAGGATTAAATTATGCTAGTCCTCTTTGTGGTAGTTGAAAGGGAAATAATTAGGTATTCCTTTACAAGTTAAAAAGCTTCCATTTCTTTCTTTTGGTTGTACTGCTAGTTGAGTTGTGTGCACAATTGTCAGACAGCATTTAAAGAAGCCTTTTATTCTGAAATGTGCTGGAGAATTTTCTGTACAGCACTAGGGATAGAAGACTTGAATGACCCTGTAATCTAGTTTTAGTCTAACATTTGGGAATGACTGGGATTATGGAAGATAACATTAAAGACAATTTTAGGTATTCCAATATTTGTCTTATTAGCAGGTTCTGGAGGAATTAATTTACATGGGTTATTCTCTGGAGGTCCAGGCATAAATCCTCTCTGGAAATCAGCTGCAATACCTCCTCGATTCCCTGAGGATGGCAGCCTCATCATGTACACTGAATTATCAGCCATAGTATTTACTGAAAGTGGTTTTACAGGTGAGAATTAGCCTCTCCCTTTCTGCTGCCACATCTTTGCTT
Source organism: Calcarius lapponicus (assembly GCA_039654755.1). NCBI lineage: Eukaryota > Metazoa > Chordata > Aves > Passeriformes > Fringillidae > Calcarius > Calcarius lapponicus. The sequence goes on along the minus strand of CM077462.1, from coordinate 46,140,199 downwards.
TTGTTTGTTTGTTTTCTTAGGATCTCTTGAGCTGTACCAATAATATTTTTTCCCTAAGTGCTGTGTCTTTCAGAATAATTATGTGTTAAATATCTTCTTTATAGGAGAAACAAATGCAAATCTGCCTTGGCATTAGCCCTGATGAATAATGACTTAAAAAATTAGGTTTCTTATCTGTCTTCTTGTTTAATGCTACCAATCTAGTTCTATTTCCCAAATATATTTCAACAGGAGCAACTATTCAGTTTTAGAAGTTGTATAAAGCTCTGATAGGTTTGATACCAGAATGCTGTGATTTAACAAAGTGGTTTGAAAGGCTGTGAAGGAAGTGTTGCTTTATTAAGTTTTGTCTTTGCCACAAATTTTAAAATAAGGTAGAGATGGGAAGTTTTTTATGAACTCAAGAGAGTCTGCGCTCAAGTGTGAGAGTGCAGCCACTGATACCTAACCTCAGACATGGATTTGCAGCTACAATCGACAGCTGCCAGGGTCTAGAGGATCCTGGACCCTTGATCAAGGTGATTCCCTTAACGTAATTGATACCACATAAATATGAAGAGTAATGGAACATTTGTTTTTTCTTCTGCTCCACGACTACAAATCAGAGTGAAATGTCTGCTCAGGAAAGGGCTGTGCTGTCCTCTTTGGGAATGTTTCAAATTTCCTTGATCTTTGCAGTAATAAAGCTCTTAGAAACAGCCAAGGCTCTGCCCCTCATTTGATTTCACTTGATGACATGGGGGTAGTGCTCAATTTGTGTGGTAATACATTGGGGAAAGGGCTACGTGAGTGCTGGTCTAACAGGGGACTTGGGCTATTATGGAGCAGTAAAAGCCCTTCCTGTTCTGAGCCATGTCAAAAGAAGGAGGAAGGAACTAGCAGATTGCCAGGCAGGCACCACTGTGCCTTTGCCCTTTCTTGCTCTCCCCAGTATTTTTCAGTGTTTTCCCCTTCATTCTCCTTTCTCTACCAGGTATCAAATTGTGTCATCTGGGGTCATAAGTTTGGCTATGGAGTTTAAAGACTCAATAATAAAATTCTCTTTGCACCTTGATTCTGTGAGTTGTTAAATATCTCCTATTAGATGCTGAGTGCTTGATGCAATGTGGGATTAGAATTTTAAATCAAGTTTGTGCAGTGATGCTGTTATTTATAACAGCTAATGGTGAAAGGATGTGTAGAATGTCTGAAATGGCAAAGTGGTGCTTATCTGCAGGCCTGAACCTGTTTCTCTGTTTAAGATTGGGCACAACTGCAGTCTTTCTAATGGTCTCTTGACTGGTTTAACCATCTTGAACAGTCTTAGAAATTTTTTTAGTGCTCATCCATTTGAAAGCTGATAGTGTAATAGCTTTCAAAAGCAAAAACTCCATGAAAGTCTTTGAGAATACTTGCTGTTTACATGGTATTTATTTGCAAAATTACTTGCATTGTGTGTTTTCTGGACTTAACTATACTACTGTTCCCTTAGGGCTGGGAATTAAAATAAATGGATCTCAGGCATTTTTGTTGTGTGAATGGACCTTCAGGACTTCATGCTTTACTCTTTTAATGAATGATGATAAATTCATCATATTCCATTGTAGTATTGGCTGAATTCCTGAAATTATTTGTGTACAAGTGCTTTGAGAGCTGTTGAAGATGATTTTGCTTTCTGGGTTCTAATAATGGAATGATTTTTCATGGGTGCAGCTTTATTCATAGCAAATCAATAATTAATAAGGTAGAATATGACATTAAATTTCTGCCTTTCTGCTGTTAGTTACCTTTTACTGAAATTGGCTATTGTATTGAGTTACAGGGGCATTACAGAAGATTTTGCTACAACTTATTCAGTTCTGTATAAGCACAAAAACATTGTGCTTTTGCCTGTTCCTTTAGGATGAAGGTGAAAATATCTTTGCTTAGAGTATAATGAAAAAGCATATAGCTCTTCTCATACCGACGAGGAGAAAGACTCATGAAGTCTGCATGGATTTTTTGGGAATGAAGACACTGAGTCCCCTTTACGTGCAGGTGTGCATTGCAGGATGAAATGCAGAGCACTGAAATTTATTGCAGCAGTGAGAAGGAATAGCAGGGGGTTGGTTTTCTTTCACCTGGAAGTTGCAGTGCGCAGTGAAAGCACAAGTTACAATTCCAGTCTCCCTGTCTTCCACTGCCCTCCATCACCCAAAACTTCATTCCCCAAGAGGCTCCCCCTCCAAGCTTTGCTGTCTGAGTTAGTAAAACAAAACAGTGTCTGTACTCCAGAGATGACCAAGATGGAATTGAGTTATTACTAGAGAGTGAACAACACTCTTATCTGGAGGAAAATAGCCCTCAGCAGAAATGTTTTGTTTCCTAATTTGACCAATTTACACAAATCAATTTAATGCATCTTTTGCCCTTGCTTTGACACTTGCATTCTCAGACACAGGAGATCCCATCAGCAAGGGGAGAGGAGGCAGCTGGGCAAGGGGAGAGATGCTCAGTGCCAGCTTCAAGTACTGAGAAATGTGAGAACTGACATCTGTCTGAGACACTTCTTCCCAAAGTGTGACACACAGAGCAGTCCTCTGTGGGACTCAGCAGGGGAATGTGTTGTGGTACAGGAACAGCTGGCAACAAATATGGCTTGAAAACACAAGCAAAAGAAAGCTTGTGCTAAGCTGGCTACTGTTTTCTTCCTACCACTTTTCTAAGAAACTGTGTTGGTAAAAGTCAGTTCTTTGGTTATTCCATTGGTGATTCCTGTATTTATTTAATTTATGTAGGTTTTGCACTTGATTTATTACAGGTATCTGGCCCATCCCTCACCATTACTTCCCCTTCCAGCCAAAATATTTACCACCTTTGGTAATAAGCTTTTGTGTGGTCTTTTTTTTTGTTTGTTTGTTTTGTTTTGTTTTAAAAAGTGCATGTTTCTATTTTGCTTTATGTTATCATAGATTGAGTTAGTCAACCATGATCAAAACAGGTCTGTACTGGTTAAAAGGTAATATGCTTCTGAGCCGGGAAGGTGGTAGAGATTAGTCTAAATATTTTGGTCGTATGAATTGTCTCATTGGCGGTGGAAGGAAGCTTAGCAGGGGCCCCAAGGACCCAGCCCTGGTCATAGTTTTATAGCATAGAACCACAAATGGCTCTTCTAGAATATCTTTACCACCACTTTGTAGTTTAATTTAATTCTTCATATCATGTGTAACAGGTGGGATTTGGGGGGAGGGTGTGTATGCAGGCAATGGTGGGGGCCCCAACCACATTTTTACCACTTCTTGTTCCAGTCCAGCTTTGGTGGGTCTTAACATAGGTGTGGCTTCACCAGATGATTCTGCAGTGCTCTTTGTTGTTTTGGGATAGTGTAGGATTGGACTGGGTAGCCATGCAACATGCTTCTTGAAAGACTCTTTCATGAAAGGCCCCAGAGCTGCAGCTGGATGCAATCAGATGGCACTTCCATGTTGTACTGAAGGGTTAAATACTGCTGGTAAGAACTTGTGCCACTGGGCACAAGTGCTGCAAATCAGGAGATACATTTCAGACCACTGGGGAACTGCTCCATAAAACTGTGCTTCCAAGCCTTGCACAAAGGTGGAGATTAAAAGCTGTGGAGCAGCCAAGTCAATAAAAGAAATTAAAACAGAATAATTGCAGCAAAGCAGGGAGGAAAAAATTATTTATTGTGCCACAGTCCAAGAACATTGGGCCTGATGAAACATCAGGCTGTGAACCAGGAAGTGTTTCAGTGGAGCAGGCTTTTGATTCCCAATTATATTTGTGTTAAAAGGAAAGCTGGACATACTGCTGGAAGATTACTTGCTTCAGGACATTTGCTTCACTTTGAAATTAGCCTAACTCTAAAAATGTCTGTCAGAGGTTTAATTTTTTGTTTTCAGTGAAACTCCTTTAGTCCAAAGAACAGAAGGCTTGGTTGAAATATTAAGAGATCCAAATATGTGTGAATAATACCTACATGGGAACTGTAGAACAAAGAGAAGGTGTTTTATGAGTTGTAATTAATTCTTATAAAAATGTGGGGAGGATACTTCAGTGGTGGAAACAGGGATTGTGGGGGTTTTAGTTTTAATTGATCGTTTTTTGAATGTTGCTGCTTTGTTGTGTGAGTTTTTTATTTGGGTTTTTTTTGGTTTGCAGTTTGGTTTTGGTTGGGTTTTTTTTTGATGTTTTGTTTTGGGTTTTTTTAGTTTACTGGTTTGGTTTTGGTTTGTGGGTTTTTTGGAGTTTTTTTGTCGATTGTCACTGGGTTTTTTTGTTTGTTGGTTTTTGGGGAGTTTTTGTCTTTATTTTGGTGGATTTTTTGTTGGTTGGAGTTTTTTTTTTAGTTTGGTTTGGTTTTTTTGTTAAAAAGGAACCATGAATTTAATCTTGCAAGGAACAAGCATTGCTTTACCAGAACTTGTTGCTTTCTAGTATGGAAAGTGTAGGTGTGAAGACTGGAACCAAGGTATTTAAGGAATTGGAAACTTGCCCTTTTTAGCTGTCCAGTACCTGTAATCATTTTGTTCTAAAAGAACTTAGATGAGGCCAGGAAGATTTAATGATGATAGGAGTGGCTTGTGTCTGGCTGTGAGCTGCAATGAACAGAAGATACTTCAAGCAGCTGCAAGGAGGGCTGTGAATACATTGGGGTAATTTGCCTCAAGGCCAATGTTTTACACAGAGTAAATAACAGAAGAAGGAGTCCTCTCTCTGAGGAGAGTTAACTGCTGTTGTGTATCAGACTGGAGACCATGCTAGAATATGGAAATATAGTTTTATTTTATTGTGTTGCATCACTAGCTATTGCTCAAATCTCTGACTACTTTGGGCCTTTTCAGTTTTTTCTGTAACTTTATATTAACAGGCAGTGATCAAATTCTTCTTATAACTATCCCTTGATGAGGGATAGTCATAATTGACAAACCCCATCTATGTGTATGTGTGTGTGTGTGGGGGGGGTGATATGGTAAATACATTGGGCTAAAAGGATGCAGTTGTGAACTGGGTGGTGGTGACTTGTGATTGAAGAAAGTCTTTACAAGTACAATGCACTTAAATCAGAGGAGATTACTTATGCTGGAATAAATGGGCACTAGCAGTGTTTCATGGAGAAGACTGGCAGAGCTGAAAGGTAGACAATAGGCACCACATTCTTTTAAAAAACTCCTAAAAAATGGTATGGAAAGCAAACAACCATATGAACTCAGTGATGAAAACAAGTGTTAAAAAATTGCAATGCAAAGCTATTTGTGTTTAATTTTTTTTCTTCTTTTTCACATACCGATGCACCTAAATCAAAGAAAAAGACCAAACGTAACAAATAGGGCACTTCTTGCATGGAAAAGATGTGTGTTTAGGTTTGGGGATTTTTTGCCATTTGTGATCCAAAAGTCTCAAATTAGCTTTGCCACCAAGATCTTGTTTTGCTCCTCAGAAAAAAAAACCCAAAAACCTCACAACTGTTTTGTACTACTCCATTAGTCTGTTATTTAGCTTTTACTGAGGAAACACCAAAAAACCAAGACCCCATCCTTTTCTAAAAGCTAAGACATTCTTGACATTTCAGCTCTTGAAAAGTGTGATTTATGTTATCCTAAATCAGTCTTCTTGATACTAATCAATACTTTCTCTCAGTTTTAAAACAGGAAATAGCTTCAGTCTGTGTTTAAATCCTGCAACGTCTCATGTTGTGACCTTTTAGTAGTTTGTTCCTTTTCTCCCCCTATTCCCGGTTTCCTTTTTTTTTTCCTTCTCACAAAGGCCTCTCAGCTTCTCCTTGGGTTTTTACTGAACAGTGGAAGCTGTAGATGTTTCAGTTCCTGCTTTTGAGTACATGTATCTTAGAGGCTTCCAGTGCCTACTTTTTCACCTTCTTTGAGCTTTCCCTTTGCCTTTCTTTTCATATCATGCTGTACTCTTCTGAACTACTCCTTTTCTCACATCCACTTCAGCCCTGGGGTACAGGTTTCTGGTACTCTGAAAGGTTGCTGCTCCATCTGTGGGGATAATGAACTCTTGACACCAGCTGCATAAATCTCTGTTGTAGGCAGTAGTGTCAAGTCAGTAGGAGCATATGGGAGATTAGTTCTGTGTCCAGACAGGCAGGATGGGCGTCCAGTGGTGCTGTGCATTAGGAAGTGGAAAGCCTGTATTTCCTTGTGGCATTCTGTTCAGTAATTCAGTGGTGTTAAATCCATTGCTGAAGTGACGCTTGGTATCTCTCCATTGGTTTTCATTTGTTTCATTTGGAATCCTGACAAACTAAAGTATTGGAGGACTGTTAGTCTTAGCTGAGTAGACATATATTGAGAAAACCCTGTACATAACTTTAACAGACCTTGGCATAATTAACAGGATCTTCTAGGAGGGGCCCAAGGGCTAAACTGGCCAGGATATCAGGCTTAGCTTTTCAGACCTTGAGAATGGAGGCTCCTGGCAGGGCAGCTGTCTGACAGGATGCTGGTGCAGTGAGGAATGCTGGTGTTAATTTATTCATTCATGTACCAGCATAAAAAGATGGCACTGCTGCACTTCTGCATTTTTTTTTTCTTTTTGGTACAGAAATTTACTGTCTTTATGATCAGAAAATGTAAAAAAAAAAGTGCAAAGGAAATGTAGGGTAACTTACTGTCTGCTTTATTCCTTTTTCTTTCCCTACAAGATATGTTGTGGGAATTTTTTTTAAAGAGAGCTCAGTCTCATGAGTGCTGTCCTGAAGTTCAGTTTCCTGGTTGAAAATCTGCATACGGTAATGTAATATTCTTCTCCAGGAAAGATTTTTTTTTATGGCATATGTAAATGAAATAAGACCAGCCCCTTGTGGTATTGACAGGATGCTGAGAAGGAAGCTGAGTGTGTATTAACGTGCTTGCAGCTTAGGTCATTCTCACCGAACCCTGCAGCTCTGTGAGGTTCAGCTGCTTGCTGGAGATGACTTCTCATTCTTTCAGTGACCCTTTGTAAAATGCTGTTTCATTAATGAGAAATATTTTTTTACAGACATCTCTTCCCTAAACTGTAGATGATACTGGATTGGATGTGTAATTGTTCTGTTTATACAGGCATAATTAAAGAAATGTGAGCAGGAATCCAGCCAATATCTGGTGCAAACATTACAATGGAAATGATCACTTTCTTTTGTGATCATTTAATTCTCTGGATCAAACTGACTTCTCCATATTTTAATTCCTTTGTGACTAGTGTGGTTTCCTTTACTCAAACTTTCAAGAAACTTTGATTTCTATCAATTTCTTTGTTTTAAAAGTCAGAAGTTCTAGTGGGAATAGGATGAGATTTCAGTCGACAGCAAACATAACTGGAACATGGATGTGCTGAAGCACTTTCCAGGGTTGCTGTGGTGTTAGATGTATTGCCCTTTTAAAAAGTTGTCTTTTGTGCTAACAACTTGGTTTAAATAAACTTTGTGGTTCTCTTTCCAGAACAGGAGAAAAATGATCTGGACAAAACTGATTCTCAACATTTTATGTTGTACTTGATGAAATGTGGTGTTACTTGGTAGACTTCTTCCAGAACTCATCAAGCTCCCTTATTTCACAGTTGGAAGCTTCCCTGGGATTTTGGCGCACTAAGAGTATTTGTTTCCTATATGCAGGAAGCAGTAAGCCTTTTGTCTGCTTTCCATAGTGCTGTGTTGAAAGCAAAGCTTATCACAGGTTCTTTTCCTTTTTAACAAATATGCATAGCAGAAGGAAAAATATCCTGCAGTGGAGTAATTGGTTGTTTCCACCATGTATTCTTTTTTAGAAACTTGGTAATAAAGCTGAGGAACTTCTGTCAAGCAAAACAGTAGCAAAGGACACAAATAGGAAATTTTATGTAGCAGGAAAAAATAGTTTTTCTGATGTAAATTTTGTTGTACCAGGTGTAGATTGAAGAGCCCTTTGACATCTATTCAGATGGAACAATGACCATTCAAACCAATGTAGCTACACTCACCTTGAAATCTTTCAGTTCTGTAGTGGTGCCCAACATTTTGTTATAGAATACTTCCAGAACAGTTTATAATGAGACACTTGCAGGCCACATGTCCTGAGTATCCTCTGCCTTGTACCAAAACTGCTGCCCTCTCATTCCTCTCTCCTGTGAGTGGTGACTCTTACCCCTCATCTGATCAGGTGAAACCATGCATTTGGGCTGCACAGCGTATTTGCTGTTAACATTCACTTCAAGGAAGAATAAAGATATTATTTGGGATAATTGGTAAAATACTGTTTTAATGTTTTTATGGATTTTAAAATTGCTTTTATGTTACAGGATAACTCAAGAATGGCAAAAAGAGACCAAATATTTTTCCTTAACATATACATGATGTCTGACTGAGTCCTTGTAGGGGAAAATCTTGGTGTAATTAGATCTTTATCTTCTCCTGTGAGAGCTCCTTGGGATTTTGCTCTCTGTCCCTTTGTGTTGCCTGTTTACTTTGCCTTCTGGAAGTGTGTTAGCTCAAATAGGTATTTAAGACAACTGCCACCCAAGAAGCAAAGGAGCAAAAGTATCAGTAAATATCTAAGTATGTGGAAGAAGAATTTAATGCTCCTTGTTAGCTGTCTGAAGTTTCAGAAGTAGCGATAGCTGTGCTTTATTATTTTCTCCTATGCTTTTCATTTCTCAAGAGGGTTTCCTTAGTACTAATGGCTAATGTCCATTAAAGGCTGAGTATTCTTTTTAAAGTGTTTCATTGCTGTTACATGACCACCTTGTCTCTCACTGTTGAATTAAAGAAGCAGCTGTGTTATGCATGCAGTGAAATGGAATTAGGTATTTTCATTTTCTTTGTAGCTGATTATTCAATTAGAATTAATTGTCTTGAGATATTTTTGTTAAGATCTATATTATACTGTTGTAAGATTGGATTCTTAAAAGTTGCTGCAGCCTTCAAGTGTCTTCTTTACAACTGAGGAGTTGCTTAAGCCTAGAACAGTAGCAAAAGGGACCCTGCAACACAGAAGTTTCATAACTGACCTAATCTCTGCCAGATATGGGACAGGCAAAATACAAGGTAAGGGGATGATAGATCAAGCATGTGTATCTAGAAATTTTGTGAAAAGGCTTTCTCTGTTGTGAACTCCCCTTTTCTGAGGAAGACATAGACAATGAGGGTACAAGAAGAGAGTATGTTCAAAAATACTGCAACTTTTCAAAATTCCTTATAAGTTGTTCTGTATTTTTTTCAAGTTGCTATATGCTGTCAGTGGTAACTGATTTCTTTTTTCCTAGGAGAAAAACATGTAGAAAAGTATGCTTATCACTGTCAGGATTTCAGTTCAAAGTGGTAAGGTGTCATGACAGTGCATTATGTTTCACTCACAAACTGCTATCCAGTCCACTGCAGTTCTACAAATCACTGCACAAATTGCTATCCAGTTCGTTGCAGTTCTAGAAGTAGAAGGTGAGCTTTTCTCTTCCAAGTGGTTTTTAGTAGGCTGTCTCCAAACTCCATGGATGACATTGCAGTACAGCTGTTCTTTAACTAGGGGTAAATCCATGTAGAAACTTAAATTTGCTGTAATTGTTAGCTACTGATCTTAAGCCTGCTTTCCTACGTGAATGTCAGTGTTGGACCAGACCCATTTTAATCCAGTTTTTGGTTTTAAACAGTGACTGGTAGTGACTGCCTTGGGGATGTGTGTATAATTAGTGAATGAAACCTCTGTTGCCAGCAGCTGTACCTGCATCTTGTTTTCATAATTCTTCAGTGATATTTTTTCATTCATAAATTTTAAATCTCTTCCTCTGAATGTGTTTAAACTCTAATCTCAATTAGAGATTAGTCTGTAATCTCACCCTGGACAGAGGGTGTTATGTACAGTGTAGAGGAAGTATTTTCCTTTTAAGTCTCCCTGGTAATTTCATTGGATGCCACCAAGTTCTTGCATTTGAAGAAGTTAAGAATAATCATACTTTGACTGCTTTTCTTCCCCCTCTTCCTCTCCAATGAATATGCCTTCAGTATATCAGCTTTTAGTTGGCTTTTTCAGACAGAGGGTCCTTGTTTGCAAGGACTCACAAGTTTGTTCTTCCCTGCCTCCTTTTCTTTTTTTTTGTTTGTTGGATTGGGGTTTTGGTTTTTATCTTCCTTTTTTTACTTCTGGTTCATTTTATCTGATGGAGAGAAAGGGGCTGTCTCTAAAGAGTAGGACACACAGTGGATTTATACATTTGCATAATGGAGAGTTTTTTCATTTATATTTTGTGGATTTATAAAGTTGCCTTCATGGACTTAGGTGAGCAATTTCCTTATAAAGAGCAGAGATTTCTAGATCCAGAAATATGATTCATTCCAAAGCCTGCCTAACAACTGAAGTGCTGAAGGCCTGTAAACATATGGTTTCTAGCTGGTCCCCTCCAAGGTGAGACCAGGAGTGATATTAATGAGTAGCTGTTAACTCCTGAATTTGCCTGAGATGCGTGAAATAGGCCTCCACATGTGTAAATGCCTTTAGGAAGTGGCTTTGGTGTGCATACTGAAGGCACCACATGAAGCAGGCTTAAGCTAAGTGTCCTCTTTAGACTGTGGGATTTTAAAACCACAGCCCTTCTCCCCTTCTTCTGCCTGCCTGAAATCAGGTTTAGGTAAGGTATGCTGTTCATCTCCCATTGTGCCGCTCGAAGAAGACAGAACAGTGGATCTTGATTTCTAAATCCTATTCTTGTTGTTGTGTATATCAGTTATCCAGAGAGAAAAATGTCTTCCTGTCCTCTAGCTTTATGTCTGTCCCCTGAAGTAGATTTAGTAATCCTTCTAAATTAATTTATCCTTTTGTGTTCTGTTCATCTGGGAGATGGTCAGTTAAATATAACCAGAGATTTGTTTTCCTAGCACTTAAATAACTTCCAATTAGAGCGTACGCATCAGGGAAGGGGAAAAAAAAAAAAAAAAGACGTTGTGCTGAACGCTGGAAGGGTAGAACATAACACATTTCAGCCAGATTTTGTACTACTTCTGGCACACTTGAAAGAGTCATACACCATTGGTTCAGGTTTATTTGTGTGTGCGTGTGTGTCTTACTGTTCTTCTGTGAACACTGCAGCAGCTGAGTAGAGAAACAGAGTATTAGAACTAGTGGTGGAAAGTTGAAAATGTCTTCCCTAAAGTAATGCCAGAGAAGTTTGTCACTGGAATCTCTCCAGTGAAAAGATGTTGAAAGAAAGGTGAGTCAGTGAAATGGAAGAAAGAAGAAGGAATTTTAAGTAGCATAAAACGGGAAGTGGGAGGTCATGTTTGTTTTCTCTAATTATGATTTCAGGAGAGTAACTGGCTGCAAAATTAGTCAATTATCTTGTGTTTATTGTAAACTGCTATGCTTTTTCCGAAGACACCAGAAGTGCTTTTGCTTCATAAATCAAGTTAAATCAAAGAGCTTTCATTATGTTACAGAACTCTATAAATTGATGTCACAACTTGAGAAAAACACTTTTATCTGCAAGCACTTAAGAACATTGCCACTTTCAGAACCATGCAAGACATTAGTAGCTGGCTTGTTCAGCTCCTTTCAGCTTTCATGCTGACACATACCATATTGAAGACATGGGTTGTTTGTATAATACTTGGTTTGATCTTTTTTCGTGGTACTTTCAGTACTGTTGAATCAATCAGACAAAGTTATTGCTCTGTTGGGCATTAGCATACGTTTAGATATTTCTGCATTGAGAGCTGTTCACAGAGGAAAAGGCTTTTATGTCAAAAGGAGAGTAAACAGTATGACTGCCGCTGCTTTGAGCTGTGCTGTTACTTCTGACCCACATGTATTTGAAAGCAAGCCTGTTTGTACTAGCAATTATTCCAGTTTTGGACCACATCATGAAAGGGTCCCTCTTCTCCCCCCTCTTTTTGAATTTTCAATTCCTTTAGTCTTTAGCAACTGCATGAATGCTACAGATGGGGAAAAGACTCAGTTGCTTTTGTGGTGGTTTGCTTCATTCATTGATTAGTATGCACAACTGAGTGGACTTCTTTATTTCCTGCTGCACAATCTACTGGGAATAGTAATGCTAAGACAGTTTGTAATGCTGAATATTCATAATTTGTGCATGACATGTGGATGTGACTTCCCTTGGAAACTTTTTCACGTGAACTTACTGAGAGAACCCAGTTCTACAGAGGACTGACTAATCGTCTGGACCTTTTTCAAGCCTCATTAAATTCCATGAAGGATTAGTTTTTTGACTGGGTTTGTAGTGATTACTGTCAGCTACTAAATTGAGTAAAGAGCTACTTAAAATGCATCTGTGCCTCTTCTAATGTCTTATTTAATGCTGTTTTATAAATGTCCCAGATAAGTAGTGAAGCACAGGAAGGGATAGAAATGAATAAAAGTGTGTCTGAGATATAAAAGACTGGGAAATCTTATTGTAGAAGTTAGCATTAGACTATGATAATTATGGCCCAATGTAATTAAAAGAGGTTTTGTTCTTGAACCCTTGGTGTTTTGGTCAGCCTTACTTGTAAACATATGAGGACATTGCATTTAGGAAGATTCCAACTCAAATATATATGCTTAAGTTTTGTAGAAAAATAAGGCTAACAATCAGCTTTCACTTCTACTTATTCATGCTAATTTTTCTTAAATTGCAAGAATTAGATCTAGTTCTCATTTTCCTTTATCTAGCAAAAATAAAGAAACTAGAAATGTCTGTTACTACAAGGTCTTTTTTTGAGAAGCAGGTTATGATCAGACATTATAAACTTATGAGATGTAGATGTTAATTTTTCTCAGTTTGGAAATAGTAATGTGAAAAATGCTAAACATGTCAGAGAGACATGCTTGAAAGCTGACCATCTTGGAAACAATCTTTACCATGTGGAGCTTCTTGCTGGATCAGAGCACTTTCTGTTGAGTCTACACCAGCTGTCTAGCTTTCTCAAGAGGTATGTTTATTTCTTCTGATGGATTTGCTTTTATGCCAGATGATTTGGGATTTTTTAAATTGAAAAGTCTATGGCATAAAAATAACCAAGGAATTTTGTAGTCTACCCAAAGAGCTGTTAACTTAAAAGTTGCCAAGTCTATTGTATGCACTGCTAAAATACAGAAATTTCAAGTTAAAGAACTTATGCATAAAGTTATTTATATTACTTCAATACCAGTGGGTTATTCAGGCAAGAGAAAGGGAGTGATGTGATGGTGCTGATGGATGCGGAAAAGGCAGGGCTTGAAGGAGAAGACTGTTTACCCTGGGAAGATGCTCCAATAGCATGGGATGATGACTACATGCAAGGAAAGGAGATGAGGTCACTTCTCTACTGCAGTGCCCAGTTATGCTGTGTCTCACTGGAGACCTTCAGCACACAAGGCACATGTGTGCTAAGTGAGCCTGTTTGGAACCCAGGCCTTGCTGTGTGACAGAATGTCATGGTTTGACACTGGCACTAGCCAATGCCCCATGAAAACGCACTGTCCCTGGTGTCTGCTGTGAGATCTCGACCAGGAATAAGAAAGCAAGCAGGCTCCCACTTAACAAAAGAAAAAAACATTTATTAACTAAACTATACAGACAATAACTAAACTATACATAAAAAAAAAAAAAAAACAAAGAACACACAAGGAAAATGAAAGCCCCACAAAACATTTCCCTCCTCCTCCCCTCAAACTCCCAATACAATACACTTCCCAAATCAACAACCATCAGTCCATCACCACTCTGTACATAATCAATTCTCAATTCATCAAGAGGAGAGCAGTCCTTTTTGCACCATGGTGGCCTTTTCCAATTTCCAGGCTCTCTCACCGCCTGAATGAAATCAGGGCTGTTTCCAGGGTCTGTTTTTTAAGGATGCTCTGTCCCATTCCAAAAAGAACACAATCACACCTTTTGGGACATCTGTCCCCCCCATATTTATATACCCCTTGGGGCCGAGGGGTAAACACCACCACTACATCTTCTTGGCTCCGGGGCATTGCGCCCCCCTGGACGCAGTCTCTGTCTCACAAGGAGACACGGCTCTGTCCATGGCTATACAAAAAGAGTCCAGCAAAAGCCACTCCATCATCTCTCTTCCCACCAAGATTCTTCTCTATTCCAAATCATCTTTCACTTGCTCAGATCCTAATCTCACTTGCTCATCTCCTTCTTCCTCTTCCACTCTATCTCCTTTCTGGGAAAGGTTAATGTTCTATAAGGTTTTCATTATCCAAAAATGGTTAAAAGGTGCAGTCTCTCTCACTCCCACGCTGCCCTGCCGCTGCTCCGCGGGCCCTTTCGCTCACAGCCCCCCCCCCCCCCCCCCCCCCCCCTCAGCCGGCCGCTATAAAAAAAAATTCCGACGCCGGCCCTCTCTCTCTCTCTCTGCCGGGGGGGGCCTGGCTGCTCGATGGTTCTCAGGGTCTTTGTGGGGTTCTCAACCTCTCCACCCTTCCACACTCAGGGCACCCTCTCTCCCGATCTCGGCCTGGGCCCAGCCTACCGCGTGGCCGCCCTCCCCCGCCCAGCAAGCGCCGGGCAGGGGAGAGCTCCGACCTGTGTCCCTCCGACGTCCCAAGAGGAAGTTCCTGCACAGACACCCTGCTTTTAAGGTGGCCTCAGAGGTGACCTATATCCCATAAATCCTATTTCCGGGTCAAACCATCGCACAGAATCACATGGGAGCCCTCTTCAGGAACTGTTCCAGTCTTCTAGTAGTCACTAAACTGAGATTTCAGGTGTCAGTCTAGGTGTTTTTAATCTGTGGTCATTGGCCCAGGTTTCATTGTTTGGTTTGACAGGAAACTCTTGAGGTAACTCTGGGTTATACAGTAGTACAGTGTTGTTGTTAAACCACCCCTCACCTGCACAAGCCCAGGTGACACAACCTCTTCTTACATGCTAGGTATTTTAGACTCCAAACCATCTTAGTAATTCTCTGCTGACCTTGTTACAGTTCTACAGATGTTACCTCACCTGTGCTGAGGAGAAGACTGATAATAACTTGTGTCTGTCCTGGTGACACTTGCGTCCTGGTTCACTTCCTAGTGCGTGGTGGGCCTTGATCACACTAAAGGTGTTTCTCCGGCTCACACAGAACCCAATGCCCACCATAACCAAATCATGGGCTGACCATTTTCAAGCCTGCATTTCCAAGATATGGAGCTTAGTCCTTCTCTGCCTGAACTCTGTGAGGCCTGTTAGCTCAGTCCCTGATTTTCTGAAGGTTCCTTTCAGTAAAAGTCCTTTGATTCCTTGTAATCCAGTCTCCTTAGTTCAGCACTGTCTTCAGACTGGTGAGGGTATCTCTTTTGTCAGCATTTCTGTTACTGATGAAGTTGAGCAGGATGGAACCTCGTGGTTGGTACCTCTGACTGCTGCCACTTTGACACTGAATGTTTGTTCTTATCCTGTGAACTTTATTCTATATGAAGTATAGTGTACTAGTTATGGCTCTAATATGTTAAAACTGTTGGGTCCTCAGGCTAATTGCTCTGCCCTGCCCCAACATGTTGTTTTGTTATGTTTAGGGTGTTATTTTTACTGAACAAGGTGAACATTAATAAAATCTGTACTCCTAAAAATTAAATGGCAGGGCATCTACAGTACTATTATGCTCAAGTACATGTTGAGAATAAGCAGATTTTCTGTTCTATGTAAATTATTTGTATTATTTTTACATCCAGAAAATTTAGGAATTTACTTTTTTGGCATTCAATTTGTTTTTACAGTTTTTTTTAAATCCAAATTGCTAACTTTGATTTTTCACAGTCAAGTATGAGTTTAAAGGTAATTAGTAGTTTGTGATATTGATGATTTTCCATTATGTTCATGGGAGAGTTGCTCATATAATCTCTCTCCATCTTCATGAAATGAGTGTTTTGAACACTTTCATGTTAGATTAGAGTAGCTGTGATCTCCCGGAGTTTTGTGGTTTTCATTATACCTTGAACATCACTGCCAGCAAACTCTTGGCAAGGCTGCTCTGACCCTGTTTGGAGAAATGGGGTATAGAAAATTGTATAGATGTGTACAAAATGTAATCACTTTAAAAATCTTAGTTTAATAAAAGGTAGTGCCCTGAAGGTGTGTGCTGGTAGCCCAGCAAGACAGCAAAGCCTCTTTGGCTGCACCAAGCAAGCTCTTATGGTGGATTCTCATATGCTGTTGTCATTATCAAAACATTGGCACATCTGATTTCAGGAGGCTTGAGATCAGCTTCTTGTGTATTGCCCCTATCCATCCCCCTCTTCCCCCCAGGCTCTCAGGCACAGTTTGTTTAAAGGTTCTATGTACATACCTTCTATCCTGCAGTGTAGACCAGCCTGTAGAAGGCATTCATTATATGTCTACTCATTCTGTTGAGTTTGAGCACTTTTCACATTGTCACATCTGTGTTCCACTTCTGCAATGTATCTTGAGTTCTTGCTTTCCAGTTGCCAGGTCACATTTGAACAGGAGGCTCTTTTTTTACCTTCATAGCTGTTTGGCTGTAGGATTTTTCAGTGTGTTGTATTTGAAAATTAATTGCTGTTACCTGAATTTTGCCAGTATGTGAAACATAAAACTTTATCAACTTCTGATATATCCTAAAGAGATTTTGGTGAACTTTGGCCTCCAAATCTTAGCTTTAAACTAGAAGATAAAACAAAATGTACTGTATAAATTGACCGTTGACTGCATGCTGCTACAAAAGCCATATTATTAAGTCATGTGTTCGTGCATAGGCTTAAAGCTGTTCTCTAGACAGAACTTACTGTAAGCTGACCTGCTTTTCATGGCTGGATTTAAAAAAGAAAGCATCAGCTTAGCTGTACTGATATGCTCTGGTACACATGGAGAGTATCCTATCTAACTCACAAAAGCTGCTTTTCTGTTTCCTTTCGAGCCCATGAGTTTTTCAGCATGGGCAACTCATCATTTTTTTCTCCCAGGTTTTTTGCTTCTAATCTTGCTTAAGTCATGAAGAGCATCAGTGAGTACAGTTCAATTTCAAGCAATTCCTTTTTTGTCTCAAGTTTTATGGTATCTTTTTAAGAAGATGTTTCAAGTGGTCTGGCTTATTTAGCTCTTCGATTTGTAGCTGAGGCTTTGGATGACCTAGGTTGTTACATTAGCAATAAATATTAAGGTAGCTCTGTCTGATACTTTAGATGTCATTGATGCTTGTGGCTTGGATGTGGTCAAATTCAGTATTGCTGTGGAACTAATGGTCTGAAGAAGCCCAGTGCTTAAAAATCATTGTAGCAGTGGGAGAACAACTCTCTTCTAAGGCTGATATGGTAAAGAAGTGTATATGGAAGAAATGTGCTCTCCTCTGGACCCAGTAATGTGCTGGTATTCACACTGCCTATCAGTTGCCCAACAGTTCACCTTAAAAGGCCACAAGTTCATAGGAAAGGGCTCATTGTAATGCCTGCTGAAATGTTTTGAAGCTTGTTTTTTGTCCAGGGAAGAAGGTCCTTCAGGCAATGTCCTCAGCTTTCAGGAGAAAGTTGACATAAATGCACCTATTTTCTCTATGCTCTTTCAAAGATCCTTATGTATGATTATTCCTGTGTCTCTCTTTATTCCCTGAAGTAAAAAGAGTGGCAGAAGGCATGATTCCTCTTGGCAACTTAGTACTAATTAAGCGTGTCCTGTGATAGTTTGACATGTATGTTACCAAACTGCAGTGTTTTGTGTTCTTTCTGTAAAGATGAAAATGTTTGACAATCTGAAGATCTGGCTCCTAGTTCTGTATTCTTAGCCTAACTCAGGAAGCAAAATTGTTGGCCTAGTTTCTTAAGCAAAACATTTGTGCTTTTTTTAACTGTCTGTACTCCACGGAGCACAATCCTGTGTTAAGCTCTGTCTGTACTGATATGGGTGCTCCTGTGGTTAGGAATATGGGTAAGAAACTAGAAGTGATATTTGGAAAAGAAGAGCAGTTGAGACACATTCAGGAAATCAAAGCTGCAATTTCTTTGATGAATTTTTTGTCAGAACTCTTGGAAATCCCTTTCAGTAACTGCAAGGTAGCCAGCTTGGAGATTTCAAGAGACATAGTTCTGAAGTCAACACAAGTTTGGGAAAAGAAGAGGGAATTGAGTTTTGTGAGCCTTTTCCTTGTATGTTAAGCATTTTAGGCTGTGTATATATACACTGTTAATAAGAGCTCTAAGGAGCAGGTATTGACACTGGACTGTGTGTGTTCATCCTGAGCTGTTGAAGTACTCCCTGACTGCACCAAAATGCCTGCAGAAGCTTCTGAGGACAGGCTGCTCAGCCAGTATGGCAGAGGTGAGACTGGACTAGGTTGGCCTCCTCTTGCCCAGCAGTTGCCCCCACCATTGCAGCAAGTGGTGTGCTCATGCCTCGTGTGACAGCCTGTGGTGCACGGCTTGGGTGTCACGTGCCCTTCTCTGCAGCAGAGTCCTCATCCTTGGAAGGTGCTTGGCAGTCAAGGGCGCAGGGACCAATATGTGTTGTGTTCCCTCTGCCATCTGTTCTTCTGTTTTGCTCTTAGAGAAGCAGCTGCTATGTATCAGTGTTATTTTCACAAACCACAGGACACTTCTGTGTCTTAAACAAGATCTGTGTATATATTGAACCATGTGTTTGAGGCTAACAGATTGCCCTAGAATGTGGCTGTGTTAGTGGTTGTAAATTTGGTAATAAGAACTTAGAGTATAGGTCGTGGATGAAGACTAAAAAATCACCTCCTTTCCCTGGATGCTGTATTTTAATGCTGTGATTTAACCATGGGCTTAGTGAATAAATGACCTTGCTAAGAAAAGAGTGAGGAGGGGAAGGAAGAAAAATAAGGGAAAAATATTTTAAAACAGTGTTGCTTGTATTGAGTCTGAGGTTAGAGGTTAATGTCAAGTTCCTTTCTTTCAGGTTGTGTTTGGGAGAAGTGAGAATGCTGTGAATGTTCTGCTGTAAGTTAATACCTAACCTGTCTTTGTACAGAGCACAGATTTAATAGTTGACAAGAGTGAGCCAATCCTAGTCAGACTTTCAGTGGTCAATGGTGTTCCTATATAAAAGTGGTCTAATTTTTTTTTTTGTAAGATTCCCTGCTCCAGATTGTGTCTGTCTTGTGTGTTCCAGGAGCGTATAATTCAGAGATGCTAGGCTTTTGAACTATAACATGTAGTTGCAAATTGATCATTTATATGCATTTTTATAGTAAATTCCAGGAAACATTTCATAGAGAGGGAGAAAAATCATGCAGAGTTACTAGAATTCAGAAGGAAGAAAAAAATCTGTCAGTGCTTGTAGAGCTACTGAAATAGCCAACTCTCTCAAATCTACTGGCTACATATCCCTTCATCTTCCTTCCATGTCAGCGTTGGTAGTTTGTTTCTTACGTATTTTATCCTGAAAGCAGCAGTAGTTTACAACAGTAATGGTGTCCAGAGCCGCTTTATTTTATATTTCTGTGCTGTAATTGAGTGGAGGAGCACAGCACCCATCAGGCTCCTGAAAGGAGGTTACCAGGAAATGCAGCTCAGTCTCTTCGCACGGGTGGCAAGTGACAGGACACAAGAAAGTGGCCTTGAGTTGCACAGGGGGGGTTAGATTGGACATTAGGGGAAAAAAAAATCACTGAAACTGTGGTCAGGCGTTGGAAGAGGCTGCCCAGGGAAGTGGCTGAGTTACCATCCCTGGAGGTATTTAGAAGATGTGTAGATGTGGCACTTTGGTTTAGTGGCAGACTTGGCAGTGTTGGACTAATGGTTGGACTTGATGGTCTTGGATGTCTTTTCCAACTTCAACGATTCTGTGATTCCATGATGCCCATGTATGTGGTGTGACTGATGCTCTCACAGTATTGCTGCTCTCTTTCTAGGGGTGGGTGCTCACCCTGGCTCTTCCAATTAATCTTTCGGCTTCACAACAGGCAGAGGCTCGCTAAATGGGCTGATATTGCTTATTAATTGACATAGTGTAAATCATCACTTAATTTCATCATGTGTTGCAATATTTTGTAAACAGCTCTGCTATGTGAAATACATGGCTGCTGGCTCTGTGTGCATGTCCTCAAGGTTATAAAAGGACTAATCTGTATGTGTTGCAGACTGAAATTTTTTTGCTCTGTCATTAGAAAGAGACTGGTTTCTGTGTTGCATGAGAACTGCTCAGGCTGATTAGCATGGAAATGAATGTATGTGCCTTAATCAGCTTGGGGTAAGGGAAGCTCAAAATTAATTTCATCTATTGGCTTATTTTAAAAACATATAGCTGCTACTACTAGTGACCGTTATAGTTTAAAATGCAAAATAGTCTTTCATTCAACGCGGTGTTTATGCCAACTCATCACTTTGCAAATAATTTGTTTTCCAAACTAGATTTTCTGTATTTAATCTTTGCCCCATAAAGCAGACTGGGGGAAGGGCAATCAAGACAGAAACATGCAGGGAGGGATATCAAAGAGGAAGAAGATGCTGACTTGAAGCTTAACCCTGTGTTCCCTGGAACATTGTGTTTATGTTACACTGCTTAATACCTCGAATCCAGCTCATAAAGAGATTATTCCCTAGCCCTTGTCCTCTGAAGATCATTTCAGTGGCAACTGTGAAAGGCAAATGAGTTATTGAAATATGAAATGCAAGTGAGAAATTCTCTAGTGAAACATATGTTAAAAAAAAAAACAACATATAATTAGCAAAACCATCTTTTTTTTTTTTTTTTTTTTTTTTTTTTTTTTTTTGTGGTAAAAAGATACTAAATTAATTTGTGTTCTTCCTGTTCAGAAGACTGTATAATTCAGGGCCTTTATAACTACAAAGAGAGCTTTATATTAAGAAGGCATATCTAATCTCTCTGTAGTGATGCAGAAGGAACTGCTTTGGTAACCATTAAATTTTAAAAACTGCCCCATGTCCTGTGAGCACGTAGAAGTGTGCATGTATTTTGACTTAGAGCCCTGCTAGGCATCAAAAATACCCTGTCCTGGATAACCTGAAATTTAGAGGTAATATATGTTACTCAGAAAGTCAAGTGTGTGACTGGCACACCAGTGAGACTGAAAAACTAAAGGAAGATCTTTTTTGTATTTATTATAAGAGGAAATGAGACTCCTGATGATAGGTGAAATAGGATGTAAAACTCTTAAAAATTAAAAAAACAGATTTTAACCAGTCTGATAAATTTGCATGAGTGAAGCAGTTTGAAGGACAGTCTGCTCAGGAAAAAACTTACGTATGGAAAAGTGAGACTGCAAATGAAATGACAAAGGATGGTGAAGCTGAGGTTGTTCTTAAAGAAACTAGTAGAGGTTTGGTAATGCTTCTGGTTGCCTGTTCAAAAGGGATGGGGCTACAGAACAGTATTAGCAACAGCTGGGAACAGAGTCAAGAAGTGAGGATTTTAGAAGAAGGGAAGGTGTTTCAGGAGGAAGCAGGCATTCTACCTTACCAGAAAACAGGAGAGCAAAAGCCTGTGCAATTGATTAATTTAAAGGTATTTAGCCCTGCTGTAATGTAAAAGAAGAGCTTAATGCTGTGAAATTTTACGACTTTTTCATGTGAGCCACTTACCTTCAGCTCCCTTTACCTTGGTTGAGATAAAGTGGCAGTTTTGAGAGGAGATGAACTCCAGCCTTAAAAGTACATGTCTAAAGCCAGATGAATTGCACTCCAGAAGTGCCTGTTTCTCTCTGACTATAAAAGGAGTGTGGTGTGATTAGTGCAGATAGAGATGTCTCCATTGAAGACACTTATATGTAGTTGGATGAATTGGATGAATTCCTTTGGTGCTTTCTCGGAACATTAAATTATCCCATCGGTTCACTCAGTGCTGACTCCAAAAATGTAAGTTCTGCACCACAGCCAGTCCTATGAAATTTGTCAGCGGGGGAAGGAAGTTCAGAGAAATTGCTAAATGTAGAGCATTCAATGCAAAGCACATTTTGAGTCAACATGATGTGTGTTTTTCTTCACTTTTCTCCTGTGGGTACTGTATCGTAAGATCATCCAAGATATCTCAGGGCATCATGGCTGCAACTTAGGCCTAACCCTTGTTTGGATGACGCGTGCTTGAAATCTGCAGGCTGGTGCATGTCAGGAGAAAATCAACTGCATAATTAAGAACTCCTGAATACAATGCAATGTAATGTTCCTTCTTTCCTGAGCATTACTTTTAGTGGTGTGATAATTTATCTTGCTTTTTTGCTGGGAACCAATGCACACACTTTTGACAATGTTATTCATCGCTCGCAGCTTTATGGGCTCTCTCATCTGCCTTTTCTGCAGATGAGGTCACTGAGCTTTTTTGAAGTACTAGTATATTTTATGATAGAACAGGGTAAAATCATGTTCACTGCAGTAAAGGTAAACTCTTAAGGGCCTTTTGTGTTGCATTAACAAGGCATTTCAAGGAAGTAGGATATCAATTTCATGTTTCATGTTAAAGACATTAATGTCTTTGTGTTTATGCCTGTTATGGCATGGAAGCAGAAAAAGGTAGTACTTGAAACAGCTTCCTTCCTTGCCTTTCTCTTTTCACAAATGAACATTAAAAAATTAAAAGCATGGATTAGAGTGTCTTCAGAGTATTTTGTATCAAATTGAGAGTATGGAAAGTATGCAACCGTCAACCGAAACGCTCTAGTCTCCTTGTTTTTGTGGAAGGGATCCACAAAAATAATCCCCAGAAAACCCAATGCATGTGGCAGAACACAGGAGATGGCTGACAATAGGTATCAAACTGTACCTTGCACAGGTGTGGAAGAGCTTGTGGGACTGCCTCTCTTCATGGCCTTGTAAGATGGTCTGGATATGAACTGATCTCTTAAAAATTACCTAATCTTTTTCTCTCCATATATATATGTTATGAATAAAGGGACTCTGGTAGGATTTACTTACTTTATTTTTATTGATCATGTGTATCTTTATAAACAATTTATAGTCTCATTTCCTAGTTCTCTAGCAGAGAACTAACCCTGTCTTTAGACTCAAATGCAATAAATAAAACTAATTCTTTTCTGAAATACTGCATTTTTATTTCCCATCTGGGCTTATACTTCGAAGCATCTGCAGTGTCACAGCTGTAGTTTAAGGGCCTTGTGTGAGAATTATTATTTACAGTTGCTAGCAGTTGCTGTCCTACATCTGTAACTCTAATAAATGTAGGTATGCATTGGGACAGAATTAAGAAAACTGTTTATCACTTCCTACTGACAGGATCTTATGGAGTGTAGCTGACTGGTGTGACACAGGGATGCTTGTGCTGATTGTGTCCTTCCTATTGTATTTGTGACTGCATCCATCTTGATATATTAGATGGACTCTTGAAATAAGAGGGATAGCCTTGTAGGTTGCACAAAGTGTGCGGTAAAGGAATTGATTGTTTTAAATCAGTTGAAGTACATTAAAAATTTAAGTTTTGTTGCATTGCTTTGCTTGGTTAAAATTGATGGTTTCATGTTTCTACTTTTGAGGTTTTAAAAAAGTTTGGTACCAAAATGAGTTTCTAAATAAAATGTTTGATATTTATTTTAAAATATCACGACTTCACTGTTGGTTTGGGTTTTTTTTTTTTTTTTTTTTGTAGCTGTTGGTGGTTTTGTGTTGGTTGGTTTTTGTGTGGGTTTTTTTGTCAAACTTTTCATCAAATTATGACAGAATTTGTTAATTGCTCTGGTTGGCCCATAAAGTATTCCTGATGAAACAATTTGAACTCAAAGATCTTTCATCTTTCTTAAATTCTCTTAAAAAATGAAGTAAGCCTGAACAAACCTCCCAGTGAAATGTTGTGTGGAATTGTAGAGTATCTCAAGTTTGAAGGGGCCTGTAAGTCCATCTCCCTGCTCATTGCACCTAAGACAAGATCATACAAGTAGAACTTTTCTGAACAGACAAAACATATCAGGTAAGATTTTTGCTTGTAAAAGTGTATTCAGGCTAAAGAAGCAAATGCAAGCTAAATATTTAAAGCCATTGGAACCTGATCTGCAGAAGTCAGTGGGAAGCCACTGACATCCTTGTTGGAAACCATCTGTGTTTCTGCTCTTTGCTGTGCACTGTGCTATTTTTTCATGAGCCTCCTCAAAGTTCAAGAGGAACGTTAAAGTATTTACTGATAAAACAGTGCAGTATGTTGTTACCTGAAAAATACTCACCCCTGCTTCCTTCTGCTGTTTCTTTATGAATTTAGGTAACCTATAGATAATTAGGTCTGTAATAATTTGTGCCCTATCTTGCTTCTACCCATCCCATTAGAGAGGAAGCAATATGGTATGAAGGCATCAGTCATCTTCTTCAGGGTGCAAAGCCCTTTCTGTCTTAATCTGTTAAAGATGTTGATAAAGACTAAGCAGGTTTGAGACTGACAAGAACCTTCTGTTTTCCATATTAGCTTTTGCTTTCTCGAGAGCAAGGCTACCAGAAGGAAGTCCCAGAGGTGGGCAAGGAGCAGCTCTGCTGCATGACTGATGCTTAACTTCATATATCCCTGCCATCACCATGGGCACTTTGTATTGCACAGCCAGATGCTGAATGATAGGCACTTTATAAAGGTGAAGTCTTGACCTCAGGCTTTCTTGGAGCCTGTGTAGGCTAAATTCAGGTTGTCAGGGAGAGTTTGAGCAAGAATCTGAAGACTTGATCTTATCAGATTGTAGCCATTACTACAGTTGTGGTACTTGAAACCCGACTTCTTTTTTTCCTCAAGTATGTGTAAAGGAGCGAATCAGTCTGTTGTCAAAGATATTTTTGAGCAGAGGCAATAAAAATAAATTCTGTATAAATGAAAATGTTTTAGTGAATTCTTGAGTGGCATTCAAAGAACCTTTATAAGAAGCACTGCTATCTGATCAGGGAATGAATACAAGAGTAACTAGAAGACTTTGATGCAACTGGTGCTTTATTCATATCTTAGTTCTTATTTGGGCGTATACCCAGGCAAGTCTTACATTCTGATACTGTTACAATGAGCTCTGCAGTGAAAGCCAGGGGTCTTCCATCAAATAATACGTACCAATTCCATCACTACAGAATTTTTTTTCAAAGAAGTTAGTTCTTTCCTTGTGCTTTTTCCTTGAACTCATGCATTTATCCATAATCTTTGTGAACTTGGCTATACCTGGGGGACCTGCAGTTTAATAGTATCCTGTGCTATAATCTTCAGTTCTTCCTGTAGGCAGCTTATCAAATGCGCAGAATTGTACCACAGCTCTGATCATCTGGCTAAGGGGATTAATGTCACCTAATGCAGTGTGTTGGTACCAAACAGATTACAAGGAGCAAAAGAGGTTTGGAGGCTGAGTCAGTGACTTGGAGGAGGAGAGGTGTAAAGCCCCTCAGGAAATCAGTAATCATCTCAATTTGCAGCTTCTGTAGCTAATGTACTGTGTGCAACAGAATGTGTTCTCTGGAGTTGTGGGCTGTACTTGCTGTTCCAGTGTCAGAGAGGATGCTTGTTAGAGAGCATGTCATCTTGTCTTAGATTTCATCTTCTTAAAGCAAGTTCATAAATATTTGTGGTGTTTAAAATGAGTGTGTAGCATTTCTGGTAGTTTGTTTAGCCTTAGTAAGCATATGGGGATGTTAAACATTAACTGGGTGCTACATAACTGTGGATATAATTGACTTTGTTTGGTCAAGACAGTAAAAGCATACT
Source organism: Calcarius lapponicus (assembly GCA_039654755.1). Lineage (NCBI taxonomy): Eukaryota > Metazoa > Chordata > Aves > Passeriformes > Fringillidae > Calcarius > Calcarius lapponicus. The sequence goes on along the minus strand of CM077462.1, from coordinate 46,114,687 downwards.
CTGTGTACGTTATGTAGCTGATAAATGCACTTTTATAGAGACATTCCCTTGACTTGCCAAATAAGGGGTCACTAATCTGAAACCACACCTACACTGTAGGCACAGAAGTGAACACAGGCTGCATTAGCTTGCTTGACACGTGCCAGCTAAACTGCACTAGAACAAGCTTGAGCATCTCTGCCATATTCTGGTCATGTCTGAAGTGTCTGTAGACAAGCTTCTAGTTTAAACTACGGAGTCAGAGATGCTGTTCACATTTTGTCTTTTTACCTTCACCTGCTCTTTTAAGCATATTTGAAAACAGGGTGCTTCTTCAATATTTCTATTGCTATGTAACTGAAAAGTAATTGAACATAAGTTGAAATTCTAAGACAAGTGTATGTCTGGGAACGCTCTTAGCAGATATGTGCATTACTTTGCTGTGAAGAAATAATTGCATGAGAGGACTGCCAAAAGTATATGTTGCTGTGTACTGGAGGTCCCCCTGGGGCTGGCAATGAAGGTCTGTGCACTTATCAGTCCAAACCCTCCACAGCTGGCCCCAAGTCCCTCTGGAGTTTCCATTTTATGGCTTGACGTCCCTTTGACTCCTTGCTCTGTGCTTGAGTATTTTACTATGTGAGTACCGGGGCAGAGGGAGGACTGTGTGTGCATGTATGAGAGAAAAGTTAAAATTTGGTGTAGATGATTCTCAGAGCTGATTTATAATTAAAAATCCAACAGCTTTTGTGCTCTATAGGTGGTTGGTGTGTTGGGGTTTTGTGTTGATAATTTAACTGGGCCTCTACAGTGCCAAGTGGTGTTTTCACTGCCAGGTAGTGGAGTGTTTAATAGATGTATCCAAGGGTATTAAGTAAATTTTATGGTTTTGTCAACTTTTTCCTGTATTTGGCTTTTAGGAACAGGACAACTGCTAGACTTATCAGGTGGTTTAGTTCACATATGAAGTTTGAGCTTAGCAAGTTTCTTTTCCCCCAAATTATTAATAAAGTTATTTTAAGAGTGATTTACTAATAAAACACCTATTTAGGTAGTTACTAAACAAAACGGAGGCCATAAAGCATAATGGTGAACAAGATAACTCTGCCTTTTTTTTTTTTTTGATCAGCAGTGATCCAGATGGGTGTATTAAATGGCTATTTAAGTTGCTCTCACAGGATGTAAACTCTGAAAAAAAAGCCAAGTAAAAATCTTCTGTCTCCCCTATTCCTGAAGCTCCCTATTCTCCTCCTATTTTAATAGTAAAGCTTTCAGCTATCAGTTACTTTTTTTTTGAGTGATATGTGGCTGACTTGAGATGTGGAAAAGTTTTGTCTAAAGCTTTATTTAAGGAAATACAAAATAATTTGGAACTTTAACTAAAACTGATGGGGAAAGGAATTAGGGTTGTTTGTACAGATGGGGTTAGAATGGAAATATTTAATCTACATGTAGGTATTTCCAAAATACCTCATATGATTTGGTAACCTGATCTACCTTTTCCATGGCAAAAGGGCATTTTGTGTGTCTTATCCAATTTAGAAACCTAGTCCTGAGTATTTTTCCAGTCTTGCCTGATTTAGACTAGATCAATTCCGAATTCCATGAATTTTTATTTACTTGAAACTGATATAAAATGAGAGAAGAATCAAGTTAAAGTAACTACCAACAAATCTGATAAGGATATTCGGATATAATGGAGCCAGTCTTTTGTTTTGGAGCTGGAATTGAGTAACATCTTTGCTGAGGTCAGAGTTGCATACACAAGACATGTGTGAGATCAGGAAGCAGCCTTGTGTTTTCTGATCTGGCCTGCATAGTCTGAGATTGCAAAGATGGCCTGGAAAATAGGGAGGTCTGCTGGAGGAGGGAAGAGAATCATTAAGGTTGGGAAAGTCTTTCAGGCTAATTCTAACTGACAAGTCCACCACTAAACTTCAGTGCTGCATCTACAAGACTTTTAAGTACTTCTGGGGATTGTGACTCCACCACTTCTGGGCAGCCTGTTTCAATACGGTCAACCCTTTCCCTTGATTTTTTCCTCATATTCAATCTAGACCTCCCTTGGCACAACTTCAAGCCATTTCCTCTTGTTCTTACCATCTTTTACCCGGGGCAAGACATCCCTCCTTCAGTACCATCTCCTTTGTGGTAGTTGTAGAGGGTGATTAGGTATGTACCCCTGCCTTCTTCTCCAGGCTGAACAATCAGAGCTCCCCCAGCTGCTCCTCATAAGAGCTGTGCTCCAGACCTTTCCCCAGCTCCATTGCCCTTCCCTGGACATGCTCCAGCACTTCACTTGTGTTTTCCTGAATTGAGAGAACCAAAACAGAACTCAAGGTGTGGCCTCATCAGTACCAAGTACAGGGGGACGGTCACTGATCCAGGCCAGGATGGCATCGGCCTTCTTGACTGCCTGGGCGCACACATGTTCATGTTCAGCTGCTGTTGACCAGCACCCTCAGGTCCTTTTCTGCCAGGCAGTTTCTCTGCCAGTAATGCTGCCTGGAGTTGTTTTGACCTCAGTGCAGGATCCAGCACTTGACTTTGCTGAACCTCATACAACTGCCCTTGGTCCATCAGTCCAGCCTCTCCAGGTCCCTCTGCAGGGCCTTCCTTCCTGCCGATCAATATTCTCACCCAGCTTGGTGTCTTAGGGTGTACTCAATCCCCTAATTGAGCTCATTGATAAAGATGTTAAGCAGAGATGGTTTAATATTAAAGCAAGCCTGCCATATCTTTTGCAAACCATTGAAAGTGTCTCTGAATATATTTGTGGTCTTTCTCCTTCTGGATGGCGATGACAGGAGGCAGGGAAGCCTGCACTGTTAATCTGTAAACTGTCATAGTTGAAGAGCAAACTCACTTCGATGTTCCCAATATAACATCACCAGTGTAAAGCCTGTTAGGAGGGGCTGGGTAAGAAAAGCAAAGCTTTGAAACCTTTCATATAGATTTGGTCTCTTTTGCATCAACTATCAGCAATTAGGTAAATATCAAACTATTTTTAAAGCTACTTTTTTCTTCTGAAATAGTTTGGCATGGGTTCTGAAGCTTAGTTGTTGAATAAAGGAACTTTCCAGCAACTGCCTTTGATTACTTCTAAATGTAGGTTACAGCTGTCCTTTTGGGAAAGGCACATAGCTCAGCATGTGAGAAACTGACACCTTTTTCTCTCCTTTTCAGAGTATCTCCTCTACAGAAGTCCGAAATAGTAGACATGGTCAAGAAACACGTCAATGCCATAACACTTGCCATTGGGGATGGTGCCAATGACGTAGGAATGATCCAGACAGCTCACGTTGGAGTGGGGATCAGTGGCAATGAGGGCATGCAGGCAACCAATTGCTCGGATTATGCCATTGCACAGGTCAGATACAAGAATGAACAACTGCCATATCGTCTTTGTGAAATGCACTGTGCAGCCATGTAGTGTTCAATTGGCTTCTTCTAAGCTAGAGGCATCTCTGATTCTCTTTTTCCAGGCAGCTGTTCAGAACATATTTTGGATATATTTTGGGTATTTGTTATGATTTTGTATTCTTCAAGGCAAAGCCCCACTTATGTTCAAAGTTTTAGTTTCCTCCTGACAACTGTACAATATCTTGGTTCTTCAGTAATCAGGGGGAAGCAATTTCTGGAATGCTTGTGTTAATATGCTTTTAAGTAACTGACCTGTCTTGGTGCAAACTCTTCTCTTAGTATGAGTAGGTACTATAACCAAGTGTGTGTGAATTTGGCTGTTTGGCAGTTCTTAATTTGAGGTGTCTCTTTATTTCCCCTTGCCCCCTGTGTTGCATCCAAGAACTGATCACAGTTCTAGAGAGCTGGCCAACATTTTCATTTTACACGTTATTTTGAACATTATTTGGGTGAGTGCTCCTAAACTAGTTCATCAAATTCAGAACTGATTACTGCAGCTAAAAAGAGGAGTTAAAAGCCTTTTTTGTTTGTTTTGCTGAAGAAACCACAATTTAGAATCAAGATCTTGAAAGAAAAATCAGGAAGGGAGAAGATGCTTCAGTTGCTGAGTATCCTCTGCATACTGTTTGCACCTGAGATGCTCTATATGTTTGAGACTGATGCAGGGCAAAACCAGATTGAGCTGAAAGGAAGCAGAGACAATCCCTTGTCTTCTCAGTGACCAGAGTTTCAGCTGATGTTCTCTTCTGGCAGGGTGTATTCAGATTTGTTCTACCAAGTGACATGAAATATTCCCATCTTTTGATAGCTCCTAGTAGGAGGTGAGGTTTTGAAAAGGCAGGGGATAATGCTGCTCTATGCACAGATAACTGTTTATTGTGGTAACCCTGCTGGGAAGCAAAGTGTCAGTCTTGTTTGCTGCTCTGTTGTGACCTCTGATGAAGAACACTGAAGAACCTGAAGTTTCAGGTTTGAATAACTGAGACCTTTCACAAAATCTATCTTGAGAATTTTAGGCAGTTTTACCAAGCTTTTCTGTCATGAGCAGTAGCATATTCCAAATACACACCAGTGTAGGAACTGCCATAGCCATTGTCTCTGGTATCTCGTAATGAGTTTTGCATTTTTAATTTCAGTGGATTATATATAGCTTCTGCTGTATAACTTAATGGAATACTCTTTACCTGGACTTCCTCAGATCATTTATTACTTCTGCTTTGGTAACTAAGCATAAGCAGCAAGAGTTCTGTCCATAGAAGGCCCTACATATGTTATTCCTTTTGTGTTTCAGTAGTGTTAAATCTGCAGAAGTAATTCCATGTTCACGTGTTGCTTTTGCACTAAAAAAACCCCTGTATTTCAGTTTAGTGTTAGAACATGGAAGCTGCTCTTTGTTTAAATTCCAGTCAGCAAGTTACTGACAATAATGATGAATCTTTTTCATTCAATATGGAATAAAAGCTGGTGACACCAGCACAGAATTGCAGCATTCAAAAATTAGTGAACCACTGTGGCACTGGTTTTTTTTTTGTGATTGTGTAGAAGAATTTGTACTGATTAAATCAGAAAACATATTAAAAATCCCTGTAGTAGAGGAGACTAATACTATGTGGTAGTATGTGCTTAAAAAAAAAGTAAATTAGTGTTCAAAAGAAAAACTTGATCTCCGTGGAGTGTATTTCTTTCAGCAAAGACATATAACTCCCACTAAAACATTACTGTATGTGCATGCCTTGAAGGCAGAGTATGTTCTTATTGAGTAATTTTAGACGACCGCTGTAATGTAGCATCTCATGTTCAAATGCTATTTCAAATGCAGTGCTGCCAGAAGTAGGCACTTAGAGAAGAGAGAGTCTCTATATAGGCTCATTTGGGATTCCAGGGAGAATCAAAGCATAAACCAAACAAAAATAAAAAGCCAACTTGTGTCTGACTCCACTTGAAATAGCTTCCACAGGTGCAAGGAGCATCTGTTTGAATCATCCTTTTCCCTTGAAATGATATTGCACTAGTGACCTCTATTTAGAGAATTCCCAAATCAAATAACCTAACTAGTTAGAGAGACAGTAGTAGACTTTAATAACTTTCTTTTCTCAGTAAATAGCTTTATCATCTTAATCCAGAGAACATCTGGTGTCTAGGGACTGTTTCCTTTTCTTAATTAAGGAAGCTTCTTTCTTCAACTAATGTTCTTGTTTCAGTTTTCTTCTTTGGAAAAATTAGCTTGTTTTGTGGATGCCTTTTCACTGTCTTAAAACCCCCAACATACCATCACCTCATCCTTTAGTCAAGATAGATTCTAGAAGATAATCTCTGTGTAAAAGAAGTTATGCTAGGGTTGATACAGAGACGACTGTAGAAACTCACACACTGTTTCACAGGTAGGCTAGCCAGATATTTACTATGTTTCCTGCTGATTTAAAATGCTGTAAATACAGGAGCAGCCAAACAAGGACAGTGTCTTGGTAGGGCCCCTGTCTGTACTGCTCTGTGCCAGTAGCTGTGCATTTGCACAAGATCAGCATCAAAGCAGACTTAATTCTTTGCCGTGTCTTAATGGGACTCTTCACTGGTGTGAGCAGGCTCGGTGTGTTCTTTAGGCTCTGAGTCTCTTCCTTGCTGTGCTCTATAGTGCACTCGTTTTCATGAGAGCACGGACAAGAACAACTAATGGTTGAATTTTTTGTTGCCTTGAGCTTTCAAGAAGACCACATCCAACATGGTCACTTGTTAGATTCAGCAGAGAGAGGTTCTCAGGCTGTTTCTGATTATTCTCCACAGGAGCTTTGTGATGGTTTGTAAGGACATTGTAGCAAGTTTCCCATCACCTTGGTGGTGTTTTGTTAGTGATTTTGATGAGGAAAGTTGTAGCTCTCCTGCAAATTAACTTGAGGCATTTAGGGGTCTAACAGGTCAGCTACTCCTTTGGGAGTGTCCCAGTTATAGCTCTAGCTCAAGTTAAGCAGAGAACAGTGAAGCCTGGTTCACTTTTGTTTTCTCTCCTTCTCTGCTGGCATATCCTAACATATCGGAGTTGCTGATGCATGGGAGAGAGGCCGTCCTTACAGGATTTGTGGTTCAGTGATTTCATTGCTGGAAAGCATGGGAGCAGAGCTGCCTCACAACAGCCCTAACTCATTACTGTAGTTTTCAATTTCAGATAAATTTTGGTTAAAATAAATGATCTGGAATCTAAATTTAGAAGTCAGGATTTTCCTGTCAAGTCACTTTGTGGAAAAGGAAGCAAAGCAAATAATTACCTTAGTGTCCCAGATCCCTTCAGGTAAATACATGCTAAACAGTAAACACAGTCATCCCTTTGAGGTGTGGGCAAAAGAGGAATGCTGCAGGTCATAAAAAGGTTCACTAACAAAGCCAAGATGAGAAAATTATGCTTTTCCCAGTCTGGATTACAACACTGGCTCCATAAAAGTACATTTTCCAAAGTTCTGAATTTGAGCTCCATCTGGGGTTCAAACTACCATTAAAAGGTACACAATTATAACAAGATTAATTTACTTGCCCTTATTGGCAAATGCACCTTGCTTTATACAGTATTTTATATAACACATAATCACGTGCATTTTGTGGGCAGAAAATGTTAATGTAAGTATCTATTCTCTATAAAAGCACCTATTTTTCCACTTTCGTTCCCCTTTTGTGTATTTTATATCAGCTCAAGACAGTTTTGTTTATTAGGCTGTTCTTTTACAGAGGGAAAGGAGATTCTGAACCTTGTAAGCCCTCAAGCATTGATTTTACCGTCAGAATGGTAATAACAATTGTAGACTTTTTGCCATTTAAAACCACTTTTTAGAACCTTCAGAAGTTTTGCTAGAGAAAAGATTTTACCTCTAAGTATTTTAAGAATTGGTTTTTGCATATATCTTCTGTTTAGTTGTTTAAATATTGCACTTCAACAGCTTCCAGGGCTGATTTGAGGATTTTTTTTTCCTCGAGGACGTGTTTACTTTCAACCATTTTGTGTAGCAATTCTTCATATATGTAAATACTTCTTTTCTGTCTTTCAGTTTTCCTATTTGGAGAAGCTTTTGTTGGTTCATGGTGCTTGGAGTTACAATCGAGTTACCAAATGCATACTGTACTGCTTCTACAAAAACGTGGTTTTGTATATTATTGAGGTAAGAGGAACTAAATGGATGGGTCTAACTGGTGCTTATTTCTTAAATCATCTCTTATAACTAAAAAAAGCTCACTGAAATGGATTGAGCAAGAAGGACTGCCATTTTTTTCCATGTTTAGCAATTTAAAATTCAGTATTCCTCCTCAAATCAGTTCACTTGAGTCTTTTAATGTTTGTAAAGGAAGACCAAAGGTTTTCAGTACTGTGAAGCTTTGGATGTGAGATGTCAGAGACGAAGTTCATTCCTTCTCTGCAAACACTCTTATTGAAAGCATCTTTGTATTCATGGAAATATTTCAATTAGTGCTTATATTTATAAAAACTGGAATTTGGGAGCTAAATTTAAATCAAAAGTTCATTTAATAGCATTTAATAGGTAAATAAAAAACTATTCAAAGCTATAGCTGTAGCTTCCAAGTTACAAAGACCATAGATTAGCTGGAACTGAAATTAGTTTGCTTTGTTTTTAGGAAAGAGATGATGTAATTTTGCAAATGATGTTCATTTACAAAATGAATCAGGTTATTTGATTTAATAATTAAAACATTAATGTATTTTGAAAATAATTTGCTGGAATATGTCAAGTACTGAAACTGGTTTTTAAAGAGGGCTGAATACTGTTACTACCATTCCATTTCAGCATGCTTAAGATAGGAGTGTAGTTTTCCCACTGCAGAATACAGTCTTGAATTAAGGATGTATCAGGAAGGGAATTTTATAATATGCTGTTGCCTAGCTAGAAATACTCAAGGAACTTGAAGTCAGTGGTTTGATCAGCTGAGTATCAAGTGATCACTTGGTACAGCAATTTCCACAGTGTTCATCAGTTTTATCAACACATGTGCATGTAGATTAGATTTTCTATTTCTTTGTACAACCGAGCAGCCATGAATGAGGTTAACAGAAAATTGCAACATTTATAATTAGGCAGGTAGTTATATCAATTAGAGGAGATAGTGAGTGAGTAATATTTTGCTATTCAGTAAGTAATATAATGATCAGAGTGGTCAGTATTCCTGACTCCATCAGAGTTTGATCATTGTCTGTGTATGATGTTTTAGAATGGATATTGTCCACTAACTTGTCCACTTTTCCTGTGCTATTTCTGAATTGGCGGTTATCTGTTAAAATTTCAACACTCATTAGTTTACTGCAAGAGAGTTATCCTACACATCGTGTTTTTAGTAAAGGTTTTACATGCTGTAGGAGATAATAACAATATTTGTGCAAAGAAAATATAAATAGCTTGAAAAAGAACTCTTCTGATGTATTTCTTACTGAGCATGGCTGGCTGTTACTGGGGTTTTGCCTGAACTTTTCAGAAACTGCTTAATGATTTTCTGCTAGCATTCTTTTCTCTATTTGAAAATTAGTTTTGGAAGTCCTGCTTCTAAGCTTATTACAGCACCATGTGTCTTTGTTTTTCTTGCCATAGTCTGGCAAATTAAGTTCTGCATCAAATGTTGTATGGCAGAGCTATACTTTTCCATATAAGCAGCTGTGCAAGGAGTAGAATAATAGTGAAGTTCTCTGGGACCCCCCATCCTGAGGCAGCTCAGTTATTTTACTCTAGGGTAGAATTTTATTCACCAGATATCTCTACATGATACATAAAATCCAAGTCTGCTCTGAGAATATGAGGTATGGGGTTCTCTCCACTGTCTTAGGCCATGTTCAGTTCTTTTTGCATGCTGTCCTGAGCCAGATGAACTTTTGTGCCTCTTCATGTCCATGACTAAGGAGGAGTCAGTTCCACCAACATCTGAGCACTGAAAAATGTCTTACAAGATTGCAGCTCTGCACCTCGGTTACCTCTCTGTGCTTGTGCTGCATAGAAGTTGGGAGCAAGTTTAAGGCTTTAAGGGAGATGAAGTGACAGAAATAATCCTGTTGTCCTGCAGCAATGAGAAGAATTCAATTTGGTTTTCCCTGGTGAGTTTCCTTTACTAGCAGCCTTAAGGAACTTCCCCTCCAAAACTGAGTAAAATAGCCAAATTGCCTGGAAACCCAAGAGACACCAGTTTTGGTATCCTAGGGATACACGGTAGAGAGAAGAGATCTTTAATTCCCTCCTTAGCTTTACACAAAGAAAGAGAGGTTGTTTTGTGTATGTGCTGTGAAGCTTGGCAGTGTTGATCAGTTTGTGGTATGAAATGATGCTCATGAAAGAGATGCTCCACGAGGGAATAAATCCTTCAACTTGAGAGAACGGTAGTTAAGTGCCTGGCACTTCTGCACTGCTGCTTATGTCTATGGTGTGTTCCTGATTGTTTCCTGGTGCTCTGGACAAGTTTAATATTTACCCATACTTTCTGCTTGGATATGTGGTGTATGGGGAATATCCTTTTAGCATTGTAATGAAACAGGGATTTGAACTTGAGCTACTTTCTAAGTATCTTCAGAAGGATTGTACTAAGTAAATATTTATACAGTTGAATGAAAAAGCACATCATGAATATGACTGCCAGTTCTACTTTTGTTACTGTATCTGTTTTACTTCAGTGGAGTTTTAATACCTGAGGAATAGATACAGTAAGCGTTATATAAATGGCTTTTGCAGCAGAGAGGCACTGGGGCTGTCATAACTTTTATTCCCTGATACTTTTCAAATACCAGAGGGAAGGAAGAGGTGGTGGTCCAGCTTGGCATGCAGAACATCTGGACAGATCTTGCAGAGGCATGCAAGTTAAGGCATTAAGATTTAACTTAATTAAACAATGGTAAATGCTTGAGAAAAGCATATTGCCATCTCTTTTCCTAGCATCCCAATGTTGGTATGCTAAAGCTCCTCATACATTAGAAGTTCATCTTGATACCAGTTATGTACACTTAAACCTGGAGGATCCAAAATGTTGCATCCCTGAAACATTAAATTTACCAGCTTTTTTCTGGTTCTAGGTTAAAATACGCAATTTGGGGTTTTGTGAAAAGTGTACTTAGATAATCGTCGTCATGGGCTTTACTCCTAGGAGGTGCTGTGGGGTTAAGCTGGTGCTTACCTTTCTGCAATGGCTGATTCTTTGTGGAGAGATGGGGGCTCAGGAACTGTTTTCAGCTGCTTTGATGAATAAAATGTGTGCCCATATTGAGATAGTTCCATGCAGCTAGAGGGGTGGTATAGCAGACAGCAGACCTTGTGGTTTAGCTATTGCAGGGGCAATGGAGCTGAGAGTGTACTTTCCTTCTCTCTTGAAAAAGCCCTCCTAGTATTTTTCAACAGGTGAATTTTAAGTCATCAAAAGTTTAGCGAAATCTGAAAAGATTTTGTCTTGTCTTAACAACTGTCAACTCTATGTTCCTCTTCTTTCTCTTTCCTGGTGTCTCATTTACCATTTCTTCATCACTGTCCTCGTGCCATTATCTTGATTCTCCCCTTAATTTTGGAGAATACAAAGCTAAGTGAAGTATAGCTAAAAAGCACAAAGAGAAGCAGATCCCGGAAATTCAAGTCCTTTTGGTGTGATTTTTAGCCTGATTCCTGAACCCTTGTATATCGCTGTGGCCAAGGTGCTTCAGGGTATGAAGTTGAGGTTCTCTTACTTAAGGACTCACCTATCAAAAGGGGTGCAAAATCTAGCCTTTCCATCCACAGAGCTGGTTGGCAGATTAATTGCTGCTTCTTCCCCAATCTTGGCAATCCATGCTGGGTCTGTCCTAAGAGTAGCAGGGGAATCTGCATGGAAAGCTACCAAGATGGCCACAGGGATGAAATGCAAATATAAAGCCCCCTCTTTGGTGTCCGTTCCTGTATTTCCAATGTCTGCATGCACTAGCAGTGTGCACTAAATCTGTTTCTAAGGAAAGCAAACCATTCAGCATCATCCTGAGGCAGAAGACCAGTGACAAGGTTTCAGTTTTTAAAGATTTGACAGACAAGTCGCTGGGCGTATTCACAAAATACCATTTCGTTCAATTACTAATGTAGCTGGCTTCAGACTGAGTAGTGAAACAGAAGATGTGTTTCACATCTGTTGAGCAGATATGTTTAACTGGAGATGATACAACGTTGTCCTATTGCATCAGAGCTTTGAAATATAGCTGATCTCAAATGTAAAAGAATACAGGAATGTTGCTTTCATGTCATGCTTGGAGAAGTAGAAACACAGCAAGATCAAAGGTGGTATCAGAAATATCAGGTAAGAGTTCAAGGCCTTTGGCTCTGTGGAAACAGTAGCATAGAAGATAGCTTTCAGGCCAACTCTGTGGAGGAAAAATGTGCTCAGTACTTCACTGGATCGCATGGGTTTTTTGAAACATACTTAATATGAAACATTTTGTATTATATATTGCAGAATGACTCAGGGGTGGGAATAGATGCCCCCAGTGTCAAGGTCTGGCAGTGTAGGGCCATGACAGAGAAATGAATGGCAAGCGGGAAGGGGAGAGTACAATGTACATACCTTGGTTGCTGCATGATTTTAATTTCTACTTTAAGAATCCAGAGATAAATTGTAAGCCTAGATTAGAAAGCTGTTTCTTTGTAGCTGCTGTAAGGGATGTCTAATATCTGAGCAGTGTTAAACAAACAAGATAAACATACTGAACAACAAACCACTAAGATCATAATTTTTATTCTAGAGCTGAATTTCCATATTTTTCATGGAGCAAACACAATACCTAGATAAGTGTGCTTTTAAACAAGAGGTGATTTTGTGAGTCAGCAAGGTCTGGCAATGAGAACTGTTAAGTGCTCCATGCGCTCTTAGTGGTCACTGCTTCAGACAAGCTGATAGCTCGGACTGCCAAAGCACACATGAAGTGTTGCTGCCCGAGACCTTGCATTTGTTTTTCCTGTTTTCTTGCTTTTCCATCACACACAACAGGTATTTAAAAAAATATGGAAAGCAGGCATGGGAATTTCAACTCTTTTCTCCAAATGGTTGGCAGAAGTGAGTGTATCTGTTATGGTACTAAAAATATACAGCTATAATGCTTCTGTGTGCTTTTCCCTGATTTATATGGTCTGACTTTTACCTACATCTCTGTGCTTTCTGTTTCCAATTGACTTTGCCACTCTTAAGTTACAGCCAGGCAATAGAAAACCTTAAGCATGGGGATTTTTGCAGTAAGTTGAGGACTGAAGTGCTATAACTGTTGTCATATAAAGCAACTTTCTTAAAAAATAAGAGCAGTCTTTTCCTGCAGTGTTAAATTAAGGATAAGAATATATGGTTGCAAAACTTTCTAATAAGGATAACAAGAATTAAAGTAGCTAGCTGTCTTGTCTTCTTATTCAAATTATTCAGTTGCCTGTTCCAATACTTAAATGCCAGTAGGCATTTAATAATCACTACTGCTGTGCATATACCCAGTTGGTGTGGTAAGCTTAGCACAATGCTCTTATCATGGTGAAGCAAAGGAGGAATGTGACTTCCATTTTGTATCATTTGGGAATCTAGACTTGGATTCTCAGAAATGCATACATATCCTGAATATGTAACTTACTCTTTGTAGATGGGTGCTTTCGGGTAGACAAAAAGGTGGGATTCAGTGTCCTTAAGGTTGGTATTAGGTTTAAATTTGGTGCCTGAGAGAAATGTCTGTAGTGTCCATGTAGATAAGCTTTGTGGATGCTCTGAGTTCATGGAGGAAAATCTTTTTTGTTCTGTTCTTATGTGTTTTTTAAACATGTAAAATAAAAGAAATTCATACCTCTCAGCTTGGGTTATGTTAATCAGTTTAAAAAGTGCAGAATATTTATGGAGGGCATAGTACAGAACTTGAAAGACATGAAAAACACAGGAATGGACACAGTGTGAGGAGCAAAGCATTTTATTTTGATAATTTGTGGAAAAACAGGTCTTATATATGTGCTTAGTTTTCTCTCGCACTGTTCATCAGCCTTGTACACAGGTTTAACATGGAAAAAACCTAGGGCAGCACAGAACACTATCCCCTTCCTGCCCACCAAAAAAGCTGATTGCAGGCTCCAATTCAAGAAAGCATTCTTTAGTAGCAATAGTTACAGGAAACAGATTCTACAAGGAGCCTGCCAAAGTTCTTGGAATATTGTAAAATTCAGTTTTCTAACCTAATCCAAAATTGTCCAAATATAACTTTGCTTTTTGTTCCTAAATATATATTTGAATTCTTTACAGTGCCTGGTTTATATGCTGCTACTGACAATTTGTTCCTTGTTTCCACCCTCCTCTTGTCTGAAGAAATTCAGCATTGTGTATAGGCTGATCTCATCAACTTTAATCCATGATTGACTTTTTGGTTTTTGGCTTCCTAATTGAGCATGTTAATCCCGAGAGTTTCCAAGGAATCGGTCATGAAGAGAAACCCATGCTAATTTTCCCTTCTTTTTGTAGTGTTATGCACTGCACAGTGAATCATGAGAGAGCATCCATCTTCCCAGAAAACCAAATTGGCTCAGCTATGTAACGGCTGGGTTTGATTTTTTCCCCAAGAATGATGGAAGCTATCAGCATTGCTCTGAATTTATGGGCACTGCCTTGATTACACCCTGCAGCTAACAGAACCTGTAATTTTTTAATCTTCCAGATATTATAAATGATAATTCAGGTTCCTTTGCATGGTCTCAAAATCTCTAGGTGAAACGCCCATCAGGTTCAGTACACACTGCAATAGTAGAGATTTACTCTGATATTTTATTGGACACAGAGTATGTTGACTGCCTGGATCAATTTGTTGTGTACATTTACATAAGGTAAATATGAATGTCACAGTGATTGTTCCCCTCCCCACCCCCTTGGTAAAATGTGTGTTTAATTTGGTGTGAGAAATCTTAAATTCATAATCTGGTAGATTTATACTAAAGCAGTGATAATGTTGTTCTCTAAGTTTGACACTATTCAATGTGAAACATTTAGGCATCTCCAGAACAGTGTGTTCTTCAAAGCCAGAATCCTTTAATCAGTAAACATTTTTTCACTTTAACTATGTCACCAATAAAAATAGAATTTCATGTTTAGAAGACAGCCTAATATGAAGAAGCTTTTACTAGAGAAGATAAACCTATATTATGAAAGTTAGGAAAATCCAAGCCTAGTTTTTTTCCATCACAAAACCAGTTTTGAAATTCAAGAGTTCATTGTTGATCATTTCAGCCCAGCTTTCTTTCCAAAAGCTCAAAGTTCTCACATAAAATATAACTCCTCTTATGGCCTTGAGCATGGAATTGAAAAACATTGACTGCTCTGACTCAGTATTGGATAACCCGTTGTTTTAATAAAAAATATTTTTTTAATAAAAAATATCTTTCATCTAGGCTAATTCATTGCACATGACATTACTTGTTGATACAGAGAAGGCAAAATTTCAAATTTGTGTTGGTGTTGAAAGTGTAGATAAACCTTATAATGGAATTACTTGTGCTTAGCACTTGAATGCTGAGTTTAGCCATGCTGTTCTGCTCTGAAGGCGTGATTTTGAGGGAGTTTTTTAAAAATCCAACACTACAGATACATCAATGCATATATGGTAGTACATCTATTCACAAGTATATCCCTTGGGCCTGTGCTGGTTTTCTTTCTGGCCTATACCTCTATAAATGTACTTTCTTTAATAGAGACATTCCTCATCTGCCTGGGAATAATGGAGAGCAAAGTAAGGTCCTATGCATATTGCACATGTGGAGCAGGGTTTTTGGTCTGTTTTTCTTTTTGCTAGATAAGCCATGTGGCTGTCATGCTGAAGATGTGAGATTTCTCCAGTTCTACCTGTACCTCAATGCTCTAAATAGCAATCTCCAAAATACATTTCTATAGCATTTCTTGCCTTTCATAGAATAAGCTGAGTTGGAAGGAACCTTCAGGGACCATCAAAGTCCAGCTCCTGGCCCTGCATAGAATATCACCAAGAGAGTCACACCATGTGCCTGAGAGCATTGTCCAAACACTTTTTGAGCTCTGTCAGGCTGGTGCTGTGACCGGTTCCTTGGGGAGCCTGTGCCAGTGCCCAACCACCCTCTGAGTGAAAACCCTTTTCCTGATATCCAACCTACACATCCTTGGGACAGTTCCATGTCATTCCCTGGGGTCCTGTTGCTGGTCACCAGAGAGATCAGTGTTTTTGAGAATGGTAACACACAGTGCTTAGGACGGAGACTGAGGAGGACTTGCCCTGGTGCCAGTGACTGCTGACAGTTTGGAACAGTGAGTCTAATTCTCCTATTTAGCTTTGAGGCACTAGCATTAAAATGGCCATGTAAGTGTGTGTGTTCTTTTATTAAATACACCTTGGAAGGTTTCAGTCTTCCAGGGGAGAGAAAAGCAGAATAACTTCCACTCAATTAGCTGTATCTGCTGCAGTTAAACTCCCATGTTATCCTGGTATTTAAAAACACTGCTTAGCCTAGGTGTGAAAAGGAAGTTGCTGCAGTTCTTTTTGCCCAGCTCTTTGTGAAACACTTTTCAGAGTGACAGAGGGTTTGGAAATGCTGCAAACAAGGTACAATACTGATTCACAAGTCATGCTTTTGTGGAATTTCACAGTGTGGAATTCATCTTGGAGCCCACTTTTGGAAATACATGGTGACTAGCCTGTGAGCAGTCATGCTGAAGTGACTGAATACGATTTGCACTTTCTACTTTCTGGGAGGTTGTTTGGAAATAAAATGAGTTTATTTGTTCCAAGCCACGTGCTAGGATATTGTTGTGTGAGCCCAAGAAGTGCTGGTCTGTGTGGGTTGCATTGCCCTTGCCTGGACTCAAGTCTGCCTGGCTGCCAGCTGCTTGCCAGCAGTAAGGTCCAGCTACAGCTTGAGCTTGGGATTTTTTGAGTGTAAGAGACTTGATCAAAACACTGAAACATTCTGTTTTGTGTTCAGTTTTATCATCTTGAAGCATTTTTTTCGTACATTGCCTCTTTGTTCTTGGCAAGTTAAGCAAAAAAGCTAATTTTACCTGAGCACCAGCAGCAGTCTCATTGGCAACTTTTCTAATTGTTGATAAGGGCATTTTTCTGGCATCTTTGGAGGCACTGCTGGAGTATGTTTCTAAATATCAGATTTTCTAGGGAGTCCTTTTAGTACAGATGCATGCAATCAATGAATTAATAACTCCTGGTGTCTTAATACCACTTCATAGACAACTCCAAAATCCTTCTGAATGCTAGCTCAGGAGTGTATTCCAATTTTTGGAATATAGAATTTCTTTCCAGTATATGTATCATGAACTGAGCTGGTCCTGATTATTTTGAGGTTTCTTGGGTTTATATGCTCATGACCCAAAGAAGTTAGGGCAGAGAATAAATTTAACTGAATACAGATTCCATTTTTAAATGCTGCTAGCAAATAATTTTGCCGTTTTTCTTGGATGAGCACTAATGATAAAAATACCTCTATCCAGTTTCACTAATTAACCACTAGAGACTGTTTTATCTTGGGACGCATAAAAGGCATCTGTAACCTAGTTTGAACACATATGAAGGATTTAAAATAAAAGGTATTTTAGTTTGTCAAAGAAAAAAATCTTGAGTATGGCTTTGGAGTGTTTGTTTGCCCAAGTTCACGGTCTTGAATGAAATTTTGTAGCAGGGTCAGAGGTGAAAACTATACTGTGTCTCCCATGATCAGTATGCAGAGTAAATCTGGAGCAGCACAGGTGATGCTTTCAAATGTACTTTAACAGCCTCTTCTCCTGTAAAACCAGTTCAGTGGTTTGACTGTATTTGGGGATACATGCCCCGTCAGGAGAGAGCTCTCTGTAGCTAGGGACATCAAAAAAAGGTGTTGTCACTCAGTGCCCTTGGGAGTCTCCCTTCCAATGTGGGGATCCAGTGTCACTTAACTGAATAGGCATTAGGAGGCATTGGCCTGTGTGACAGCCCACAGCAGGAGTGAAAGCTTTGAGTAACCTGTCCAAAATATGTACTCTCTGTACTGACATGTTGGGTCCTTGCAGATAGCTGTGACTGTTGATATGCTTCTGGTTATTTCTGTGCTCTAGAGAGTAATTGCTTTTTGTAACTCCTTACGCCTCCTTTCTCTCTTTTCAACAAAATCATTTAGAACGTGTTAAAATGCACTAGAAATAGCAAGTTACACTATTTACTGATAGTATTACTTTTGAGTTATCCACTTCTCTTTACCGAGGTGTCAAAAATTAGTCAGCTGTAGCCCCTGCCTCTGATATTCCATTGATAATTCATAATTTTGTGTTGTACTTCTCCTCTTCCTCACTCTTTTGAACCTGATTCCTTTTGTGAGCTATTGCAATTTGAGTGTAACTGCTGTGAAATAAAGGCACCCTGGACCAGTGGGGTTTTTTGAGCCAGGATTCACAGCCCACTGTAATGAGGTCTGTGTCCGACAAGGGAGAGGAGACTCAGAACTAATACTTAAAGACTGAGACAACCATCTTCTTGGCACATGTTTGTAGGTATACTTAAATGTGGAACATAAATGTCAGTAATCATGGGCTTAAGCTAAAACCCCAAAATTATACCCCAAAAGGCAGAGGGGCCCATTCTGTGGCAAAACAAGAGCTAAGCCTTCTTGATGCATGTTTGGGTATATGTAACAATCTATTTCTGTTCCATCAAGACAAAGCTATGAAGAACCACTGGTGGCTTCCTGCTGTCAGAAGAGTAAAGCAGGTCAAAACTCGGTCTGCCAGCTTTTAAACATGACAAGATTATTTTGCTTTCTTGCTTCTTGCTGGATTTCTTTCCTTAATTGCTTTTGCATGAATGCATTTGGAAAGGGAGGACATGGAATATATTAGCCTTAGCTGTATCTAGCTTCTGCAGAGTTTCAGAAAAAGTATATAAAGTATATATTATGAACTGCATAAATACTATATGTTAGAAAAAGAAATCCAATACTGTGTTTTCTCATCCAATCCCAAATAATGCTATCTTTGTTAGTAATTGACAATGCAGATTGATTTTATTAGTGGTAACTGACTAAAATACGTAGACAGCTCAATAGCAGCATAAGCTTAAACCTTCAGGAGGCAGTAACACCTGAATCTCTCAGCGTTATTTGTGATGATGGTTCCTGTCAAGTTCAATTTTGAGAGAAAAGTTAGTCTCCCTTTTTGTTTTGCTAACAGTGTCTCAACCTTTTCTCCCTTTGATTGCCAAGGAATGACAGGTGTCTAGAGCAGCAAAGCAATGGGACACTCAGCTTTGTGTCAGCTTCTATTCATTAGCTTTAAAAATTACATGTGGGTTTGTACTACTTGGAAATATGTTTATGCCCATTAATATGTCCTCATTCATGGACAGTATAGGGATAGACTGTTGAGTTGCTCCACTTTCTCCTGTTTTTCTTTGTTTACTGTTGTTGAATATGTAAATGCACGATAGCTCAGAAATTTCAAGCTGTGGCTCCTATAGTGGCATTATTAGTCCTTGTTTGTTTGCTGCAGTCCGTGCTGGTGGCACCACACCGTGTCCTTGCAGTGGATCCAGCAGCTTTGTCCACTGGAAGCTTTGTGCAGTGCTCACCTCTAAGGTGCCACTTCTCTTAGAAAGTCCCAGTCCCTTCTGCTGTGTCATGGATGTTGCTGTGCCTGTCACTGGGCTGTGGTTTCACCATCACTTGAATCCACAAATGGGCTGTGCTTTAATCCAACATGAACATGCGCTGCCATTAAAAAAGGCAGTCTGGTCTTCATGTCTCCCCAGAGGTGTGTTCTTTCCTCTCTTCCTTTCCAAGGCATTGGTGTTTGCACAGCTGCAGGATGGGCTCTTTAAGGTTAGAATTCAGCCAGATGACCTTCCTGATGTACACAGGAGCCCTTGGACAAGAGAAAGGACCAGCTCTTCTGACAGAGGTATAGACTTTTGTCAGACTACAGGTTATTTTAGTAAGCTAAGATGAGAGCCTTTGCTTATGTGTATCTTCAGAAAAGACAAAAAATTTGGAGAGGTGGAGCAAATGAAGAGCATGAATTGGTTTTCATTATATCCCTAGTAATCACCATGGCACAACTGCTTGGGAACTTAAAATGTACCAATTTTTCCCTTTTGGGCTGTCAGGGTATCTTTCACTCAAAGACATTCCAAACACAGACCTGGGGAAGAAGAGGGAAGGAAGTTGAAAAGTGGTAGCTGATCCCAAAGACATATCTGAACAAAAAAGCCTTTCCCTATGTCAGTCACGTATTGTTGATGTGCATAAAGAAGCTGGGGTCTCTCAAAACTGAGAATGCATCAGAGACAGTCATTTTAGCAAAATGTATGCACGATTACTAGATTTTATGGTGTGTGATTTGTGGGGTGTATGTATGTGGAAATCTTGAAGAATGTGTGTTAGGCCATCTGGACAACAAGGAGGAGCTGGTTTGTGCTGAAGTACAAGCTATTTCTGCAATGGAGGAGTGATAAAATGATAGCAGAGAAAGCTCTGGCAGACTTTAATTCTCTGGAAACAGTTACTACTACTTTTTAAGCAGCCCCTGATTTATGCTGAGTTGAAATAAGAAGGTAGGAGCAGTAAATCTAGGGGAAGAAGCAGGAATGTTACCTAAAACCAGGACAGTGCTTCAAGAGACGCCAGACATGAGAGTTGCTGTTCTCCTCAAACTGACTGATACTGCTGAGAAAGCATTGTAGGGAAAGCATGAGAATGAAAGTGGAACATTTTAAATTATGGATTAGGATTGGAAATCCTTACTTATTTGGCTTTGGGGAATGTAAAAAGTTACAAAAGCCTGGCAAACCTTCCTTTCTTGGACTTGGTGGAAGAAGGGGAGTGTGTGTTGGTGGTCTGTGAAAGGTCTCTGTGGGGTTCATAAAACCCAGTTTGGTTCGGGGGGAGGGGAGGTGGCATTTGGATAGGCACAAAGCTCTCCCGTTTAACTTTCCTCCCTTCCTGAAGAGAATGACTGTTGTGTCTTTAGCAATTAAGTCTTTACCTTGTTCACATTTTAAAAAGGATAACACACATAATAATGCAACTTTTAACATGCTGATTTTGGCACCCAAATACAGTGCTGGTGCGTCCATTATTTTTGATGACTGAGACTTATTCCTGCTCAATATTAGGATAACCATGCTTGCTGAGAACTACCCATGAGCATGGAAGTCTGTCTGCCCAAAAGCTTGATTTCAATTTTTTAACTTTTTAGTATGACTCTGTTCCCTATAGAGCAGGTTGCCAGATCAGTAAATTATGCTCTCCCGAGAGCTCTCTTCTTGAAAAACTCAGCAGAATTCCCTGGTCATTGCATGACACTCTTCACGTAGCTGACTTCATCAGAATCTGAGTGTTGGTGATTGACTCTGGTTTCTTGGGTGGGTATTTTGGTTGTGTTGACTGATTCTGTCTTCCTACTTGTTTTACTGATGTGTCAGTGGGGAATCATGTCATGAGAAGTTTCAGGTGCTCCCTTTACCCACGCTGGTATCTTGAGATTCATTAGTAAATTTGTTATTGCTTTCCATGAAAATGCAAATCTGCACATTTTTATTACAGCTCCAAAGCAGCAATAAATGATACAAGTGCTGGGTACAATAACCTCCACTTGGGGTTGTGAACCCATGGTTAAGTTTCTCATTTGTAAGGAAAGTTGCTGCTGCATACATTTCTATAATACAAACTCTAGCAGTACTCCTACATCTGCTGTCATGTTAAAGAATAATGAAGATAGATAAAACTTTAATTATCATATTTCTCCATTTGGAGGTAAAGCTGGAAGCCACTCTGGTGGGCAGCAAATGTCTGCTCTCTTCTATTTGAACAGAGGCAATTACTATTTAATTCTAATAAATGGGGACAAACAGAACTTCACCTGCCAGGCTTAATTTATTTCCCCCTCCCCCACTGGCATCAGTCACATACTCCTGTAGTGAGTATGTATCTCATTTCAAAAAGCAGCTTTGGCAGTTGACTGCCTGCTCAACAGTATACGATGAATGATATCCTACAAAATGACTGTTGAATTTCATTTAAATAGTTCCTGCTTCCATTGCAAATATTAATTTGTCCCGACCTTGTCTTGTGGAGCTTGGTACTGAGAGCAATCTTGTGAGATAAACACTGCAAAAATAAAATTTAAAGTCTTACTGTCTCTTGTCAACACTTGCAGAGCTGGTGTAAATTTTGAGGGTTATACACTTTCCCCACCATGTGCCTGGCTCATGCAGCAGTGTCCTCAAAATCATGAAGTACCTGAAGTTTTTGCCAGACTGTTCTAGGAAGTCCTGAAAAATAATTTGGGGTAATACCAGCACTGTTCAGGTGCTCACTGCTGTATCCTCTGAGACTGATAGCAACTACATCAGAGAGTTGGAGGTTTAAAGCATTGTCATAGATATATGTGCATTGTCCTGTCGCAGTTGTAGGTTTTTTCCTTACAAATCATCAAAGGCTTCCTTCTGAATTGAATATGCATGTTTGTGTGTGCACCACCTGAACGTGTCTTGCTTTACCAGCCATACAAATGTTTAATGTCTGCTGTAAAGCAGAAAGGTACCTTTATAAAAGTTGTCAGTCACAGCTGTTTCACTATGTTGGGGAAGAGGAGCAGGGAAAAAAAAACCCAAGGAAGTTCTGGTCATAGTAGTACCAAAATTTAAACAGACTTACAGGTCTTTGTTTGGTGCTTCAAACAGCTGGAAGTCCAGCGCAGTTCCATCTGAGAATTAGTAGCTTAGCATATTCTATCAATGATTAGTGAATTTCAGCTATTTCCTGAAAAGCATTTTGAACTGAATCCCTTGGATGCATGTCTCTTTGTGTCCTTGATGTATTTCTAAAGAGGAGCTATTTCTATGTTTGCATTACTCTTGCTTAAACCTGCTCCCAAACTATTTTGAAATCCCCATTGTATGTACAACAGGAGACCATAGTTGCAGTGTGTCAGACTTGGTAATTCCCAGTATTCCTCATCTTTAAAAGAAATTTGTTGCTAATGAAAATTTAAAAGGAATAGAGTGGAACAAGCATATTGCAATTAATATTTTCAATATTTCGATTTGTAGTGGTGATTTCCCAAAATCTGAAACAAAGATTATTTACTGAATTTTATTATATGAACAAAATCTTCTAAGTTGTATCTGTAGCCTTAGGAAAATTAATCTGATGCAGCCAAATGAATTTTGAGTATGGGGTATGAGTATAAAATGTTCCTACTTGGTGTTGCTGAAAAGAAAGTTAAGAAATTCAGCCATTTCACTCTTGCCTTTTTTCCTAGAATGACAGTTTTTGCAGCAACAAGTCATTTATGGTCACAGTTGTACTGACACCTGCTTTACATAGTAATATAAAGTTTAAGGTAAAATACTGATATAAAGGTAAAGAAGAACTTGAAGATACTGCATTTTGTTTTTTTCTAGGAAATGTGCATGTTTTTGAGATTATATTGATTTAATGTTGGAAGACAGTTTTGTCAAAAGGCCGTCATTTTGGTAGACACCAGAAAACTGACCTTCAGTATGGTTTGTTTTCTGTAGTCACTTAAATTAGGAGGGAAATAATTGGGGCAGTTTCGTACTCTTTTCAAATTTCTGTGCACTGGTGACAGTTATCTCTCAAGGCTGTTTGCCTGTCTTTCTACTCTGGTTTTGGACATGTGCTTAAACCCTGTCTCGTTAGTAAAGAATACAAAAGCCCAATGCACCTGAATATAGAATTATCTTATTCCATAGTGTTTCAGTGCACTAAAGAATTTATTCAATAATATCCAAAACTGGCAGCTAGGGAGTTTCTGAAGGGTGACAGATTGTCATTGGGGTGTCACAATATGAACTGTGTGGCATTTTTAGTAAGAATTAGTCTCTCTAGAGCCTGGGGCAGGAGGTCTTAGGAAATGCAGGAAACTTGAAGAAGATACCATTCCAGCTAAAGCCTACAAGAAGGTAATGAGCCTTTCAGGCGCATTGTCATGCCTGTGATAGTCTCTATCATGTTACTGCTGGTCAGGATCAGGAGGATCTCTGAACTTCTGGAGAATGTTTTCTAGGGGCTCATGGCTTTTGTAATTATCACACAGGTTATGAATACAACTCAGAAGTGTAGGTTATGCATCTTTACTGTTGGTGCACATGTCAGTCTTTCCTAGATGAAGGAAAGGGAGCCTTGTGCTGCAGCTGTTTGTTCTCTGAGGTTATTCCTGCTGGCCTACCACAGGTGATCTTATTTCTTCACAATATTTATGTGTTTTCTCGTCAAGGCTTCCCTGAAGCAATTTCACTTGTGTTGCTTTCTCTTTCTCTCAGAACTTGTTGCAAAGTTAAGTATTTACATGGTGTCTTGTATAATTTTTTTTCTATAAAATATGAGCACTGAAAATCTCAAAGTGAGTCTTCATATTCCACTTTACTCTTCTGTTGCAATGCCACTGCAGAATTGAGAGGTTAGAGTGAAGTCCTAATTCTTTACAGATTTAATCTGTTTGGACCTGAAGGCAGATTTCCAACTGCCAGCTGACTGGGGCAAACCCTTGCTTTAGCAGCCAATTCATAAACTCAGAAAGGGGAAGATTAACACTCATGCTTAAAGAAAATAAAAGAAAATCAGAAAATCTGTATTTTCAGCTATTTGAAAAAATAAGAAGGCAATAAAATTATTCTTATAGCTTATCAATATAGCAAAGTCATTTTATTAAATAGCTTGTAAATTATACATATATATGGTTCCCTTCTTCTTAATGTATGATTTACATCGTGGCTTTCCAATAGAGATGTGTGGTGTGTAATACAATACGTATACTGAAGTTTTGATTTGAACCTGAATAACCTATATTAAGTTTGATCATGTGTGGGTATTAAAATGGTTTACAATAAGTAGTAATCAATTATAATAAATGACATATGTTGATACAAAGTTGTAACTCTGCTCAGTGCCTACAGCATTGTTCTGGTTTGAAGTAACCCCTTGCCATTAAATTGAGCACAATGACACACTGGGCTAAATTTCATTGCCTGGCAGTTTGCTGTTTGGTTTCACAGTACCACACAAGGCCAGAATACTGAAGTCTTCAAAAAAATGAGGTGTCCGAAGTTTCAGCTCTTTATCTGTCAGACATGGTGAGGTAAAGTGTAGAAGACCTTTAGAGAAAAAACTGAGAGGAAAAAACACCTTTAAATCACTCCAGGGAGAGCTTCAGAAGAGCAGAACCCAAACCAGTGCTTCTCTATTTTCAAAGCAACATATGCAGGCATAGCTGCATGAGTCTCATTAAGTTTGTCTGAATCGTGCAGCTAAAGCCCCATGCAATGTTTTGAAAATGCAGGAAATAAAAATGGTCTTAAAACCAGACATCTGGGCTGCTATCCAGTTTTCCGGTGATAACGTCTGAAGCATGCCATTAATAAAGCATCATCCATGGGCTAAATTATTAAACTATAGAACTCTTTGCAGAAGGCTTGTAAGTCAGCTTTGCTTAAAAAAACAAGGGGAAAAAAAAGCCAAAAGCTTCTGTTCACACTTCACTCTCAGCAGCAACCACTGCTAAGCACAAGGCCTTTTTCCTTTTTAAGTATTTTAACATTTTTCCCCCTTGTGCTTTTCAAATGTTTTTTTACTTTTTCTCAGAAATTCTCACAGGGTACCCATCTGAATGTTTGGATCCTAATTGTTGTAGAATAGAGGAAGTGCTTTCTCTTTGCTGGTTCCTTTATCTCAGGTGAATTTCTATAGAGTCCAGGTGCCAGGATTGGGAAAAAAACACATCTTTTCCGAGGTGTAAACTCTGCTGTTTCCTTGTCTTTTGTATTTTGGTGCTGACAGGAAGGTAGTGATCTTAGTAACACTTTTTAGAACCTTCAAACCTTAATATTAAAAAATATTCTTAATAGTGAGGAAGGTCATCTAATTAACTATTTCTATAGATGAAGGTCTTCATGAGCAAGGTTTGGTTTTGCCTTCAAATGCCAACAAGTAAGCTGTGTGTAGCTAAGAGGTTACTTTAAGATTTCCATAAATAGAAGTAACTTGATCATATTACTATACTGTAGTGTAAACTAGGTAAGTGTTACCAGTTTATCAAAGGTTTTGTTTTGTCTTAATCTAGTATGAGGTGTGGAAGGAATTGTTAAAAATGTGATTGTGAAAAGGCGAGTTACTTGCTTTGCTGTGATGTAACTGTCTTTGGTGGCTTTTTGGAACACTGGAATCTTTATAATTTAGTTGTAACTTCTTTGTCATGTTGATGGTAAAGCATTCAGAGCAGGCTAAGGAAAGTATGTCTGTAATGGCTATGGCAAATAGGAGACCTTTCAGTTGTGAGAAATAGCTTGTGTTATGCTTTTGTGATGTACTTTTATGTGTTGTTTTTTTTTAATTAGCCAAAGGTATAAATTGCTTTGTGGCAATGGATTTACTTCACAGTATATGGTTCTGCTTTTAAAGCATTGGAATTGTTGGTTATAATTCGAAATCTAGTGCTGTGTTGAAAAGAATAATTGTGCTGTATTAAAAAAAAAAAACTTTGAAAGGTTTAAAATGTCCATACAAATGAAAAAGACATTTTCCATGATTTGTGTGTTGCATCTTATATGAGAGACCTTAACACTGAGTGCAGTTAAAACCTGTAACTACCAATATTCTCTTTCCCCTTCTGTTCTTTGGGGGAAATCTGACACAGCAGTTTTGAGTACAGTATCTCAGTATCTTGTTTTAAATATGATTTAAGCTGCAGGTTTATCCAAAAGAATGAAGGTGAGTTGATGTTACATGTGCCATACTGTGAACCTGCCATATCTAATGAATGCTCTTTATTTGCTGAAAAGGTGCTTTGTTCTTCATTTTTATAATCATGGGACACTCAGAGTTGCCAGTACTCAAAAGGAGTCATATAAACTGATTTCTTCAGAGAAGCGCCCTGTTCTATGTAAAATTGCCAAAAAGTAGACCTGACAGTTCCTCACTTCTGGTTGCATCCTCCCTCATATCTCTGGTTACATCTCTAATAGTGGACAGAAGGGAAAAGCTTGTATGAGCTTTTGTAGAATCCAAGAATGTGTTTTCTTGCCTGTAGTCTCTTTCTTGGTATCTGAACTTGAAGTCTGGAAACATGTAAAACAATTGCACTGTACTTCTGGGGGCAGCCCAGAACTTTTGACTGTGAGTTTTAGGTGGGTTCAAAACACTGGGCTCAAGTGCAAGTCTTTACATGAAGCAGAAGGTAATGCAGCAGTTGACTGTGCAGTAGTTTATTACTACCGGGCTAGGAAGGAAAGGAACATTATGAACAGGACACCAGTGAGTCAAAGTTGAGGGATTGCCTCTCCACAAATGTCAAAAAGCTGATTAATTGGCAATATCAAACATTTGGTGTAGCAAAAGATTTTTGTCAACTCTACAAAGAAAATAGGGCTGGTAACCAATATATATGAAATAGACTGGCATCCCAGATCTTTTGGGGCCAGGATGGGGGAAAAAATATTTTTGCTAAACAATGATGCTAACATGTAAGATAAGTAGTCTTTTAATCTAAACATAAGAAAGATTATCCAGAGGCAAAAGCATTTAAGATATGAAATGTTTCTCACTGCATATGGCCCACAGCTAGTCTGAGAACTGTCACCCTCAACATGTGTAGGCCTTTAAATCATGTTGGTAGGCTTAGTACCCTCAAATATCCTCTTATCTTGCACTATATCCACAACACGAGACCTCACTAATGCTATAAACACAAACCTCATTCTTTCCAGCCCTTTCAAGTTTTGTAAAAAGCTTCGCACAGTTGGCTTACTCAGCACAAGCACAAAGGGCCACAAGACAGTCAGCCTGCTATTCCTCCAGGTGCTGACACTGGGCAGTGTGGACACAAGCCTGTTGGTGTCTGTGAGACTGGTAGTCAGCTCTCTGGAAGAACTGAAAAACACAGCATAGCTATTGCTTCCTCAAAAGACACCAGACACCCACCTAGAATCGAACAAAGCAAGCCAGCCTTGTATTGCATAAGGCTCTCCCAGCCTCCAGCCTCTCAGGAGCATTTTCTCAGAGTCATTTCAACTCTACATAGAGTATCACAACAGACTTGATGCTTCATTTTAGATTGTCTTCCATACTGCAGCACAAGAATCAATTCAATTTTAAATGCAGGTTTTAAATCTGTGGAACAAACTATCTGGGCTATCATTTCAGTTTAAATCAGGCTTAGAGCATTCACAGAACATTTGGAACCAATTTAAGTGGATTTACAATCACATCGCAGTTAAACCACCGTAACTTCCTTGTGTAGACAAGCCTATATGGCAGGCAAGGGAACATTTGTTTATAGTTTGGATGACTATATGAGGGGAAAGAGGATGTCAGAAATAGCCTTCACTTCACTGTTTGGGGATTTCAGCTCTGAAAGTTGAAAGATGGGGGGAAAGCTTGTTATTATACTTGCACTGCTCAAATATTAGAGGAAACTTTAAACTACTTTACATTGGGTTCTGTCTCAGTCACTCAATTTTAACAATAGAAAATGTACCAGTTCATGCAACCATATCCAACCACTTGTGGAGAAATACATCCAGAATTTACATGTCAGACTCTCTTCCCTTAGTAAACTACGTGTTTTTCAGATAAATTATAAATACAATTAATGTCTTTTAACCCAAAACTTTTCTTTTCATCTTGCTTAATCCCCAGAAATAGTAACCAATCCATTTTCACTGCTGTAATGTTAGGTCTTCAGATCATTTTAAGATGCCAAGTGGTTACTTGCATTAGTGATCTTGTCATTCAGAAGTTGCCATTCAAAGTTGAGGTTTTATTCCCCTGACAATAACTCACTGAGGAAAAGCCCCAACCTTAGAGCCACTGTGTGTATGACATTGCTAATTCCTGGACTGCATGAGGCTGGAAGACCTTTGCAAGGTGCTGACATACAAATGTTTGGCCCTTGGTGCCTTCCATCATTCCTGGGGAGTTATCCTCTGTCTTATTTGTCTTACTAGTATCAGGTTCTAGCATGAACACATGTTCCTTTTATTCAGATACAACAGTGTCCTAATAGAATACTACTGAATATTTTCCTCTTGAGGGAAAGAGGATTTGACAGGTTAGGAAATATTTCCTGATGTAAAGGCTACAGCAGCTTGGGTTTAATCATCTAAATTACCTCACATTCAACATGCCCTCTTTAGGGTCAAAATATTTTTTATGCTTCTGAAACAGAGCAAAAGTTATTTCAACTTACAGCTGAAATCACCCCCTGCCCCCAGAAATACAGTGCAATTGTTTTACATGTTTCCAGACTTCAAGTTCAGATACCAAGAAAGAGACTACAGGCAAGAAAACACATTCTTGGATTCTACAAAAGCTCATACAAGCTTTTCCCTTCTGTCCACTATTAGAGATGTAACCAGAGATATGAGGGAGGATGCAACCAGAAGTGAGGAACTGTCAGGTCTACTTTTTGGCAATTTTACATAGAACAGGGTGCTTCTCTGAAGAAATCAGTTTATATGACTCCTTTTGAGTACTGGCAACTCTGAGTGTCCCATGATTATAAAAATGAAGAACAAAGCACCTTTTCAGCAAATAAAGAGCATTCATTAGATATGGCAGGTTCACAGTATGGCACATGTAACATCAACTCACCTTCATTCTTTTGGATAAATCTGCAGCTTAAATCATATTTAAAACAATATACTAGGGGTTTAAGAGGAAACAGGAAAATCACAAAGGAATAGAACTGTGAAGGTTACTGCATAGGCAAGGCACAGAAGACTTGGAAAATCCACAGAGCTGGATATTTGCAGATGCTGAGTACCTGGAGACCGTGTGGTTCATACTCTTTCCTAGGGCTTGGAGTGCATGTATGTGCTTTTAAAAACAGGCACACGCATGGGATCAGCTATTTGTTTGAATGGCTATGATTGTCTTGATGCTCTTATGCCAAGTTAGCATTTGCAGTTCTTGGTGGAACTGAGATGCTCCTTCAGGGAGCTGAGCCCTTTCGCCAGTCACCAAGATCTTAGGAACACTGATAGATGTTTCCAAGGAGAAGAGATTCTGTATCGCATATAACATAAACAGAAGTTTCCCATACAGCTGATTACTCCTATTTCCTGGTTGCCTTCAGTTTGCATTAAGTGCTGTGAAGGTGTTTTTGTTGTTGGGGTTCCTTTGGGGTTTTTTAAAAGGTCTTATTGTGTCTCCACTCAGGTATTGAATGGCTACATTCTACACCTGGGAGAGCTACTTTTCTGGAGATGTATTTTGCCCCTACTAGAGTGAAGGGAGAAGGCAAGAAGGGGGAAACCATAACTATTATTTAGTTGGACAAGTTTTGCGTGATTCATGGTTTCCATACAGAATAATGTCTTTTGGAGCCTCTGCTGTGTTCTGAAGAGTTCACTGTCCCGAGAATTCATTAAGAGGGTATAAATAGACATCTCCCCTGCATTTAATTCATCTGTCTTGGAAATTAAATGCATCTGTTTATTCCTTCTTGTACTCTTCAGGTGCTTTTATGCACCTGACTCTAGTTCTGAAGTGCAGCTGCTGTTGGAGCAGTAGGAGGGATGTGTACTGCAGCTAGAGCACGGGAATCATGGTATGGGTGCTTCCTGTACACATGTCCCTGCCTCCCATTTTCTGCAGTATTAGAAGCTGGTAGCACTTGTTTTCTTTATGCTGGTTAGCTTGTGGAAATTCTACTTGGATTATAAATTTATTTGGTGTCCAAAATAGCTTTGGGGTCTTGTACAAATAGTGTCTAATGGTTTATGTGTATTTGCTATTTTTTAAGTAACCTTGTAGCTAGTCTTTCATCATTTTTCTTTTTTGTGTTGTGTAAAAGATGACAAATGCATCTTCATTCTCAGAGTTGCTCCTTAGAGCATTGCCAAAGCTCAAATCTCATTTATGGACTTCATTCCTATGAGTGTCATCTCAGATTTTCATTGTGTGTAATCTTCCTGTGGTTTTGAGGAACTTGTGAAAAAGAGAAAGCAGATGTATATCCCTGGCCCATGTTTGGGGACAATTTGGTGGTCATTTGTCTTGAAGAGCTCACCCAGCAAGAAGGTGATGGTGCAAGTTAATTCTTTCTGGTTAAAGATCTGCAAAATAGTGTGAAGCTAAGAACTGGTGTGCACCAAACATCATCAGTCTGCCATAGTCTCTCCTGTATTATCCAGCCTTTGGAGGAGAGGCATTTATAAAAAGAAGTAGTCTATTCTGCATGCTTGATGTCATGAGTGAATGTGCAATGACTTCCTAAAGCCACGTCATGAAGTCTTAGACTGAATTTGGGAATCACGTGAGTGCTTTGCTCCTGTGTTTGAGTTTATAGGTTTTTCTTCTCTAAAGTATTTTTCCCAGCAAAGAAAAACTGTGGTTTTCTTTGTACACAGCTCTATCAGAAGATACAGCAAATACTTTAAAGACACCCCAAGAATTTCTTTGTACATAGTGCAGGGAAACCAAGCTAGTCAGTTTCCTAAAGAAGTTCAAACATCATTTCTGTATTGAGAAGTACATCAATAGGTAATTTACTAGTGAAGTGATTGCACATGTTTACAATGTGCTGTGTATTTTGGCAAAAGATGTTTAGGACCCAGTTCTTTTAGCTTTTGCCAGCACATAGAGCAATAATTGTAGACTTAAGTTACCAATATTGTATGTATTTTCTACATGAGGAGACACAAAGAGACCAGGGGACAGATTTTTTTGTTGTACTAGTTTTGAAGTTTAAGGGAAGCAGTAGCATGTTTAAAAGCAGCTGTGTACAAAACAAAATGCTAGGTCCTATCTATTATTAGATTGTCCCATTGACCCATTGACATCCAAGAAAATGGATGTATTAATAAAAATGGAACAAATGCAATGAAAGTACTGGGAAGCTTTTCAGATTGCATTGTGTCTCATGCTGGTTTTGGGTTAGAATATCGTCTCTGTGCTGAAATGCTAATAGGGTTGTGGGTAATGAGAAACATGGGCTGCTCCTGGGATTACCCTGTAAAGGTTTTACTCTTGTCAGTATGACAGAGGATGAGCTACAGTTTCTATAGTGGTCTGGCTTTTCTGTTGCTAATTTTGCTATTTTCCTTGGGTTCCAAGCTGTCAGGAAACTTCATATAAACTTCCTGGATAAAAGTAGCTTAATTCAAGGTCTTACAGAGACTGAATTTTATTTCATAGGGAGGAAGGGGGGAAAAACAGACTTGCAAGGGAAACCTGGCCCTTCACGTAGCCATAACAGGGAATCCTAGGGGGACTGCAGTCCCAGACCTAAAATGACCTTGCTACAGAACTGCTCCTATTACATTTAATTCAGCAGCTCTGCAGAAGGATTCCTTTATGTGATGACAAGAAAAGCAAAGTCTGTGAACCTGCATTTATAACTGTAACATAAGGGACTTCTGCAAATAAAAGTAAGAAGGGAAAGAATTGAAGTGAAATGTCCTATAAAATAGGAGCTGAATAATAACAGTCAGGGTCTTGGTCACTCTCAGTTTTATTCACTCAGTACAGATTGCATCTCTTACTTGGAAATTTTAAAATAATTTTGATTACCTAACACATTGCATAAGTTCATATCCAGGAAATAAGAATCCACAACTATATTTTAGCTACAATAAATGAGTATTAATTTCCTTATTACTTTTTATCCTGTTGCTCATTGTGTCATATGCAGGTATAAATGAATGCATTTGAGTGTGGGTTGGTAACTTTATAAACTACATATAGATTAAATGGAAACTGCCAGCTACACAATGCTATGAAATGAAAGAAACTAAGAGCAAAAGTAGCACCATTTTCTTAATGAATTATACCATTCTATACATTTCTTTCTCTAATTCAATGCCTATCCTGCTCCGTCCTGATACCCTTTACCCCTAAGGGGTTAATGCTTCTACATTCATAAAAATCTTTGCTACATTTCCACTCTCCCCTTCCCAAATACACAGAATATTTGATAGTGGAGGTGTGGGCTGCATTTTCTGTGTTTATTTCTGGAGCTAGATCAGTGTCATAGCTCCTGGCCTCAATCTGTTTTTGCTTTGGTATGAGAGGTGTAGAAATATTTGTTGCTACATTCTGTGGTGATGTGTTTTATTCAGATTGCAGTGAGCCCTAGTGCACATCCCAGGTGTGAAGAGACTTGGTGTGTTCAGCCTTACTTTTGACTTGCGGCATTATCAGGCTTCACTCACGGAGTGCTGTGTTTTGCTGGCTTTCTTTCTGCTTCTACGTCTGGTGCCAGACTGGTTGATTGTTTTTGTAGCTGTTTCTGTGCTTTCTTTCCATTGCCCTTACTTGGGTTATAGTTTTAGCATGTTTTCTTCCACAATTCCCTAATCTTCTATTTCCAATACTGCTTTTCTTGCTATTGGACATGTATTTTCTTAGTGGACTCCAAGTGCTTAGCAGAATTTCAGCCGGATAAGTTACCTGAAACTGCTGATGTTCTCTCACCTATCAGTGTAAATAGTTACATTTCTTTCTTTCATTTGTTTATTTCAGCACTAGAGAACAAATTAGGAATAACAAATCAAAAGCACTTCTGTTACGTTATCAGTGGTTAAAGATACCACATAGCTTCAGAAAAGCCAGCAGATCATTTAAAACCATATAGTAGCATGTCCTTATCTTGTGTATGTGATATGGGTCAATTACACAGTTGTGAAACTTGTATCAAGACCAGTCTGTCATGATTATGTGCTGAGGAGATACCATAAGCTATTAATAGTCATATTGTACTTCTCAGTTCCACAGTGATGTGCTGGTACTCAAGGGCAGTTAAAGAAGTTGATTAGGTAAATCCAAGAGGCAAAAAACCTTTAAAAACCAAATAAGCCCCCCCCCCCCAAAAAAACATGGTAAGGTTCCTGTAGTCACTGCTCCTGTGTGCATAAGGATGATGTCCATGTCAGTGGAAATCTTTCTTTACAGTTGCTTGCTTTGTAAAGGACAGCTGATGGCACTGGGAATCCATGGCACGAGTTTCAATTGCTCAGCAGCAGATGGAGCGGCCTGGTGGGATGTTCCCAGCTTGCTAACCAAGTAGCTGAGCCCTCCTCACTCCCCAGGCTGAGAGTGGAGGAGGATGTGGACAACAAGCTGCTGCCTTGTTTCCTCTCAGCCTGACTCCCAGCCAGAGCAGGACACCCTGGTTGCTTTGTAGAATAATGATGGCAATTCCCAGCATCGTCAGTCCTGGCAGCTTTGCTCTAGCTGTGGGTTTAGACCCCTTTGGCTATGCAGATAGACTGAAACTCTGCGTCGTGGTAGCGTTTGACTGAACCATGCTGGGTATTAATTTTTTTTGACAAGTCACTATGTGAGTCCTGTGACTTCAAGGGTGTCCCATATATTTGTGCAAAAATCCTAGTGTAGCAGTGTCAGCTTTCTTCAGAAAACTTGAGGAAGGATGAAGAATAACCTCAGAATAGAGCTGTCTATATTTTTAAAAGGAAAATGTTCTGAAGAATTGCTAAGTTTAACCACATCTTTTGACAAGTACATCTGCCCTTTGGCAGGGCAGGCCATTTCTAATCACATTATCATAGGCATGCTTCTGCAGCAATTAGTGTGCTAGACAAATATTAAGTCTCTGGAATACTTCACACCACAAGAGGTGGAGAAATTGCCTGCCTATTCTCTATGTGATTACATAAGATTTTAAAACAAAGTTGCATTACAGCTCTGAACAATGTGCTCTAATGGGCTGTGCCTTCATTTTCCCAGTGATGTAAACATGGATAGGATAATTTAGCACACTGATCAGATGTTCATGTAACTCCAGGAGCAAAAAAAAAGTAAACCACTACCCATCAAAAGGCGTACCCATAGCAGGCAGGGCCTGCTATGTTTTGTCATGCTTTTAAATACAGTTATTAGTTTATTTGGGGCCAAATGTTGCTGGAAGAAGCAATCTTTTTAGGTCTTAGTGGCAAGGTCTTTTGAGATATGCTGCATTGTCATCTGCAGGTGTGATATATCACAATGCTCAAAACTCCTGGGATAAGCAGCATAATTGTTCTCTAGTGGGAACCACTGAGGAAAAAACCCAGATCTTTGCTAATTCTTACTTTATTTTCAAGTCTTCAGAATTATTCTGAGGACTGAAATTGAAAGAATTGTGAGTCCAAGTGTGAGGTGAGGCTCCTCTTGTCCTCTTCCCCCTTCCATTCTGCTCTGTGTTTGCCTCTCCTATTGAATGTTGCCTGTGCTTAGCAGGAACTATGTTAGCAGCTGATCAGTTAGAGAAGAGGAGCACAAAATCTGTTTTTATAAGGAAGGAGTAAAATTTTCTGCATATGTCTCTTCTGTAAACAGTAAAAAATGAAACTGATAAAGTCTGTGCCCTTTAGTATGCTGAAATATGGACTATATGAAGTCAGGAATAGGAGAAATAGAACAGGAGAAATAATAGATGTTCAAGCTTATTTTTCAAGCTTATTTAATAAATTTGTGTTTAAAGCCAAGAAATCTCTATTGTAGTGGTTGGTCTAGTATCTATCTGACAAAGCATTGCAGTCAATGCATAGGGTGTTTTTAATGAGACAAAAGCAGTGTGAAACTTTGAAAATAATTGTTAAGACTGGAGATAATTTTTAACCTTGAATAGGCACTTGTTTGGAGTGCACAGGCCTAGAGCAAATTCTTTTCAGTTGTAAAATATCGATCTGTTTTCAGCAAAGAATTATTAAACACTGGGGGGAATAAAAGGAGCAAGGGAAATATTCCTCAGCAAATGAAGTGAGTCTCAGACAGCCATGCCTACCCTGTCAAATCTTATTACTAACACACTTTGCCTACATTATAAAATTGGTGCTGTACATTCTCTAATGAAGGGATTATTTTAAGGCTGTGAGCATTTGGGTAGGAATAAGAGGCTGGTGTTGAGAGAGACATCTGTAATGAGAGATCTTAAATCAGGATACATTATTAATGAACTGCATGGGAGACACACAGACCTGCTTTATTGGGCAAACTGTAAATGAGCCTATTTGGTAAGAACATGCAAAATGTGTGTGTGCTGAGAGAGGGTATTTTGAGAATTTAACTAATTTCTGAATAGTAAAGGCATCCAGTCTGGCTGTAATTGGTGCCTGTGGCAATTGTTGGTACCCTGACTACATTAGCTTTCTGTGCCCTTTAGCAGAATTGGAAAAACATTTCTAGTACTCGTTAAGCTGTCTATTATCAAGCCTTCATAAATATACACATTTCGAATAGAGATGATTTGCTATCCCAGTGCCTTAGAGCGCTTAAATAAATTAGTTCCTACTATTTCAGGCTTTAATTTTGCAGTAATTATGCATGAAGCAATAATGCAATTAAAATGGCCTTCCAACTTGCTCGAATGGGAATACTTTTTGAAAATAATACTTGATCTTTTCTCAAAATACATTCTAGAGCAGGTGGATGTGCTGTGTAGCTCAAAACAGCAGTGTGGGACTGTTCTACCTTGAGATCCTCAGTTTGCCTGCAGCTGAAGTCAATATTAACCAAGTATTACCATCTGTTGGCTTTTGCTGACCTCTGGTTTATTCCCTTCTCCCCTTTCTCTAGTGGCAAAGTGCCCACATCACAGCTGGCATCGAGCGCTTCAGCACTGGGGCTTCTAATTTAAAGAATGCAACCCCACTTCAAGGCAGGAAACATGGGCTAGCTTTCAGTTTGCAACATTCCAGTTTCTTTTTGCATGGTACCTACTGGTTTCACATCTTTGCAATATCTGCTATAATAAAGCATAGCAATGTATCAGCCCAGATTTCAGCCTTAGGTCTGAATCTCTTCACATTTAAATTGGTCCTCTTGTTTCTTGGGAGAAAAATATATATTTTGTAGCTGAGTTACAAATAAGCTTTTCCAGCTTTTTGGCAGCCAGGTAATAGTTAAAGTGAAAAGATTTCTTTTTCCAGCCAGAAAAGAGGTTTAATAACTGTGGGTCCATTTGTTCATAGCAGTACTGGAGCTGAGCCCTACAAACCCCTGGAGCTTGGCAAGCCAGGCAGACTTGGCAAGTTTTCCTACCAGCTTACTGAGTCTGAGTCAAGCGTGGCTTGTTGCAACTTCAAATATATTTAGTACATTTTGTTAACATGAACATTAAGGTGGAGGGTTTGGGGTTTTTTTTTCCTTTGCTTACCTTAAGGTATATTATGCTCTCTCTACAAACAGCTGGTCCTTAAACCATGCATAGCAGTTTATGGCTTGTGTTAAATTCAAAATAAATGTGTATTTTATGCAGAGTATCTGATTTACTCTTGACATGAAGATATTGAGGAAGTATGAGACAGTATCCCACAGTCTTTCTGTCAGTCGGCCTTTGGTAGTGTGAATCTGTGGAGAAAACAAGCAGAGCTGTTACCTTCCAGTGCATTGTGACAGCACTAACTTTTCCCCTCTGTTTGGAGCCTGTGGTGCATGAAGACTTGTAAGTGTTAGAAATGCTCTCACCTCTAATTTTTACCTGTGTGGATACTGCTGAAAGAAAAAGAGTTCAAATTGGACTTTTGGATTGGCCGGACACTGAACTTTCTAAATGTTAGTTCTTGCCTATCCAAATTATATCAGCCTTTGAAATAAGGGGAAAATTTTTCTATAGGAAGAAAAAAAACTCTTTCAATGTTGAAAGATGCTGCAGAGGACTCAA
The DNA here is from genome assembly GCA_039654755.1 of Calcarius lapponicus. Taxonomy (NCBI): domain Eukaryota; kingdom Metazoa; phylum Chordata; class Aves; order Passeriformes; family Fringillidae; genus Calcarius; species Calcarius lapponicus. The sequence continues at coordinate 46,077,670 of CM077462.1, read as the reverse complement.
GATAGTAACAGCTGAATACCTATTTACTGCAGTCAGGCATCTCAGTATTCTCCTATATTGACTCATTCGTCTCAGTGTGGTGTTGGCAGGGTCCTGAGTGGATTCTGCACCATGCAGCTGTGGCAGGGCCGTACATGCTGAGTAGAAGGAATTGGTCTGTTGAGTGGGTTTTCTCACTTGTGCTTCGACAGCCTGTCTGCTGCTTTGTAAGGCATGCTAACAGCTCTGCTCTTCCCAAATTTTATGTGATTCTGTTAGCATTATTGCTAATGTTTTTGTTGGGAAATGTGAATCTAAGAATCCAAGATGTTAGATTTGCCTGGTTTAGGGCTTTTCTTCTAGCCATGGGCTAGCTACAGACATTCTGGCTGCTTTGTTTTACCCTCTTGATGGATAATCAGCTATGTCTGTTGCTGGAGGACTGGTTGTGGGAAGCTATGGTTTCAGAAAGCAGTTGTTTCCTAAGCAGCACGAGCCAATGTTATAAAAGGCCTCATCATTTGCTACCAAACCTTTGAAGTTTTCTGTGGGATCTAGAAAACTGAGCAGAGCACAGTCAGGTTGCCAACTAAGCTAGACAGGCTTCTGATTTGTGAGCTATTTATTGTTTCTAGAATTGCTGCCCTCATTCATCATTGCAATTAATTGCAATAAGCCTGGAGATGATAAATGCCTAGATCATTATTGCTAAATATCTGGGAGCATGCTATTTTAGAGCTCAGATTCTTCCTAGAATAAACCCTCAAGTTCCTAACTTAAACACCCCAAATAAATTGTGGTTTCTTTTTGGGACCTCAGGCTTTGTACCAAAGAGGTTTCATATGTTTCTTTTGAAGAGCTGATGTGTAGAAGTGGCTAGAACACTGCAAGGGTGAGAGTCTGACTGGCCAGTGTGCTGCTTTGGGCCATTAACTGTGTCCTTAGAATGAGATTTAGATCATGTTCCTTCAAGGTATCAATGTGATAGAACTGATGATAAAAAAGTTGGGAGATAGAGTGTGTCTTCTGCCCTTTTTCTGGACAGAGTTGGTGAGGTGAATCCTTAAAGGCTCTTTTAGCTGAATGCATGTTTGGCAATGGGAAAGCAAGAGGCACTTTTTAGGAAACCCAAGAAATACTTTGCAGTTTATACTAGGCTGGTGCATTTCAGCTAGTGGTAGAGGAATGAAGCTGTTGGCCCTTAAGAAAATTTACAAGGGCACTTTGTAAACTACAAGCTGCAAGAGGGGCAGCAGGTATTGAAAAGTGCAAACTTCAGAGTAATATAGTGAGAAATAAATAGAAACTCGCTACTCGAAAGAGCAGCTGACCGTTTAAAAAATTACAGGAAGTAATTTTCAACAGATGCAAACTGTGCAAAGCATAGCTATAAACAGATGAGTTGGAATCAGTGTCATTGTTTCTTACTTGAACAATGAGAGTTCATTAGAGCAGATGATTTATTTCAAACAAGAATGGTGATATAATAGCTGTAAGAAGTAGAGAAATAAGAGCTCAACTAACCTGGTCTCTGGTTGTGAACAGTGGTAGTTCTCTGGCAGACTCATCTGGTCTCCAGCTTTCCTTCTGTGATTTTTTTTTTCAAATTGCCTTTTGCATCTACAGCATCATCTGGGAGACATTTCCATAGGCCAGCCATATATTGTGTGAAAAGGTTTCACTTTCTCCTTTTGTGTAGCATGTGAATTTCATGTCTTGCAGCAGTGCCTATTTGAACAGCTATTTGTTATTCTTTCCAACCTTGTAAATACTTTAATACTGCATGAAGTTGCCTCTGTCCCATGTTAGAGTCCTTTTAGATATTGTATCTATGAAAGCACTGATAGGTCTTGATGCAGTCTCATTTTCTACTTGTTTGTTTGTTTGTTTTGGGAGTTTTTTTTTCCCTGATTATTCTGTATTCATTTTGGGCGGGAGCAGGGAGAGATCAGATGATGTACAGCTAACTGCTTGTTATCGGAGATGTTCTGCTAGGCCACTAATACTGCACAAGTGAGCCAGAGAATAAATGATGCTGGTAGGAGAGTGCTGCCCAATGAGTGACAGAATGGTGTCTGAAAAGATACCTGGCACCAAGTGCCATGGGCTCTCAGGGAGCAGGAAGGGAATGGGCATGGTTAGTACTTGCCTGATCTGCAATACATAGTGCATCCAGTACAACGTGCACTTGTGAAGTAAATGCAACACAAAATATGTTGAAACAGGGTGGTTAGAGGGAGTATTCTCACATACAATATTGAATTAATTTTAATGGTGTACTGTGGATTTTGAAAGGGACTGTTGCCAGAAATTCTCAGAAATCTTTTGTTATCTAATAAGAGTAGTGGTTTCACATGCAAACTGTTTCAGGATGCCCTTAAACTGCTATTGTTCTTCCAGTTTCCAATTTACTTGGAAAATGATAATTCTTTCCTTTCTTTGTTATGTTGTTTCCCTAAGCTTCATTCAATGTCCACTAAGAAACTTTGTTCCAATCCAGTACAGCAGTTTGTGCTTCAAAAAGGTGCTTAAGCAAGATTAATAGGCTCAAAGAAGCTGCATCTATGGAAATGCTGAAAAGAGTTTACCTTTGCACTGAAGCTTAAAGCTGTTTACTGGGATTGTGTCTTTAAAGAATCCTCTTGGTTGGAAAGCAACTTGAAGTCCATCTAGTCCAATCTTCTGTTTAAAGCAGGGTAAACATTAAGTGCAAACTAGGTTGCTCAGGGCTTGCCCAGTTGCATTTGTAAACTTGTTAAAGGATGAAGACTCTGCAGCCTGTTCTGCAACCTCTTCCAATTTTAATTATTAAATAGGTGGTTGAATAAATAATAATGTTTTCATCATTTAAACAATAAAATTACAATATAATCACAATCATGTAACTGAAAAGTAGATATCATTGTAATTCTGGGACTGTAAAAATCAACACAAGCAGAACATCCATCAAAATAGTTATCTTGAAAATTCTGGTCTTTACCAAATATGATGGAAATGAGGTTAGCTTCTGGCTGCAAGCAAAATAATTTGCCAGTGATAAGGATTTTGTAATAGTTTGATGCCATCTATTTTTTTTTTAGAGCAATGATGTAAATACAGCTAATTGCTCCATAGCCTGAGTGTTTTATTTTAAACGAGGAGTACTTGGCCAGTATTTAAAATGTAGGATTTGAAAATAACTGCCTGGCACTGCTGATAATTATTTTTAGAGCATGACAAGCATCTGTCTCCAGATGGTGGTCTATATTCCACATCCTTCTCCTCTACTGTAAATAGAAGCATGGACTGCAGGAGTAATCTAAAGCTTTTTGTAACTTGTCTCTTTTTCAGCTTTGGTTTGCTTTTGTTAATGGATTTTCCGGGCAGATCTTATTTGAGCGATGGTGCATCGGTCTGTATAACGTGGTAAGTGCTGCATATTTTGCCTTGATAGTGCTTGGGACTACTGTGTTATTTTGTTGTGTCCCATTTTTCACAGGTATCTGTCCTAGGTGTATGTCAGGAAAGGTGAGTTCATTTGTGAAAGCCACTTTGAATCCACTCTGAGGTAGGGAAAATAAAGTTTAAAAATTACATTTTTACTGCAAAATGAAAATTTGGGAGAACACCTTGAGAATAAATGTTTAACCTAATATAACCTGCATAAAACTCTGCAGATTTTAGATAGTATTTAATTACCTCTTTGAAAGCATTTTCAGTGTTTTGTACTGAATATTTTGGTGACAGATCATGCTCAACATAGTCCTAATCTCTGAGTTTTGATGATTTTTTTTTTCCTTCAGACCCTGTAGAGTTAGATGCTGAGAGGAGTTACTTTGGGTTGACTTGTGCTCCCTTAGGTACAGAAAGAGAAGCTGCATCACTGTGTCATCAGCAGTCTGGGGAGCGGTTTCTGATTTGCAACATGGCCTGCAGCGTGCCACAGTGTGTCATATGACTTTATTACTTTAATCAGTAATATTGTTTAATCAATCACATAGATGAATGTCTGAAGGATCTCGGAACCAAGTTCTGTAGCATACCATAGACCTGTGTTGGTGTTTTTGACAGTGTTACCTTTGTGTTGTTATGAGTGGCCCAGTGCCTGGATTTATAAACTTCTAGGACACTGTGAGTGTTAAAGAATATCTTCACAGGGAGGGAATTTAAATTTTTTCGTTAAAAAAACTCATCCCAAATATATGCTAATACAGAAAAAGCCAGCAAATTATCACTGAATAGTATTAATGGAACCACTTAACTTCTGTCACATTAATTTTAAAAATGATGGCACAAACCCCCATATTCTGAAAGATTTCATACTCTTAGTTGAAGATACTTATTCAAGGATTTATCATTCCCTTGATTCCCTTCACCCTAATTTCCTGACTGTTATGCAGTCTCTGTCATTCATGTTTAGATATTTGCATCTATTATCTTTAAACCTCATTTGATGAATCTATCTACCCTACCTAAAGCTACTGGATAAAACTCATCTTCTGTAATCAGAAACTAAACCTTGTTTTTTGAGGTCAGTATTTTCTAAAATTAGAACTGGTTGTGTGGACTCATGGAGAATCAAGTGCTTGTAAGATATTGGGGACTTCCACAATTTGTTGGGCTGAGATTTTGAAGTGCTTTTAGCCAAGTCATTCTCTTCTCTGCAGATTAACCCTTTCTTTCATTAGTAGTCTCATTAAAATATGAAGTGTATGAAATCATATTGGTTTTGTAATTCCTGATTCTGCACTGGTTCACACTGGAAGTTTGCCTTGGTGATCAAACCCACTAGAAGACTTACTTCAAGTGAGAATGTAAATGCCCCAATAAACACAGGAAACCGGGGGAAGTACGTTAAAGCTGTATGAGAGCATGGTCTTCTTTGGAATATATTGGACCAGTGCTCTCAGTTTCAGTTCTCTACCCTCAGCCTGCTGCCATTTTAGCCATCTGGTTTGTCACTTCATGGGTGAAGACACACAATTCCCACTGGAATTAGGGGTTGTAATTATTGATTCTCACCCATCTCTGCTCCTCCCCTTTGTTCTTTGTCTGCTCCTCTGCTGCCAGCGTGCTGCTGGTGGGAATCACAGCCCGCCTTCTCCAAATGTGCTCGCACCCTAGAAACAGTTCATAACTCCAACCTGCCTCTTAACTTCAAGAACACTTCTCAAACTGGTAAAAATATATGTATGTATAGGATTTAAAGTGATGTTTCTGATATAAACTATTGATGTAAAAGAAAGTAAATGAAGTTTAGTGTTCAGACTTGCACCCTGGTGTAACTTTCCCTCTGTGCCTGCACTGTGGACCACAAGAAACATGGATACCCAGGCTGGCTTTAAATGAGCTGCCTCAGATCCTGGAAGCACTTCAAGAGCAGCAGTGTTAAAGTCAGTGGAGGCTAATTTACTCTGCTTCTGGCAGAGTGTCCTGCTGCCTGTCTTGGAAGGCTTCCGAGGCTTGGTCATCCAAGCGTCTGCCCGTAGCACAGACACACACTGCAGTTAATTTGTTCCTATCAGTTCATGCCTGCCAGGGGAATCCCCAAAGTACCATAATGCAGAATGGCCTTTGTTGCTCAGTAGATTTTTTTTTTTAATGTGATTTCCACATTTACTCTGTCTGTAAACTTAGCAGTGGTTAAGCACATTGCATATCTAATTATGGCTACAACTGCAGCTATGTTGGAACCTATTCCTACAAGGCTATTTTGTAAGAATTCATATTGTCTTTCCATTGCAGTCCGATGTGTCTGACCCTTGCTGGATTAGCTGGTACATCAGAAACTTAATTTCTTGCTTAACTTATTGGGTTTAATTTATTGGTTAATAATACTAATTTTCTTTCATGTTTCTATTGTTCACAAGTTAATATTTGAGAGTTACAAATTAATGTTTGGACTTGTTTGGACCATTGAAAATGATGCCAAATAACATGCTAGGTAGTAGTAAGTCTTCACTGAAGTCTGTGAGAATTTTGCTTTTGTCTAGATAAGGGAACATTATATGAGATACACTTAAAACTAAGAGCTGCTTTCAATTAGTATTTGCTTTCCTTGCAGATTTTCACAGCACTGCCACCCTTTACTCTGGGAATTTTTGAACGGTCGTGTACTCAAGATAGCATGCTTAGATTTCCACAGCTATACAAAATCACTCAAAATGCAGATGGTTTCAACACAAGGGTAAGGAAAACCCTGTTACTCTAAGAAAAAAACATAGGCATTCTGATATTCCAGATTTTTCATGTCAGAAAATAACCTTTTTCCTGATGTTACTTCTGCTTTATGCTAACCACTGAGAGTGATTGTTCAGCCTTCCAGTTCTTTCCTAGGGATTATTTTTTATTTAAATAAAGAACATCCTTGTTTATAAATAAGGATTTTCTGCTGTGACTTGACCTGAAACTGCTCCTGAAATATCCATTAACTTTGATTCAATGTTAGATTCATATCAAAGTATGATTTTTCAATTCACGGCTACTGATAAGCCACGATGACATTGCCTGGATTTATTTAACATATGTCTTGTCACAGCACTCTCTGCTAGGGTGCTTTTTCATAGTTAGCATAGCTCTACTCCAGTAGTTCTTTTGGAAAATAGAATTTGAATTGGCTTATTTGGACTTCTGAGTTTTGAAGAACACATTTTACTTCATTTTGCTATTTAAATGCTGGAAAATGCCAGCATTTGATATTCTGTCTTTTCCATAATGAGCACATCTAAATGTACTTCTGAATCAAGGAAGCTGTATGTTTGCTTTGTTTGGAGAGGAAATTGTAGAGTATATAAAGCTTTAGTTTGTGCAAAATCATATTATCTGCTAGTAAAAACTATGGGGCACAAAGTGTTTATCCATTTAAAGAAAATAGAAGATTTCACAATACTGAATCACTCTTTTAAAATTATTCTTTGAAGTAATTAAACAAAGTTGACTCAAGCTGTCTGCCTTATTTCAATAAAGATCTTAAACTGAAGCAGGCTTGCCTATTATGCTTCAAGTTGGTAGAATAGAATGATCGAATTGGACCAGTGTTTTCTTGTGAAAGAGCAGAAATTGTAGGAGAAAATAGATCCTGCAGAGGCTTGAGTATTTCACTTCAGGACAAACATTTTTTGACTCTAAACTACACAATGAAGTGTTTGTTAGGAGTTAGAGAGAGGTCAAGAGTTTTGGACTTTACTGATGGCTTGGTTTGTTTTCCCTCAGGTTTTCTGGGGTCACTGCATCAATGCCCTCATCCATTCCATCATTCTTTTCTGGTTTCCACTGAAAGTGCTGGAGCATGGTAAGGGCTTCATTATTTCTTATGTGAGTAACTGATGTTCAGTCTTACAGAACCAGTGTGTTGGCAGAAGGGGGGTCGTGACAAGTCCCAAGAAATAATGCTGCCAGACAGTTCAATAGTCTTTAGCTGCTGAGCTTGGCGGGTTGTCCAGTGGCTTTCAGAAATTATTCTAATCTAACATAATTATTGTTCATATAGTGACTTTAATAGGTGAAAAATGAAACTACTGCTTTGCTAAGAAGTCTTACCCAAATACTGAGTGATGTTTTATGAAATGCTTTTTTTTTTTATGGTAGTGTGTTGAGATCTCAGCATTTGATTGAATAATGTTCTTACAGCAGCTGCCTTAGAACCATTTGCTTTATATCTTTGGAACTCCTCCATTCCATAAGGCAGTACTGTGAAAAAGAACTGGCTGGAATGGAAGTAAACCAGATCAAGAGTCAGAGATACTGGGGAAATGAGACTCTTTGGTGTACAAATCAGGGTTATTATTAAGTCTTGCTTTTCAGGGTAATGCAGCTTTTCAGGGTAATGCAGCTACATGGTATTTCAGGGACCAGTAAATCCCACATGGTTCCTACCTAGCTTTCCAGTATAGCTGTGTGGGTGGGAAAAACCACTGGAAATCTGTTCTTTGGTTGTGGTAAGAAATAGCATTAGATCAAGTGAGGAATTTAGTGCTGGTGAAGAGAATATTTATCTAAAATCATTAATTTTCCACAAGTGAAACTCTTTCCTGGAAAACACTGATTTTAAGAAAACCTTCTTGGCTCCAGAATGGATTAACTGGAGAGGAGGTGAAAGAAATAAAAAGGGAGGGAAGATGAATGCTCATGTCAGAGGCATGATAGTAGAGATACTTATGGTGATTAGGTTCATGCTACTCTACTTGGCTGATTAAAATGTCAGTATCATATCATCAGTGGGAACTTCCGTGGCTGATGGACCATATAAAAAAGGGACTTGCCTTTCATCTGTACGTGGGCTAAAAGAAGGTTCCATTTCGTGGGAGAGGGGCTTTTATGGTTGGTTGGTTTTTGTTTTGATTTGAGGAGTTTTGTTGTTCTGTTACACTGTTTTTATAACAAATGTTAATCTTGAATAGCTCTTTTTAAAATTCAACTGTGGAAATTTTAGGTTAACATCTGCAATGTTTATAGTTAAAATTACATAGTCTTCCATAGAGGTTTTTCTAGTTCCCAAATAGATAATGTGCTTTTCATTTCAACAATTAGAATTATAAGACAGAAATACCAGTTCAGAGGCTAACTTTCTGACTTCCTTTGAATAAGTTGCTCAAGTTTTTTTCCAGAGAGGAATGAATATTGAATTTTCAAGTTTCTTTGCATTTCCAAGTGCAAGAAAGATTTCAGTGGCAGAGACAAAAATGTGCCATTCACACTGGGATGCTTCTTAACCTCTTGAGTGCCTTAGGATGTGAAGTAGTAGTCCAGGAATGGGCACTTGTATAGCTTCAGAAATGATTGTTCATTGAGCATCCTACTGTTTTCATTAGCACAAATATCATTCCTTTCAGGACTGTATAGCCTCCCAAAGTGAAAGGTCATGGAAAACACTGAAAAATAAAGACATTAACTTACTGCATTAAAATATATAACTCTAAAGAAGTTGAGACTTACAGGAAAATGTATTCAATTATTTAAATGTTCACTGTGATGTTACTCTAAAGCATGGCTGTGTCATGTAATCTTATTCTAGCAAAACTGATGAGTTTAGACATGCCTTTTTTCTTAATAAACTGAGCCTTTTGGCACCAACAGGGTTCAACTGGCATGGGAGACTAAGTTCCCTAGTGCTCTCCACCTATTTCATGGGCACCAGGGGAAAGAGTAGGATGACTGTAAAATCTTGGTGTGTTCCTCAATGATGTGGAAAATGCCTGAAGCCACTGGGGAGGAGCTGGGCATAGGAAGATGCCAGTGGCTAGAAACCATGCCAGCTCCTAACCTAGTTCTCTCAGGCTTTAGCTCCAGTTGCAGTGTTAGTCACTCCTCTGCTGTTTCTTAGTAGTTAATATTGAAAAGAAAGCAGGGATAGAGAACTAGCAACTTTTGGGAAATATTCAGAGCCTGTCAGTTCTTTGGACACAGCCACCTGCAGCATGTAGAAGGAAAACAAAACAAGTAGCTTGGGTTAACTGTACTGTATAAATATATGGGGGGTTTTAGTTGTAAGCTAGATAGGGTCTTCATCATGGAGGTCAGGAACTCTTCTTTATAGGCTTAAAAATTTACTGATCCTGAAGCACACAACCTTTGTTTAAGAATGTCAGATCCAGTTCTCCAAATAAATCTAACAAAATGATACTGTTACTGATGCCTTGAGAGGCTACCTAGAACAGAGGCTAGACAGTGTTCAAGGAATAAAGTAGGTATTTATTAAAAGGCCTTCAAAGGATACACCTTGGGCACTACAAGATCCTGGCCGAGACTACACCCAAGATGGACAATGGGTCACACATTTTCACACTTTTAAGTTTTGGTCCATTTACATATTGGGGTTCATTGTCCAATTACAGCTTCAGGATATGAAGTCCCATCCTCCCAGATTGCTCTTGTCAATTTGCTGTTGTTTATATTTTTTGGGCCTGAAGCTGCAACGGTGTCCGTGGTTCTTGGGCTGAAAAAGGATTGTTTTGTCTGACTAAATTGTGAGGAGAACTTGCTAACACTATATATGAAGTTCAGAGTTACGTACTAATGCAGTACAGAATCTAGATAATATGAAAGCTAAAACTTCAGGCATCATCATGGTAGAACTGCTCACTGTGCTAGGCAGTATGTGTTTAGGAATGAATCCAAGGTTTTATCTTAAGCCTTTTTGTCCCTGCTGTTCACATATTTCCCTAGAAGTTGTCTTAAAACATGTGAAAATAGCAATACTTATCATGCTTGAGTAATGCCTGAAAACTCCTGTAAGTACAAGTTCAGTTGGCATTCATGTAGTGGCTGAGTATGTTTTCATGGTGTTCCAGTTTGATTCAGCAAGGTCTGAGAGACTAAATGACATTTGAAGTATTGCCAAACTTGGCACTTCTTAATGATAGATTAACACGTTTGTACTGACCCTTGTGCACAGCTGATAGAGAACGGGTGCCCAGAGACTGAATACTGCTCAGTTATGGAACTAACCTCGAGTGAGATATTGTACATGTTGATGTGTGTCCTTCACAAATTAAACTGTCCCTGCTCTTAGCTCAGCTCTCTTTCACCACAAGTCAGCTGGTGTTTTACGGCTTTTTTGTCACAGGCACACAAATAATAAGTATTCTTAGAAGTGACAGTACAGGACAGATAGCAACAGCAAAAGTGGCAGTGACATACCTCAGCTCTTACAGGCAAATTACATGTTAGGGTCTGGTGAACACTGCCCCTTTGCTAGGCCAGCTTCTGGCAACTGGAGCTATGGATGGATGGATGCTCTATCCAAGCACCGTGTCTGAGGCCCAGCTGAGCACAACTTCTGCATTACCATTACCCCACAGTTTCTAGGAGTGCTTTCGATGTTCAAAAAGGAAAGGTTGGGACCAGTTATTTTCTCCTGAAAACCTCCTTGTTCTTTTGTCCATTCTATTGATAAGCTGACAACAAATGTGATCTTCTTTATCTTCTTCTTCTTCTTTCAGATGCAGTATTCACAAATGGACAGGGAGTTGACTATTTATTTGTTGGAAACATAGTTTACACTGTAAGTTTGTGTATCCTAGCAATTTTTGAATGGTAGAATTTCTTTCCAGACTTTTTTTCACCACAAGAAAACTGTGTAAACCTGAAGATAATATGTGAGTTTAAAAAAAAATCAACCTGATGCTGTGTGCATGATTTTCCCTCTTCCTTTTAATTTTTTTTCCCAGACATGCACCAACAATAGTTTCTGCTCTGTCCTTCCTGCATCCCCTGCCAAGTTCCTGGGTTGCTGCCTAAATGTTAGTAGCTTTTTAGGTGTAAAGAGGAGATTGGGATTTGAGAATGTTAGTGATGAACTTGTCTTCTTTCTTCTTTTTCCTTGCAGTATGTTGTAGTCACTGTTTGTCTGAAAGCTGGCTTGGAAACAACTGCATGGACTAGAGTAAGTACTTTCCAGCATATTTTATTTTATTAGCACACCTTCTTCCCTAATGAGTATTGATGTAGATAAGAAGTACTAAAAATCATTTGGGACTTCAGGGTTTTAATTGGTTCTTTCATGTAAGGATAGGCTGCTAAGCTCCCTATGATATCTGTGATGAAAGAGGGCAGCCTGACAGAAGTGGTAAGAGTACATTAGAAGTGTATTGTCAACATCTCTACTTAAAAATGAGGAAAATTTTGCATGAAATCAACATACTACTGTAATTGATTAAGAAAATGCATCAAGAAAATTATCCTTTGTAGTCTGTAGCTCCTTCAAAATTAATCCAATAAGGAATGAAAGGTGTCTGCCCACAGATAAACAACTGGGCTTTGAAAACATCTTTGACCCAGGTAAAAAGAGCTAGTGTGACTCCACACTGGTTGAATTGTTTTGGTGTTTTGGTTTTTCTTTTTGAAACTTGGTGTAATAAGGATGTTAGTTAACTAGCTATGTTGTTTCCTTGATTTGAGCTATTGGCTTGAAATGGGCAAGTGCTCTGTTACAGGTAGGTGGCAGAATCCAGCAGGGCAGTGAGCTCCAAAGAGTGTGAGGGACAGGGAGGGGAGGGCTCCTGTGTTGATGAACCTTCAACACCTTTCTCCCTTCCTTTCCCCCTAGCCCCTCTGAAACAATAATTTTTAAAATTTTGATGGAATCCATTTTTCTTCACACCAGTAAGATACTTTATGGGAATCCAGTTTTCATGACATATGAAGAAACTCTGCCCTCAAGACTAAGATGTTTTGAGGACACATATTCTTATTCTACCAGTTTCTTCAAGGGTTTGGCTTAGGTCTTGTTAACCTCATTGCTTCTGTTAGTTGTAAAATGTTTTATTTCATTCCTCCCAGAGGAATTGGGAAGATCAATGAGCTGACATCTGTTCTGAATTTTAAAGATGAAATGCTGTCTGTATGGGTTATTTAATTGTTAGGGAGTTGTTAATATTTTCTGCCCCATTCTCTCATCTGAAAATAAAATCTGAGTGTTTTTACTGTTGCTTATGCATCAGTTCTGTGTTGTGCATCAACATTTTAAAATGCAAAAATCCTTAAATTAATCCCTTGTGCGCCAGAAAAAGCATATAACCAAGTCAGCATTGAATGCATGTGAGCTTGTTTAGGTCCTGTTTTGTTGTGAATTATTTGATGGTTTCTCTTCTCTCCTCTTCCCTGGATAGGTAATGGGTGTCTTTTCAGCCACTTTGAGATAATCATGGGTCCCTCTTTTCTAAACTTCTTTTTTAAAAGATACCATAATGTTTAGTAGATACTGGAGTTCTGTAACTCTGGCATTGTACAGAGAAATTATTGTTATTCACACAACAGTTGTGTTTAGAATCCATTTTTTCTGTATATACTTCTAAATCCTGCCCCATTGCTTGGAACAGTGACTCTCATCATCTCAAAATCTGATGTTGGTTATAGTTTCAGCTGTGAGTGAATCAACACACAGAGAATCTTTAGGTTACTTGAAAAGTATTAAATTTACAACACTGAGTTAAGCCTCTTCTCCATCATCAAGCAGATTGGTTACAGGCAGTTTGTTCTAGAGAGTGAGAGGGACACTGCCACTTGGGAGAACAAGGTGGTTTCAGCAGAAAACTTTAAATAAATAACGCAGTCAAAGTTTTGGGGAGCTTGGTATATCCAGTAGTTAGTGTGGAGAGAAAGGCTCTGAAAAAAGTGGCAACATAATGCATAATAAAATCCACACATCGAAGTCAAGTGGAGTAGCTTGATGTTACGTGTGGCCTATGTGGAACACTGCAGTAGGCTTTTTCCCAAACACACAGAGCTTTTTTCATCACTGCTTTACCACACTATAGGAGCTGTTTCAGATAAGCAGGGTACATGGGAGAGGCACACACTCTGTCTAGTTTTTATGCAAGAACCTTGATTTCTTGTTTTCTGTCATTCATTTAACACATCTGATGGGCTTGCTTCTGGTTTTGCACATCAAATCTCCGGGGGTAAGTGCAGATGTCAGTGGAGAATCAACAGTGCAAAGGTTTGTGGGGTGACTGTGTAAGGAACATTTGCAAGCAGGCCAAGGAGGGCTCTTCCAGAGCACAGGAGCTCTTTCAAAGGCAGAGAAGCAGTTTGGGCAGATGTAAGCTTGAGAAAATGAGATGATTAGGACAACCATGAGAAGAAGGTAAAGACGACATAAAATGAGCAAAGTCTGCTCAGCTGAAAAGGATGAAGATCTGCAAAAGTTGAAAAGTGTCCTAGCAGCAGAATGGAAAGAAAAACTTGAGTGAGACAAAAAAAACCTGATGTCATTTCACTAGCATAAATACACTTCTTACAAAATAAGTCTACGTCTGAGATTGGGTTCTCTGCTTGCTTTTATTTTTACTGGTTTTAGTCAAAAAGTACAGGAGCCAGGGAAGCACCAGTCCCAGCTATCCTGAGCCTTCTGTCCATTGTCTGAGAGGAAGGCTGTGGCTCAAGAGACATTATCACATCCTTTACAGAGAGCAGTGATGGTGCTGTTCTGCCATTGCATGGGGCTGACTTTTCATAAGGATGAGTTCTTCCAGCAGCCTTGCAGTACTTGATCTTCAGGGAGCTGAGCATTACAGTTGCTCACTAAGGCAGGTCCTCTAGTCAGAATCTTGGTGTGAATTGTGCCAAGTTTTCAGAAAAGTAAGTAGACTGAATGGATAAAATTCCTCTTGTCCTCCAAATGTTTAAAAAAATCCTTCAGTTTCTTACTTTTCTTCACATTAAAACTGAATTGATCATGTATTTTGGAGGTATTTGTTTGTTATGTGGGGGTTTGGGCTGTGGCTTTTTTAGTTAATTTGTTTCTTGTTTGTTTGTTTTACACAAGGAGTTGTTTATTTACTGAGGTCAGATCTCCTGGGTCAAACAGAATAAATAGCAGAGTTTGAAAACAAATCTTCCTGCCCACTGTGTCTCTCCAGGAAGGGGCCTATCCCATGTCTTTGCTTATTATATAGCCCAGCAACTTTCAGGGTTGCACAAAATTCCAGCTTTCTGAGAGTGCCTAGAAGAGCGTTCTTTCCATTGCCTCTGACATTTTGTATGAATGCTTCCACTGTAAGTAGTCTCTAGTTGATCCCAACTATCTGCCAGTCTGCACTGGTGCTGCAGGCTCCTTGCTTGTTTGTTTTCACTGCCTGTGCCGGAGAAAGCTGTCCTTTCTGAGGATGTCTAGCAGTTGCAGATTAGGAGCAATCTTCTTCTTCCTGAAGTATGTATTTATCTCACAGCAAGCAGAACACAATATCAGACACTTCTTTGGTTCTCAGACATACTGTTCAAAAAGTCAACAGCACAGTCATCCAGTAGGAAGTATAAAGCAGAGAGCTGAACAAACACGCTGTGTCCACCAGCACCCAGTATGTGAATTCATTCCCGTGTTCCTGAACTCATATGTAATTAGTAATTAAGATTTATGCAGGTACTTCTCTGAATTGGAGCCAAAGTCATCAGCCACAGGAGTTGCTGGCATCCAGAAAAGTTGGAGCCAATAATGAGCTCAGTTGCTTGTTACAACTGAAATTACTGGTTCCATCCACTGTGGTGTAAAAGTAAAACTACTTAAATCATCCTGAGCAGAAAAACAGTTTGGGTGTGTAGGAAAAATGACTTTAATGCCACTGAGAAGTTTTTGCTGGATGTGCTCTTGGTCATTTAATAGTTCTTTATTTTCTCCTAGTGAGTCTACAGACTAAAGAGCTAGTAAAGTTGTAAACTGCATTGCATGTCTGTAAATCAGTTAGAACACCTTTAAAAAAAAAAAAGGCAAAGTTGATCAGTAGATGCTGATTGTGGTGGTGTACTACACAACACTGAATCTTCCTCCAGAGAAGGTAAGTGATGCATATGGCTTGTATGTGTTGACTGCTATAGGGGATTTGTCCATGTGAACCTGTGCCTTTGAAAATTTCTACCTTGATTTACATGTTGAATCTGGAATGTGCATGACAGGATACAGGAACTAGGTGAGAGAAATTATGGTTCCAAGGAAAATCTGACAAGTTTTTGGAGGTCTAAATAAGACAGATTGGCTGAGAAGAGTATCTGTCTGCCCTGCTATGAGGCAAAGATTAAAGAGAAGTGGTTTGTGCTGTTTGAACAACCTGTGCTACTGGCCCAAAACCAAGAGCAGTAGACAGGCCTGAGTGAGACCGACAGAGACCTGAACAGGGAAACACTTCTGGGCTGGGTGGATGGAGGAAGTGCTGTGTGTTGACTCTGCTTCTCTCCCTGTTCTTGGCAGTTCAGTCACCTGGCCGTTTGGGGAAGCATGCTGCTCTGGCTCGTGTTCTTCGGCGTGTACTCGGCCATCTGGCCCACGTTCCCCATCGCGCCCGACATGCTGGGGCAGGTCAGTACCAACGCCTGGCTCTGGGGACATGGCCCAGCACAGCGCCCTGCTGTCACCCTCAGAGCTCACAGGGTGCTAGCGAAGCACCGCTGCTCTAGTCAGAGTGCTTGGGCTTCATTTTAACCTTTTCTTAATCCCTGTATTCATTTAGCTTCATCTCATGAGAAGTGTTCTCTTTGTCCCCCACACTGACATCATCCATGATTACATGCACTGCGGGTACTGCATGACACTTCCCAATTCACTGTGATGGCAGTAGGACTGGCTCTTTTGTTAGTGTCTAGTCCTGGCAAGATTTTGTCTGTTTGACAAAATGTTGTATTTTGTTCAGGATTTCGTTTTGTCATGGGTTTCTTCTTTTCCATATGTTTAGTTTCATATTGTTGCTTTTTACCTTCATTCATTCTAAAGAAACAGAATTTCCTTGAGAATAGAATAAGATGGTCAAAAGCAGAAGGAGAGCTGATATATTGCTGATTATGGCACTGGAGGAATTCTGGATTTGTTCCTTCCATGTCAGCTGAGCTCCAGGTAGTAATATTTTCCCTTCAGTGTCATTATTTAAACCCTTGGTGAGAAGATCGAATAGCAGGCCTGTCAAAATCACTCAAGAGACTTGTGCATATTTAAATTACAGGGATAGCAATTAACAATTGTAACAATTAAGGATTTTATAATTGTATGATAAAAAGGTATTTTGTAGAGGTGGAAGGGCTTTCAGATTTACCTGAAAAATGTATTGGGTTATAAGTTGAAACTTGAGTGCAAAGATGGGATACAGAAAGAAGAAAAGCTATCTGTCTAATAGTTTCAAGAAATTATATTCTTAGATTGCTACCCTTATGTACTAGAAAATTATAATAAAAAAGTCAAGTGTTGTCAAGCCAATTAGATTTTTGAGATTACTCGCATGTTTGTATTCAACAAGAGCAGTCAGGCATGATTTTGTTGCTGTTCTGGCTTAATACATGATTTATTATTATGCTCTAAAACACTGAGGATAATGGAGGCTATGATCCATTTTCATGGACAGCTTTTTTTACAGCTGAGACTGACAACTGACAGGCTGGTGAGTGACTGAGCAGGTGAGTGACTGACAGACAAAGCCTCAGTCCTCTGGTAGTATTTCATGGTGATCTTGGCATGTTTCACAGCACACACAGCATCAGTAGCTCTAACTCACTTTTTCATATATTGGGCAGGAATTTGTATCATGCAGAGTCAAGAACAACTTGTCCCCCACAGCAGACTTCAGTGCTGCCATTAACATGTCATCCTTCTAAAATGTAGACAATATGGTGAAATGTTGCTTCACACACAAGGGGCCAAGCTATGGGCTTTAGTTTGCTGTTGCCTTTCTTTTTTTCCTAAAAGTGACTCTTATTTTTTATTGCAACTTAAGCAAAATTCATGTTGTGCTGGTCATCAACGTTTGCTGCAGCATATAAAACCACAGGTCTTGGAACAAAACCTTCATACTAATAAGGCTTTGGTTTTTCTTGACTATGTTTTTAGAAAGTGTTCGTATTTAACCTTTGGTTTTATGCTCTGATTTTCTGACATTATTACTTGAGAAGTGGTATTAATATCTTGCCAAGATGAAAATAATCTGTTTTCCTTTTTTGTTCTTTTTTTAATGGAGAACACATTTACCTTGGCTGGTAGAGCATCCAGTCCAATACTTGTGGAGCTGTGTACCTGGATCAGTAATTATCAATCTAAAATGTTAAGGATAGGTGATCATTCTATAGAGATGATTTTTGAATTCAAGCAGTCAGAAATAAGCTGGTTTATGGTTTTCAGTGTGTGCTAGAGGGGATCAATATCATTCTACCAGTTTTCTTGTATTTTTGATAGAAGGAGCAGCTGTTGAAAAATATGGTTTTTTTTTTTCTTTTTTTTGTTTCACTTTTATCCTTTTGTAAAATCAAGGAAAGCTCCCAAGGTGAAAGGAGCTTGTTTACCACTCACATTAACTCCCACAGAGTCTCTTGAGTAATCAGTTGCTGTCATGAAACCAGCTCATGGTGAAATGAGCTGGGACGGTGTTAGGCTCTAGTCAGTAAAATGAGTTGCCCTGCTGCCTAGACTTTAATAATTTCTTTACTCTTGCTGTATTCTTTTGTTCATTTATAAATAATAAGGTATCTTAAAAGCGTTGTTCTTGTTTCAGATCTTGCTAGCGTGTTTATCTTCAAATAAACTGAACTCCAGGATATTTTAGATCCTCATACTATGCAAATCTAATAGCATTTGAAGGAAGCTGATTTTAGCTGGAATAGTCATTAGCATTTGTGCCAGCCAGGACTTTGTGCCATCAGTAGAAGGCACAGGAGGTGCAAAACATTTTATTGTGTTGTTTCACCAAATATCAGCATGAAGCCTGGCAGACTTCAAATATGCGATGCTTTGTTTCTGCTGGGGTTTGTTAAACTGTTTGCACTAAGTATTTCCTTCTCTTGCCCATAATATCTTGAGCATTTTCACAGGGATATAATACCATTTTTCCTCCTTGGGGGCAAAAGAATGCAACTTACTTATTCTCTCTTGTCAGAGTCAACAAATTTCTTCTGTTTTCAAAACAATATTTAGAATTAAATACTTGTGACATATTAAGACAAAGCCATGATTAAAGTCTCAGTAGTCCTTAATAGAAATCTTCTAACAGTGTGCATCTGGTACTTCAGGGAAAAAACTCTTTCTACTTTGGGGGAACCTTTTCAGACACACAATTTCTCTTCAATAGTATCAGAAATAATAATGTAAGAATCATGTAAGAAAACTCTTTGGTAGCTTTCTTGGCTTTCCTGAATTTCTGTATATTTTCAAGTAATTTTTTTAATATATATTTATGAGAACAGTGACACTGAGAAGAGTTGGTGCCTTTTTTTTGTTTTGCCAAAGACAAAAAATTACAAAAGCCAAGATGC
Organism: Calcarius lapponicus; assembly: GCA_039654755.1. Lineage (NCBI taxonomy): Eukaryota > Metazoa > Chordata > Aves > Passeriformes > Fringillidae > Calcarius > Calcarius lapponicus. The sequence goes on along the minus strand of CM077462.1, from coordinate 46,058,992 downwards.
TTTAATGGGAACTGATTGCATTTCAATGGTCACTTCCAGATAACAGTATTTTGTACAATATATTAGTCGTTTCCTACCTTTTGTGTAGGTATGACTTACCACCACAGATTTTTGAAAGCAAGTAGATATTTGTGTTTTTTAAAAGAGGTATCTAGTTTGATACTCATTAACTGGAAGAAGTGGTACAGAAATGTGCCACTCTGAGGATGTGAGCTCCTATTTAATTATCATGTCCCTGAACTTACAGGGCTTGTAGCTCATAACCCAGTGGTATTTTATTGATGAGCACATTAGCCACAGTCCTACCCTCACGTGGTCTTGGGTATTTTGTTTGTTTGCCTGGGGATGGAGATTTGATGCCCTGAAGGGAACAGTGAGTGCTAACATTTGTGCTTATTTCTTATATGAGTCATATTCATATAGGAAATATGCTGCTAATGCTCTGTTCTTGTATTGATTTCTTCATTGGAATTGAGGTGTACTTCAGGTTCATGGGAATAATATTGCACTGTATGGAATTAAAGTCTGTGTGCAGGTATTCCCACCCCCACACGTCTAAATACCTGTACCTGAAAGCATGCATATGTGTACAAGAGGATGCTTTGAAAGTGATCATGCATTGAGTCTTGATCTAGACATTACCTAAGATGAAGAAAAAGGTATCTTCTTTCCCCACCTTGAGCTGAAATTTTTAGTGTTTTAAGGGAGAGTAGGGTTGGCAGGAAAAGGAGTATTCCTATCACCCCTCTGAAGCATCTCCTTGTTGATGATGAAAGAACTACTACATAGCTGTGATTTCTTTCTTCCAGTTTATTTACCTTAATATGTGTTGTGTTTTGTCTGCCTCATTAGTTGTTGTTACCATTAAGGAAATACCTTTAAGAAGATGAGTATCAGTCTCATGGTTTCTGCCTGAAGGAGAGGGGTTTAATGTGATTTTGGGAGAGACGTGTGCTGTGGTTATTTTAAAGTGCAGGTTGGTGTTTCTAATTTTTTAGACTTCTGCTTTGTGCTGTATGGGGTCATGTTGCAGAATTGGGGTTTAACAATCATCTTGATCTTAGAATGTCATTATGAGGCCCATCTCATCAAAACCTCATGACCTGAGGTTTTGTAATCGGGGCTGCTGCACTTCCCAGCTACCTTTATACAGCTGCATTTGAGAGAAGAATTCTTGAATCACCGTCCAAATAATTTTACCACCAGCATAGCTGAAACAGCTCCATGTAAGAGGGACTTTCATAGCTGTAATTGCAGGTGTGCTTTTATTTTCCTGTGCTCTGCACATCCCTGGCAGAAGATACTTATTTCTTGTCCAGTTAAGCTGTCAGATTCTTGCTAGGTTATTTGTCTGCTTATGAAGACTTTTAAAAAAGCTACACACGGAGTTTACCTGGATTAAAGGTGTTTTTTAAAAGATCCCAGTAATGGAGATATCTGTTTGACCCCATATAATGTGACAGTAGCAGGACTTGCTTGTTCTAATGGCTTGTTAAGACATCTGTGCCTTTTTTAGCAAAGCTTCCCATTCATCTGTGTGTATGGCATTAGCAAGATGGGCTTGCCTTGACTATTGCACTGTTGTTGGCTTTTGAAGGAGGGAGGTGATGTAGATAAAGAGTGTGATGGACTTGGGTTGCACGGTTGGTCTTGTAGTTGGCCTTCGATCTGAAACTCTCTGAGATCTTGCTGATTGAGCTCTTACCAAAGCATGTGAGAAAACTTCATGGTTTTCAAGACTTGGAAACAACACAAAACACCCCCCCAAAATCTTGGAGGCAAGATAATAATCATTATTGCGGTATAATAAACAGGTTTCACATTACTGCCCTTCCAAATCCACACTGCAAAGCTGACAGTTTAATGTATATTTTTGTGTTTTCCAGAATACTTTCGTCTTACTCTCTACATTTGAATTGTTTTCCAGAGGTCTCGGTTGTTGTTCTCTCTGGCTTCTCATATTTCCACAGTTTGGTGCTAGTTAGAAAATTGGCTGTTCTGATTGTGGTTTGTTTGTCTGCAATCAGTTGCACATTACATTGTGGTGTCAGTGTTTTGGTTGGTGAAAATGCTTCATCCAGCTGTTCTGCGCAAATCAGGCTTCGCCTGCAGATTGAGGTCCTTAATGCCTGCTGATCATGTTTGTTTTTGTTATTATGCACAGAGGTCTCTGTGGCACTTGATGTGGTTTTGGAGCATTTTCTGCAGTTTTGGACTAGGCTCTGAGCGGACAAATTAGACTAACGAAGCGTGCATATATTTTTAAGCATCTGTTGAAGGAGTGGGTTTGTTGTTTTTATGAGCCACACATGGCTTTCAGAAATTAATCTCTCACTTCTAGATCTCTGGCATTGTGTTGTACTATGTCATACACCACAAAGATGAAAAAATGGAGATAAATTAATATTTTTATAAGTCATGAATGTGAAACTAATATATTAAGCATGCTTATTTTATGCAGGCTAATCCCCCAAAACATGCCCCTTTACCTATTTGGCAACTTTGACACAAACCTGTTCTAAATTTTTCTGAAAAATGTCCCAGACTTAATTTCTCCTTAGGAAATATTTTATGAAGGCTTTAAAAAAGGACTGTATATGCAGCTGTGCCCAGCACTGTGCTGGCATTTCCTATGTAGAGCCATGTGAAAATAGCGTTAAGCCAGAAGCATAAATACTCATTCAGGTTTGGGAACTGGCAGTGCAGAGCGAGGCAGTCAGCTGGCTTCAAACTTATCCCAAGTGTTCATGTGCTCACCTTCGCTTCTTGGTTCCTGCTCTGCAGAAGAACTGTGGCTAGCAGGTGAGTGCATTGGATGGGGGAGCAATAGGAAAGGGAGTGGTTGTGAATGGTTACCTACAGGTTGTACAGATGGTGCAGAGGAGGTCAGCTGGTTTTTCTTCAGTGTTGGGGTATAACCTGGGACTCTAGCCATGCTATCTGGTCAATGCTGGTTTGGAGATCAGGTAGCTTTAACAAGCATAAATGCTGCTCAGTAGCTTAAATGAAAATACAGAGCATTTACACTTTTGTGTAATTGCCCATTACCCTGATTTATTGGTTTTGGAGTGGGGAAAAGCAGTGTCCAGGAACCAAGTTCCTTCACTCAGGATAGAATTACCATTCTGTAGTAATGGACTGTGCTTCAGAAGTTGCATCTTTTCTCAGTTTGGAGTTCAGCATTGCTTCACGTCCATCAGAATTTTCCCAAATAGCTTTATTCATATATTTAGAAGTAGCAAAGCCTTGTTGCAAGTTCGTGGAAAGATGTTTGGAAGATATCCTATTCCATATTTTCTCAATTAGAAACAGCTGCCTTTTAAATATACAAGAGCAGCTACTGTATTGTACCAGAGGCAGTGTTTACTAATGCTCATGTCTACAAAAAAAGTCTGGGTTTTGAGCCCTGTTGACAAGCAAGGACAAACTAAGAACGTATGACTTGTCTCCTGGATCAGAGCATTCCTGATGTAGACTGTGTTCTGCATTAGAAACTTAAGAAGGAAAACCAGGCAGCTCTACAGTGTGGGTTTGTCATGGATGACAAGGGTTTGTGTGCATCTCAGTAAAAGAGAAAGCTGTTGGGTAAGTGGAAAGCAGCCAAGCAGTTTTTATGCCTCTCATGAAGCAGCACTCGGCCTCTGCGGCTTCTTTAGCAGATGAAGTTTGTAGCTTAGCAGTGTGCTGCACAGGCTGGGCTGGTGGCAGCATGAGAGGCTTGGTAGCCAGGAGGAGTGGGTCTGCCTCAATAGGTGGTCACTGCTGGGCGCTGCTCTGCCAGCTTGCCAGGTGTGTAAACCAGATCCATTTCCAGCTGCTGTGAAGGCTTCAAGCAATATCCTGTTTCTATGTGGATGTTGTTGCCTAAACAATCTGGCACGATGAGGAAGGCCACGGCAGAGAGGACATGAAAGTGGACCAGCGTGCTGCCATTATCATAATCGATGGGACAGAAACAAAGGAAGGTGGCAGGATAATTATCTAGAGAAGATGGTTTTTAAAAGTATGTTTAAAGTCATAGCAATGAAGCTGTGAATCCTTTAGAAAGTAAGAGGAGCAGCAGATGGGATCTATTCCAGAGGGCAGGAGGTGACTGTCTGTGAGTTGGAATTAGTGGTTTTATGGCTTGCTTTGGTCACACTTAAGTCACTTGGTTTTCTGATTAATGCAGGGAAGCCCAGATAGCAGATATTTGGGGGTTGGTTGGGATGTTTTTATCTTCATTCCTTGGGGACAGAAGGGTCATGTTATGTTTTTATTTTAATTTACATATTATAAAGGGGTTTTGTTTGTGGAAGATTTTATGTTTGTTTAGCTGAATTTGTGCTCCATGCCACTGTTTCTTTCCTTCACTAGCAGATTTCATTTTTGTAAGAGACAAGCGTAACTGTGTCACATGGGAAAATATTTCCAGATCAATTTGAAACATACCTTTATTCCCTTTCCTCCCTAAAGTATATGTTTCATGAGATCATTTTTTCCCCCCCAATTGTATTATGTCAAAATTTGATCCAAAAAGCCCTGAGGAGTAGAAATGATCTCTCTTATATTGTTCTAAGGCAAGCATAGGTACACAGGAGTAATGAGGCTGGAAGGAGTACAGCCCTTCCAAGTGCCCTGGCTGCTGGTGTGGGTCAGCCAGAACAGCCCGGCCCCCATGGCTTTCCTGGTAACTCAAGAGCTGACAGCAACGATGGTATCTCATGCTGCCTCTCTATTGGTGGATGTGGCAGGCAAAAAGCAACTGAATGCAGCCACTACTGAGAGTGCCTTCGGGGTTTTGAGTCTGTGCAGGAAGTCAGACTGCTGCACCCATTTGGCTTGTGGAGTGTAATTCCTCATTTGGGTATTTGCAGCACTTTTATACCAGTACTCTTGTTAGAAGGTGTAGGAAGGAGTGTCTCTAGAGAGCTGTGTTTTTGTTGCATTCAATAGGATTGAAAGGAGAAAAGGACAGAATTATACAGGTGCTGTCCATAACATAGTGCCTAAAGTGTGGAGGGGTCGGTTATGTTTACATGTGCCACCACTGGTCTCTGTAATATAAAACCCAGCAATGGTACCTCTTAGTAGGCTGATGTTGGAAAACAAGTTTCTTTCACAATTAGGAGCTGCTGAGGATCTTGTAGAGCTATATCTTGCAGCTCTGGACACATCTCCCCTTTCTAAGATATGGCTTAGATAAGACAGTTTCATGCTTATGTAGTGTCAGCAAGCCAGTGCAGAGAAACCTTGGACAGTAGTGCTGTCACACACAAAAGAGAATAAGCAACTATAAACATTCTTTCTCTGTACCATGGAGTGCTTTATGGCGGATGCTGGTGAGGATTCAGTACAGTGGCTGAAATGTAGAATGAAAGTTAGACCCAGCATGGCTTTTCTGTTTCCAATAAATTAACCCAAATGCAAGGTGTCAAACAGTATTTCTCTGCAAGTACTACTAACCACTTCTTATCCTGTTTGGTATCTGGGACCTGGCAGTTCCTTTCAGAAGAAATGAGCTAGAACAATATTAGATGGAAACTTACTTTCATCATCTCATTCTAATTTGGACTGTAATGGTTTGTATCTCATGTTAGAAGATTTCTGAGAAGGAAAAGGATGAACACCTTCCAGCCATCAGGTCCTCCTGTAGTAGGCTGTGAGCTGTACCCACTACTGAACAAAGAACATGCTGAGGGAATGAGTTTCCACACCATACTCAATTCATTGCTTGCCATTGCATGGGTGTACAAAATGTGTGAGTGACTCAAAGAGAAGATGCTATGGTTGTCAGAGTATCATTTTATATTTTCCAAAAAATGGCTGTCACCTTTTCAAGGGCGTCTTTGGTGCAATGTTTTGGAGTAGGCATCTGTTCTAGAAAATATGTAAAGGGTTTCCTTTTGGCATTTCATTATTAGTACTTGGGTTCCAGTATGTTAGCATGTTAGCTAAGCAGCATGTCATCCAGCAGTCTGTGTACATTCAGTAGAACCACAAGTGTTAGGCATTTTTATTTTCAGCTATAGAGTAATCTTGTTGTGGGGTTCTGAAAGAATTTGTATGAAAGATATACCAAAAGGGATGTTTTTAGGCTAATTCTATTTCAGAGAAGCATGAAAAGTAATCACTTCAAGCTTTGCTTCAAAAGAAGCTGCATTCAGGCAAAGCCTTTCCCAATTCAAGTGAAGTTTGTCCACTCTGAAAGAGAAATCAGAGGAATTTCCTTGATAATTTTACTCAGTTGACTTTTATTGTGCTTCTGTAAAATTGGGTATATATAACAAGAAATTTTATAACATGGAGGAGGGAGAAGTGAATATATGGAATAACAGACAGGTGTCTGGTGGGGAGCAGAACAAATGAAAATAAGGCTCTGTCAATCAGGTACCTATATGAATGCTGCTGTTTGGGGCTAGGCAAAATCTCATTTAGCTAATGGGTTTGAGCGTTACAGTGCCTTCAGAACAGATGGGAAGAGCAGTTGAACTCTTGAATCACTGGCATCCTCACACAGACCAAAAGGCATATGAAAGGTAGCCACAAAATGCAAAACATTTTCCAAAGATCCAATAAAAGTTTAGTGACAGGTGTATTGATTTCAGCTGTGTGTAAGGAATAAAATATTAGTGAGGAGCATGGAATTATATTGAAATGTCGGAAATGGCCAAAGAGGGAACTGAGAGGAAGCTTCTAAGTAAAGACACTGAAAATTGCACACTCACCATACCCCAGTTCTTTGCTGCCATCAAGCTTTAATAGAATCATAAAACCATAAGTTTGGGAAAGACCTCTAAGGTTGTCAAGTCCAGCCATTAACCCAGCACTGCCAAGTGTCCCCAAGTGCACATCTGCATATCTTTTAAATACCTTCAGGCATGGTGACTCTATCACTTCCCTGGGTAGCATATTCCAATGCCTGAGGACCCTTTCAGTGAAAAAACTTGTTCTAATATCCAATCTAAACCTCCCTTAGCAGAACTTGAGGCGATTTCTTCTTGTTTTTATCACTTATTATCTGGGGTGAGAGACTGACCCCCACCTGGCTATAACCTCATTTTGGGTAGCTGTAGAGAGCATTAAGGTCCTCCTTTTCTCCAGGCTGAACACCCCCAGCTCCCTCAGCTGCTCCTCACAGCCCTTGTGCTCCAGACCCTTCCCCAGCTCCGTTGCCCTTCTCTGGACACGCTCCAGCCCCTCAATGTCTCTCTTGCACTGAGGGGCCCAGAACTGAGCACAGGATTGGAGCTGTGGCCTCAGCAGTGCTGGGCACAGGGGGACGGTCACTGCCCTGCTCCTGCTGGCCACACCCTGGCTGATCCAGGCCAGGATGCCATCGGCCTTCTGGGCCACCGGGGCACACCCTGGACCATGTTCAGCTGCTGTTGTCCAGCACCCTCAGGTCCTTTTTTGCTGGCAGCTTTCCAGACACTGCCCTCTGGCCTCTGTAGTGCTGCCTGGGGTTGTTGTGACTCAAGTGCAGGATCTAGCACTTGGCCTTGTTAAACCTCATACAGTTGGCCTCAGCCCATGGATCCATGCTGTCCAGGTCCCTCTGGAGAGCCTTCCTGCCCTCTAGCTTGGCGTCATCTTCACTTGACTCCCTCATCCGGATAATTGAGAAGATATTAAATGTGATTGGCCCCAATACTGAGCCCTAGGGAACACGACTGGTGACCAGCCACCAGTGGATTTAACTCCATTCCCCACCACTTTCTTGGCACAGCCATCCAGCCAGTTTTTTACCCAGGAAACAGTGCAACCATCCAAGCCATGAGCAGTCAGTTTCTCCAGGAGAATAGTGTGGGAATTGGTGTCAAAGGCTTTACTGAAGTCCAAATAGATGAGGTCCACAGCCTTTCCTTTTTCCACTAAGCAGATCACCTAGACTGTTTCCTCTGTATTGTATTTCAGTAGACATTTAGTGAGTTGAACTCCCCTACAAGAACAAGGGACAGTGATCATGAGATTTCTCCCAGCTGCTTATGGAATATTTTTTTCTGCCTCTTTATCTTGGTTGGGTGCTCTATAATAGACTCTGACTAGGATATTTGGCTTGTTGACCTTTCCCCTGATTCCTACACATAAACCCTCAACCCTGTCAGCGCTATCATCAAGCTCTAGATACTCATAAGGCTCCCTAACATACAAGGTTACCCCACCACCTGACCTTCCTTGCCCATCCCATCTGAAGAGGGTCTATTCACTGCAGCACTCCAGTTGTGTGAGTCATCCTAACATGTTCCCATTAATGCATCATTAGCTTTGCTTCTCTGCCGTGGTTTCCAGCTCCTCCTCTTTGTTGCCCATGCTATGGGCACTGGAGTAAATCGATTTCTGTTGGGCTAATGATCCTGCCAGCTTTTTTGGGGAGAAGCCCTAATTCCTACGTGACCACACTCTGGAGATTCCACAGTTTCTGATGCATCGGGAGCCCTTGCATCTTTGCTGCTGCATGGATCTCCCTCCACTACCTCCACTGAGACATCAGACCAAAGAATCTCACACCATCCCTTATGGAGTGCCACCCCCAGGCTAATATCTGGTGAGCCTGGTTTTATCCCTTTCACCCTTCAGATCTAGTGTGAAGCTCTTTCAGTGACATCTGCTAATTCTTGTGCAAAGATCCTTTTCCCCCTGTGAGACAGGTGGACCCTGTCTGTTGCCAGCCATGTTCTTGTGAATGTTGCTGATTAAGTGCTGGTGTAGCAAATGTGTGTATCGCTAAAGATTTTATTCATTTTCTCTCAACACTCTTCCAGTAGGAGAATGTTAAGAGAATGAACTTCAGTAGTCACATGGATGTGAATGTTTGGACAAATATTTTTGGGCTCTGTCTGTGCCATAACGTATTGGAAACATCTCTTTGGTCTGGTTAGCAGCATAAGAGCAGCTTTCCTGTATGTGATGTGTCCATGCAGTGCCTAAAGGGCTTCTTAACGGTAGGACCCCTTATGCTGTGGATGAAGAACTTCAGATTTCTGAAGACGGAAATGGGCTGGAGACACCTGTAGGAATGGCTTACTAAATATAGCGTGTGAACATTAACGACTGCAGATATGTTGTAACATCAGCTGCTCTCATCTGTTGCATCAGAGCTCTTTGCAAGGCTGGGTCTTTGAGTGATTAAATGTCAAAGTCTGTTGCTAAACTGACAAACTTGGAGTGAACAGAGCAAATAAGCTCAATCTAGCCTTCTGGATACTCATTAAGGGGATCCTGGGCTTTCCACAAACTAGGCTGTAAGCAGGCATGTACACGTTTATCAGCCCGAATGTGTCTGCAATTCCTTTTTTTACACCAGGATCACTTTAGATACTGCTTTAAGACAGACTACAAGAGAGGTTGTGTGAGAGAAAGAAATGTCAAGAGGGGCAAAGAGAAACAAGAGCTGTGGAGGACATTGCCTGAGTTATATTATGCTCATTAATTCAATTTGAGGCAGGAATGTGTGTAAATAAACCCTGGCAGCTGCAGCAGCTCTCATTTCTGCAGGGCTTTGGCAGGAATGCAGGGGCCAATGGATATGAAATCCTGGCTCTCTTTTGAGAAATTGCAGGCAGACAGCTCTGCAGCCAGAAGAAAGAACAATCTAAGATTTACTGAGAAGACGTAATCACTTCAAGCAGACTTGAAGAGTGTGGAGTTTCAGACATGCAGATTTGGAGGTAAAATTAGTGCAGACAAAAACTAAGTCATTGGAAAACCATGGGGCTTACCTAATTCTCCTGGGTTAATGGCATTATTCATGTTCCAAATATTCAGCCTCAAAATGGAGCAGGAAAACTGTAGCTGTAACATTAGGTGTCTTCAGAGTAACCTGAGTCTGGATATTCACCAGCAATTTTCTGCAGGTAGTGTAGCTGTTTGTGCCATGTACTGAAAGTCAGATGTGCTGACCACGTTAAGTGAACTGGCTTGCGTCCCAGGGAGTTTAGTCTTTGGTGCTCTGTCTGATTCTGGATCCCCAGGAGTGCCTGGAAGAGCATTCCCATCACTTCATATGGTCCAAGAATCTGCGCTCCCCCTGCTCCCCCACCAAAATATTCAGAGGACAGCTCCCTGTCTGGGATGGGTGCTGCAGAGCTCAGGATGGGGAGAAGAATGGTTTGCAACAGTTAACAAGTGATTTTCAGATCAGTGGATTTTTCAGCTGTTTTTTTAAGTAGTAGTAGTTACTATTTGGCTGAAGCTGATTTGAATATGAGCTTGATATATCAGCTTTAGTTTTTATAATTTATAATTTAAAAAGTAAAAAAACAACCAAACAATGTAAACAGTCTGTGACCAAATGAGAATCCTTGGTTTTTCTGGCTTTAATCTAGAAATTTAACTAACAATGTCACCCAAAGCCAAAGTGGTTTTAAAGGCACTGAGATGCATGTTTTAATGGCAGTATTAGAGGTAACTATTAATTGATTATATTTTACCAGATACTTAAAATATGACAGTTACTTTATTGATCTATAAAAAAGGAAGATTTTTTTCCTCAAATGGAAACTAGCTTCTCGGGTAGGTCTTCTTTTTAATCTCAATTCCATTGTCTTCAAATATTTGCATATCAGAAAATTTAATTTTGTTAAAAGTGTGCAGGCAAGGGAGTTTGTGTGTAAACAAGGTCTAGTAAGGTCAGAATTATAGAGCAAAAGCTGCAAATGGAAGAACTTGACCTTAGCAATAATAATAATAATAATAATGCTTACTATTTGAATGTTAATTGGGTTTTAGAATAGCTGCTTTGCTTTGCACATTAGATAAATTAGTGCAAACAAAGGTAATGATGTATTTAATTGTAGTTCTTTTCATGTAACAAAGTTTGTCAATAACACTTTCAAAATGCGTTTCCTAAGTAGCACTTTGAAATATTTATGTACTGTGACTCTACCACTGTCTTTTTCTGTAGTGCAGGCACCTATGTCTGGCAGGTGATAAGCCAGGAGGCATCCAGGGGGTGTCACAAACAATCAGATTAATTATTCGGATTCCAAACTGGCAGCTATTTTGTTAAATAGCTGTGTCTCTGTCACAGAAGCAGAGCTACATGCAATACATTGACATTGTAAGTTTTTCTTACTGCTCTTCAAGGGAATCCATGAACTGACCAGACGTTTTGTGCCTTTGAATTTGGAGGGTACTGATGGACATTTGGAAATACAGGTCAAAGAAACAGGGAACTGGAAAAAGGCAGCCCAACAGTCAAGCAAGGATAGACCCTGTCATACATAACACTGGCATTAATTTTGTTGAAAGTGGCAATATGCAGAAGTTTAATGGTCTTTCAGACAGTTTCATTTTAAGCTTGTCATAAATCTGTTTATTTTACTGTGGAAAGTATCTGCTGGAGAAGCAGCGGTCAAAACTCAGAGCAAACTGTTGAGACACTTAGTATGTTGTTTTATGCTCCCCTCTATTTTAAGCTGTTGTTTACATCCAGTGTTGTTATTGCCGTTTTCAGCCCAGCTCACCCTTGACACTGCTAGCTTCAAACATCATCTAATGTGTGATTTAGCAATAGAAGAGCAGCAAGATCTGCTCACACCTGATGTCTTTCAATAGCTGCCTCTGGGTCAGTAGCCTCTGGCTGGCTTTGCCATTCTTGAGAAGCTTGAATTTTAATCATTTGCTCCTGTCAAGAGCAGCATAAGGCACACTCTTTCATCAGTTTCAGTACAGTGAGTCTGAGTCCAAGTCCCCTGGAAGTCTCTGCTTGCTGCTAGTTTTGGCTGGAATAAAATCAGTTGTGATTTGTATTCTGCCTCTTGTGGGCTTCTCTGCTGATATACAGAGAGGTATCCAGTGTTTAAAATCTGCACACAGCACAGCCTCACTGGCATGGTTGTTTTCCTTCTGCTTCTTTACCCACTGTTGCCCAGCACCCTGGTGTGTATCCCCACATAGGTACACCCGGGTGCAGCCACAATCATCTCAGGTCACCATGGTTGTCGCCTTGCCCCACAAATTTTGTGTAAATTTGGATGCATATGGTGCTTAAAGCTTAATTTCTACTAGTATACCTGCATTGGTTTGTGGGTAAGATTTTCTCTTTGTTTCTCTCATGTCCTGGGTTTACACTGTTATCTGTCTTGCTGCTCAGAGACAGATGAGGAGCAAACGACACTTTGGCAGTGTCAAGTTTGCCTCCTCCCTGGCTGGCTCCTTGCAGGGCCCCCGTGCTGTGCAGGGCTGGCAGACACAGTCCTGCTGCCTGGTCACCCCTGGGCCCCTCACACCTGCTCGGTGAGCCACCTCCAGGAGCATCCCATCCACTGCAAGCTGCTCCTTCCCCCCAGACTGTGCAGTGCTTTTTCCAGTAGAGCTTCAAAAGAGCAGAAAGGACTTGAGGGAGAAATTTTGTGAGCCATCCAGCAGTCACAGCAGGGGATTGAAGGGCATTTTCCAAAGTGCCCTCAATTAATTAGTGTTGCTGTGGCTAAAAACTTACTGGAGCCCAGGTATAGCTTTGAGTGCTAGCACTGCAGGGAAGGCCCTGAAGAGTCATTTTAGTGAGTTCTTTGCTTTACATTTGATTCCTTCCTTTTTTCCTTTTCTTCCGGTGGGACTTAACTAGGACAGGAATCAGAGTCTGGCTGAAACAGAATTTATCACAGTAGAATACATTACTGAGTTAGAGCTCTTTCTCTGTGCTTAGCTACTGCTGGCCATTTGTGTAATCTCTTAAACAGTTTGGAAAGTTTTAAACTTTGTGCCAGAACTGAGCTATGAAACATAAAAAAAATAGCTAATGCTGTCCTAAACTGAAAAAATGAATATAATAGTCAGAAGTGTGGCTGCACTGCTGTGCTTTGGTCAGCATGGTGACATGCAGAGCGCTTCTTTGCCGCAGCTGCGCTCTGCAGTTAGGATTCAGCATTCCAAAGTCCAGTAAACCTCCTGTTCTGCCTCCATGGTCTGCCTGTTTTGGGCGTTTTTATTTATTAAATCAGATATCCAAAGAGGTTTTCTCTGTGTGTATTTTTTCAAATGTGAAACTTTCTCCTTATATTAACCAGCATTTCAAATTAAATGGTTTATTTAGCTGCAAGCCAGTGATGGGTTTGAAACCTGTCTTAAGGTTGTAAAGCAAGAAGGTGAATTTGATAGCAGGGGAGAAGGATGAGATTCATTGATTCCTCTTTTTGGACATGAGACAATATGTGCTTTCTACCAGGTAGTGTTTTCATGCATGCCACTTAAAACACTTGACAGGGATGTTTTTATTCAAATTAATCTATTAAGAACAGTTTTCATGTCTACTAAAGAAAGTGGAGGCTTTTGTTGTTGGAGCCCAAGGCTAGAAGGAATTTTAGTATGTTCAAGTAATTATTGCTGTGATTTTATAGACTAGTAAGTGATAACCTTTCTGTGCTTCTCACTGGAAAGCTGAAAATTTCCCCCTTTGTAGTAATCAAAATTTCCTATTGTTGAATTCTTATGGAAAATATCCCAAGTAGCTGTAAGCTTTCCTATAGAGTCAGTCGTGTTGTGGACTTGAGCAGTGTCACTGTAATGCTTGGGTGAGTTTTAGTATGACTTTAATTCTACCATCAATGTGTGCTTTACAATATGACTGCTACTGTAATTGCATATTTGCCTTCAAACAATAGCTTGCAGTGCTGTGTATTTTTTTCATTACTTGGGTACATGTGTCATGTTTGATAGTGCTACTTACTGTGCTGTGTGCAAGATGATACATTCCTTGAAAGCTTTTGGGGAGGGTTGTGGGGGTGTGGAATACGGTAACCATTCATACACACCAAATGTGTCAGACTGAATACTAGAACACAGGATAATTGTGGAAATGCAGTAATTTTTAAGCCTGTCTAAATTAGCTTTCTAGCTCACCACATCATCCCCTGAAGTCAAAGAAATGATGCAGTACAGAGCCACCATCTAAATTATTAAAATGTGTTCCTTGGAGAGGAGATATGTTCATATATAAGTCTAACTCAATAAAGATTTATTGGATTTTTTGATAGTAGGAACTGAGTAAATAGACAAGAACGGGGGAGATGGAGGGAGGAATTAGAGGGGGATGTATACCCGTGATCAGGTGGTGAAAAAGAAACCCATGTAATGAATAATATTTCTATTTAAGTAGTATATACATAACATTTTAATGACAGTATTGAAATACTGTACTTCAGCTGTATAATACTCTTAGGAACTTCACCAGTGCTAGTTCAAGGTCATTTTTTTTAACCTGGCTGTGCCATTTCCCAGCCTTGAACTATTGCTCCAGTTTTGTCATTTTCCCATCCATCTCTTGTCTGTCCATTTGTCAGTGTTGATTTCCATGTATTCCTTTCCACTTTATTCGAGATATTTAAGGAAGGTGAAATCCAGATCTCATATAGCCACTCTATATTCTTTCTTGCCATATCCAGCATTATTGTCCTCTTCTGCTTTTTTGCAGCAGTTCTGCCCTAAACACATTGTTTTGTGTCCCAAGTTCTTCTGTAGACCATTACTCTCTTCTATTCCATGTTATTGATTTCATCTGACGTTTATCAAACCACACTGCACTACTCTCTCTTGTCCTTTTTTCCTATTGTTTCTGTATTCACTGTAATGTTGGTGACCCTTTGTGCAGTTTCCCCTTCTCTTCAACCAGAACTATCTTCTGTCCAGTTCTGTCATCCGCTTATCACAGATCTCAACTAATTCTGAAGCCAGTGGATTTTTTTTGTCTCTGTTTTTTGACCATTCTGATCGTTATCTTTGTAGAAGCCACCACTTGTCCCAAGTTATCATGTTAGTGTCTTGCCACCTCAGTTCATATGGAAAGAAACGTGACTATAAACAGCAAGTTGAAGTTATCCTTTGATTATACAAGACACTGCTGAGAGAATGTGAAGCAGGTCCTGAAAGAGCATCCCAGCAGAACAGGAACGAAGTAAAAGACAGAGCAGAAGTTTCTTAACAGCTATTAACTTTGAGTGGTTTTTAAGCTGTAGTGTTTTTTGCTGTGGGAGAGGCAGGTGGCAGATACTGCTGCCAGAGAGGCTGCATTGGTAGCCTGGGGTCACAGATGCCATGCAACACCATGGCAGTGTTTTCCAGTGACACACTTGGATTCAAGAAAAGCAGTGCAGTGGAATTGAAAATATTATTTCTCTGTACTTAATTTCATAAAATACATGCTAGGCAGTTTTTCATCCAAATGCAAGGTTTACAAGTATTTGTAAGTAGTGTTCAAAATAGATGCGCAGCTGTAACATCTTACTAATAGTCTTCACCCACATTTTGGCATAAAGATGTGTTGTAAAACTTTGTCAAGGGGAGAAATACATCAAAAGGGTTAAGAATCCATAAGAGATTAGGGATCAAATGGCTCCACAGAGGAAGAGGGAACTCAAAACTGAATAATGCTGTGAGCTTTCTTGGAACGGAGCACTGCCAGCTGCTGTTATAATCCCATCGCTCTCAACAGGCACAAAGCAAGCCTGGGACAATTGTGTCTCTGGGTTCAGTATTAAATGAGCTACTTTTGAAGCTGGCATGCAGGGTTACGTCATCCTCTTGATGAAGTGGCCTGTAGTGTGCATCCTTTACACATCTGTGACTACTTAGGAACGCCCCTGAAGTTTTCCAAATGTTACAAACCACTGGATGATCAAGAGAAAAGAAAGGACAGGAGAGTGGGAACACTGGGTTTTATTATGAATAAGCTTCCAGTCTAGAGGATAGTAAATAACTTCAGAGGAGAGGCTTTTGCTCTGACTAAGCACTTTGCTTTTTCTTTTTTTTGGAAGGTAATCTCAGTACCATGTCACTGGATCTCCCTTTGCATGGCTTGTACCAAGCAGACACCTGGACTTAGGCCTCTTAACAGGCAGCATGCAAACTCAGCACAGGAATGGTAGAGGCACAGTATGGTGTTCATACAGTTGTCAGTCTTCTCACAGGTACACTGGAGTAAGCTGAGAGAAGCAGGGGAGTGTGAACACCTGAAGGGATTAGACTTGCTTTTTTGGAAATCATTTCCCCCCCAACTTGATTTTTCCCTTCTCTACCTGTTATCCTTCCTCTGCCCTCCCAGTGACTATCTGCTTCTTTCAGTGCCTGCATTCCTTTGCTCAGAAGAAATCAGGAAACAGGTTACCATTTCCCACCATGCTTGCTGGTCTGAAAAGAATAAGACAGAGGCCAGCCCATTACTCAAGCTTGCAGGCTGTGATGAGCTTTGATGGGAGTCTTAGTGCAGCAAAGTGTAATGTAGGAAGCAGTAGTGCAGAGTAAAGAGTTGGAGAACAAGTTCATACTTTAATGCATGCCCTGGTAGTTTCGCTGAGACTGCCCTGGTGTATAGATTGGAGTGGAGCACTGAGTAGATCAATATCACTTTTCCAGGAACAGTCTGCAACATGTTCTTTTCTTAGTGCTGAATCCTTTGAATCTGGCACTAAGGGTCTATATCAGGAACTGCGAACAAGTCAAGGGGCTGTGAAAGAGGTTCTGGAACTCACATCATCCTTCTCTCCTGTAAAATTATAATCCTCCCTCCATCTGAGGTGCCAGCCTCTTTCTGAAGTGTTTCTTGCCATGGCAAAGAATCCCCTTTCCTTCCCAGTACAGGTACAAAAGCAACTTCCTGGTCTGACTGGAGCCATCCTGAGTCTCTACGTGTGTGGGCTGAACTCTGCCACTGTTTTGGGTGCCAAAATTTCCCTCTTCCAACTCAGAATCAATTCAAGAGCAAGGATGTAGTCTGGCACCCAGCTGCCCCTGTCTACTCTGAATAGCTTGCTGTACCTATTCTTTCTGAAACAGTAAAATGGAAAGGATTAATTTTAAAGGGGGTTTCAGGCCATTATTCCCTGAGGAAAAATAGAGTTTAAACTCAGATTTGCAAATGCATCTTGGAGATAACAAGCATTTTTGTATGCCCTTGTGTCTGCTGCTCAAAGCTGTGCTCTTTCTATGTTAATTATCTCCTTCCTTGATTAGTCCAAACTCCACTGTTTTGATATCACTAAGTCCCAAATCATACTTGTAATCTTTCCAAGCTTCAGCATCCAAAAATTCTCATTTTAACCCATTATTCTGAGCCTGCATCATTTGGAATTCCTCCTCAAGCTCCTCACGTACTCTTTCTAGTGTTGGCAACTCTTGCCAATTTATTATAAGCAACATGAGCCTGGCCTTTGCTCAGGAGCCTTTAGGAACAGGAGAAAATTTGCAGTGTACCTCCTCTGCTTTTATATGGTTTGGAAACTGAGGAAATCTCCACCTGGTACTGTAGCATGAAGGAAGTTGCTCTGTTCCTCAGGCAAGGATCCCATGTCTTCACAGCTGTTAGTGATGGTCATTGAATATATATGCCCCTCATCCTTTTCTGTTATTTGACGTTATTTTGGACAGGTGACCCATTTAACACATAAGACAATTCATCTTTTAAGGGTAGCTTCAGGCCATGCTAATAATAAAAAACTTCTTGTGTAAATATAGAGAATATCTGTTGTTCTTTGCCATAGAGCCTACAAAGCAGTCTATGCTGTAGGCTTAATTACCCCCCCAGTGTCAGTGGGCTTTGCATGCCCCTACACATGAGATGGCTTACAGTTAGTGCTGATGTCTCCATGCCAGTGGAGAAGCCCACTTTGGCCTCTCTAGTGCATCACATCAAGCACTGTTGTGTTTTGTTTCACTCCCTGGTCATGTCAGTACAGAACACCCTGCCCGTGCTCCCAGAGTTACTCGGTGCTGTATACCTGTCGTAGGAGATGAAGCAATGGGGGAAGGTACTTCAAGCTTAGTGCCACTCTGATTTAGCAACATGAGTGAAACTTTGCCATGTGCTTCCACCTTCTGTTGCAGGCCTATCAGTTTGCTAGGTTCCCAGTTTCTTTTTCTTGAGCTCCCTTTCATGTTACAGAAGGCAGACAGGATGCTTGGTGCTAACCTTCTGGCACTGTCAAGTCCTGGCTTGGGTTAGGTCTTCTCCTAGGCAATTCTGCAGCAGAGCAGAATTGCAGAACATATTGCTGTATATGATAAAATTTGTCAGTGTTGTTTGGGTGTCTCCAGGAGAGAGTCCAAAACGAGAACACACACTACTTAAATTTTGTCATTGAATTGAATGATGGTTTATAACAGGTCCATCAGTATTTGCTACCTTTTTATTTCTTGCAGTTCACCACCAATGTCTTAAGTTATCGATGCTCTGTTTCTGAGGCTTTGTGAATGGCTACACAGAGATGGCTACACAACTGATTTGTTTCTTCATTATCACTCTAGATCTTGCCAACTTTCCAACTGAAACACAGTTTAATAAAATACAGCCATGAATGTAGATTTCTACTTTTGTCTTTGCTCCTGTAGTGTGTTGTATTTTAGTTTATGTAGCTGTCAGATAAGCTTCTACTTTACTCAATCATTTCAGTTCTGTCTTGACTTCAAATAATGTTGCATGTTCTTTGAACTTTGGCCTCTTCTGGCTGGTTGGGTTGTTTTTTTTTTTTTACTTGCTCTTCTGCGTGGTCAGATGGTCCATGTAAATTTGCACAAGGCGATTGAAAGTCTGACTGAAACTGAAGTGGTGTTAAATCAGGGGAAATGTTAATTCGGGAAGAAGCACTTTGACTGCCAGTAATCAGGAGTTGTCTCCTGTGGAGTCAAACCAAGGTGAGATCTGACCTTTTATTTGAAGGAGGAAAAGGCTAGTGCATGTTCTCACTGTGTTGCCAATTAATAAATGTTTTTTAAGACCAATAATCTGCACTACAAAGATTTTCTTTTCAGTGGGTGTTTCCTGAGTCAGAAGAAACTCCAGTAGCCAAGGTTTATGCTATAATATGCAAGGTGTCTCAGGTATTTTTAAATAACCCTAGAATCATAGAATGGCCTTGGAAGGGACCTTAAAGGTCACCTAGTTCAAACCCCCCAGGTGAGGACAGGGACTAAACCAGGTTGCTCAGAGCCCCATCCAACTTTATGGATGGTAATTAACTTTGGCCTTAAACAGGAATGGAGCATCCACAGCACCTCTCAACAGTCTGTTCCAGTGCTCACCACCCTCATAGTAAATAATTTCTGTAAAGAATCCTAAGATCAAATTTAAACCTGCCTTCTTTCATTTAGAAGCCATTCCTCCTTGCCCTGTCACTACAAGCTCTTATAAGTAGTCTTTGTCTTTCTTGTAGGCTCCTTTCAGAGGCTGAAAGGCTGCAGTTAGGTCACCCTGAAGCCTTCTCTTTTCCAGGCTGAACAATCCCAGTTTTTTCAGCCTTCTCTTGTAGAAGGAGAGACTTATTACAATAGGTCCCTGTCCTCCCTGTGCTGAGAGCCCAGAGCTGGTGCAGCCCTGCAGGTGGGGTCTGAGCAGAGCAGAGGGGCAGAATCCCCTCCCTGGCCCTGCTGCCCACCACTGGATGCAGCCCAGGACACATTTGGCTTTCTGGGCTGCAAGAGCACATTGCTGGATCCTTGCCCCCCCAAGTCCTTGTTCATCCAGCAGTATGCCTTATTTGACCTTCATGTCCTGGAGCAGCTTATTTATGGAATGTAATTTCCACTGTGGTCAAACCTTTACTTTGTGTTTGAGTCACTCTTCTGTTGATTATTTGTCTCACACATGAATTTACCCTGCAGCCTTTTTCTTCCAAAGGTACCTTAACGGGCACTTGGGACATCTTTTCTCTATCTGCCTTCTTAGTTCAGCAAAACGCAAGTGAACCCGAACTACTGCTAAGATGGGATCTCCTGCCAAACTTCTTTGAGTTTAGCCAGTATATTCCAAAGTTTAAGAAGACTGCTGTTAGGATTTGAGGCTGGAATGATAGAGTACTTTAAAAGTCACTTTGTTATATCAAGACAGTATGATGAGTGGTGAGAAGTCTGCCAGAAGAACAATACTGCATCCCTGGAAATGAATCATCTTTCATCCCTTGCTAGGACGTGCTGCTGACCTCAGCGTGCCTTGTTTTTACTGTTTTCATTTTTTCAGACCAGGGTTTGAAAAGGAGATAAATACCTGGCTTTTACACATGCTAGATCAATTTATTGATACTTTTGATGGGTTCAGAAGCTCAATTGCAGTGAGTGTACATTGCCTTAAGGGGTTCTTGGCCTCTTGTGTTGTGGTACTCCTATCAATCTTCATATTTTTTACAAATAAATATATTGGTAAGAAATTGGGCCACACTAAGAGCTCTCTGGAGAGGGACAGTCACTATCTCTGAGCACGAATTCCTGCCATTGTATGAACTCTGTGTTGGGCTGAATGTATTGCAGCCCACACTCCTGCGAGGTGCATGAAATCTGTGAATTCCAGCATGATTAAGAGGAGAAGCATAAAGACAAGTCAGTAGCCTGTGGTGCAGAAAGTAAGCAAGCAGGTCATCAAGTTTTACAAACCTAGACAAATTGCTGAGCCTGTTCTTTCTGTGCAGCTTAAACACGGCCATTACCTTTAAATAGGAGGTTCTCTTGTAGGTCACAGGCTGTGCTTAAGAGTGTTACTGTGTTTTGATAGCTTGACAGAATCATTCCACCTATTTGTTTCCATACATTTGGGTTAGCTCAGGTGCTTCTCAAGTAGAGGTGTTCACTGTTCTGTATTGCAGAGTAAGGGTGGTATTGCAGAATGTAGTTACTGAATCTGCTAATGGTGCCCCAAATTGGGGAAGCCCTTCTTTCTCAGTGGTGGTAAGAGCAGTACAATACAAAGAGGAGCACGTTATACTTGAAATCAAGTCTCTGGCACACTTGTAAAATCATAGTGGTAGGTAGGAGCTTACTCCTTGGCAGCAGGATCAGTTTGCTTGGGGGGGTCAAAATGCCTACTGCACCACTCTGTACAGAGTAGTACATCTTTCTGTTCATTACTTGTAGTTTTGAATCTTATATAGCCATTTCATGGTATCCTATAATACCCTGAGCTGGAAGGGACCCACAGGGATTATCGAGTCCAGCTCTTGACCCTGCACAGGACAACCCCAAGAATCACACCAAGAGCCTGAGAACCTTGTCCAAAAACTTCTTGAACATTTGATTTTTCATGTGAGATTTTTACTGACAGTTGTTAAGTGTAGTGATTTAATGGCACCGTTTCTTGCAGAAGCTTTACTCTAGTTGCAGCTGTCCTTTTTGGGCTGTATTTAACTATAAGATAGTCTATGTTAATTTTGAGTTGGAAAAAACATCTTATGCTTAGTTTTATCATTCTTTGTAAAACCTAGGAATACTTTCAAATATATTTTAAAAGTTATATCATTTCTGCTCCAAAAATTAAAACTCTGAGGGCCTTTTCCTGCCTTATCCTTCTGCAGTCATGACCTAATTAAAGTCATGTAAAGATTCTTGTTTAAAAAAAAATCCTCCGTATAAATGCAAATAACTGAGAATGAAAGGATTTAACTGGCTTATTGTGAAAGGACATAGACCTATTGAGTGCAAAGTCAGTAACCCTTTCCTCTCTGTACTCTGCACTTCAGGTCTTCAGGTGTAACTTCCTGAAGGCTCCATATCACCTTGCTGACATCTTGCCCTGGAAGAGAAGGGGAATAGAACAAGAACAGAGATGGGATGAGGACAGCAGGTCAATAGCCATGTGTCTGT
Source organism: Calcarius lapponicus (assembly GCA_039654755.1). Classification (NCBI taxonomy): domain Eukaryota; kingdom Metazoa; phylum Chordata; class Aves; order Passeriformes; family Fringillidae; genus Calcarius; species Calcarius lapponicus. The sequence continues at coordinate 46,037,452 of CM077462.1, read as the reverse complement.
CTCTGCAGTCACAAGCAGGCTTCTGCACAGGAAGTTTCCACCCACAGGGCTGGCTTTAAATAAAACGTTGGGGGGAGGGGGGGCGGGGGGGGCATGTTGTGTTTAATTTGGTTTTTTTGGTGTTGGGTTTTCTTTTCCTGGGATATGAACTATCAAGTCTAACACAGTCGGTTTGCAGTGAATTTTGATGCAGGGGATGCTCTTCCAGATAGTTTGCACATTGTGTAGTGTTGATTGTGGTTTGTAAGGAGCCTTCACTTCTTCTCAAGGGCCTTCAGTTGGTGTCCTCTCTAATTGCATGTCACCCATCAGCATAAGACCCTGAATGGGGGGACCATTTCTTTTCCTGGTATTCAGAGTCAGAGCTGAAAAGGCAGCACAGTCCTAATGCCTGATTGACTCAGGCCTGCAGGCTGCCTAGGATGAAGGAATGCAGCCCTTGGTGCAGGGCTGAGCAGTTCCTCAGCGGTGCTGTGGTGGATGAGTGCACCTATTGCCCAGAGGTGGTTCTGTGCTACTGTGGCTCTGACATTTTTAAGGTTAAGCATGGTGCTTGCCTTGCTTGGCATTTGTCACTGTTATCCCTGATTCTCTGCTCTGGAGAGACATGGGAACAGCAGTTGATGCAGTGACATTGCATAAGGTTGTGTAGGTCTTCTGCAGCAGGGCTGATTGTATCCATAAATGCATCTATGCAAGTGGGAGAAATAGCTCTACTGTAAGAGAACCCATGCAATTTTTTCGTTTTGTTTTTTTTTTTTTTTTTTTTTTAATAATGTAGTATTATTTGGTTTGCCATGCTTTTCATAGCAAAGAGGAAAATATCTCTTACAGCATCTGTTGTTGGTTCAGGCTAGAGTTAACAGGTAAAACCTCAGGAAAAATATGAAAGAGTTAACGTATAAAACCTCAGGAAACCACTACTTCAACGTTTCCAGAAGTAAAAGAAATAATTATTTGGAGGCCAAAGAAAATAGCTTCTTTCCTTTTAAAAATAAGGATTTCTAATAGAAATAATTGAGTCCCATGGCAAATCTGAATTATTCAATCAGGTTTGCTTAATTTGATCTTTAAAACCATTTCCCTTCTTACTTGCCAACTGTCAGACAGAGAAATACTGATGATTTTTAAGGAAAAGTGAGTAAGACCCTAGACAAAAAGGGCTGAAGAACTAAATTCAAGACTGTAGTGTTTGTGTGCTTGAAATTCCCTTGAATAGCTTATTTGTATTTTTGCCATTCTTATCAGAATAAGGATGTTATAAACAGAAAATCAGGAATCTTGAGAAATAAGCACATGTTCTTTGCTCTGAATTCTGGCTTTCCAGATTCATCTTGATACTGTTCTATTTTTTTTTTTCATGTTATGAGAAAAATACACTGTGAAAAATTGAGACTGTGTGAATTAATGACACTTTAACAAATTATAAGGTTTCATAAAGGAGCTCACTGGTTAAACCACAGAGTCATGGTCTGTAGAGCAAAAATGGCCTGTTGGCTTTGAAAGTGTCTCAAAGCAGGTTACATACAGTGTCTGCAAATGATAATTTCTCTAGGTGAAAATAGGTTACTAGTGGCATACTCAAGGGGACTGATCTTTTTAATAATACATATCTAAATAATTTGAATGAGAATATCAGATCTAAGATTGTAGTAAATGTTAGGTGATTATACTGATTTTAGAGGAAAGGAATAGCCAACATTTCAGAATTTATGTGACCCTATTCAGAAGGATTTGTGATCTTTAAGTGTCTGAGTCATTTGGTGGAAAACGTGCTTTAATGCAAACAGATGTAAAACAATGGGTCTAGTGGCAGCCACAAAAAACAGAGTATGCATTAAACAGAACAGTCATGAGGTTCACTGACCAGACACAAAATTAGGGTATACTTCACATCTGTCTAGCTGGGAATACAAGCCCGGTGTAGCTGTGCAAGAGAAAGTCAGAGGAGGGGATTAATGCTGAGAGAGAGAGAGAAAGACAAAGTGCAGTACAAATCTGATTGTACAGTGTGTTGCTGGATCACAGGAAAGGCAGATTTCAGTCAGATGACACACATGCAACTAAAAAAACCTCCAGGAGTGAGCTCACAGGATTTGTCTCAAGGGCTTTGTTTCAGTAGGGGTTTCAGTGTGGTAGGGCTCAAGGAACACCTGGAGTCCAAGTCATCCATTTTTTAATGAGGAAGAAGAGCTCTAGGCAGGTGGTTTGGGTTTTATTTTGATGAGTGTTTTTTCTTCCTGTTTTGAACCTTTGACTTAGTAATTCTGGATTATGAAAACAATACCAGGAGGACCTTAAAAAGGAGAGGCTGAGGTGGATCCCAGTGAGTGTTTCCTCAGGGTGATAGAGTAACAGTGAATCTTGAAGAATGCTTAGAACAGCAGCAGAATTACAAAATCAATCAAAAGCTCAACAGTAGGAAGTAAAAGAGTGTGCTGGGGGTCAAACAGGAAGGTTTTTCGTTGCTGCCATTTCATTGTTTTTAGTATGATTTCCAATGACAGGACTTTGCCCTAAAGAATTCAAGTTCAAATGGCATGACAAGCATCAAGGAACAGGAGCTGGAAGTGTGAAGCAAATACTCAATTGGACAAATGTGTGAGAAGGTGCCTAGAACAAGATAATTTTAATATGGTAAACCTAAGGTGGAAGGCCATTTTTAGGGTATCAAAAATGTGCATATTAATACTGAATGAGTATTTAATTTATTACTTTAGTAGTCTGTGACAGGGAAGGAAGACAGTATTGTCTTAGCCACCTGAGATACAGAGCCATGCTTCCAGACATGCCCAAAGCAGGCAGCTTCTGTTCCCATGGTAGATGGCCAACATGTACTATAGTAGCTGATGAAAAAGGAGTTTTGATTCACCCCCCCTTCACTCAGAGCTGACCTACCTGTCTTAGAGTTGTGGCAAGTGCAATGGTTCCGGAAAGGACTCTGAAGGAGGGAGGGGGATTTTTGTGTTGGGATTGTCTCTTTTGGTAAAGGTAAATCATCTTGAGGTGGAGAGGAAAGCCAAGCTCTGGAGGAGAACTGTGTGTTGTCTGTGGCTTGCATTTACCTGTCTCTTGATGCATCTGAACCAGGTTCACTTTATCCTTGTCCCTGTTGCAACAAATACTACTGCTATGTCTGCCTGGCCATGTTTTACTCCATGTTAGTCCATTTGTCTCATCTTCCCCTGATTTTTCTTTCTTCCTCACTTCTTGACATATTCTTGGGGATATTACTGCTCTGGGATTTAATTTCTGACTTGATCTGAAAGAGTAGGCTATTCATGATCTTGGGAAGGTAAGGCTTTTGTCCCACTAGAGAACATATATAGGGTATAAACTTCAGGATATAAACCCTGGGCCAGAACATTGATAGAGGGTGGGATTGTGTGATGCTGGGAATCATGGCTCTTTTGAAGAGCAGTGGAAGGAAATTTGGCAAACTAAAATCCCAAAGGTGGGTGTAAAGAGATAGGGAATAGGATTTCATTCCCACAGCCAAATAAATTGTGGTTTGGTTAAAAGATGCATCTACAAGCTGGTATTGAGCTTTGGCTGAAGTGGAGCTGATTATGTGTTGCAATTCTAGCAGTGTTTACGTAGGCATAAAAGGGTTTGGGCCAAGTGTCTGTCTTTTTACAGACCTGTTTATCTCTGCCATATAAAATTTAGAAAGAGGATTTGATATATCAAAGGAACTTTAGCAAGAAATAGTACCTACCTTTGGTGGAAGGAGGAATTTGGTTGCAGGTCATGGCAGGTCCCTAGCTCACCTTAGCAAGCACCAGAGAAAGCAGAGGCTTTGGGGATGGGAGGGGGGGGAAGTCTGGAAAAGTACACCTCCTAATGACACTAGGCTTTGCCCAGTACTGTGTATCTGTAAAAATCAAGCTGTCTTTTCTATTTTAAAATAGAAGTAGTTCTTGGGATTTTCCCACCAGAGCCTGAACTCATCACAGTTGTATTGTGTGTGGACACTAGTCTCATGAAGTCAGTCACAGGTACAAACTTTGCAGATGCAGAATGCATTTGTGAACAAGAATCCTTCCTCTGATCATTTCCTTTCTGTATTCCACATTTGGTCTTCATTGTGTATCCAGTGAATTTAGTGGGAAATCTGCCATTGACTCTGATGGGAGCTCAGACCCTTGAGTCTTCATGCTTCTGGTTATTTCCAGTCTTTTATTTAACTAATAAGAATTACAGAAATGGTTCTCTTACAAAAATACTCTTTCTGGCAGTAACAAGATATATTTCCCCTGAGAGCTATTTTTGCTATATTGCTATTGCTTTTTGATCCTTAACAGCAAAATCCTGGTTGAGCCCCTCATGCAACTAACTAGTCTGTGGGCTTATGGGCTATATAGTCAATCAGGAGAGCAAGGCAAGCATGGCATGGCCAGGGATTGTCTTGCTGCTTTTAATAAAAAGGTGAGTGGGGGGTGGTAGGGCTGTAGAAATGTAGTTTTCTAAAATGCACGTCTTTGAAATTGGCATACGGATGTGTTACACTAAATAAGTACATTTTAAAGGTGATCTAATCCTCTGCACAGTCAATGGCATGAAAAGGAACAGAAGCCATACAAGTTTTCTGTTTTACTGAAGGGAGTGTTTTGGGCCCTTCTATCATGTAACTTTATACTTAGAGATGGGAGCAGGGTAGCAGCAAAAGCTGTTCATATCAGGTTGTAGATAAGGGTGTCTTGTAACAGCCTTTCATAGCAGCTGTTCCATTTTAAGGATGAGTGCACATAACAAATTCCAGACATCCCATGGCCGGTGCAGTTGCTGAATAGTGAGTTTCTTCATTTGGTATGAGCCTTGAGAGGGCTGAGACAGAGCTGTCAGGGCTTATTGTTCAGCCTACAAGATCTAAATAAAGAAAACATTTCAAATTCCAGTTGACGCTGTTGTTTTACCAGATAGAAGTAAACATAGAGCACATATGTTCTTAAACTAGTTGTATCCCTATTGTGAGTTTTTTATGTTTTAGCTATGGGCCTAATAATAAGATGATCTCAGGTTTATATCTTTATAACCTTAGACAGTTAAATAAAGGAATTAGAAAAGCAGATTTAGGCAGTGACCAGAAATAAACAAATATTCATTGCTGAGGATAAATTGACCTGTGTGCTTTTCTTCCTAAATTGTCTTCAATCTGTCAATTCTGTTTGAGAGCTTGAAGCGTAACTAATGCTGCTTTTCTGAAGTATGCTTTTAATAACCCAACTTTTGCTCATATTAGTAGTTTATATGTTTATTACTACAAATAGCTGCTAGTGGAAAGTTGGCTTTTCATCATTACTTAAAATAACTTCTTGGAGAAAAAAACCCCAACTATACATTGGAGATAGAATACTAAAATTCTCAAGAATCAAAGGCCAGCCTCAGCCTTAAGATTTAGTAGAAAATTGAACTGGCACCTACTAGTGTTTTTTCCTATAACTTTTTACTCATTTGTTAGCAGCTGTGTTTATTCTTTTAGAAGGTCTCATATAGATGATTCCTTCAGTTTCAAGGGCTTTTTTTTAGAATAGGACTTTTTAAATTTTTTTTTTTTTTCAACACAAAAGCATTCTAAACATTCCCCAAAATAAACAAAAAAGCTGCAGAAGGAATGCCTGGAATGACTGTCACATATGCTGGTAGAGAAGCAGAGGTAAGCACAGTATTACGTATTGCAGCAAAACAACCCGTTCACTTGTGGCATGGAGATTCATTTTAAGAAAATAAATGCACTAAATGTTGATGGAATTTTCCCATCTCCTTGCACAGCCAAACTGGTCAGGAAACTGCATCTGTGACTTTCTGTGATGGTTCATCTGTGGATGGATTTCAGTGTTTTCCAGGGAGTTGCACCCCGGCCTTGATTCCTGTCCAACTATAAATCTTCACAATGCATGCAACTACTTCTGAAGTGTGTCCAAAATGTGTTGCTGTCTGACCAAATGGTAGCATAGCTCTCCCAAGAGAAAGAACACATTGTTTTTGCAGTTTTAAATAGACCTGAAAGTGTAGTTGTGGTTATTCAGCTATTGAATTACTTTTTCAAGTGTGTTAGGAAGTATCCTTGATAGTAGAGAATACAGACAGAGTGTGTAGTTATTGGAGCTAGACAGAGCCCTTTTCAAATGTCAGTATCAAAGTGTACTTTAAGTCAAAGAATTGTAATCATTTGCCATAAGAATTATTCTCTGTACAATACAGAGAAGCTGAGCATGGTTTATCAGTACAAGAAAGAGACTTGTGTGCATGTATAAGACTGCAAAGGTACAAAGAAATAATACAGGTTGAGGTTAACTGCACATACATATAATGGTGTCAAGTATAACATCTTAAACTCTCCCAAGAGATAATAAGCAAACATGCTGAAGACGAATGGTCTGATTTTTTTTTTTTTCCTCTGCTCCCTGTGAGGCAGTCTAGGGTTATAAAGTTTTGATGATTTATTTCCTCCTACTTCATTCTTTTTTCTGCTGTTCCTTATGTTCTCCATCCTTTTTGCATTATTGTCATCTTCCTGACCCCCTTCTTGCCCACACTGAGTTACGAAAAAAAGAACCTGTAAAGTAAACTAGGAAAGTAAAGTAGTTAAGAAGCTGGTCAAAACCAGTAGTTCACCCCATCCTACAATTTGTTTCTGCCCTTGCCTATGTGAGCTTTGCTGTTTTGGTGCTGAAGTTCTTTTCACTTTTAAGAGCTTTGTTCCAGGCATAGATGGATTGGTTTAGGAACAACCTAAGGCAAGTTAAGTAGCTTGCACTGATAACCAGATATACATAGATGTAGATGGAATTTGCATAAGAATTACCACATATCATTGTTGGTTAGCCTAATTAGCTTGGGTGTACTCCTATAGAATATAGATTAGGAGTTTCTGTAGGTGATTCCCTGGCGACTTCTGCAGTTATTCAGGTATGATACTGAGTTCCCTTTCCAAGATTATGGTTGTTCCTACTGTACTGCACCAGCTCCTGAAAACTGTAGGTGGTGGCTGGTTTTTTCCTCTGAATTTCTAATGTGGCTTGAGCCATCCTGTATGCTGCCCTTTGGAGGAAGGAAAAAAGCACCCTTGCGTCATTAGTATTTCTATACACAGATAAATTTCCTAAGGTAGGATATTACTTCCCTTGTTGCCTGTCTTAAGCAACCTGTGGAGAAGTTATGGGTTTTTTTCCCTACTTTGAAATGCTTTAGGACTAAAGAAAAAAGAGCACTCAGATGTTGTCAGGTCATTAGTACTGACCAGACATATGACTGCAGCAAATTGGTGATCTTTAGAATTGAGAACAACTCATGTTTGCAGTTCTGTGGTTCAGCTGAATCAGCTCTGACAATGACCACAGTGGTGGCTGTCTTTGCCTTGTTTGCCAAACTCTGCCCTGTAGTTTCCATTGGGGAAGTCATAAGTTCTGTCTGTCTGATCCTGTAGAACAAGGATCTTGTTCATGTTACTCTGAGCGCTAAAAGGAATTACACACTTATTTAATGGTTTACCAGTCCATACATCACAAAATGAGAAACACTGATCTAGCAAATTACATACATGGAGGGCTCTAATCTTTTGTTGGCTTTTCATTTTCAAATAATGTGGACATGACAAGTATTGAGCTTGTGTGGAATTAAGGTTGTCATTCCAGCTCAGCACATTGCCTTGTGAAAGTTGTGCATGCATCAGTTATATCTAGAGATGTTAAGTATGCTGGCAACATCTCTAGAGTCTTTAATTAACAGCTTTCAGTAGAATATCAGCTTGTCAATGATGAGGTCATACGGTATCGAGTCTCATGAGTCTGAGAAAGTTTAGTAGCTGGGCTGAGCGTGCTGCAATGCCTAATGACTCTATTTAGTTTTCTGGAGACAAGTTTGCCTCCCTGATGTTTTAGTCTCTCATTGTCCAAGAGGGTGAAGAAAACTGGAATCTTGGAGGCTGTATTTGAATGCAGCAGAGTGAAACAGAAAATACTCACGGAGCAATATAATTGCTTAACCTCTGCAATGACTTACCAGCTGCATTCTCTCCCAGACATTGTACAGAGATAATTTTTTCAGTGCTGAATTAAAACGGAAAAAAAAAATCAGCTGGAATTGCCTTCTGTCTTCTATATTTTCCTTCTCCTTTTTTCTTCTTACCCCAACCCAAAGCAGATTAACTTTTCAAAAAGAAAAATCTTAGTTTCTGCATGGAATAGGACAGCTTGCCTGTGATACACATCAGGTCATTGTCACACCAAAGGACATTTTCCTCAGTCTTTACTCAGTGCCCTACAACCCTTGGAACTTCAGTTTTGGTTTGTACAAAAGAGGAGGAACTTTTTTGGTTTTACTCTTTTTTTTGGAGCAGGAAAAGGTAATTTTACTTTGTCAGTAGTGATGGTTCTGTTTAACAGTTTTGGAGGAATACAAGAGGTGGATATTGCAGGGTACCTAATGTTACTTGTGTGTTGGAGTTTGAGCCAATAGTTGTGTGCAAGAGCTCTCTTAGAGGGATGAATCCTGGGAAATCAGGTGTCAGCAGTACCCCTACAGAATTTGCTGTGAGTTGAGTTTGGGGTTATTTACACAAAATTTGTAGCACTGGGTATCCTACTGTTGTTATAGCTGATGTCATTGCACCCTCTTAGCTTTGAGGAGTGGATGTTCATATTTCTCCCATAAAGACAGCATTAAACGAATAGTCTTGAACACCGATAACCCCAAATATTATACATTCGCATTAAATGAGCTTATAATAATAATGGGAAAACGTTTAGAAATCACGACCTTTAGAATCATTTGAGCAGTCTGCTTTCTGTCAGTTTTTGCCTTTTAGAAATTTGCTAATTCCTGTTAAGTCCGCATGAGAGATTTGTTTAATGAGCAGATTAAATGGGTGATTATATGTCTTTTAAAAATGGTTTTTGTGGATCGGCTTCATGATGCCACTCTCCCATTTGGCACAGCAACATAGAGCAGTCTTTTTAATTACCTCAGCAGGGTCACTGGGACCCAAGCTGTTTGCTTTATTAAACCCTGATGGTGCCTTTGGAGCAGCTCCCTCTAAACTCTGCTGTCACAATTGTATCTAAATTAGCATCTGAGTGACCCTCTTTTCAGGCTTTCCAAACCCCAGCTGACAGGGATTGCCAAAAGATGCTAATTGCTTGGGCCGACTAGGAACAAGGGCTTGCCAAGATAACAAAAGGACTAATGTTTCTTTCAATATGCATCTAGATTCACATAAGTACCTCTTTTAATTACCAAGAATTATTGTAATGCCCAGTCAATGGAATAATTGACCCTCAACAGCGAGAGCTTATTATGTAATAAATAATGGCGTCAGCCTTGTCAGAGTAGCAGGTACTGAGGTGATTTGCTGGACTGAAAAAGGGCTTTTCTCAGCAAGGGCTCTGGGATAGACCAAGGCATCCCAGTAGGAGTCCAGCAGAGGGGACTAATTTGAGTTTAACTGAGAGGAAATGCACTAAAAGCTTTTAGACTTATCCTTATGATGACAAAGGAGGAAATAAAAAGGATTGGGTTGGTAGTTTGGCAGCTTACATGGAGGGAATGTCGCACTGATGAAGCAGACAGTCAAGCCTTGTGCAGCTACTTCTGCTCTGTGGTGCCTTTAAGAGCATGTTTCCATCAGGACTACTGGGGGAGAGGAAGAGGGGGATTACTGCCTTAACCTAATTTATATCTCTGTCTCAGCACTCCTTATATTCACTGTACTTGCACAAGAATAAAATGACATTATTAGAAACAAGAAATTGATACATGTGAATTTTTAATTTTTTTTTTTTTTTAATGGAAAGAAACAAATCCAGTGTGGTTTTACCTCTACTCCTGTTCTTACGCTGCTTTCCTTTTCAACTTTGGAATCTCAGGAGGTGCTGCAGACTGGAGGGTTTAGATCTGTTCTCAGTGACACTGAGGTATAGCCAGGGTTCATTTATTTTGTTAGTGTGCCCAGAATAACTCAGAAATCAAGATCCGGCCTGCTTTTCTGAAGTCTCCATGTTCATAAAGGAAATATTGCCTACAGTCGAGCAGTTATCCTGGTGTTCAAAGTAGGCTCTGGGGATAATCTAGGAACTGTTGGCAAATATATGGGGAAAACACATACAGACATGGAAAATCCCTTCCCCTCCCCCTTACAAACATGGAAAGAGTCTGTGCACGCAGCCCGCTCCTGAGGGAAATGTTTGTAGTCTCATTTCTGCCAGTCTTCTTGTCCTTTTAGGTCAGACTATTGCAAGTTTGGCTTGAGATATGTTGGCAGAGCTTCTTGGGGAGATCTACATATTGCCTGCCAAAACAAGTTTTGGACCAAACCATGCATTTTAGTGCCTTGCTTTTATGATTAAGGTCACTCCTGCAAAGCATGCATAAAGCAAGAAAATAAATATTGACTTGGCTTGGTGATGTATGAATAGCACTTTTTGTTGTGTTTGTAAGGTCACCAGAAGTCTGATGGAATTGCCTCATGCTGAATTTCATTTCCGTTTATCCACTGTGTTTTCCCATGGGTGCATTTTTTGTGATGTATGGTACATCAGTATTCTGAAGAAAATATATTCTAGTTCAAAGATGTTTCCAATATGATGCTCTTTTAAGTAGACACTTTAGACACTTTTTGTTTTGCATGCTCCTTAACTAACATTATGGATGTCCAGAGGAGGTTTAGCATAACAGAAGAAATATTTCAGTTGAAGGCTGATAAGCAGAGTATGAATGGAAAATGAATGTTGTAGATTAATTACACCTAAATCATATTAAGCTCTTTCCATTTAAATGTGCTCTTCACTGTTCCTTCTAATCTGTCCTTACCTGTCACTCAGACTCAACATTTTCAGAGCATTAGAGAAGGAGTGAGGAGCAGGCCTGAGGATAAATTTTGCCTGGTAAACCCACCCAAACCCTTCCTTTGGAAAAGCTCACTCTCCTCTGCAGAGGCATTCAGATCAAGATGTGTTGGCAGCCCAGCAGCGGGAGTGAACTCGGGGGCTAGTTGTACTTCATCACGTGATTGACTGACACAAATACTTTCTGAAGTGGAACCAAGTTTAAGCTGGATTTTTAGGTTGCTTTAAACTCCTACGGAGGCTGCATGTTTTCTTAAAAGAGAGTTTAAGCTAATACCATACACCTGAGAAATCTTGAGAGCATCCTGGCCCTTTGACCCTTTCACTTGCTCTCTGAACTCCACAGTTACTCCTACTGCTGAAACTCCTGAGAGGCTTCAGGAGGCTTAGACTTGTTAAGAAAAAGTCTCTGTCCCTACAGTGTGCTGTGTTTATTCAGCACCAGAGAAACAGGAGAATCAATATGCAATATTGCCCAGTGTGAGAGTTGTCTATACACTACTGAAGTGAGTGCACTGATTTGGCCAGAAAGGGCCATGCTGATGTGAAGGGAGGGAGGGAAATAGCTTTAAAACCATTTACCAAGAAGCAGCTTCAAATAAATTGAGGATGTTGTCCCATTGGAGCTTCTCTGAAGCTCATTTTCCTTTTTTTTCATTGGGTTTTGAAGCAGTGAGAGAGACTGGCATGCCTGCATGAGATGGCTCTCATGATGAGTTAAGGAGATCAGTATTATAAAGCTTTATCTTCCATTGTGCTTTGTAGGCAGAAATATCAGCTGATCATTGTCCTCCTTTTATCTGTGACTGCAGGGCTGGTCGCTCTAAAGCAACCAAGACTTGAGTGATAGCTAAAGTAGATGATGAGGTGGCAGGGAAGTTATGAATTATTTTACATCTATTTTCATTGTAGAAGATGAAGGGGAAATTATTATTCCAAGGGCATTTTTTAATGGAAATCAGTGTGTGACCTTAGCAAATCTTAATGTTTTAGGAGAAAGTTAGGAGATCTGTTGAAAATTCAGGAGTAGTAAATCGCTCAAATACTATAGTGGAGATAATGACAAGATAGAACAGTAAATCTGTACCCTGTAAATTTCTTGATAAAACAGTTATTGTATGAATGGAACATAGTAAGCACTTTCAAAATCCCTTCTTCTTTTTTAACAAGTGCTCCTGAAAACCTTAAAGGGTATGCAAATTAAGATTGTCTTCAAGGGAAAGCATAAGAATTAGATATAACTTAATTTTACTTCAGCTCTCGGAAATGAAATTGAGGAATGAATTTTCCTATTAGAACAGCAATAGCCATGAATAACTCCACCAATTATCTTTTAAATTTTTCCTGATACGGTTTTATGTAAGTGAATATGGAGTTCATCCCACAGAGATTTCATACGTGAAGAGCATAAGAGGAAAATTAGGTTAATGTAACTTAAGTCAAAATTACATGGCTTTGGTGAGGAAATTGTAGTGCTTTATATTATCAGCGTTACTGAAGAAGTTGATGGAGGATAAAGGAAACCTAGATGAGGCAAATTAGTTGGCTTTCCTAAAAGTTTTCCAAAAAGTTCCTCCTAAGAGTTTCTGGGGGAAAACAAATAGCCATGTAATCCAAGGCAAAATGCTGGTGTGGGTTAAAAACTGTTCAAGCGGGTGTGTACAAGGTCAGTGAAGTGAGATAAGTGAGTGGTGCTTTAAGGCAAAGATGATGGAGGATGGAGAAAAAAAATGGAGAAAAGTTTCTGTCAAGTTTTTCCAGAGGGGAGGCTGATGTAGAAGACGTTAGAGTAGAAGAATCTATTCTTGAGACTGGTGCAGAGGCAGACAAAATTAGTGAGGGGTTACCTTGTGGGTCTCTATGATGCAGAAACTAAGGAATGGGGGAGAAGAGTGAGCAGCAGTTTGTCAAGGGCTGCTCAGGAGGAACTGTCAGATGAGCAGACAGTGATGTGTGGTTGAAAGCAAGCGGGTTCTAGGAAAATTCATATTGAACGTTGAAGCATAAAATAATACCTGAATCAAGGAATTGGAAATTGCTTGGAGGAGTGAGGTGATTTGACCCAGAAGAAAGTTTTTAAGAGCATTTGGCAAGTAAATACCACACTCTGTAGCATGAGAGAAGAGCTGAGCAGTCTTCTGCTTATCTTAGCCTGCAAAAACATGGGGGTGTTTGGTGAGATCAAAACACTAATGACAGGTCCCTTTCCTGTGAAGTGATCAAACTACCCCAAATCATGTGCTGCACTGAGAGACATTATGAATAAATAAAATAAACTGATCTTCAGTAATAGCACATTGAAGCAGTACTGCAATGTAAATTGTGAAAAAAACATGTCGTTTGAGACTGCTTAGAGTAACATTTCAGCTCCCTACAGACTCCTGCAAGAATTACAAGTGTCTCTGATACTGTATCTGAGTATCTGTCACCACTTAGCTGATGAGGAAACATAATTTTTGTTGGTTTATTCTGGAGACTGGTTTGTTAGGATTTAATCCTACTGCAATAAATTTCTAGTGAATTGCCATTAACTTAGTAAAACAGTGTATGTACTAACCCTGACTGAGAAAGCAACATCTGCAGATTTTTGTGAGGATGAATAATTTTCTGTCAAGAAAAAAACCCAAACAACAAAATAAAAACACCAACCAAAAAACCCAACATCCGCCCCCCCAGAAAAAACCTTTCAAGAATTGATTCTATAATCAGTGGAGGAGTTCAGTTTATTCTGTTCTTTCCCCTGCTAACAAAGCTAGCTAAGCTGTAGCTATAGTGTGGCAGTTATCACATATATTATGGTCATGTTTACAGAAATCCTGGCCTAGTGCTGGCCTTCACTTGTAGCAGAGGAGTTCTACAGCCATCAGTCCTTCCACAGTCTTTGACCTGTTTCCAAAAAGCAGTTACCTCAGTTTTTCCTTTTTCTTTCTTACAAGCTGCACAAATACTCTAGTACTTATTTTAGACAATATCTGGAATAGCAGTTTTTGTGATAGCTGTTTTCAGAAAAGTGTGATTAGAATTTTTATTGAAACAGAGGACAAGTAGTAATCATTCAGTCACACAAACTTTGTACAAAGTGTGGAAGATGTTGCTTCATCTTTCTACTGGTGGTATATTTTCTAGTAAATGCCTTTTTCACTTTAAATTTAATACTACATAAAGCTGAAAATACCAGAAAAAAAGGCTCTGAATTACTATGCAGGTTCATTATTATGGTTGTCTTAATGTAATTTGGTTAACATCCTGTGGTTTTGAGGGGTTTTCCATACTAATTGTTTACAATGTTCCATTCAAGTTTTCTGCCAGGTGAAAAAGGTTTGGTTTTGGTTTTTTTTTCAAATGCTAATTTCATTACTTGGCTACCTTGGTAGGCAGGATAGCTTCTGAAGTCTTGGCAAAACAGAAGAGCTCTAAAATGCGTTCTGAATGTGTTCTAGCTTTTTTAATCAACCTTTTTGACACCTATTTTTTATTATGTTACCAGACTGAAGCTTTTAATGAAGGGGTGTCTTTGTTTCATTCACTGCATCTTTAGTGTTCTGGATGTATCCAGTTAAACTTAGTATTTATTGGGTTAAAAATGGTAAAATTGAGAAAAGAAAACCCACTGATTGATGAACTAAAACTTCATTAAAAATTCACTAAACAAATGCATCTGAGATACACATATCAAAAGTAAAAGGTTGCACATAGACTTGACAGAAAGGTATTATGTAATGGGATAAACTAAGATCGTTAAAATGCTGTATAATTAAATTAAGAGGCTAATTGCTTTGCAAGGAACCTTTTATACTTACATTCTATCTCACCAATTCTGTGCATCAGGCATTGGATTGATACACAGAAATCAGATGAGAGTAAGGAAGCTGCTCTTATTGTCACAAGGTATTCTGTTAAAAGAAAATTGTACTGGGTGTTGCACTGTTAGGCCATTTTTTGTAAATAAAATAAATTCTAGGTACAAGAGAAGTGTGAACTGAAATGTGGGTAAACTGCAAAATTTTCTTCAACTTGTTTACTTGCTTGCTGATGTCTACCATGAAAGGCTTAGCTGCAAAAGCTGGCTTCTGGATTAAGTGGTGTGTCACCAAGCATTATAAATATCTGCTATATTTACAATGTGGAAAATATTTATTTCATAGCTTATTTGGGCAGATGTGAGCAAGTGTGGGAAGTATGTTAGAATATGGAAACACATAACTCTTTAAGTCAAATATTTCCAGTTGGTAATATCCTCAGCACAGATTAAATTTCTACCTAAAGCACAGCCATGTTCTGCACTGCCCTTCTCAACCTTGCCCAGTGAAGGCATGTCTCCAACAGGCAGGGGTTTGGTTTACTCAGAAGTGGTTTGCTCTGGTCACTTCCATAAGAGGCCAAGCAGGCTGAGGATCACTGACTGTCCAGCTTTAAGCAATAGGATAGTGTTTAAACAGGATTTATGGCAAGCCAAGCCATACAAATTGTTGCTGTATCAGGTCACTAATCCATTTAGTCCTCTGTCTTCTCTCAGGTTACATGTAGTAGTAGTATTTTTTAAAAAACAGGAATTGAACCATCAAGGTTTGACTGAAACATGAAAAGCTGCTAATTAACCATAGTAATCTGGATGACAGTGGGGTGCAACTGATTGCCTGATCCATGAGGATTTATACCCTAAAAACTGTAATCCCTGCCTTGGTCCTTTTTGTCATGTTTCAGAGGACTCATGGCTGGTTGGTAGAGCATATGTTACTGATCCATACGCAGGTCAGGTTGATTGCAGGGTGTTGGCTCTCTTTGAATCCAGCTGCTAAGCTACAATAGAAGAAAGCTAAAAATACATCAGATATTTTCCTAATACTGCACTGCCATGAAAGCAACTGGGTGGTTTGTAGAAAGTCACCACAGAGTTACGAATGGGAGGACCTGTCCCCTTTGAAAGGTCTGTGTGACTGCATGGTGCATTCCCGTAGGAAATCCGAGGGTTCACTCGTGCTCCGCGGTCTCATACCAGGAGAGCCAGTGCAGGCAGGAAGGTTCCTCACAGTTGGGTAGGTTGTTGGCTTCAAAGAGATCTTGTTGCAGGGCATTCTTCAGGCTCTGTGGCATGGATTTTCACTTTTAAATCTGCTCTCTCCTTGACTTGGAACATCCTCTGTCCTTTCTTTCCTCCAGCCAAGGGTAATTAGCAATGGGAAACACAAGACTGGTGGCGTTGCTGGCTGGAGATGAGCTCGTTCTGTTTTCAGACACCCTGGAAAGAGAGAAGGATCCTGCTTCTGTTCTCAGACCCTCTTATGATGACAAGTTCCCATTCAAGCCTGTTACTCAAGCCTCATCTCCATTTTACTTCATTATACAGTTGACAGCTATATGGTTGTCAAGATGGAAATTTCCAGGACTTTTGGCAATAGAGAATACTCCCATTATGAGTCAAAAGAGCTCTACTGAGTACATTAATATAGCTCAGTGGGCTGGATTTTCATCCTGCCTTTTAGGTAATGTCTGTCACTGAAGTTGGAGATTTTATTTCTCAGTTAGGGTGAGAGTGCAGCTAGTGGCCCTATGGGCTTTGCATCTACAGAAAGGAAGGTCTCTGATTTCTGCCAGACTGACAGGTTGATGTTTATTGAGCCCCTTAATATTTCCTCTTTGCTTCTTCTCTGTAAGATCTTAAATCTGTGCTAATATCTGTGGTGTTCCCATCTTCTGAACATCATCATTTGCTTCCTCAGCTTTTCTGAGGAAGTGGCAGTCTTGGTCAGTCTTGGTGGTTTTCAGTGAAGATGATAGGGAGGTGTAGGGAGTAAAGCTACTTCTTTGCTATAGATTTCCATCAAAGAACAGGATGATTTTGCTGCTGATTTACTCTTTTTATGATAAAACAAACTGTCCAGTAAGCATCTTGCCCTTGAATGAAAATGTCACAGTGAAAATGTCACATCCAATGCTGTAATCATCCAGTTAACTCTAAGTCTGAGAAATTGGAGCAAAAAATTTTCCAGAAGAAAGAAGCAACTTTTTCACTTAATAATCCTTTTCCTGGTTCTGAGCTGTCTCATCTTGCAGAAGGCAGGAGAGACTAAGAATTTGTCTTGTGCTTTGCAAGGGTGCAAACACAGAGGGAAACACTACTTAAAATACAGTTCTGCTATTACTAGTTCTACTTAAAATATATGTAGGTATGTGGAGAAGGGGCACCGAAGAAGCAAACACATTATTAATGCTCAAGGGCAATGTTGATGCAAAGGGATCTAAACAAGCCCTGTGTAACCTCAGCTGAAGAGTACTTCTGAAGAGCTGCTTTCTAGGGTGAGGAAATTCCAGTAGAGCTTTCCAATAATAGTTGCAGTAGCAGAGCAAGAGGAAAAAAAAAATTGCTTTTTAAGGAACAGATAAATATTTTCAGGAGATGACAAACTAATTTTGTTTTGAAAAAAACACCAACAGATGTTGTGTGCATTTGAAGTGGTGCACCAGGAGCTGCAGGAGTTGTAGCACAGCACTAAGGCAGACCTCTGTAAATGTGTACTTGAAATGGCACTTTGCTGCCCATGTGAGCTCGGTGACCAACAAGATAGCTTCCTGTTGGAAATTCCCATTAATCTGTCATCAATTTTCATTTACAGACAAGTCAATTTGGTATTTTAATATTATGATATATTTGGTATTATTTTTTAATGTTTTATCACTGGTCAAGACACTCTCTCTTGTGCATTATATACCCAAGTGAAATTGCTGAGTAGTTCCCCTCACGGGGGAACGTCCTGTGTGGGTGTGGGCAGATCACTCCTTCGTGGGTCCCGTAGGAGCGGCTCCACCTCGTCCACCGCGCACACAGTCCCGGATGGATATTGATTGCGCGACCAGGGAGAAGGAGGACTCGAGGCACCAGTACAGATCCAGCTGGGTTTATTTGGAAATGGTCTGAGGGTCCAAGGAGGGAAGGAAGCAGGGGTACAGCCACAGTTGAAGGGAGCCGGTGTCAGGGTGAGCTTGAGCCCTGAACCAGGATGGGACCAGGGTTTATAAAGGGGAGAGGGCAGGCAGGGTCGGGGTACAAATCAGCCAGTGGGGAAAGGGCTCAGAGGAGGGGACAAGGTGGGGTGATCGAGGGTACACCTATAGGAATGTGGGGAGAGGGTAGTCTTGTGACGAGGTCCAGTGGGGAGTGAGGAACAGAGAATATTCCAGAAGGGAAGGAGTGGACTATAGGTGATTGATATTTATATAGTAGAATCCTCCCAGGGTGCTCCCGCCCCATCTTCCCTGTCCCCTCCTCCCACATGAAATGACAAGAGTGGGCTCTTCTTCCTTTAGTAGACTCAAGCCATCTCTTACTTATAACACATCCCACCTGAGAAGGATGTGTATTCCCTTTAATTGCCTTTTTGTATCAACTCAGCTATTGGGTATAGAATAAACAGTGAGATACATATATATGTTATATCCTATTGTTGATTCTACTTCAAAGCTCAGTGATCAGCAAGAGTTCCCAGGAGTTTGTGACTGGCTGCTACAATTTTGATTACCTCTTGGTATGCATTGTTATCCTGTCTTTCCAAAGGAGGCTGTCAGGTGCCATAATTGGTTTTAGGAGTTTATTTGCTATTAGGGCAGCATCTGATTATTCCATTTACAGTGACAGCTAAAATGCTTTTTGATAACTGTGTTGACATATACCAAATCAGAAAAGCAATTTTTAGCAATCCTTTTCCTTTAAGCACTACTGTAGTGCATAGCCAAGAAAAATGTAGGCTTTTTATCTTGCAAATCTCAAAATAATAAGAGGAAAACTAATTTCATATAGCTGACTGAGGTTAGGAGCAATACACGCTTGATTAGTTCAGACCACACAAACTCTAGTTTGTCTTGGAACTGCTTAATTATGGATTCTTTCAGCATTGTGCTTAAAATTATAGTAAAACTGGAAACCATAAAACTTTGTGTTACTAAAATTCATCCACATATTTCATAATACAAGTCAGAGAAAGTGCTTAGTGTGAGTATCAGATTATATGATGAGAGAACAAGTTTATGTTCTGTCGTGTTAGTTGTACATTCTGTTACATTGGAATCAAGACTTCGAGGGGCTGAGTTGTTGTTCTTTTGAAACACGAATTCATTTAAGGCGAATAACAAAAAAGGAAAACCGGGACTTGTATGTCTTCCTTTTCTGTAGTTCAAGTGTTGCAGAGTTCACTGCAGTTTGGGGCATAGAGGTGATGGGTTTGAAGTAAGGTTACACATAGCTTCATGTCACTTTTAAGCCCCATCCTCAAGAACAGAGATTTTCAGAGGAGATCGCTCTAAGCCAAATCACAGAATCCAAAAATATTCTCAGTCGGAAGGGACCCACAAAGACCATTGACAGACAGCAACCACATGTTGTCATTACTGTGGTTTGTGCATTATCCTCACTCACCATGTGCATGTAAGATTGGGTAGAGCATCTGTGGGTTCAGCAGCTAAACATAGGGTTAGAAGCCAGCACCAGTCTGGAAGCAGACTAGGATGTGTTGGTATATTTAGTTCCACACTGCACGTGCCATGCTGCCAGTCCATGTCTGTGCTTGTGTGGCTCCTGCCTGCCTGCGCCTCAGCCTCAAGGGTTTATTCCATAGCAAGCCTCTCAACTAAAACCATATAGACTGAGGATGGATGTTTTTTTATTCTTCTGGGGAGGATTTTTCTCCCTCCTCAGAGAGAAGATTGTGCAATACTCAAAGTAGTCTGTTTATTTCTATGCTGCTGACCGGGCCTCACTTTTGGTTTTGGGAACTGCGCTTGGTAGATATGTCAGATAGAGTGAGTAGAGATTGTGTACCTTGAATGTCGGGTTTTCTGCTATAAAGCTATACTGAGAACCTGTGTGGTCTTGGGCCTTTTTGTGTTTGCATTAGTTTAATTGCTTCTTTGACCCCTCTTCCTCTGCTGGCCTTTCAAGCTCTGCAGGCTCTTAGCCTCACTGATATCTCTCCACAGGATCTTTGTACCAGGAAGCATCCGGGCTTGTCTGGAACTCTCCCAGCTCTGCTGTCCAGTTATATCCAGCATTTTCTCTGGCTTTTATACTAAACTTCTGGTTTTGCAATTTTAATACCTGTAATTCACTTGTTTCTGTTCTGTTAAGCTGTAGATGAGGAGTTTATTAGTTTTAGTTCTCTTTATAACACATCTGTTTCAGCATCTGACTGCTTTTTCATTTCTTTCAGAAGCATTTAGTTGCCCTCTGAGAAAGGGAAGTAATTTATAAACATCCTTCTAGACCAGTTCTTTTATGCAGCTCTTCCAGATATTTGATAGTCTGTGTTAATTTCTTTTATAGTTTCCTTTTATTTTTTTCCCATTGGGTTTCTACTGTCATATTCTAGGCGGTGTTTTTAGATTTCAGTCTTTATCTTTACAGTCAAAATAGAATTTATTTTCTGCCTTAACAACATTCAAATTAAATTTTATCCTACATTAGGAAACCTTTCAGTCTGTTTCTGTTACGTAAAATCCAAAGCAGGAATCCACGAGTTAAAACAGTGGGAGGTACTGCAGTTTGAACAGATTTCAGTAGTGTGAATTTCCACTATTTTTTGTTTTCACTGGCTGTGTAAAGCCAGTGACTATTGGGAACAGTCTGCAGGGAACCCTGTCTGTCCAGGTCCAAAACATGTTGAAATACGCTACACTTCCATTCCAGCCCATACACCAGCATTTTTTTTTCCCCCTGAAAACCACAATGTACGAAATGTCACCTGCACATTCATATCTTGCCCCTATGTGGACTTGGAACATGGCCCAGTCACACTCTCAAGCTTAATGGCACCCTTGTTCCAGCATTCAGGTGCATGTGCTGATGCTCACTTGTGTTTTAATTTGTAGAGGTCTCTCTCTTTCCATTCAATCTGAATTTACAGACCTAATTTTCATTTTTAAAAAAATGTATATATATATATATATATATATATATATATATATATGTGCACACACATAAACACACACCCCTCCTTTGGACCCAAGGTATTTAAAAGATGATCCATTAAAAGCCAGCATGGATATTTCTATTACCTCTTCCTAAGAACAGAGGGTAGTATTTACTGTTCTCTGAACTCTTTGGAGGTTTGAGACTGCCAGAGTCAGTAAGATTTCTAAAAACAGGAGAATCCACAGCAGTTCAGGTCTTCACCTTATTTCTCTTTAATGTGCTAATATTGACAGTAGTACTGCTGGGCTGCCTTATCTCTTGGTCTGAAGTCTTTGTGGATTTGATGAACTTGATCTATGAGTTCTTGTGGTATCTTGAGGCAGAAATGGATAATGCTCTTAGTTGAAAATAGGGCTGTTTTGTTTGGTATTTGTTTTTCCATTTATAACTTACTTATTGCCACTTTTTTTTTTTTTAATCTTTTATTTCCCATATGTGAAGCTGCTCTCTGAATGCTCTAACAGTTAAGGTGGTCTTGGGGGAATAATGCTCTGTCTGACATCAGTGAAGAGAGGCACTCTGGAGAAAGGCCTATCAGAGAGGGAACTTCTAGATTGCTGAGCTATGAATGTGGCAGGGAGTCTGCCCTCCCTTTCTTAGGACCTTAGGTTTCTTAGGACCTCTCCTACTTCCAGATACAGCAAACTCACTGGACACATGAACATTTACTTGATTCTACTGCTGGAATGTGCTAATTTGGATCTTCTTGTATGGAAGGACTCTAACACTAATAATTGTGTTGTAGACAGACCTAACCAGAAAGTCTGTCAGGGTCAAGCTGACATCTAAGTAAGCACTGGAGTCTGCTCCGAGCGAGGAGAGGTTAAGAAAACCCAGATTCCACAAGTGGGACTGAACTCAGGACTGATGTGTTTTGAACAGCAGAATCTTGGCCAGGGATTAAAAGCAGTGATGTCTCTGAAGGAGGTTAAAGCTGCTGTCTTCTGGGTATTTCATGTTTGGTTTGGCCTTGGAGAGCTCCAGGTTCACTTGTCTTCAGTTTGTTCCTTTCAGTACTTGAGCTCCCCTGCAAAACAGTCTTCTGTTTAATTTCTAAGGAGCATTGCTATTATAATAGTAATAGCATGAGACTAACCTGCCTTCTTTGACCTGACAGGGAGTCTTCTTGTTTGCACTTGACTAACACTGCCACTCAAAAGTTACTGAGTTGTGTTACTATATTATTTTCCTGGAGCTGACTGACCTTTCCTAATTATTGTAATGTTCCATTTCTTTTCTATTTTCATTATGTTTTATAATTGATTCTGGGTGCATGTATGTATATATCTTGTAAAGCTTTGTCTAATGGTTTGGATTGGAAGGGACCTTGAAAGTCATTTCACAAACCCCAAATACCTCCCCCCAACACACACCCTGCCATGGGCAGGAACACTATATATATATGTAGGTGTATCTTTAGTCTGATGCTTTGAATCCATTGTGCAGAGAATCACTTGTTTTGTAAGCAGCTGTTTTGTTTTGTTTCTTCTAGACATTCAATACTCATAAATCTGAACTTGAAGTTTCAGACAGCCCTGGAATATCATGCTTAAACTCTTGGGTTAGTAAATAAAACGCAGCTCCTTTGCTGCTTGGTAAAATATTTTAGATATGGTCTTTTCTGGTCTTGTCAACACCTCGTGCCTAGGAGCATGCCCTGGAATTTGATTGCCAAGTGGCATATGGGGTTGGGTTGTTTCAGTTTGCCAATTCTCATTTGGGTTTGATTTCCTGTTTTAAAGTGTTTCAGGTAAACCACAACTGTCTGGACTGTAAAGTTAACAGAAGGCACCTAACTCCTGAAAATACATAATCAGTATATGGTGCCTCAGTCATTTTCAGAAACATTATTGGCATGCTAATAGCGGTCTTAGGTTGTAATCATGTTAGTCAGGGAAATTGGATGTGGTAACACCCTGAATCTGTCAAAACAGACATAGCAGCTGACTGCGTGCAGAAATCAATCACTTGCTCTCTTTGCTCAAGTGATGTGTGAAGTCTATACCATAATAAAAAAGTGGGCTTGAACTCCTCAATTAATATGTGACCATACCAAAATTTAAAATGCACAGACTTCCATTTCCTAATTAATAAATGCTTAGGCTAATGAAATGACAGTGGCAATTTTAATCCCCCATATTTAAGAATCTCTGACTCGCAGCCAAAGGAGAATATAATAGTGGCAAAAATAATTAGGCATTTCTGTAGCATGCTTTTGCATTGGATCTGAAGTCGTTTAGAGGCAAGCTGATATCTCCATGATCATTGTGCAATGGGCTCTAGGAAAACCCTGTTTAAGCAGGGAGGTTGGACCAGCTCAGCTCACTGGTGGTCCCTCCCAACTCTAACACTTCTGTGATTGTATCATTTTCTTCCAGTAGATAAGGAAACAAAATTACAGATGGGGGAATTGGCAAGGTGAAGTACAGGTGTAGTAGCAGACTCTTAAGTAAAGGTTGTGGAGGAGTCGATTATAAGTAACTTTGTGTGTTGTGGCCTCTTTCAAATCAGTATAAAGTTTATGCTGAAATTGTTCCTGACTACATTTTGATAGGTTTGCAAAAAGGACCACAAAATGAATGCTTATCAAAATGGTGGGGGTGGGTGTCTGACTATAGGGGGAGCTGCAAACAGAAACAGAAGGGATTTGGCTTTTGTTTTACTGCTCTGTCTGTTGTTCTACTGAGACACAGAAATCGGACACTGGGCCTGATGTAAGTGTAAGTGAAGGGGGGTAGTGAGCTTCCTGTGCCAAAAATGAGCATGTATTGGAAAGGCTGAATATGGGTTAGGAAAATCAAAACAGTTGATTATACCCAGTATAATCAAAACACAATCAAAACAGTAATTATACACAGACAGTGCTGTCAGTAACACAGAAGAGTTTAAGAAAAGGCAAAGATTGTTTTGTGAGGAAGTGCCACTGTCACATTAACTTGGGGAAGAATTTGACTCATGGTATTTCATGTCACATCACTCATTTAAAGCCCTAAAAATAGTGTTTATAATAAAACCCCTGACACAGCCATGACTGGTGTGATTCAGATGGCCCCTTTCCTTTTTTTAATTTGTGAACAAAGCTGCTCCTTTGAAGAGAAGTGTTTGTTTACAGTTGTTTATCGGTGCAGGAAATGGATCAATTAGATGGAACTTTCAAAGTTAATTGAGTGCCACTACTGAAGCCACCTGACGTCATGCTGGTGCCAGCAATGCCAGCTGAGAAATCTCATCCTTGTTGCTGTGGGAAAGACAAGGACACGATGGGAAATGATATTTTTGGCCCTCAAAAGATTAAAAATTTTAAATATTTATAGAGTCTTATCTAAAATACTGATTGGTTATTACTGCCTTGAATTGAGGCAGGGATGTGTGAATCCCTAGAGCTTTATGACCATACCCCATCTGAATTAATCTGAACCATTAACAGGGAATTGGCACTCTGAATTTTCCTCTAGCTATATCCTCCTTTCCACACTGCGCTGCCTTTATTTTTTCCTCTTGGATTGTTTTGTTAATGATCTAGAATGTAATACCAGCACACAAAAAAAAAAAAAAAAAAAAGCTTTCAGATTCATCCCTCTTTGAAATATTTGGCTTCAGAGCTATATTTATATCATTTTTTCCTGGGTTTTTTTCCCTGAGTTTTTTTTTTTCCTTTCCCTGCTACACAGGCTTATAATCCTTTTTGCCTGTGCAAAAGCAGAATAACTTCATTAGCATGGTGCTACCTTGTCACTGTACTGAGTTTTGCAATCTTTTTCTTATTCAACAATTCTTCCCTGCTGACTTAAGGGAGTTTTGGGAGGGGGAGGGAGGAGGCTTAACGAAAATATTCTGGATTATTTTTTCCTGGCAAATTGATAGCCTGTTTTGAGATTGGAGAAGCTATTGGATGCATTTGTTAGTGTTGCAAACCCATATTTTTCCTGTCAGCTGCAGAATAGCTCTAGTTCATGACAACTGTAATGAGGTCTTTGATAATGCTTCTGTGGCCTGTAGCAAATGAGTTTATTGTGGGAGCCAGGAACCCTTTCAGAAAGCCCCAATTTCAGAGCTGAGAGAGAAACAGGAGAGCACAACCTTTAAGTAAATCTCCTCTTGTCTAAACTTGAATCTTGCAGGAGAACCACTTGAGGCTACCAGTGAGGTTGAAACTACTCAGTGTGGCTAATGT
The DNA here is from genome assembly GCA_039654755.1 of Calcarius lapponicus. Lineage (NCBI taxonomy): Eukaryota > Metazoa > Chordata > Aves > Passeriformes > Fringillidae > Calcarius > Calcarius lapponicus. The sequence goes on along the minus strand of CM077462.1, from coordinate 46,012,473 downwards.
TTAGCATCTAATATGAAAAAACAAACAAACAAACAAAAAAACCAAAAAAAAACCCAAACAAAAAAAACCCCAAAAACCTCCTTTTCTCTGATGTGATTTTAATGTTGCTGTCAGGCTTGTGGTAAAAGAGTGAATGATCTTGGGATGTACTTTAAGGGCAGAGCACACAGGAAAACTCTGCAGGTCAGTTACCTTAAAAATGTCTCAAATTCAATAGGCTTGTGAGCCTAAGGCAAGCTTAATTACACTTAAAGGAAAGCAAAAATAAGAATTTAAAATTCTGGTTTGGTTCTCATAAACCTGAGTAAGCCAAAGTGTGGATTACTCAATTCTGTATGGTTGTGGGATTTGTTTTGTGAGCATTTTCCTGCACAGTGCAAATTCTCAGCATCCTTCTCTTGCACTGTGCGTGTGTCTCTGAAGAAGGAGAGGAAGGAACTTAAAGTTATGATTTGGAGGTTTAGAATATCCTCCCTGTCACCCTTTTTACTCTCAGGCCACCTGCAGACATGCTGGAAAGTATTTGTAGGGAGAAGGAGATACAATGGTACTCATTGGAGTATATACCTGAGACACTGTCTATGCAGCTGTGTTCCATGCCTGGGCCTTGGAAACAATCCTAGAAGGGATTGCAAAGCCCCACTTTGCAGGGAAGTTTAAAAGGAAAACACAAGCTGGCCACAATGTGTGGCTTTGTGGGCTGAAAACTTGTCACTTTTGAAGGAGCTGAACCCTAGAACCTGGCACTGTGGTATTGTTTTTCCTCTGTTAAAAATACTCTTTAGAGAGCTCTGTGTAACACATCTTCACTGAATTATCATTCTCCCTTTCTCTTTATGATTGAAATATACATTAACAGTTTAGTTTACTTGTCTGTTAAGCTAAACTAAAAGCTTTGAAGAGCTTCTGCAATGGATTTAAGTATCACTGAACCAGCTGGCTGCTTTTCCTTGCTGTGAGAGGAATTAGTCAGATTCCAGCTCCTGTGTGCACAAGTCCTTAGTTTCTGGAGCTCTCTGTGTCTCCTTTATCTGCAGCCTCCAGCTGATGCAGTCTAAATAATGCATATTTGGTGCCAGTACAGGTTTCTTACTGTCTTGGCCATGACAATGCCCAGTGGCAGATGATTAGGAAAAGTATAAGAACAGGAATGGATGTAATGGTGCTTCTGTGGTGTAGTCTCCTATCTCTAAGCAGGTCAGGAATTTCAACATTCAGAAATAATACCTTCGGTTTTATGTAGTGTGATCACTCTGGTCTGCAGCAATGTGCTGAATAATATGCCATAAATGGGAAATCGTATTACCTCCATGTGGTTTTGAACCTATCACTGGCTGTCTGCTCTGGTGTTCCAGGTTCCTGTACTGGAAAAAGAAAGGAACAATTACTCTTTTTACCTGCTTTCTGCTATTCTTGCCTTTACAGGCCTTTATGTAGTCTTTCTCTCTCTCTCTCCTTCAGTAAAAGTCATGCACTAGTCATAACTCACAGTGAAGCCATGCCATAGTGTGGTCACTTCTGTTGCCTTTCTTCTCAACCTTTTCCAATTCTCTGATGTCCTTTTTAAAATGAAGACAGCACATAGATGAAGCACAGTTGGTTGGTTGGGATTTTTTAATAGCATGAAAATATTTATGTTTCTTCAATCCCATTTCTAGTAAGTCCTAATGCTGATTTTGCTTTTCTGGACTCCTGGATAACAGGATTGCATTCTCAGGCCTTCAGCTGACTATTACTAATACAATTTTCCCCCATGTCTATTGCTTTTTACTGAAACACATTGAATTTTATTTTTTTGCAAAAATATTACCATCTGCTCAGAGCGACTTGTTCCCTCTCCCACCAGCTGTATCAGGGAGAGAATTAGAAGGGTAAAAGATGGAAAACTCATGGGTTGAGATAAAGACAGGTTAATAGGGAAAGCAAAAGCTGCACTCATGAGAAACAAAACAAGGAATTAATTCACTGCTTTCCATGGGCAGGCAGGTGTTCAGCCATCTCCAGGAGAGCAGAGTGTATTGGTTACTCAAGAAGACAAACACTATCACTTCAGAGGTCCCCCTCTTCCTCCTCCTTCCCCCCATTTATACCCTGGAATATCCCTTTGGTCCATTGGGGTCACCTGGCTGTGTTTCCTCCCAACCTCCCTTGTATCCCCAGCCCTCCCCTCCAGCATGGCAGTATGGAAATCAGAAAAGGCCTTGGTCCTGTGTAGGCCCTGCTCAGCAATAACCAAAGCATCTCTATATTATCAGCCCTGCATTCAACACAAATCCAAAATGCAGCCTATTCCAGCAACTGTGAACAACATTAACTGTACCCCAGCAAAAGCCAGCACACTGCAATCTGAGAAATAAAGTTTTCTACCACACAGATACAGTGTAGAGCTCAAACTAGTAAGCAGCATAGTTTTTGCTGGAGAGCCCTGAATAGAAAGAAACAGGGAAATGCAAAGTATTTTAAATATTTAATCTGACTCTACTTGAGCATTAGCATGACCCATGCTCCAAAGTCACTTAAGTGTTCTTGAAAAATACCATAATCATTAGTAAGCAGCTTGCAGTGTGATTGCTGGTCAAATGTGTACACAGGGAGGAGGAGGAGGTACCCACGATGGGCCAAGGTAAACCTCCAGGGTCCCTAAAGGGGGGAAACAATGGACTAAATTTAAAGATTTCTGGCAAGTTTTAAAAAATGCTAGTTGTTTATTACTGCAAGGCTTAAAGACTTTGGGATTTGTTTCCAGTGTCACAGCTTTGGAAGATAATGCTTCGACTATTTTCACACAAATTCTAAAATTACTGATCTTCATCTCCTGCACCTTACAGGCTTTAAGCAGAATATAAATCCAGCTTTTTTATTAGTCAGGCAGAGACTATTTCAAAACTGTTCCTGATTATGTGGGGCTGACACAATTTTACAGAGTAGCTGTATGGGAGTGTTTCTTTTAAAACCACACACAACGTGGCATTGTAGGATTTTTGCGCAGAGAAGGAAATAAACTAGGTCAGCATAGGTCAAACTTCAGTCTTCCAGTGAGAAAAGCATCTATTTTAAGTGGAAGATGAGAAATGATATAGTAACTGTTACCCTGAAGTGAAAAATGGTGCTGTTTATGTATTTAATTGGTCAGGGTTTGCAGAGGGGCTTTGAATTCCGCTGCTGTCGGATCTTGCGTTGCCGCTGTCGATCACGGGTTTTCTCTTGCTTGAAAGACTCACGGTGAATTTATTTTGGATGGTTTCTTAACAGGTGTTTCCTCAAGGCTCCGAAGGCTTTAAATGAGAGCCGTGCTGCGTGTCCAGAGCTCTCAGCTGCAATCACACACAGCCTGACGCGGGCTGGTGTGTTTACCCATCTGTGGCCACGCTGACAGCAGGCCCTGGCGGCCCCGCTGCCCGGCCGGGACACGGAACAGATGTCGGGGATTAGGGGGAAGGATCTGGGGAGGCTCTGGGGCTGCGCAGTGGTGGAAGTCGTTCATTGGAGTCATTCATTGGAGTCATTCATTTGTGGAGACACGGGTGGGGCTGCTGGGCCTGTGCTGAGGGGTCGCCCAGAATGGGCCTGGGTGGTTTTGTGTATCTGAATCAAAACCAAATGTTTTCCTGGTACCTTTTAATTAAAGGGAAGCGTAAATCAATTCAATAAAATAAAGTTAGCACGCCAAGTGTATTTATTTCTACAGTGTTCTTCCCAGCAAAGAGCTGGCGATGTGGGGCTCTGAAAGTCACGCTGTGGATGGAAAGGCTGTCCTCCTGTGAGGGAGGAGGTGGCTGTGCCTGACCTGGGGCCAGGCAGCCCACGGAGCCCCTGCACCTTGGACTGGTACTCATGGGCAATTGTTTTATGCTTAAGATAATGCTTCCTGTGGGACTGCTTGTCTACAGCTGTTGGGTTTATCGATGGCCCTTGTGTTTGGAACCTTCTGTGCTCGGAAATCAACCAGATGTGGAAACATACGGGCAGCACAAGGTGACCAAGACTGAGTGGTGCATGGCACCAAGTGTCCCCTACAGACATTGAATACTGCCCCACCTTACTGGAAGACTTGTCAGGCATCTTACTGAGCTGGAAGCTAACTTTTGACAGCAATTCATTAAGTGATGGAATCAGAGCAGGCACGTGTAGCTGTGATTTGTAATATGGAAAGAAAATTATATAAATTGTTACAATATTGTGATGCTGTTGTGAAGATTTCATTAAAGGGTGAAAGGAAGGGGGAAAAATAGAGACACAGAGTGCATCTCCAGGCTTTGGCAAGAGACAGGAGAGTGCAGTGGGAGTTGCTGCAGATGTACTTCATACGTGACAATACAAGGCACAGAGACACAGTGGCTCTGTGAAAAAGTTGTATTTGCTCAGGCAATGGCATAAATTACTCTGGGAATGAAAACAAAGGAAAGGAGTAAGGTTTTATAGGAAAAACTATTTATTTGTGTAAGGCTCAATGGATCTGAGTTGAATTGCAGTCATGCTAAAATAACCCAAAGCCTTTTAGGGCTTCCAGGAGAAGCAGTGTGACAGTAAAGAAACCTTTGAGCTAACTGCATTCAGAATATGCTTTAAGAATGTAACTATTGAATGAAGATAAAATCCATGTGAATATATAGTGACTGAGCTAGTAAATTACTCTTCCTGGAGAAATAAAATGTGGGGAAGTAATGGCTGTTATCTGATGCAAACCAACCATTGCTGTAACAGATTAAGATCTCTAAAGCTGAGTTTAAAGGACACAGTTTTCCAGAATGCAGAACTCCCTCTATGGAAGTGGTGTACTTTCAGCTGCTGTTGACTTTGGTAAGAATTCAACATGCTTGTCAATTTATAAACCTATGCCCCAATTTCAAAAACTTGGAAAAGATCTACTTCTCTGAGCCTTGCAGTTTCGAGCTGTAATTGTTGTGTATGATTATTAGCCATTTTCTGAAATTCTTGAGCTATGAAGGAATCTGTAGGATGTGAAACATGGGGAATAGTGTTATCCTGGTAAATGCAATGTCAAACCATATTAGGAAATAAGCAAGTTAAAAACAGAACATCAATGACAGTGTTTTCCGTTTGCGGGTTTCAGTGCTGTAATTCACTGCAGGCAGCAAACCACATGTGGAGTTGCAGTACTCTCCAACAAGCTGCCTGCAAGAGCAGGTGTCAGCCTGCCCCATTTAAATTGCTACATCAGGACTCTGGAGAGCAGCAGCAGTCTTGCTGACATCAACTCATTTTCCAGATTTGGGGACAAAATGCTGAATCTAATTTGAGTTAATACTGATGGAAGTGTTGCCACAGGACATTTTAGATCTTTATATGTGCTGTAGAACTTCAGTTGTGGTCAGCAGCTTCAGTCAGGACCTAGAATCGTTTAGGTGGCTCAGGCATGTGGATAGATACCTGATTATACTTACCTGAAATATTTAATAGTGTTAATTTAATAATGTTAAACTTAATGTTGGGGTTTTTTAATGGACTCTCTTAAGATTATCTATAAAAGCACAAAAAAGCTTAGCATGAAGCTAAGAAAACACACACAGTAACAAAACAAATAGTAAAGGAATAAATGCAGATTTCAAAGATTTTTCTTGTTTAAGTTAGTAAAACAGTCATGTGAGGCGGGGCAAGTATCATTTCATACTAATATAAAAATGCTATTTTCCAATTAAATATTTGTTTCAAAGCTTACTTTCAAAACACTCCACTGAGGGTGGTTTTATACTCTGTGTTTTCTGAGGTTAGAGCATATACCCAAATTCATACCATGAGACCACAGCAGAGGTGAAGTGATCTTTCTGCTCCTGCTGGAGTCTCTTTTACCTAGGAATGCTACTGCTGAGAAGAAGGGAATATCTTGAAACAAATGTATTTTATGTGAGGAAGCCAGTGCTGTTGTAGTAGCAGAGTGGGGAAATTTTCAATACACAAAGCCAGCAAATTTGAAGGTTCTGAATCTTTTTGTAGGTGTAACTTAGGAAGTTGTACAAATATTCTGTATCTTTTCTGGCAAGGAGCAGCTTCTTCTAAACATAATTACTCCCCTGGAGTATGAAATTCAAAGGTGGGTTCTGTAATTTTTTTTTTCCCTGCAAGCTTTCATGATAAAGGCACGGTTATTAAATAAGGGCAGCTACTCTACAAGAGTCGTTCGCTCTTAAATACCTTTACAGAAGCTTAGAGACACCAAAACAAGAATGGTTACATGGTGAGCAATACTTCACCATGGGAGAATGTAGAGTATCGGAGGATGTAAAGTATAAATTTCTTCTATGCAGAGTAGAAGTTTATCCTAAAGTGCACGAAGCAGTGAACAGGACAAACTGTTACACTGTCGAGTCTGTCCAAATTAGTCTTTCAGATTTCATGACGTTGCTGGTGTAATTTGAGGAGGGCAGAGAAAACAAAAGATTCTTTAAGAAGTGTGTATAGGTGTGACTTTGCTTTCATCCTGGCATCACTTCCCTGCATGTTTCACATTGGCTCAGTGGAGTTCTGGAATCATGGCAGGTCACTGCCCAGCAGCTGTAGCTGCCCATGGGCCTAGCTCTGCTACACTCTGCAGGGGAAGTTCATCTTAAGTTGGAGTGGTAAAAGAGGATTATGTTGTGTTGCACAACTGTGTAATTGGACGCATCTCAGAAAACTCAAACCATCATATAATTCAGAATAATACGAAGCCTGACTAAGGTGAGGAAAAATAAATCTTGGATGACATAAGCAGTGTCAGCAGGTTTTTCTCCAAGTTGTTCAATGTTTCATTTTGAGCTGGAGAAGCTCATGCTAATACAGAAGGGTATTTTAATTTTTTTTAATGTGAAAAATAATTAGTGCCTGGTGCTGTTTAGGTACAAATTTACTGAGATGTTTCATCCACTATGAGGAGAAGGTCCTTTGGTTAATGAGATCTGTGCTTTCTAAAAAAATTTCAGGAATCCACTTGCCCCAATTACATGGAGCATGATTTTACCACTAACTTTTTAACCAACAGTTTTTTTCAAATGACTATGAAGAAACATAAATTCACTTTTTTTAGCTTAGTGTAATGAATAATGAAAAAATTGCAGTCTGCGTGAATTGAATCAGAGTTTACACTGCTAGTGAACCATAAAATCAAATTAAAACACTATCTGATTCATCTTTCTTAATTCTCTGCTATCAGAGTAATAATGGAGGGTAGCGTGGGCAGGCTCCTTGTTTAATTGGAGCTGTTGTATACTATTTAATAAATGAGATAAAGTAATTTCTTCCTTAAGCAGGGTGTAGAATATATCTTTAGTTAACACAAAACAGAGCTTATTTTAGTATCCTGTGGGACACATTTGCTGATGATATGTTCATGTATCTATCAAATATTAATTTCTCTAAGTACATGAGAAATAGAATAAAAATATGTTGTTAACTTGCTGTGCTCCTCCATTATGGAAAAGGAGTTCCTGATAAGAAAATAAAAGGATCTAGAAGATCCTTTCACTGTGCTCCTATGGTTTTATGGCTCTAACTAGTCCTTTCAAAACCATGGCTGTGTATGTGAAGTTAGTTTTGGTGGTGCTTTCTTCCCCTTGAAGGTTTTAATTTTTGATTTGTAACTTTGTACTGCTAATTCCTGATAATGAAATAACTTCAAGCAAGCAATTTGTCTTTTTTGAGTTGACATTCTATTTTTCTTGGTCTTCTGTACTTTAATTTGTATTTTCCAGCTTTCTTTTATCTGTCATAACCAGAAACTTCATTAATGAAAAGCTTCTTGCCTGATACCTGGATCTCAAAACACCTTGGGCTTTACTAGGAATGCCAAATACATGCCTTTGTGCTGGTGTTGGCAATTTTCTTTTTGCTCAAAGTACAGCTCCTTTTGTCCCTCCCTACATTTATATCCAGGTGCTACATTAAAAATATCAACAAGCTCATAGCTAAGGAGCTAGACAATGGATAGATTTCTTACTCTAGGCCCCCATGTGTCTTCAAGTATGACTGGCAAAAAATAAGAGAAAGGGGTAAAATATTTGAGTGAGGTGTCTGATTTTTTTCTCCTTTCCTCCTTCCACTGGTCTCAAGGGGATGTGTTGGTATGAGCAGAGACTGGGAGAGGGAGGAAATAGTTTTGAGACTGGACCAGTGCGTCATTGTGTTAAATGCAGCCAGCCCAGTGAGGTCATTGTTTTCATCTGAGTCATTTTAGAGTGAAAACTCTTACATTATGGAAAACATTGCACATCTTTATTTCAGATATGGAAATATCCAGCCAGCCTTTCAGTGGCAGAGCTCTGCTGATTTCATCTGAGGTACTCCTGACTCCCAGTGGTGTAAGCAGGAGGGAAATCAAATTCTTCTGTCTCATTTGTTAACACTTTGCCACTAACCCAAGAGCTTATTCTTCAGGTACTTTCCAGCCTTAGATATTTGTTGAAGAGGGAGCTAGTAAATGTGTTGATTGCACCTGTCAGCCCTGAATGTACAGGTGTGTCCAGCCTGGAGCTGGCTGCAGTTACATTGCAGGGAAAAGTTCTTAAGCACCAACTCAGGTTGAGGCTAGACTGTGTTTGTGTGCGCAGGGGAAAATCCTCGAGACTGCATTCTTAGATATTGGTTATATTTCATACTTGGGCTCCAGTAGGCTTATTCTCCATGTAGTGTGATTTAACTGGGGGACTTGGGCAATCTGCCCAGCTCTGCAGTCAGTTTGTGTGACCATGAACTAGCCCTGTCATCTCTCTGCACTTACATTTTAATGTATGTGATCTCTAAAGTCTAGGGTCTGATGTTTGTAGCACCTTGAGGATCTTGTATAATACAGGATTTTTAAAACTATCTCTGCATTTTCTATAGTGTTAACAGCATGGGGTGGAGATAATGACCATTCCACACAAGCTATAATAGAAATAGTAGGAGGTTTTGATTTAATGTAACAAAGCTTTTTTATCATTTGAAGTGTGAGAAAGCCATTGCTAGCTAATGCCTTGAGAATAATTTATGAAAAATGGGTAGGTTTATGAGACAGTATCTATCAGTTGTTATATGGCATGGAGTGCTTAGAAAGTTTGTGGCAAGTCTTGTGTCTCCTTAAGATCTGTTCAGTCACTTGATTGCTAAAGAATTAATACTTCTACCCATTTGAGGTAAAACTTGCCAGGCCTTTTGAAAGAAAACTACCCAGTGCTGGCACTGAAACTTTCAGGCTTAAGAGGACCCAAAATGTGCAGACCATGCACAGTGCAGGTTCACTAAAGGAAAATGGATGGGTAGTGGTCTGCAAACTGTAAATATATATTTGCTGAGGTGCTTGCTCAATGATACTGTTCATAATATGCAACAGGGTTTTTTTTGTGCATGGAATCTGTTTCTCTTCCTACTGAAGTTTGGGATCAAATTTACTTGTGAAAAGCATTTTAAGAATTGGAAAAAAAAGATAAAAAACAAACCTGCAGTAAAGATGTCAAAGTTGGAACATCACTAAAAGTGCAACAGTTTCAAGATTGGGGTAGATGGTATTATACTTTCTATTGAAAATATTTTCTAGACATTTAAAGTAATGTTGAATTAGCCCTATTGAGTCTATAGAGCAGATGAAAGGCCATCTTTTTCAGGAATCTGAAGGTTTTTCAGAGCATTGCTGCAGTGTGTCCCAGTGCTAATGCTTGAACTTCTCAAAGAGAGTAATAGGTTTGTCCATACCCCGTGCCTTCCGACGGGGCACTGGAACTTAAGTGAAGCAGGACTGTTTGCCCAGGCTGGCAGCGCCAGTGGGAGAATGTCTGTGCCTGAGGGCCCCGGGAATGGCACCTCAGATCAATGGGCTGGCTGGGGCAGGCTTTGAAGAAGCTGCTCTCAGTGACTGAAAAGCAGACATGCTCCCATGTGAATTGCCCAACATGGGATGGGAGCAGAGTGACCAACTGGGCTTCCCCTGCCCCAGTTCTAGCCCTTCTGAAGTGGTGTGCTCAGACTAAGCCACTGGTGTAGAACTGCTGGAGGGGAGGCACTGGCAGACACGTCCACCTGGCGCATCTCAGTTGGTGCCTCCAGCTGTGTTGGTGCAGCTGGGCATTCACTGCTTCCTGCTTTGGCTACCAGGCAGAGCAGATGGAGGAGCAGGGCCAAGCTCCCAGAGCTGCACTTGCAGCTCCAGCCACTAGTGTCCTCAGTGTCTGAGAAGTCCAGAGCAAGAGTACCTCAGTGATGACAGTGTCCCTCACAATAATCATGTGGCCATCCTCTCCCTCGCTCCTCCTTTCCCAAGTGCTGCCAAAGGCAGTGCCATGCTATCGTCCACATTTGACTACTGGGGACCAAGAGATGTGCCATCATCTGCAGGTTGCACTTAAATCCCTAGTGCACAAAGCTGGAATTGAATTGAATAGGAAACTGCAGTTGGGTGACTTACTGGGTCCTTATCCATGTCTCATGGAGCGATCAGGCTCCAGGCACACTTCCAGGAATAATTTTTTACATGCTGGAAATACAAAGCCAGCCTTTTCCACCATGGTTTTATACTTCTGCTATCCATTTTTTGTCGAAGTTAAGATACGTAGATGTATGAGGAAATGAAATAATAAAAAACTTTCATTATTCAAAATAGGAATTTAAATTATGTCTCGCTTTTCTTGAGTGATATGATTGAGATCCTTGCTTGCTTTGTCTGAATCATTTACTGGTCCCCAGCTGTCTAACCATGCTGTGATAAGAATACCAGAACAGTGTGTATATTGACTTTCCATCCCTGGGCACTTTTGGCCTTGTTCTCCTTGGAAGTTGTTGAAAATAGTGACACCACCTATTGGTAAAACAGTACAATGAGGAATGATGCTTATGAACATACTAAGAATAGTAAAATGGAGAAGAGAGCTTGACATGTACTCTAGATTGTATTTCAATTTAAGGTGTTTTTTTTAAACAATCTATTCTCTATTTCATATGCTTGTGCATGACATGTCCTTGAGTTAAAATAAGCAAGGAAAAACAAAAACTCCAACTAACAAATGTAAAACCAGCTTAACTTATGGTTTCTAAAATAATAGTACAAAGACAATCTTCCTGGTCATTCTGAATGGTCAGTGCTATTACTTCTTTTAATGTTTTAAAAATGAAAAAAAAGAAATTGTCCGCCCTTACAAATGCCATTTAGAAGATGTTAAAGACATTGGGACCTAAATTATTTCCTCCTCAGTTGTGAAATAACTGGAGCTAACTTTTTTTCTTTCTTTTCTTGTTCCCATTCTTTATTTTTAACAAATGTTATCAATTCTCTCAAATGAGTGCTTTGTCTGTGGCAGATTAATCAGTGTTTGAAACGCAGTCTACTGGTGGCAGCAGTTTAAGTTGCAGTGTTCTCAGAAGGAGGACTTGCATTAGTCTCAAGTGTTTTTGGGGGGTGCATTGTGATTAATGGTCTCTGGCAATTTACCTTGGGTGTGATAGTCACTAATGTTTACATCAGTAGACAGAACAAAAATGACTCAGTTACATATCATGGGGCCTCTGTGATGACAGAGATGGTCAATATTTAGAATTTGTTTAAAAAACAACCTATTTCTACTCCTGCTTTGTGTGAAGATTTTGACAAAAGGAGAATTGTAGTGGTTCCTGTTTGGTATCTCTGCTTTTTTTTTTTTATCTTGGGGTGATAACTGATAGCTGAAGAGTGTTATTCACAGGAACTGGGTACAGAAATGTCATGTTTCACTGAAGATGTATTGCAGTACTGTCTTCATTGTTGTCATGACTGGCTGAGCAACTGGAATGGAGCACGGCAACAGCTGGGAAGCGTGGGGAAAGCTTTGTAGGGATAAATAGGTGCTCTTATTGCAGCTTCTGTTCATAACCCAGCTCTCTGTCCTACAAGTTGGGGACTAACTTAAAAGTGCTTCTGTGGATGTCCCCAGAGCACGTTGGGTGAGTGGCTGTGACTGCTCTGCTGAGGAGCTCCCATCCTGTGAGAAGAGGGTGTAACCCTGCGAGGGAGGAGGCTCTGCTCAGAGGCAGAGCTGTGCATGCAAGACAGACCAGACTGTTGTGAAGCATAGCAGTCCTGTAACTCCAAGAGCAAACTAGAGATGAGCAGGAAAGAAACGTTCCAGATGAGCTGAGGAATGGAGTAAAACCTTCATGAGGATTGTGTGGGAAAAGCCTTCCTAGTAGTAAAATGAGTGTCTGACAGGGTTCCAATGAGATGAATAGTTTTACTGTTATGGTGAGGTTTTTGGACAGAATAATACTTGAGTAAAATACATAATTGCAGGCAAAAAGTATTTGGCTTTGAGTTTTTTTCCAACATGCCACATGTCCAAATTCATAGCCATTGATTGGGATGTCAGCATTTGTAGCAAAAATAATAGCATTTTGACTTCTGTTGTACACATATTCAGATTGTTCTGCACTATGAAAGTGTGTCAAGTTGCTTTCGGCTAGAAAAGCAAGAAGTGGAATGTAAAACATTTCAATCAAAAATATCAGAAAATGCATATAGAATACTGTGTCACTTTTTTAGCCTTTATTAGCATAGACAGAGGAGGGCTGGTGAATAGAAATGCTGATGTGATTCTATGACTCCTAGCACTTGCAGGGTCATGGCCAAAGAAAAGCAAAGCATGAGGATAAATCTTATTATGTTTTACCACTGTTATTGCAGTTCAACTTCTTGGCTACCAATAAAGTTATTAATTCCCTCTTATTCCTGCACATCCTTTTCCTTAAATAAGCATAGATCAAAATTGTCTGTGTGCTTCTGGCATTCTCATGTGAATGTAGGCACGAGGGCTCCCAAATAACAGAGAGCTGATTCTGTGACTGGAATGTGTTTGCTTACTGTCTGTGTGGGTGGCAAAGTGTCCATGAATGTTTTAGCACAGTCTAGCTTGCTCTTGGTTTCAGTAAGATTTACTACTGATCCATCAGTCCAGCAGTGACATGGAGGATTTAACATTCAAAGGTGAAAACCACTTTTGGATGTACTCACTACTGGGCAACCCAAGGGCAAGTTGCTGCTAAATATGACTGAGTTGTTAGATGAACAACTTTAGACAGAGATTGACACTGGGAGAAGGTTCTGGATGCTACTGGTGAACATCCTGGCAGAGCTCTGTGATGGCTTCTCTCAGTTTAAGAGCTTTACTGTAGTGAGTGCTGGAAGTCTACTGTTGTGAGCAATCATTCTCATCTTAGGAGGTGTATAACTACAAATTTTGTCTCCAGTATATTCAAAGGCTAGGTAGGTGTTTCATGTAGTTCCATTTCCTCTGTGGCTCAGCTGTGTCTTTACCTGTACCATGGCCTGACACCTCAGCATTGCAGTGCTTGTGTGCTACAGTGTGAGACAAAGCTGAGCCAGCCAAGCCTGTGTTACACTGCGGACATATCGGTAGATGCCTGTGTGTAGCACAAAAACTATTGAGAAGATTTTGAGAAAGAGATAGGGCAGTGTCCGTAATTGAGGAGAGAGCAAAATCTGTCTAGACGCTGGAAATGCTGTTGAAACCTTTCAGCCTCTATTTCAGTTGTGTGGTGCACACAAGTAGTTACACGGAGAAAAAAGTCCTTTCTAATGTGTAGCAGAACTTAACAATGATGATGGGAAGTGTGTGTATTCCATGGAAGGGGTGATGAGGTAGTCTCAAACTTTAATCACCATTCATTTATCTGCAAAAGGTTCTAATGATCTAAAGTAGCATTTCTGTAAATAGTGCTGTATTTCAACTTCATTCCATAACTATTTGTGTATGCTGGAATATGCAGGGTTTCCAAATATCTTCCTTCTCAAATCCCACCAAGCTTTTTCTTCAAGCATTACAACAATGAGAAAAACACGAATATAAACTTTGAGCTCTTTGTTTGTAAAAAAACCCATTTGTGGGACGGGAGTGAATCTTTCCCACCCTGGATTTCAGGCAGCAGTAGCTTGAGCAGGAAGTGCTGTATTTAAGTAGAATATGACTGAAACATTTTAGTGAGAAATGTATTTTTTTTACATGTCAGTTTGATGCTGCTCAGAGATTCAAGACAGTAGATGGGAAGAGAGTAAGCAAAGAGTACAAAAGGTAGTCAAAAGTGCAAGCAGAATATACTTACAGTGCTCTTCTTCATAACTAAAAATGTGTCTGCCTGGATCCACAACTTAATATCATTGGAGGATTTGGACAAAATACATAATTTTTCAGAAATGTTTAAGGAATTTGAGGTCATAAGGAATTATGAAAAATGCCATCACTGTTTGTTAATTATTACCCCACCATTCAATTTCAACATCACCCAGACCATGGATGCAGTACTACTTTGATGCCATCACTCTACCTTTTTGCTTGTAAACAACCAGTTAACATGTAACAGCTTGAAAATACTCATGAGTTATTTGTTTGTTTTCTTCACAGGCTGGAATGGTGTTAAGATGTGGATACTTCTGGTTTGGCTTGTTTCTGGTGCCCACTGCGTGCCTTGTTAAAGACGTGGCATGGACAGCGTAAGTCCCAAACCAGTCCTCTTGGTGTTGTAGGAATTATTCTCTACGCACGTGTCGTCCAGTCCAGTATTGTTCCGTAAAGAACTCTGAAGTCTCTCAGTGATTGCAGAATGGTGGTACTCATTTGGAAGGGAAAAAAGGTGAAGTGGGTGATTCCTCACCTGCCATGGCACCCAGCAATGTGAAAGAATGAATAGCTGGGATTAAATCTGGAGGAGGTGGCCTTTACTGAGTAGTGAGGGTGTGTCACTTTAGGATTATTTGTGTTGTCTATCCTTTAGTTAAAGGCAAATTTAAATTGGACATCTGAGATTTCCTGAAAATGGAACAAATAATTTGTTGAATCTGACTGAGGTTAGGTAGAAAGTAGAAATGTGGCACTCTAATCCATAGCCAGGGAGCTCTCAGCTCTTTGTCAGCTGCTTTTTAGGTTCTCCTTCAGCAGCGGGTCTTTGAAGACTGAACTGGGAGAAGAGCAGTACTCTACGCTTTGTTTGAAGGGAAGTCTTAATGGTACCTTCACTGCCCAGAGAGGAGGAACAAACTGGTGAAATACAAGCCTGTGTAATTCCCTTCTCTCAGAATTTTGGGAGTTTCAAAGCATTGCAGAAGGCAAACAATTTCAAGAACTTGGATTTAAAGGGAAGCAACTTACCTTCTCTGCCGTTGCAATTTGAAATACAAAAGTAATAATTTTGATTTAGAATTTGTGGTGTTTTGTTCAGCTTACTTTTAAGTGTCTTATGCACCAAACCTTCCATCTTTTCCCTTGGAAAGCTGTGTTACAACTAAGAAGGTTTTGTCACATGAATACATAATGACCTTGTGCAAGGGGGACCCCAGACATTTCAACTCTTGGGCAAAAAGGCAGAATCCTGCCTGGAATTAAGAGGAAAATACAGGTTAGTTTGTAACTTGTCAGAAAGGCTCACAGTGAAAGCATCATGACACATAACACTTTGCTCCCAGAATGAGCTGTTGGTCAGTCAGGGAAGATTCTTGGAATCATACAACCATTTAGTTTGGAAAAGACCTGTGGGATCATTGAGTCCAGCTGTAAAACTAACACTGCCAAGTCTACCAGTTTGCTTTACAGAAAAATGCAGAAAATACTAAAAAACCAGAAAGCTTCCCAAGCATAGGCACATTTCAAACACCTTCATAAAAGGTAAGTCATATGCACAGATCAGAAAATCTGGTTTTATTTCACATGGGGTGGATAGCACAGTGAAATTAAACTGGTAGTAGGCAAATCGGCCAGTCAGTAAGTACTTCTTAAATTTTGTCCCTCAGCTTAACTTTCACAAGCTAGACTGCTTAAATTAAATCTAGGTATTGTAATGTGAAATTTCAACTATGATTTAATAGTCCAGCACATCAGAGGTTTGGGTTTTTTTCTTTGCACTCGCTAAACTTCTGCAATTGCAAATGATTTTAAAATTCTAAAACTGAGGCCAAAATGTTTAAATTTAGATACTTGATTGTGTCTGTGACCTGCTTGTTAAAACTCTGGAAAAAAAAATCTTTAGCTTTTTTAATGTTTTCATGGTAGTTGAGTGTCCTGATGTTGTCCTCTTTTCTTATCAGTTCTTGGCAAAAATGACTCATGAATTGTAAAACAGACTAGACCATGGCAGGCTCATCCTCAGCTATTAGTCATTTCAAACTCTGTTACTGACTGAGCCTGTTCTTTAATATTTCTTAAAGAAATCTCAGCAACATAATCCTTTCAGTCATTCAGACTCAGAATGTGTAGAGACTGTGAAGCTCTCAAGACAAACATGTATGATTGATAGGCCAGATATTTTCCCAACAGATTTTAAACAGGAGGCTCCTAACAATATTAAGCTAAAAATCTCTTCTCTGACCAGGACCTTTTTTTTTCTTTTTTTTTTTTTTAACTAAGCCATCTGAAAAATTAACATCATTAACATTTTAACTAGGATAAATGAAATGACACAGCTATCAGTACTGCCATATGGAAGGAGTAAAGGTCTGTTTCCTTTCCAAGAGGCTTGCCATTTAAAACTGGAGCCTAAGGCCTCTGGAAATCAGCTGGCACATTTCCACAGCAGTGGTTACACCACATTGCTCTCTGTAATTCAGCAGAATATGGTTTTGGCCATAAAATTCCAGCAACTCTGACTGCTCATGGTCATGGAATTTATCCCTTTCAGTTTCTTTTGGACATGAAGCACATGTCCACAGACAGAACATCCGTATGACCCAAAAGGTACATGCCTAATTTCAGTACAAAATACTGCCAGAAAGCCATAAACACAGTACAGAGTTTTAGTCTGGAACAAGGTTGATTGGAAAGTCTGTTTCAGACACAAATCTTTTGCTTATAAACTGCTGTACTGCATCTACTATCAAAATTTCTAATGCTGGAAACAAGAACATGTTTCCATTGTTACACAGGCTTCAGTTGTCAACACATCACTTACCTCCCATGTTCTCTGTGGCTCCAGGCTTTTTTATTTTCTTTTTCTTTTTTTTTTTTTTCCTTTTAAATGAATCAAGGAAATGTGGAAAACTCTTTTTAAAGAGAAGGAAGCTTATTATTAATTCTTGGTTGCAGTACATTGCTAACTTTGGTCCACTACCCTGAGTTCAGTGCCTTGGTTTGCCTTGTAAAAATCCTAGTTATGCCACCATTGAAATGAACAGAGCTTTGTAAGGTGAGTGCTCCCTCACAGCTTGCACATGTCACTTGAATACATGTCACTGGCTCTAGGACATCTTGGAATAGCTGACTCACAGAGGTATGTGGGAATCATAAAAACACAGCATGTATTCCAGCAAAATCAGGCAAGAGGGCAAGAATTTATTCCTAATTGGTGTCTCAGTGCTTATTTTACAGTGGAAAATTTCCTGAGTCTTCAAATCATTACCAAAATTTTCATGAACTTTTCTTTTTTTACCGTGGGGAAGAAGCAGTTTGCACTTGCCAGTTCTGCAGTGTAAATAAGTGAAGAAGATATGTGGAGCTCTTGCCATCTTTGCATATACTTGCAGTCTCTGAAATAAAAGACTCATAAAATGGTATTGAGGATGATAAGTCAAAGTAGAGGTAGTGTCATGTTTGAAAAACATTTATGAATGTCACCATGCTTCTCCCTGGCAGATTCTGGCCTCCTGAACCCCCTAAGTATCCTAGGCCAGTGAAATGATGCACTTCCCTGGCTTCAGAGGGGAAGGGCTACACAAAATACAAAGATGGCCTTTTGCCTGTTCTTGCAGTTCCTGATCTTAATATCCCAGCATGTGAGGGAAAGGTGAGTTTGTCATTATGTAATGCATCAAATTTTAGCTGAACAATAACAGCAAACACAAAATCTCATTGTTCACTGGGGACTGATTGTGCATCCAGGGTCACTTGTGGAGTACTAACCTAAAAGCTCAGAGTCCTACCTGTATTTCTGTGCATCAAAAGTTTGTAAAGTGCTGTAGGGAAAAAGTCAGGAAGTATCCAGTGCTGTTGCCAGCAGTCTGTGGAATATTTGCAGTTGACTTTGATAGGAGCAAGCCCAGACTCTGAGGCAATTGTAATACCATCTTTTAGTATTTGTTTTTGAAGGAACATGTGGATAGATTGCCTCAGGCCTTTTTCGTATTCTTATATTTATTGATAATACTTGATTACTGACGATTCCATGGGTGCTCTTGCTTCCAAGTGAAGGAGTGACTCAATGTATAGCAACTACCAGCCCCAGAAGAGCTCATGTGTTTCATCATTTCACACTACTTGCAAAACACTTCATTATCCCCAACTTGAGGCCAACAGTATTTCTTCCATGTTGTATCATATCAGTGTCATGCCTCCTGGTGCTGTGCTGCACAAGCTGGACTTGTTGATCAGTATCCATTCTGTCAAATTTTGAATTCAATATTCACTCTAAGGGAAAAGAAGAACATCTCTTATGGCTTATGGCAAGATAAACATGGAACTTTGGAAGAGATTGAATAACATTAACAACATTTCTGTGTTCTTGTCAGTGGGGAAAACTGGTTATGAAGGATTTGAAAAATTCTAAACATGCTCAGTCTTGAAGTTTGCAGTAGGTATGACCTCTTTAAAAGGGAAGAGATGAAGGTCAAAATTTCAACGTCTTTATTTAAATTAAAGACTGTGATAGTGAATTCAACTGAAAAAATTATAAAAATTAATAGCCTCAAAGCTTTCTCATTTTAATAGCTATACTTTCCCTTCCTCAAAGAGGAGACCAGTCTAATCATTAGCCTAACTAGTTATAGCAACTTGAATCTAATTAATTTCTGTGCAGCTGTTGGTAATCTCACATTGCAGAAGCATTATGCATTTTAAAAATACCCTTGCTACTCATTTCTTTTGACACAGTATGTTGGTGTTACAAATCATACACCTTTGGTGGTTTGTATTAACAATATGCCATTCTAAGTACATTCTCTGATAATCTTTAACTTCAGATTTTTGTGTGCTTCATCTTCTGGGGTTTTTTTTTGTTTGTTTTCTCTTAACTGCAGATGTGTTTTGAAAGTAGTTTTCATTTTAGCTTCTCATTATTAGGTATTTGGAGTGTACTTCAGCAACACAAAGACCAGAGGACTTAGATATCCTAGTATTAGTATCAAGGCACTGTCATTTTAAACAGTGCCAGCAAACATTCTGTGGTGTTTGTTTATTACTCCCTATTGAAGGAGCAATAGTATCATACTTCTTAAAAATAAATGCATCTTCATTATTTTTAATTACATACATACCAGTTACTATTTTTCTGTTAGAGGGAGTTTTACAATGTTTTATATCACTGGCTAAAGATTTTAGATTTTTTTATAAAACATGTCTGCATGTTTTATAAAACTTGTAAAGAAATTTTTGCCACCTTTGAGCTGAAGAATATTAATTTAATGCTATGAAGCAAGTAGTGTCTCAGCCAACTTGGCTCCATCTTGTTTTTAGGCTTATTGTGCAGTCACATGCAAATCAATATATTCTCATGGGACACTTGTCCTCCTTTAACTGGCACAAAAGAGGAAGCTGATCAAAAACTGCCCATGTGAGAAAGATCTCTGCATTTTGTGTTCTTGCTTTGTACAGGTCAAGAAAAAAGGGACTCGATTGTCTCCCCTATGTCAATGTAATTTAGGTATAATAGCCCTGGAGCAGTAGGTGAACCTGGAGGGGGGGAGAAAGGTCCAAGTCTCTTCATGGGGGACTCTAAATTGCACTCCAAATTTTGATTGCATGTGTGGTGCATGGATTACTCTTTGAATCCTGAAGCTGAAAAAGAAGGAGGACACAGCCAGTCTTGTCACTGTCAGTTTGGAAGTTCATTGAGGAGAGAAGTGCCTTTCCAGTCACATGAGACTCATGAATGAAAATCAAGGGGCTTGAATGGCAATTATTAGCTGAGACTCTGCTCTGGTTTTCAGAGCAGTGCCACGCGTAGCTCAAAAGACAGAGTGGATTCATGTTTTACTACCATGAATATTCAATGAATCCCAGCTCTTTTGTCTGAGTACCCAGGTCCTGAGCAGTCCCACGGCAGCAGGGTCAGGTCTCTGTGGTCCCATAGCATTGCTGCTTGGCTAGGTTTTGAGTGTTGTGTTGAAGTGGCTGAGCTCTGTTTAATTTGAAGTCGTCCTGATTTGTCATTTCATGTGTATTTTTCCCCAGGTATTGTGAACCAGAACTAACATGCATACACTGTGCTTTATTTCCCAAATCCTTCAAGGGAGGGCCATGTGCCTCTCACCTGAGAGGTAAAACTGGAGGTTTGTAGCAAAACAAATGTTCACATGGCTTTTTTTGTTTTGTTTTTGTCCTTTCCTTGCGGTATAGGGCGAAGCATACCTACCATAAAACTTTGCTGGAGCAAGTTAAGGAGTTGGAAACGAAGACGAGAGAACTGGGAAAAGCCATGCTTCGTGATAGTAATGGAAAGAGGCAAGTCTATGCTAAATGTTTAAACCAGACCCTTCTTTCCTCTCCCCTCCCTATTTCTCATTCACTATTCAAATCTGATTGTAGACAGGCTAATAAGGCTTCTTCTCCTGTATTATTTATTTATTGCTGTTCCCTTTCATATGTGTCTGTTCCCCCTACAGAAACCAGCCCTTCCATTTTCATTTCTCCTGCATTATTGCAGTGAGGCTCTATTGGAAACTGCTGCTCAGTCTCCTGCATGGTAACTTGTAGTGCTCTTACCTGGCCACTGAGGCAGACTGGTTTTGAAAGCACTTTGTTATGTCATCCAAAAAAACAAAACAAAAAGATAACCATGTCAGGGGAGGGAACTGTCAGCAGCTCAGGATATTAGGACTATAGCTAAAAGGAGAACTGGCTTAATCCATTGTGCCCTACTACTTTATTCAGTTTCACCTTAGGAGGGTTTTTTATGCTTTTGCTTTTTTCACTACAGCTTGCAGCTCTCTTGCCTTCAGGGTTCTCAGTTTCTCGTTGTGCCTCTCCCTTATAACTGCACCATATGGACTTGAATATATTGCTATTATTGAACCTTTCATTGTATAGAGAGAGTATGTGTTGTGTGGGAACTTTTGTCTCTTCTGAAAGAAGCTAAAGAAAATCATGGTGAGGCTTTTGCATCCAACAGTTTCATTTACCATCTCAGAATGTTGTTCTGCATCAGCTGGTCGGAAAAGCTCCCCAAGTTCAAAAAGGTTTTAGAACTAACTCTTCTGTTCCTTACACAATATGGCACCACATGACTTGCTAAGAAACTACATGATCATTAAACTGGATTTTAGCAAACCTTATAAACTAGCAAACTGAGTGGAAGGGGGCTTTTAAAAGATTTTGTTCTTCTGGGGCAGGGTCATCCTTTGAGCCTTTGATGTCTATTCTAAGGTAAACTAATTGCCATATTTTAGCTGCTGCTAAGACAAGCAGATAGTAGATTTTTTTCAACTGAATTTGTGTGTTAATAAGGACTGGTTTTAGGGAAAATTATCAGGCAGTGATTTACTGAGATTATGGTAAACTGAAAAGCTTTTAAAAAAGCTTGTGTGAACTTTAATGTGTTTATAAGATGTCCTTAGGGACCAGAGTTTGCTTCTCAGAGGCCAAGACAAAGTAAACACAGTGTTATTGATTAAGATCACTTCAAAACACTTGGTATCTTCAGTTTTTGAGTAATTTTTCTGCTGTGACTCTTGGATCCAGCAAAACAGAGTTTATAAGTTCTGCTCACTAGCAAAAGTCACAAACTGCACATCAAATTATTTAAGAAGAGAAAGCAAACAAAGCAACCGTAACAAAGGCAACCTTCTACGCCACAATTATAACCAACAAAGACTCTTAATATCAGGCATTTAATTAAATAATGGGCCTTGTTCTTAGAAGGCTGAGCGGTCATTTTGAAGTCAGTTGAAGCCAGAGCACTTGGTACCAAAATCAGGTCAGTCTCCCCAGACAAGAAAGGTGTAACCTGGTGTTGTGAAGTGCTGACTAACAGTGTGATTAGATGCCAGGTAAGTGGAAACCAGACCAGCAGAAAACTGATTGTTCCCAGGCACATGGCCCTGGTATGAGCTTGTGAGTTGCCGGGATGTTGCTGTGGTTCCTATCCATGCATTTATGTGAGGTTATACTGGTGCTGGTTCAAAGCATTTGTGTATTCCTGCCAGTATTTAATGCCTGTTATTGACAGTCAGAGAGGAGCATGAGTCAATTTTGTGCCTGGTGCATCCCTGGGTTGCAGGGTGGGTTGAATTGCTGTTAACAGCGAGAGAGAGACAGTCAGCATTTGATCTGTTTATATGTGCATGTCTGTGTCTCCAAGAGCTTGATGGGTTTCTTCTCTGTTTACACACTGCCCTGACTTTCTGTAAATTTCATGGCCATGTTGTAATTCATTCATACACTCCATGTTTTTGTAGCCTTTTCTTTATTGCATTCTCACTGCAAACTCTTTCATCTGCATTCCTCCTCCATATAGCTTCACTTCATTCTCGAAACGCTTGCATGGAGATGATGTAAGGAATCCCTTCTGGCCCTCCTTCCCATTTTCCCTCCCCCCTTCTTTCCATGCATTTGTTTGTTCTCATTCCTAATTGCTCCCAGATTTTCTGGGTGGTCCATCTGTGAACTAGATAATGGTAGAGTGCCTCTGCCTGCTTGGAGCTGGTGTGCTGTGCTTGTGTTGTGGCCTCCCCACTCCTCTTTAGAGTTGTTCTGTCTTTTATCTCTTTTGTTTGTCTCATGGCTCTTTCACACCTGCTAGAAACCCTGTGCTTGTCCAAAGGGAAGGGTGAGGGTGGGAAAGAAATAGAGTGGGAGCTTTCTTCAGTTAGACTCTCTGGTTCATGTTCCTTATTTTTAAAATACTTCCTTGAAGCTGGTGGAAACGTGTGCTAAGGTGCATGCTCTGCTCTCCCCTCCTGCCCACAGCCCCATTGCTCTTGAGGTATTTCTGGCAGTGTGACACTGTGCAGGAAGGGAAAGTAACAGGCCTCTTCTCATTTCTAATAGAAAATAGAGAGCTGTGTACAAACTGCACGAGTCCATCTGTCACCTCGGTCCTTGGCTGGAGGTGTTCCTGAGAACATGCCCATTAGGTGCTGGTTTGTTCAGGCAGCTGTGGAAGATAAGCTGGCTGTCATCGGGGTCTGTTTTCCTGGCCTACATGGTGGACGCTGGTTTTGTTCAGTGTTTTTCACAAACAAACAAGAAAAAAACTCACACCCAATTATAGATAAGAGCAGGATTTAGGGAGCTAATTGTTTTTTTCATTTCCTAGATCTTAGACAAAAAATGAGGTGCAAGATCTGAGTGTTCAGAACTAGTCTGCTAAACAAAAAGCAGTTTGCAAAGCCTGGAAAGCAGTGAGTGCCTCTAGACTTGCACAAGAGGATGCCAAGTTTGCTGTGACTCAGCTGAATTGCTGTTAAATGTGGGCAGACATCACCTGGGTCCTTGCTGTGCTTGGGGAAGGAGTTCTGGGCGAGCTGTGTGTGCCACTTGATGCCTATATATTCATATCCTGTCTCAGAGGATCTTCACCGTGACAGCTGTTCTTGCTAGGCACATTCTTCTGGGGTAATTAAAAATGTCTTCACTAGTGCTCTTCACTAGTTATATCTTTCTGAATCTTAGGCCCTTTGAACAGTTTCTAAAATTGAATCTGCTTGTATTGCTCAAAAAAAGCAGCTGCACGTTTTTTGCTGTGGCTGGGAATGAACAGCAAGGCACGTGGTCAATGAGATACTGTTTGGTCTGTGCAGGGCAGAATGTCAGCACCCTGGGCACTACAGCTGGGTCCCAGAAACCTTGCAAATAGCATTAGAGTGATGCTTGGAGATGACAGCAAGTGTATAGTCTTGAGCTGTAATAGGTCGTGCTCTTATTCCTTTTTATGTCTCATCTGGGCAACTTAGGTTTGGCAGAGGCTGGGATGGTGACAAAGTCAGATAATTCCAAGAGTCAGATTAATTTCCCTGGGAATTAATCTGGGTGGACATGTAGCTGGAAAACTGGCAGCTCCAGAAATAGCTTGAGAAGCAGGTGAGTGTGCAGTAAGGGGCTATGGTGGATCCCATGCCATGCTTGCCTGCCTGTGGAAGATGAGTACCCACACTTGCCCTCCCCAGCCTGGGCACCTGGCAGTGCTGGGCTGGACTCGAGCCCAGCTGTGACATGAGCACACTTAGGTTAGGAAGGGAGAGGGGCTCCCTGGCACTCTCATGTAACAAAAGGCAGGATTTAACACTAAATTTTCATGAATTTAGAGAGGTGAGAGGGGCAGCTCCTGCGCCAAAGCAAACATGGACATGAGGAGACACCTGCCCAGCAGATTTAATCATGCTAACATGTAAAGATTTACACAAAAAAAAACCAAACAAGGTTTGTGTTCAAAAACAGCACTGAGTTCAGCTGCAGAGATTTTTCTGTCTTTAAATAAGTTTACAACTTAAATCTTGGCTTGTAAAGGGCCAAACCTTCAAGTCCTCATTCATTTTTCACTCCATCTACCCTCTCATTGAAGTCAGCAAGAGTTCAGGTGGAGTAAAGCCTGATTAGGCACCAAAGCAAACTTTGCTTTGGAAACCCATGTCACTTTATTGCTCCACTGGCCAACTAATGGAGAGTGAGCAAAGCTGTGTAGCACCCTCTTTGCGACAGTAGATTTCCTGCTCCAGAGGGTTTCTCTGTCTCGGAGTTGCCAGACAACTCCCTTTGAAAGTGACTTTTAGGTTGTTTTTCTGTCCTGTTATAATTGGTCGGTGGGCAGGATTAGATTGTTTGATACTGAAGAACAAGGTGGCTTTCATGATTTGCAGACTTTACAAGGAGCTGAAGGACCTCTCTGGGCTGTTGCAGAAAAGTGCCCACATTGCTGAAGTATTGGGAAGAGTTTCTTCTAATGAGTCAGAAATCTGGGAGGCAAAGTCTTTCCTTGAACAAAGGTGAAGGGAAGTGACTGCAGACCTAGCAAGGTATAGCTGCAGTGTGTGTTTGCACAGCCTTTTTCTGTATGCCCCTTTACTCTGGCTGCTCTCAGACACCCACTGGTGATGGCTGTGGTGCCGCTTTCATCTCCGTATCATAAAACAAATACTGTTTTTTCCAGTGCACCTAAAACAGCAGCTCCCCACAGTCTCTCCATTGTCTGTCTTCAACAAGGAGACATGCTGATGTAGATTCTCTTTTATTTTAGTGCTTCTCACCAAATTTAACCCAGTTGCTTTGGTGAAAAGTTCATGACCAGCTCTCACCCTGGGAGCAGGTTGTATTATCTGTCTTGGCCTTGGTTTTATTTGGTGTGTAAGGGCAGGTGCCTGTCTCATTTCAACAGCTGTGTAACATGGTAGGTAATCAGTGAGATTTCCCTGCTCCACAGGTCCCTGGGGAGGAGTAGAGGGCAACAAGGGGAACCTGCCTTGGGCTTGTGGCTGTGCAGAGAACTGAGTGGCAGAGGCTCAGCCTCTCACTGGCAGAGGCAGAAATGGTAAAACAGACCTGACTTTTAAGAAATAAATTAATGAGGTGAGGACCTACTGAGGAAAAGGCAAGCTTTTTCATTAGGATCAAGAGGAGTGAGGCTTGGGCTCATTGTATTTCAAAGTACTCTGTCTCTGTAGTGATGCACCCCAGGTTAACATCTAATGGAATAGGGAGACCATGCCATTGAGGCCCCCTTGTATCAGCTGGTGCAGTGAATCTTACTTGAATCAAATTCAGTCTTGTGCTTTCAGCTGGTTAAACAGCATGGGATGTTTGGAGCAAAATTCTTGTTTCATGAATGTGTTGACTTCGATGTATTTACTCAGGATGGCCATGACTGTGATCTGAATCCAGCCCATACACTGCAGCTGAGCATAAAATGAGGTTGAAGAGGGGAGAGGTGTATTTTGGGTTTTGAGGTCTCAGCATCCTTTTTATCAATTTTTCCAGATGTTCTTTGCACCATTTCTGGGAAGGAAAGGCGTGATTTCTCCACCAGCATACACAAGAAAGTGACTGGCATATTTACGATTTTTCCTTGCAGGTTTTCTAGTAAAAAGATATTAGACTCCTTTTACTAGCAAAAAGCACATAAAATTATATCAGTGGAGTTTTTTTTTAATCTTTGATTCCATGTGGTAAACATTCATGTATGGAAGGTGGAAAAAGCATAATTTTCTTTTATTCCACACTTGTCCTTTTCTCTCTCCCTTCTGTCCCATATCAGTAAGGAATCATCACATTATTTCCTCATTTAATATGTACCATTTATTTCTGACATTTCTAGCCCCTATGTGTGAGGCACTTGAAATTACCAGGTTTGATTCCACTTTGGGGATGCTGTGGTGCAGAGGACAGAAAGGGATTGATAACCTGGCCAGAGGTCTGAAGGGGGAGTTACCATGTTCCCACTGGCACTGGGGACCCAAGTGCCTGCTTGCTAGTGCAAACCAGTTAGAGTTGACATTCCCCTTCTCCAGTGCAATTCATTATTTGCCATCCTGGTTGTGCCTATCGTGTAACTTTGAGGGAGATCCATTGCACAAATAGGGTTAAAACCTGGTGACCTGGAGAAGGATTTACAGCTGTGATCAAATTGCTATCAAAGTCAAAGTTGATGGAGGTACAGTATTAGAACAAAGGCCAGAATGAAGTTGTAAATTGAAAAGAAAGATTAGGAAAAAGGAACATTACAAGATGAGAGTTAAAACTGATTAAGGGGCCAATCTCTCTGATGCCTAATCCTGACTTACTGGGTTGGGCACTGAGGATCTCCACAGGGGAGGGAGGAAGAAATCTTCCCTCCAGGCTGCACAGCAGGAGAACTGCTCCATAACAACTGTTCCAGCCTAATGGCTTCAGCAGTGTGCCTGGACCCTGACTCCTCTGCTGGCTAACCCAGTCTCTGAAGAGAGGCAGGACAGTCTGCATTTTCTTCTCTGATTTGCAGTAAAGAATAAAGTGCCAAGTTAAGCGTAGTAAGAACAAGAAAACAAAAGTTGTATTAGGTGTTAAATATTTAGTGGACAATTACAAAATACTTAAAAGCTTAAAGAAAAGCAATTTGGGTTGTTTTTTTTTTTCCAGTTCAGCCAAATGTCCTGGGCTGTGCTCTAAACTGTGTTCGTGAAACTTTCAAGGTTCGTTTTTTGTTGTTGCCCTGAGCTGTTCTTTAGCTTTTCTATAAAGAAAAGGAAGGAAAAAAAGCTGATAGGAGGAGTTTAGAGTTTTTAAAGACAGAAGTAATCTTAACTTCAGTAAAAGTATGTAAGTGAACTTCTAGTAAACCAGTAAGTTTGGATTTTTAAAAAATCCACACGCAAAAACCCCAAACCAGAAAAAAATCTATGCACAGAGACCAAGCATGGAAGACTTCACCCTCCAAGGTGACTTCTTCAGAAAAAAATGAGTGAGTAGGAAAAGAATGTTATAATTGCAATTGTATTGCCACCTTATCTGTAAAGGATATGACCAAGCACCCGGTAGAGTAAGTGCAAAGTGAGGCACTTAGGGACAAGAAGTCAACAGCACTGATACCAAAAGGAGGGTGGCTGAAAAGCAGCAAGCCACACTTAGCCTTTTCTGATTCTCAGACGTTTAAATTGGGTCAGTTCCCCTGTTTTGGGAAGTCTGAGGGCAAAATTGGGCAGCTTCAAGTTTTGATTGAAGTTAGCTGACTTTAGAACATCTGACAATAATGTCTGCCTTCCACTCCCCAAAGAAATGCATATACAAGTGCTTAGTGTTTGCAGAGCTTGGAAATGAAAGGTACTTTAAGCAGAGAGAGACCTCCATTATTTTCTTAGGATTGCTGCATTTCAAAGAGGCATGTGATGTTTAGCACTGATATTTTTAGATTATATTTTTTAAAGGTGCTTGGTCTTTTTACAGTGGGCTCACCCTGACTGGACATTAGGTGCCCATCAAACCTGCACTGTTATTCCATCTTGGAGCTGGCTGGCATTGGCTCTGTAGGACATGGGGGAAGCTTCTGACAGCTTCTCTTAGAAGCCAGCCCTGTAGCCTCCCACTACCAAAACCTTGCTATGCAAACCCAATATCATTCTAAGTAGTCTTTGAAAGAAGTTTAGGAATAACAGTCTCAAAAATGAAGGCTAGAATGGATTGTCCAACTGATTTTAGGAATCAAAGAAGGATCTGACTTTTCTGCCTTAAGACATTGTTATTGAAAAAAAAGAAAATGGAAATCATCTTTGCTTATTATGAAAAGGAAAAGCTCTGTCCTGCTTTTAGCCATATGACTTTAAGAACCAACTTGAAGAGGATTCTTTGGATTTAGAGCAGATAATTTGGCCCCAGAAGTCTATATATGATCTGTGTGCTGCAAATGGGGGCTGACTGAAGCTCACAACATGTCCTGGCCTTCATCTGCTGCTGCAGGGTGATTCTGCCATGGGTACAGGGTGGTGTGGCAATGCGAGCAGACTTGTGAGCACCTGCCCTGGGCACTGCTGCTGCGCACTGGCTGCAGGTGTTCCTCCATGCAGACCTCTGGGACACAGAGGGAGAGCTGCTGTTTGGCTGGAGTAGCCTGCTGCCAAGCCAAATCACAGCCTGGAACAGCAGTGTTTCTTCAGGGCTTTGGTGAGGGCCATGCATCCTTGGGTTTCTGTTGATGGGGCTGCTAGGCTGGCTTAACAGTTTCCCAAACCACTCATTACCAGACATGGTCATGAGCATACACAAGAATGGCCCATCTTTGTCCCAGCTGCTCAGCTGGATCAGCTCCACTGTTTGGATCGGATCCACGTGATGTGTGAGCTGAAAGAAGTGGGGTAATGTGGGGAGCACTGTCAGGTCACTGACTGGTGAGAGCAGGAGCTGCTTTAGCCATCAGTCACCAGGACATCCATGGGGCTGCTGCTGAAGGTGTATGACACTCTCTTAACCTTTCATATCCAGGCAGGATAAAAAACTTGCAGCTGCATGTGGGCTGAGCTCAATACCCCATGTTCTCATGGACTGGAGAGCTGGCTGCTCTCAGTAAGCTCCAAGTCACCCTTGCAGGGCCACACATCCAGGTATATTTGATGCTTATCAGGCATTTTGGCTGGATAATGTCAAATACAATTTATAAAGAGGGAAGGGTGCTCTCTGACTTTCACGTGTGCTTTGGAAGTACCTGGAGGGAGCTTGTTGCACTAAGAATGCCTGGAAGCGCTACACCCTGGCAGAGCATAAGAGCTCAGCTTCTCTGGAAAGCTGGCTGTTGCTGAGCCCTCAGCAAGGACTTGGTGCTCCTTAAATCCTGGCTGTCTGCTGCAGGAGTCACCTCTGACAGGTAACTTCTGGCACCTCCCAGCCTGCAAGTGGCACAGGCAGTGCTTCTGTCTTCATTCCCCTGTGGCTTGTGCCTGGTGACCCTTTGGGGTCCTCATGGTGGGTTTTATTAATGGCATGCTGAGTATTTACAGTAAAATGCAAAAGAAGCGTGGTTTGGGATGTCTATTTCAGCTGGATCCAGAGTGATTAAGGAGCAGTGTTTGTAGACGCTGACTCTGCAAAGAAAATGCTGGTTTTTTGTTTTTTTGTTTTTACTGTTTATATGCCTCAGACACTTCCTTGTGAAATGCTCCAGAGATTTCCTTTGATTACATTGCCGCTTCATTATCAGTAATGCCTGTTTGCCTTTTAAATTAAAAAGACCTCCTACTCTGACCTCAGAGTAAAACATTCCTGCAATCGAATGCTAGATAACAAAAAATAACATCTCCTCTTTGTGGATCGAGAGAGGGAAGCCAGCAGAAGCCCCTCGTTGCCACTTTGGCGGTTGTGTAGGAGGGTGAATCCTGTCTGTGATGTCTCTGAAGCCAGAGCATGGAGATACAATTGCTCTCTGAGCCAGTTGGGCCTTTCTTCCACAGCCCTGGGATGTTCTGGGTGTTTGAGCACAGAGTTTTGCTGAGTCCTCAGCCTTAGTGTGACTTGCATTTGAGATAATTTGCATGCTTTCATTTTGAATTCCTGGTCTGAAATAATGTTGTTTTTAATGTTCTCCTTATGCTGAGCCTATGCTAGTTATATCTCTGCCCACTGTATAACTTCTAACAATTCTAAATTAAAAAACTCATGTTAAACCGAGGCCTGGGGTGGTTCTGGGGAGTACCCTCATCCAGCAGGGACTATCTGAGGAAGAACAATGGTTTCCTCTGGCCAATTACAGAGGTGTGGCCACAGCCTCTGCCTGGTGTACAGTTCTTGCTCTGTGTCTGCCAGCACTGTGATCGATGCTGTAAGCCTTTAAGCAGTGTTATGTTGCACGAAAGGTGAGAGATGGAACTTGTGAATAAATCCTCAGGAATACATGCCATGTCCTTAGCAGCCAGCGAGGGATCTGCAAGGCCTCTTTGCCAGCTGTACTTGGGGAGAAGCCATTGTGCTTGAACCTCTGATTCTTCTTCAGAAGACACGTAAGGGAGTTAGAGCGCCAAGAGACTGAAATGAAAATGAACAGTCTGCTTGTAAAGGATTTGGTGATTAGGATTGATCAAAGCTGGAGAGGTCTGCTTCAGACCTTTCTTCTTGCTCTTTCTATTTTATGTTGATGTGATTTTCAGTGACAGAAACATGTCAGCAAGAAACAGCAAACTTTTGTGTAAGTTATTATTTGAAATGTATGGAAGAGATCAAGTATTATGTTTTAATTCTAAAATTTAAGAAGAGAGAGAAGAGTACCCTCTGTTCCCCTCAAAATGCAATGCACAGGGCAAGATGACAAGGAGAGAAACTTGCTAGTCTTTTACCTTCTGTTTATCCACATGGACTATTTTACAAACACTTTTCCCCCTTTCCTCATTCTTTCCTGTCCCTGCTGTCACAGCAAGAGGGCAACACATTGCAAGATGTTTCCTCCAACAGGAGAATAATGCAAGCCAGCCAGAGTTTCTCAGGCTGTTTTAGCAGAGTGTGTGCCAGTGGAAGCGGAGAGACTGAACAAGGGTTTACCTGTTGTTTCTTTTGAAAATACTTATGGGTAGGAGGGAGGCTGTGGAGTTAAGGACAGAACTTGAACCTAAGCCTTGGAGGCTTAGATTTTCTGGTTTAAACCAAACTGAACAATGAATTACCTGTGGCTGTCTGCTGCAGCTTCACTGTAGGCTGCAAGAACCAGGGATGGTGCACCTGCAGGCAGTGTAGTGAGGGCTTTAGGTGTTGAGATGATAGGGAAAACAGCTGCAGCTTTCTTGTCCTCTGGGCTTACCCATGGACCCTGAGTATCTTGCACTGGAGAGTCAAGCTTCTGCCATGAGTTCTTGGCATGTTTTTGGCACAGGGGTGGCAGCTGGGAAATGTGCTTGTGTACTTCAGTTGTGTCATCTCTAGCAGCCCTGGTAAGGCTTCACTAGGCACCTCAGTTCTTCCTTCTGGAAAGGGGAAAAGCAGAAACAAACCAAATAAGTTCTAATGTCTGAATCTGACTGAATTCTTCATAATCCAGAAGGGCAGTGATGAGTTAAAACCAGTGGCAACTGAGTGTATTTGCCTATTTGGTGTGCTTCTGCTCTGTATGTCCTCTGGCAAATTGTAACAAAACACAAACAAGAATTCAGCTTTTGTAAGAGAAGGAGGGCTCTGAATTTCTATTTTTTTCTTTTTTTTTTAACTGGTATATGCCTGTGTTTTCAAAGGGAAGATCCCATTTTAAGAGACACCTGCATCCACTTTAACCTTCCAGTCTTTGTGATCCCACCTTTTGCCACCAGTCAATTAATGGACTCAGGAGGACATTCTGGGTCAGACTATACCAAATACACCAAATCCTCATTAACGCTAATTAGTGCTCAGTAGATTAATTGGTGGTGAAGCTCATCTTTTTTTAATTACTTGAGCAAATGAGACAGCAGGTCCTTGTGGTCAGCTTTGAATTATTCTGTTTGTTTTGATGCATCTCATTTGAATGTGTAAAGCCAGATGTTTGTTGCCTGGATTTAAGGGCTGTTTGCTTTTGTGAGGGATAAGAAGAAGAGAATACAAAAATAAAATTAAGGTCTCCATTGACACCTTAGAGCAATTCAGATGGGAAGATGGAAGAGTCGTTTTATTCATGGAATTGAAAGCATTGTTATGAAATAACATGTTGCCTTTAGTTTACCTTTTGATTTATCATTCACTTAATGAATTTGTGTGATGTTGTTAGCACAGACTTCCAGGCAGGCAGAAGTCATCTTGACTCTCTTATGAAGCCATCACGAAGGTATTCCTGGTCTAAGGTATTCTGCATTATTGATAGCAACTGAATCTGATTTTGGCTGACTTGACTAATGATTTTTAAAATCCATTTTTTTCATAGAAACCCTCAGAATTGGGACCTTTTAACAGTTTTTGTTCTAGTCGAGTATATATTTAGTTCAAAGCTTTTTGTCTGTGTCCTTTGTCCTTCATATAATTAGAGATAGATGGTGCCTCTCCCTTACCCCCTTGGAGGTCACTGACTAACCAGCTAAAGCATATTTCACCGTCACTTTCCATGTCACTGACTTCCATAAGAAAGTCTGGGTTTGTGACTTCTTCCATTCTGACAAGATTTTTGAGTTCCTGAATATGAACACCACTGTCCAGGACTCAGAGGGTGATTTCATGATCTCTTATCCTTTTCCTTCAATGCATCTGAAGATCCCATCCTTAGACCCCATGGGAGTGTTTAGGCCCTGGCTCAGAGTCACTAGAAAGCAGAATTAAATCTGAAAATCATGGCTAGTGCTTGGGATTGATTTGCAAGCAGTATTTCTGTGAGCAAGGCCTAACCTGTTGCCTGTGAGCCCAGTGTTGTTACTTTTGCATCGAAGTGTGAGGCAGATGGAGAAGTCTTCATTTTGTTACCTGTTAGCAGTAGGCAGAAACCTTCTCTGAAAACAGGGATTTGTATGAGTGCAAACACTTGCTAGTTAAGAAAGCCACTTCACTTTCCCTTCAGGGATTTTATTGGGAGATCTAATATCTGTAAGTAAATCAAATACTCATCCAATTCAGAAGAACTGTGTTGCATTACCTTCTGTGTATCAAAGGTATGTTTTATAGTACTTGACTGGTCTTGAGTTGCAGTCTGTTTAGTCATCTCTCATACTTAAACCACAAATCTCCAGTTCTACTGGGAGTTTTTCTTTCTCTGCATAGATACAATCCAATATCATTTCCCAAATGGGAAAATCAGATGTGACTTCAGTTTTGAACTTGTTGATTATAATTAGCAATATCAAAGGTAGCATAGCTTTGGCATTCTTAGAGCTGCAATGTGCCACTCCTGATCAGAGGTCCCTTGACAGCAGGCTTTCCTCCACACATTGAATGCAGAAGCCTGAGGGGCTAAGCATTACTGGTCTGCACTTCATCTGTTGCTGCATGGTAGACAAGCAGATAAAGAATTTTTCCTTGTGAGCTTTTCTGCTGTGGTTTATTTCATTCTCAGTGTAAGAATTTTGTGGCAAATATTGCTTATTTGTCCCTTACAACAAGTATTTTTGATTGGTTCAAGTTTCCTTTTTTAAATCGCCCTCCTACTGAGATAGGAACGAGTCGTCCTACCTGTTATTTGCCGGCAGAGCATGAACAAGTATTGCACTTCTGTCATTCACAGGATAGCAGTGCATTCAGTGTTTCACTAAACTAACAAGTTACCCAGCAGTCTCCTGCAGTCAGCAGGAGGTTGTGCAGTACAGCATCACTGGTAGTGGCTGCTTCTGCAGGCTGTCAACTTCCTAAGCAAGGGAGGTTAAAGGTTAGAGGAGTCTCATGTCTTGCTTTGTGCCTTCCATTGCATCACCCTTACCTGGTGATTCTTTGTAGTATGTGTTTTCCATTATGCTGCCTGCTTGGAACAGGTATAAACTTCTTTCTGTATGTACTTGATTTTCTTACAGCCAGAAACTGATCTCGGTTTTTTTAATCACTCGGGTCCTCCAAGATTTTTAGAAGCTTTCATTCTGTAACCCTACTTTTAATGGAAACCTCTGATCCTTTCTTCTTTGAACACATGCAGGTCTCCTGAGCCAAGAGTTGTTAGAGTTTGTTTGACAAACTCAGTTGGAATCAATACTTCTGCTTCAAAATTTATTATCAACTTCTGTTTTATGTTGAGGGAATACTGCTGACTGCAGGCAGGGAAAGCAACCTGCCATACCCATTGCAGGTGTGATTCTGTGGTGCCAGGGGAAGGAGGAGAAGAGACCAAGTGTCTGAAAATGCAGAGAGTTTGTAAAGATTTTGAGGAGGAGTCCATAGGTTTTACAAGCTTCTAGTTCAGATGTGTGAGCTTGGGGATCACAGAAAAAAGAGAAGGATTCCAACCTGTCTTTTGTGGACACCTCATTATGCACTGAACTGTGAACCTGGCTATTGCCCTAATGGACTATTAAGTGGAATATAAGCCTGCGTGGCTGGATTACATATTACAGGCATCTCAGAGATTCTTCAGTTACTCTCCTGATTGAAGTTTGCTAACTGCTTCAGTGAAAGGGAG
Organism: Calcarius lapponicus; assembly: GCA_039654755.1. NCBI lineage: Eukaryota > Metazoa > Chordata > Aves > Passeriformes > Fringillidae > Calcarius > Calcarius lapponicus. Next base: position 45,978,111 of record CM077462.1, on the reverse strand, counting down.
TTGTTTGTTTAAAACTGTTGTTAGCATGTCGACAGCAGCAGCTGTGCTTCCTGGGATTTCCATTTCATACACCAAATGCATGTGAATTTGTAATCTAACCCAAGAAAGATACCAGTGTTGGCATTCAGGTGTGTATCCATGTTTGCAGCATAATCAGTGCAATTGCTCCTTGTGAATAAAGATGTGAAAGAAAAAACAGACTGGGAAAATGGAGACACGGTGTAAATGTGGGGCAAATGGCACAAAGGCACTGCAAGGAGCTGTACCAGCAAACAGATGCCTTCTATGCACTAGCTCCATCTCAGTGTCAGGAACAAGGGTGAGGAGGAATAAACAGACCAATTGTGGAGAACTTTTAACCAAAGTAGACTCTAATACCTTTCTGAAAATAATCTGATACATAAGTTACTTGAGGCTCCAGTGCAATGAGATTTGAAGGCCTACGTTATTTTAAAACCCCATTGAACTTAGTGGGACTCATATACATAATTAAGTGCTTTGAAAGGTCAGGATCTTAGTCATCATTTTTTAACTCTGAGCATCAAGTTCTTGATGAAGCGAGTGTTGTTTTTTTATAAAAATCAAAGTAGAGAGTGCCTCTCATAATTCTTGTACGTGTGTTTAACTTGTTGTAAGTGTACTGTGTTTTTCACCTTAAGTTTGTATTTTCACTTTTTGTAAATTCAACAGTAATTTTTTTCTGACAAGAACCGTGTAAACCCAATAGGTTTTTAATAAAAGAAACTGGGTAGAAAGTTTTCTTTCCATATGGGAGGTTAAAATGAGAGCATTCTTTAGAAGGCAGAATTAACTATGGGTCCTACCTTTGGTTTGCTTCAGACCATTTTGCAGGTGTGATAGCAGCCTTCTACCTTGCGTTAAGCAACAGTGCTTTGCTCCTTCTCTCTAAGGCAATTTGTGTATGCTGTGATTCATGTGCATAATACTAAAGAGAAATCTTCTTAATGTTCCATATCACGCAATGTCAGACTTCTGATATGGTTTGTAATAATTTAGAGGCATCACACATTCAGAAATCACAATGATGGTGATATTAGGGATGAATTGACCAAAAGTAGATTTATACAAAGTGTCCTTAGAAAGGAGGAGTTCTCTTGATAATGGGCAGTTTAAAGAAAGAGAAAATTCTTTTTCATGCTACAACCACCTTTAGCACTGACAAAGTCAAAGCTGATAGGTACTTTAAATACAGTCGACTTTTACCTTGAAATGATCTGGTTACTCACTGGTGTTTTCTCTCTTTCTGTCTCCCTTAGCGTGAACGAACGTGACCATTTGTTAAAAAGGCTTGGCAGGAAAACTCCTCCGAGCCTTTTCCGTGCTCATTCTGTCCAGCAAAGCGTGTCACGTAAGTAGCAGCTCACGTCCGCCTCTGTTTCACAGCCTAGCCCCACGTCAGGGAAGCCAAGGGTGATTATTTTTTAATTAAATTGTAGGTAGAGATAATCTAGCGCTGAGGCTGAGCTGCCAAGCAAGACGCGTACATTTGGAAGTGGAATTAGTGTATCTGGCCCTAGGCAAGGGGAGCTCAAATGTGGTTAATTCCCTGGGATTCAATCACCAGGCCCAAATGATAGAATCCCAGTATGCAGGTTCTCTAAAGGTAGAATTCTGACAGTCTTAAGAACAGTCTAAAAATCAAAAACTCTGCACAAAGTAAACATTGTGGTAGAGCCTAGCTTTAATAGAAATTATTTCTGTATGAAATGTCATGTTAGCTGTGGTTAGCTGAGAATACAGAGATGTTTCAGGGATGCCATTAAGGTTCTGTTTGTTGCTGGTGAGGAAAGCCATGGCCTACAGAGCTGCTTCTCTCTCCCTCTCCCTCTCCCTCTCTGTCCACTGCTGGGAGAAGAGAAGCAATGTCACAACTGGCTACTACTGCTGCTTCAAATCAGTGGCATTTCTTGTTGATGTAGAAGTCATCCATTTATTTGTTGTCCTGTGTTCACTGGACCTGATGGGCTTTTGTCAGCATTTCAAAGCCTTCCACAGTATTTAAGATCATCTTTAGCAGCTCTGCAGGCCAGATGAACCAAAGGACCATGCTGTCTTGAGGGAGTCCAGTCAGCCCTTTCTAGTGAGCAAATGCAGTCTGTCTTGTGATGAAACTGGTGGTGGCAATAGGCTTATTTACTAAAGAAAATAACTTCCTCAGTGTACAGTACTGCTGCACACAGGGCTAGGGGCTGACACTCAGGATTTGGGGTTTGTATTGCCATTGCAGTAAGAAGTGACGCCCCTGACTGCTTAAGAATCACAGAGGAGTCAAATTTCATTGCTGGCTGTGTCTCCTGTAGCAGAACTGTTATGGCTCAGGTCATGGAGGTAGGGCCTGAGGTATTCTTGTTTTCCATGAGAAATTCGACTAGAAGGGGTGGGACAGTGATATATCTGATAGTGTTTGTCCTTGATAGAGCCATTGGAAGGCTGCCATCACTGTCAAAGGATGTGGGGTCTTTGGCAATCAATCCCACTATGTCTGGGAAGAGAGGTCAGTGAGCAGAGCATGTGGACCACATTTCTGCAAGGATTTAATCCTTTGTATAAAGGAGCCAGGGATGCTGATAGCAACATGGCTTTGGGCATACAAACATGCTCTGAGGAGATTCCAAAAGCAATGATTGGCAGAAGAAATCCATAAAATGCACAAATAAATGACTGTCAAAATAGTCTGCTGTGCAGACTTAACCACAGTCTAAAACCTGTGAAGCAGTGCAGAAAGGAGCTATACCAGGAGGTAACTAGTCAGACTTAATATGTGCTTTTAGTCTCAAAGAGCACATCATCAGGTTGTTAGTTGGCAAACAGCTATTGGGAAAGAAAAATGAGATCAAAATAAACCCTAATTTGGATAACCAGCTTCCCTATAAATGCAAATGATTAAGTGCTAATTGAGTCAGGCCAGTCAGGACAGGTTACAATCAGCAATCTGTTTTTCACGTGAACATAAATTTTGACTGTGAAGCTGTTAGGATTGAAAGATGATTTTTGTGATGTATCCACGACTTCTGTCATCTCTTGTCAAATATTATTTTCCAGTGTTGCATAGCTGCTATATGTACAAGGCCATGTAAAATGCAGGGAACACATGTGCTGTTTTCACAACCCTGGATTGTACAACTGTTTACTAAATGCTAGAAATCTTCAAAGCAAAGAGTTGATGTATAGGGCAGTAGCCTTGACATGCCAGGCCAGTATCTTAAATCACACTACAAGCGCTCTGTTTGAAGTCTTGAACTGTTCATGTGTTTCCACCAGGCCCTAAATTCCCAGGCTGTGAAGACCAAAAATTGCTTTTGTGACTTCAACTCAGAATCTGTTGCATACATATAAAGGAGGAAAATGGTTTGTTTAGTTAGAGCTGACAAAAGTTTAAGCAAATGGATTGTCTTGGTCCCAACAAGGAATGAAAATGGGATTAAATTTGGTAGCACAGATTGTAAAGATGCAGTACTGGGTTGGAAATTACTTTATTTTTGACAGCAACCATTTCCAAATGTTGTGGGAGGAAACAATGCCTAAACAGCTTTGTTTCCAGTTACATGGAAAGGAAAAAAATCTCACAGGGAGTTTCTGGGCTGCTACTGGTGGTCAATGGTGGGAGCAAAGAGCTGACTGAAGTAAGGCTACACGGCTCTGTACAAGAAGCAGAAGCTCACTCTGTGTTTCCTTGTCTCTGTTGGTGAGCCAGCCCTTCTCCTAAAGCATTAGCACAGCACAAGACCTTAAGGCATGAGGTATGGGTGGGGTGCTCCCGTACAGCACCAGGCTCTTGAGGGTCCAGCTCCCAAAGTGGGCAACAAAGCCACACAGCCAGTGCCATGGCAGTGCCATATGGGAGTTCCAGTCAAGATTAGTCTCTCAAACACCTCCTCCCATTGAAGAAACTGGCTCAGAGTGACTGCCTTGGAGAGTAGCCCCATCCATTTGGAAGGGTAGGTCCTTGAAGTGAAACCTTCATGGCTGTTTTTCTTGCTCTTTGTTTTTGTGTTCCTGAATTGTGTAGACCTGCCAAAAGCATGAGAGAAATCTGTCTGCTGACTGTACTGTCAAAGATCACATGGTTCCTTTCTGGGACATTTGTGAAAACCTGAAAAAAAAAAAGGAAGTGTGAAGCTCCTGACTTTAGTGGAAGAGTTGCATATGGTTGTCAAGCCCAGGTGCTAAAATAAAACCATCTCAGTGCAATCTTGTAGGCAGTGCTGACAACACTGCTCCCCAGGCTGTGTTCACCTTCACCTCCTGATGAAGGTGCCTGGTGAAATTGGTCCTTCCCTGTTGCCATCTGCTTTCTGAAACCTCTTAAGAATGAGCAGGAAATGCTACCAGGCTCCACTCAGATGTGTCTTTGGACTCTTCTCTTTAGCTTGCTGTGTGGCTCTCCCTTGAGGGAAGGAGCAATAATGATTTCCAAAACCTCTCCCTCAGAGGGTTTGCTGGCTGTAATCTTTTCCCCAAGTCTCCGTCCAGGTTCTTGTCTTTTTTACTGCTGTGACATGGTGAGAGCAGCACCTCCTTTAGACAAACTCTGTAGATATAAAAGATGGCTCTTGACCTCCCCTTTCCTGCTGCGTGACTGACCTGTATCACCTGTGCCCCCAGAGGATGGGAAGGGTACCCTCCATCCATAAGGAAAGTTCCACAGCATCCTTCTAGGGTGGTTTCCCTCCTGTAATGCCCCTGCTGGTGTTCAGTTATCATTTGTCTCAATGTGCTCTTTAAAAGGAGAGCTAAGTCTGCTCCCATTAAGCAGGGCTTTGGCAGAGCTCCCTCTGAAACGCCAATAGCCATGCCTGAGTCAGGATTACTGCACTTGGCCCAGGCTTCCTATGCTAGCCAAGAAAATCCTTCTTCCTTTGAGAGAATACGGTGATTTCATAGAGTAAATCTGAATGCAGAGCATATGGTTTGCACCTTATTAATCAGTGGAGAAAAAGCACCTGTCATCTGAGGTTCGTTTCACAGTATGGGGGCTGACAAATAATAAATAATAATAATGTGTTCATGCTGAGGGCTCTAATCCCACCATTTATTCTCCACTAGCAGACACCTCCTTCCTTTCACTTTTCTGCTAGTGCATTTTTATTTGAAAAACAACAGGGGAGCTACTTGAGATGCTTTTTAAACTTTTTTTTTCTCTTATCTTGCTTGTGTTTGAAATATAATATACAGTCTGTATTTTTTCCAAGCTACATGTTTGTTGACTGTTAAGCGGAGTTGCAATATTTTAATATCAATTTTGGAAAAGGAAATAGGAATAATTGGTTTAGAATTTGATGCTGTGGCATCTGACTCTTATTTTCTACTTGCAAATACCAGTGAGTTGGTATCTGAGACTAAAGAGATGGGACCATTTGTCAGGAATTCCTCTTGGGTCCTTAAGAAAACACAGGCATGGTTTATCAGAAGAGAAATTATTTACTTCAGTAAGCATTAGTCAAACTGTTCAAGATTTTAAGCAGCTTTCCCTTTCCCAGGTTAAATAGAAAATGGTTGCTGAGTCAAAGCTGAGTTAGCATTCACTTTTTTGACTGGTAAATGTAAGCTGTGACATCACAGCAAATCTCCCTAAAAACTCTGCAGAACCAAATGTTTCGCCTGACACAGAATTTTGCTGGTCAAGTGATACCACAATGTTGATGTTCATTATGTTAGAGAGAGTTTTGCTGTCCAAGAAGCAATATTTCCTAAAAGAGATTGGAAAAAAAAAACCAAACAAAATGGTCTCTCACATCTCCCCAACCCCCTAAAAGTTTTAGTGGATTTTAATCTGGGCATTTTTCTCCAAAGGCAAACAAAAAGATGCATTTTTTACTTTGGACTCTACTAAACCATAATACCACTGCAGTATGAACTAGTGAAAGGCTGCAGTTCTGATGGGCTGCCAGTGACAAGTGCCCTCTTGCTGGCTGGCCTAAACAAATCCTGGGGCAGACAATTTGGATGTATCAGGGGAGAGTGCAAGGAGTAGAAGGCCTCTAAAATAAATCCCTGAAGTGTCTAAAACTGTAAGCAGTCCTTCCATGAGGAGATCTTCTGGAATAAAAAGAGCCCTCTGGACACTTTCTGGTTCTGGACTTGGAAGCTGTTGCCATGAGAGTGCTGTTGAGCTTGCACAGCATTGCTGTCTGTGTTGGAGGCACGCCCATCGAGATGGTTGCTGTAGTCCAGCATTGCACAGACCAGAACAGCCCCTGCAGTGAACAGAAAAAGAGTGTGTTAAATTAGAGACCTAATGGGAGAATAGATTCAGATCTACTCATAGAATATCAAAGCTTTAAGAAAACCCAACAGGGTGCTTTTAAAATTCGGTAGATTGTCTGATATCTGGAACCAGTGAAACCTTAGACTTGATGAGAATGTGAATCTCTTCTTAACAAATGAGCCCCATTGACAGATATTCAGAAGTTCCCCTTTCCTCCATTAATAGAAAGTCTCAGAGTATAAAAGTCCTTCCTTCTGTGAGGGTGAGTGGATTGTGCCCAGAAAGCCCCAAAGAAACGTGCTCTTTCCTTGGGCTGCTGCAGGACAGCTGAACAATAAGGGCCTTGTTCCCAAGGCAGGCTCATAGGTGTGGTTTTAAAACTGGAGTTGGGGGAAAAGTTCAAACTTCCGGAAAGTTCTCTAGTAACTGACAGATGGAAACTTTCATTGTTTTTGGATGGGGTCGGGAAGCAGTGGAAATGTAGAGCTGCTTGGGGAGTGCTGATGGGACACAAGCATTTGCGGCATTTTGATTCCACAAGGCACAGTCAGCTGCCTAAACAGCTTGAAGTTCAATTTTAATTGTAATGTGAATAAAAAAAATGTAATATGAACTCATCTTCCTGTATAGAGATCTACAGGAAAAGTCTTACATGAGCTGCCAAATGTTGAGCTTCGGCTGAGAAGCTTGGGGGTCACAACCTTTCCCATGACACACACACAAAACCCTTGTTGCTGATAGTCCAGGATGGATGAGGGACATGAACATGTAAGGATACCCCTGGTATTCTGAATCGCACATCATCTTAGCCTGAAGTTTCTTGCTGTATTAAGATGTTTCCTATTGGTGTGAGCATGGTGAGCAGGTTCCTTTGACTGAATTTTGCATTGATGTTGCAGAGTGGTTGGGCTGCCTGGCTGTCTGCAGGCCTGTGGCAGCACTGGGAATAAGCAGGTCATGGGAAGATGACACCCAGGACTGACTTGTGTGGTCAGTGCTGGACTTGCAGTAGTTATGGCAGTTGAAGAATCCATTACGCTGGATGATCCCATGGATAAGTAAATATGGCAAAGCCACCTCGATGCAAATCAGGTAATGGGACATGGGCTTCAGTCTTCTAGGGCTTAAGCTTGTGGTCTTTGACCAAGTTGACTTATCCATGGAGAATTTAGCCAAAAATGCTAACAGGATGCTGGCCCTTCACATGGAACAAACCCACTGGAAGTGTTTGTTTAAGTGTGAATCTACCCTTTTTTAAATGAAAGCCTGTTTTGTGCGTCGTACTTCCTTTGCAATGATCCAGGAAGGACATACTTTTTTCCAGAAAGCTGTTTGCACTTCATGAATGTATTCTGTGAACCTTCAGCTACAGGCAGGAAAAAACGAACCTGTGCCTCTGTAGCAGTATGTATATTGGCATGGAACTGCTCAGGGAAAATGAAATGGGATGCTGGGATGATTGGTCATGTAATCGAATCAAGGTTCCTGCTGTCCTGCAATCACTTCCATGAGGGATATGTGATTGGAGCAATGTATTTCTGTTTGAATCCCCTCCACTTACTGGCAAAGATTTCCTGCTGTGCTTGTGACTTGGGGTGTCAAAAAATCTCCTGTCCTTTGCCATAGTTTTCCATTCAGAATTTTCTGTGGGGCCACATTTGCAAGTCTGTCTGCTGTTTCATCATGTTGGCCCATTAGCTATTTGTGACTGTTTTACCAGCATTGTGGTGTTCTGCAGATGCTATCAAAAAATGTCACTTACCTGTACACAATACTTTAAAAGAAATCTGGCATGTGGTTATTTTCATCTGAGTAGTTTCTAGGGAGACCATAGGATTGTGCTAGCTAGCAGGATTAACCAAATAGACACCTCCAGAATGTGTGTTTGTTCTATGCAAAATATAAGTGACTGGCCAAGAGAATCAAGAGTTTCACGGTGTCATTCATCAGATTCCACTTGAAAAATTGTAAAAAAAAAAAAAATCCCAAGGGGAGTTAAGAGGAAGATATGAGAAGAATCTGGTTGTGGGCTAGACATTCCCACCTTTCTCCAGAGAAACTGCTGGTATCAAGCAGACTTCAGAGGAGTCAAGCTGAAATGCAAATCTACTTCTCTGTTAAGTCTTTAGAGAAGCTCTGCCACTATGGGAGTACTATGGGAGTGTGTTCAAATCAATCTGTAGCTTATTAGGTTAACTCAGAGGGCATTGGTGGCTGTGTGCGCTGTCCTGGCCTGGGGAGGGGAGCAGAGGGACAGAGCGAGCAGCAGACACCCTTTCTGTGCCACATGGGCAATGCAGTGCGCAGCTCTAAGCATCAGAAGCACAGCACAGAAATTAAGATTGCTGTAGCCTCAATCACATAACTTCAGTGATGCCTGAAACTGTTTCTAAAAGAGGTCTGTGCTCTTGAGCTCAACTCCAGTGACTGATTTCTTTTTTCTTCTTCTGCTTTTTCAGATGGGTATGCATTTTCTCAAGAAGAACACGGTGTTGTTTCCCAGTCGCAAGTTGTTCGATCCTACGATACAACCAAAAGGAGAACAGAAATAGAATAAATTATTCTTTACTTGATGGGTAGTGGGAATAACGGGATTGGATCAATGCATCCACTGTTAACACATTCATGACTAGGTTTGGCAGCAGCAGCCAAAACACCAGAGAACTCATTTCTGTGGCCTTAGCCAACAAGTTTCTGTATTCTCCCTGCAAACCTTGAGTGCATATTGTGGGGGGGAAATCATTGTTTGACTTCAGTCGCAAAGCTCGGCCTAAAGTTTTGTTTATGTTGTTATGAAGCGTTTGACTGTGCTATGTGAGGTGTGAAATTAAAAACAATGTTTTACCACTATTTAAAACATCGGCATAAGGTTGTTCTGGGGGAAAAGTAGAAAATTTATGTTCCATGAGAAATCAGCCTTTGCTTAATTGGAACGGGGTGCTGAGATTTCCTGTTTTGTTACACACAGACCAAATGCACACAACTGCATGCAGACTTTACTCCTTCTTGTATTCACTGTTAATTTGGCTGAAATTTTCAACAGACCATTTGGTGTAAAATTTTTGATTGCAACACAGTTTGTAGCTAAAACTGCTTATTTGCCTTCTTATGACAGAATAACACAAGATAGCAATCAATTACTTAGACTATTCGCCCTCTTACAGGATTTATTAGGGCTCTATCTTAGCTTTCTGAAACCCAAATAATAGCTTACTCACACAGCCAGGGTGTGGAAGTCAGAGCTTGGCAGAGCAGCTGTCTTGAGCGCATGGCATTGTACACCAAGATGAGCTCAACTAGGTGCCTCCTCATAATGCTTCATGATGTATTTGGATGTGCACTTCAGGTGTAGCCTGGGACTTCCCTCCATGACCCCATTCCCAGTTTAATAGTAGAATAAAACAGTGAGAATTTCAATTTAAAGGTACCATCTGGTCAGATATGTTGAAAAGATGTACATGTGCATAGGAGGCTGATAGTGCAACCCTAAAGAAGCCTTTTCCATGCCAGGTAAGAGAGGTTTGCAGAGGAGGGCAGGAGGGGGTTTACACACGTGCATGTACACACATGGACACACACAGAGCTGGCCATTGTGAAGAGGAGACCTGCTGTTTGTTTGCTCAGCCAAACCAGTCCCTCTTCTAGATCTGATCCATCAACAGGCTTCCCAAAACACTCAGACCCATGAGCCCTGGAAGGAATGCTGGCTCCATGGCCTTGCTGTGCCACTGGGACAGGCATGCTGCTGCATAGATTGGGATTTTGAAGGAAAAAAAAAGAAAAGGGCAAAAACTGAGGCATAAGTTAAAGCTGAAAGAGCTCTTAGAAAGCTTATGCTGTCCTCCAGACAAGTTCTATTAATTTTAGTCGCCAAGCCACGTTTCTGAACAGTATAAAGTAAATACTGCTGTGTTTAAGCCAGGCTTTGTGGTTAATGTATATACTACATCTGTGTATTTAGAAAGTTGGCGTTGTTTTTTGCCCTATTGACCATCATCCAGAGTTTTTTATTGATTTAAATATATCCGAAAGCAATTTGAATATGTATGCTTATGTTTAGCAAAGGAGAGGAAAGCTCCAGCCTGGCCTACTGGTTTAATCTTCCTTAAGGGTTGCAAGTAAATGCCAGTGCTCAAGTGCTATAATTCAATTTCCAGTGCCACCTCAGAGGTTCAGAGTCCCCTTCTGATTTAGAAAAGGCAAATTTTGCTCCTGCAGCACCAGTCAGGATTGCTCTTGGATTAGGCTGATGGCACAGAGGGAAAAGTCATCACCTTCTTTTTGCAGTGCTAATGAGACAATTATGCAATAAGGAAAACGTGCAAATAATTTTGCCATAGGCATGAATGTCAAGGGGCCAAGTGTGGATATATGTATTTTCTGGAAGAGGAATTTTGTTTAAAGGCACAAATGCTAGTGCTGAGAATAAATAAGGGGAGAGTAAACCTGATCCCAGGAGTTTTTAAATCTTAATGCTGATATAACTTGTTAAACACTTCCTTTTATTTAGAAACCAAATCTGTTTAGGAAATGTGTGGTGTAAGCCTCTCCTCAAAACCGCTAATTGTTTCTTCCTTTTGTAAAAACACAAGGAAAATTAACTTCCCACCAAGGCAAAATGAGATCAGCTTAGTCTTTGTACTCTAAGCTACACACCAAACATTGGCATGTAAACAATTTGGAGGCTTTTCATGAGGCTGCAGAAAAAAACTTTTAAAAGCCTTTGGATAATGAAGAATGGCAAGTAAATGTGTTAAGCAGAGAATAGAAGGGATCCTGGAGTTTTTTCTGTTCTTAACTTAGGGCAACAAAATTTTGCAGAACGTAATGAAAGATGCTGGGGAGGAGCAGCTGTCATCTGACGTGATTTATTTTATTAGTGCAGACTATGGGCTGTATCATTTTGACCTCCCTGTAAATTGAGGTCAGTGTGTGTCACAAACAAAAACCCTCCCTAGAGTGAATGGTGGTTTAGACTGAGCTACGTGTGTTGGTTGTCAGCTCAATGGGAATTGCACATGGGATTTGTCACAGGGCTATACAGTATGTGACACTGGGGCTGGTGGGTCAGACTTTATCATCACTGTATGGCCTTAATCTCTAGCTGAGTTAATTCTGTAGAACCCACCCAGGTCAAGACCTGGCATTCTTCTTGTTCTTTGGAGTCATTACAGGAATTAATGTATTGTAATGTGCTGCAGACTGGGTGTTGGAGTTGCTTGTCTTGATGAGCAATGATGAGGTGCATTCGGGTGCTGTGTTAGCAGAAGGAGAATGACAGCTGCTCTGCATCAACAGAATTCCTTGTTCATTAGGGCAAATGCATGGAGCAGTAACAGCAGCCTTTGAAAGTACTGTGTGAAAATGTTATCAACTCGACAGGGTATCGGAGCAGAAGGAATGGGGGATTTCTGCCTGACTGTCCAGACTTAACTACCCAGCCTTGATCAGAAAAGGCCTTCCTGAGTGGCTCTCTGCACTGACCAAAGGGAGATGGGTTTGGATATTCAGATGGAAGTGGTGGTTTTCCTGAATTAGATTTGGCTCTGTTGCTGCTTTTTATAGCACCATAATCGCAGCTTGCATAGAAGCTGCTGCTCCTTTAATGATTGCCTAGTAGCAATTTAAAGCTGGTGAGCGGGAGCCCGAGCTGCTCTGAGCGCTGCTGAGGAGTCTGTTGACATTTTCTTTTCCTTGACAGAGCTTCAGGTCTTGCTGTAGGGAGCTAGAATGGGAAGACAGTAATAACTTGTCAAGGAGAAATGGCGAATAACCAGTAAAAGTATCTGGGTCAAACTAAGCTGCTAATATACATAAAAATGTGTGTAGAGTTAACATGAACTATATGGGCTGTAAATTAAGATAACAGTCAAGCTTCGCTAATCTGCAGTTTACTAGATTACACACCCCATAGTGCATGGCCAGAACTGTGCAGTTTCTTCCCCTACCTCAGCCAGCAGCTCGTAGCAGATGCTGCAGGGAAGTCTCTCTTACCAAGATGACATTATTTTTTACAGCATGTACTCGAGTGTGTTCGCTGGTCGACAGTCATAATAAGAAGGTTGTAAATAAAGCAGAGAAAGCTTTATTTATGTGAATATGTGAAATGTGGGGACGTGGTCAGTGGCCACAGAGGGTGCAACTTGGCCTTCTATGGACAACCCAAGAGCCCGAGAGGTGCACAGTCCTTACACTGTCCCCATCCTGCAGGCTTGGTTTGCCCTTTTGGGCTAACTCACTAAATCTTCTGTTTTCACATTGCCTCCAGTCATCAGTGAAGGCTAGTGATACTCTATTTACATTCTCCCTTGCTTTTATAACTGATGACTTAATTTAATCTTTAAATGCTTAGAGGAGTGTACTTCTCACAGCTCAGGTTTGAAGCAGAGCAGGCATTGAGTGGGTGCTTGGCCCTGAGAAGCACCTTGGGTTTATCAGATTTCTCATTAATGATAAGCACTGAGGGTATTTTACCTTTGTTTTGAATCATCACACAGTATCAATGCCTTAAACTTGTCAGGTTGCAGGAGAGCTCCTTGTGTCCTGTCGAGTCTAACAAGAAGTGGTGATGGTATGAAGTACCTGAGGGGTTGGAGAGGAGAATTTGGCTATGCTATACCTGGTGTATGTGGGTAGCAGTCTGCATCTAAAATATGGCACTGACCGTGCACGTTCCTCAGCCTCCAGACAGTTGGACCCCTTCTGTCCTGTCAGGAAGGATTCTTATACTCACCTCTTCCCAGTATCCTGTAGACACCCAAGAGAGGCTTCACTACCTTTCAGCATCTGTGACCAGAGCTTTGTGTCCGGAGAAGGCCAGGGATAGGTCAGTACAATAGGTGATAACAAAATAAATCCATATGGGTACTTTTTCCACGTGTAGCAGTAAGATTAATGGAGGCTTTGAGCTTTGTTGGCAAATGAAAACCAGAAAGTGCCCTGCACTGCTTGGCCACACAAGTGAATCCCAAAGGTGATCGCTTCTCAATGACCTGCATGAAACCTAGCCAGCCTGACTGAGTTTATCTGGACGGGAACGTGCTTTTGGATGGACTGTCTGGAGAGGTGAAAGGACTGGGAAACAAAATAGATTGGCCAAGACCGGTGCTGCTGTTAGAGGTTAGCGAGGGGAGGGATTCCTCAGGCATCCGTGAAGAGCTGTGATAAAACTGATTTCTTTGGTTCCTTCCTGTGGCTCTGGGAAGGGAGCAGGGCGCAGTTGAGAATTTGTGAAGCACTGTTACCTCCTGAAGCTGAGTTTGTCTGGTACCAAGCTGAGTCCCAAACTTAGAATGAATGCCTGCCAGAAGTGTTCCCTGTTTAGCATGCTTTGGCTCTAGCAGGTTGTTTCCTGGGTTATGAAGATTGCTAAATTGTTTACTGGTTCCTCTTTCCCTCATGGACTCACCAGGACTGAGCCCTGGAATTATTTCAGTCCTGGCTGACACCCCCTCATGGAGAGTTAGTGGGATTTCTGCTTAGGTGTTGCTCCTGGGCAGATTCCTGTCTCTCAGGCCGGTGCAAGGGGCTTGTTAATCTCTGGATCTCTTTGTGATCATGTGTGAAACCCAGGGGTTGTTTCATTTGGATTCATGGCCTGCTCATGTGTGGTGTGGACAGAAGGTAAAGTGGCTGAGTACTGGTGTTTATCCAAAGCCTTCCTTTATGTATGAAGAAGGTGAGATAAGTTCTCCTGAAATCTGCCACAAGAGGTCCATTCTCCTTCAGCCTCTTGGTAGCTACTAAAGAGAAACAGAAGTTGGTAAATGACAAATTCTGTGTGGGCAATCCCAGCTCTGGGCAATCACTCAGAAGTCTAACAATGAAGAAAAGTGTTAATATATCGCCAAACTGTCACTGTGCATAGCTGGAAGGTCAGCACCCTTGTAATTATGGAGCAGTGAAGCCAAGGGAAAAAGCCAACATTAACAGAAAGACACGATTGTTTTAAATTCTAACTACCTTACTGGGTGGTTTTCCTGCGAAGATGTTCCAGATGTCGTCTTGGCATAAATTAATCAATTTCAAAACATCTGCTGGGTTTCTTAGAAAACATGGAGTTTACCAGACAGTGCTTGTGCTCTCTTCTGCCCTTCTGGTTGGTATGTTGATTCAGAAGGGGAATGAGGGTACTTGCTGTTCTTACCGTCAAGAGTTCGTAGACTGGAAAGTTGCTCAAAGTTGTTGCTCAACTCTTTTTTTTTTTTTTTTAAAGGGCTCCAGTTATAAAGTAGTGAGGCAGCCAAGCCCTCTGGGACTGTGTACATGTGTGTGCTGGAAGAGTTGTCGGACTTGAAAACCTCCCCCTGTCCCTCCTCCTGCCCCCAAAGTGCAGCCCATTGCACTGGGAGGTCAAATATTCAGGGTCTTGAGTGACAGGATCTTTAACAGCATCTTTTTCATCAGCGAGCCGAGTCATGTGCCCGCTTGTCTGTCATATCTGTACTCGAGTTGCTTAAATATTGTTTCAGATGGGGACGTTTCAATCTGGATATGCAGAGAGGAGTGATGCTGTGGGGGGATGTTTAATTGGCTCCCAGCAGAGCAGCAGTGGTGTGTGGGTTTTTCCTCTAGAAGTGTTACCATTTTCAGGTCCTATTAATGTCCTCTGGTAGTTTAAATACAGCATTGCATTACAGTGGAGTTTGTTTCCCTCTCAGACTGAATACAAATGAAGGTCATTTACTTGTATTTTTAGAAGGTTCAGAAAACTTAGACAATTTGTAGCTTTGAACAGCATTGTTGACTGTTGTATGTCTGCACAAAAATATTTCCAATAAACCTTTTATTAAAGCAATCCAGCAGACCGAGGCTTGTTTGTTTTATCCCCCTACAAGCTTTGCAGCAAGAGTTCAGTGTTAAATACATTTGAGATTTAGTCTGCAAAGCTGTTGAATGGATTATTTCTATTTTTTCGTGGCCTTTTGGGTGTGTTTTAAGGGCCTGCTTGTTAGAGCAAGGCTTGAGTTCCTTTAATAGGTCTCAAATCAGGCCCCAAATGCAAGGCTAATATGGCAAAATAAGAATGGTACTGATGAGCTGACAGCAGATACTGGTATTTGAATAGTGTTTTCAGGGGGAAACCTATCTTTTTATATAAGCTAGATGGAGAGAGATTCTTCTACAAACGATACACTTGATCTCACCAAGGCTTCACCAAAATAAAGCTTAGAAGTCTTTTGTCCCAATTAAGTCATGTAGACACAGCAGGGGAAAATTAAGCCCTAAAACCCCTCCCTTGCCCCCTTACTTGCAGCTAAATTTGCAATTTTAACATGGAGCCTTCAGGCTCCCGAGTCTGAGGGGGAGCATGGTCCGATAGAGCCGCGAGAGGTGAGGTGAGACCGTGGCAGCCGCTCTCCTCCAGAGCACAGGGCCAGGCTCTCTCCTGCCTCTGCCTGCTCAGGAATGCCACATCTCTCTGCTGCTGCTGCTCAGCTGACGCTGCTGAGCCCACTGGTGTGGCCAGACCTGGAGAAGTGACTCTGGAGCTCCCTGGCCTCGAGCAGGAGCGGCAGCAGGAAGCGCCACACGAGGCTCTGGTGTCCCCGGTAGCGCTGCATCCGTACGGGCCCGGGGGACGCCTGGCACCGACTCAGGAATGGGACTGGAGTTATGGCTGAAGTTAAATTTGCAGAAAAGGTTGGCCTTACCTGATTTCTGGTGACCATGGGGAACATGCACTATCAGATCTCTATAGAAAATGAAAGGGTATGAGCTTTAACAAAGAGATCCCTTTGTCCCAATATTAATAGATGCTGGAATTAAACAGATTTTTTCAGGAACAAAGTGCATATTTATATATAGTTTGGCTAAATTTTTCCCACCTTAGGGTGCTATAACTTGAGGAATAGGATTTTTTTCCTAATACATTGCTGACAGAACCAGTTTTAAAAGTGTAGAGGGACTTTTTTACAACAAATTATTTCTGGATTTTCTTTTTTAAATTATGGAACAGAAGGTGTAAGCCAAATCTCCCCTCTTCCCTTAACAAATCATTGCTTGAGTACATTTCAAAACATTTTTATTCCAAAAGCCAGACCAGTATCTGCTTTTCTTTTGCAGGGAAATTAAAAGAGAATGATGAACTTGTGTATCCCTGTTTTGCTGGGGTAAATGCCTGCTCCTTCCCTGGGCCTCCAAAGCTGCAGCCCAGCCTGCAAGCCTGTAGCAGCAGGAACTGTGCTGTTTGTAAAAGCTTCTCACACATCTGGGCAATCAATTATGCCAAAGTAAAATTGATGATAAACTTAAATAAGCCTTATTCAGTTGGTGGTGGGAGAATTGGATGCTCAGCCAACTGCTCCCTGCACTGTCGTCTCCTGTACAGCACACTAAAAGGGAAATGATTCTCAGAATTGTTAAACATAATGGATTGCTGCTTAAACCCCTTATTAGATATATTAGTTGACTAATCACTTCAGAGACTTTCCCTCTAACAGTCTGACAGGCAAGGCTGTGAGAGAGCCTAGTGCTCATGTCCCAGAGCCAAATATTTGGAGCAGCTGCTAAGTCTGTTGACAGCAGTCTTCAGTGCCTCATACCAGAACAAAGAAGAATCAAAGTCCCTAAACCTGTAGATTAATGCTCAAGTCTGAAATGGGAGCACTAAAAAATAAAAGTGTAACTGAGAAAGGTCCGGCTGAGGAATGTTAAGCAAGAAGATTTCAGAAACATAATCCCTTATAGTGAGTGCTGCTGTGGCAGTACCCAGTGACCAGCCCTCCCTCCAGCACAGCCCCGTGCCTCTTGGAGTTCCCTCAGCATTTGGGGTGCAGCTAGTCCTCAGAAACCTGGAAGGAGCAGTGAGTTCCCTCCTCAGCAGAAATACAGGACTGCAGAGAAACAAGGCTTTCAAAATCCCTGAAAGACACAGCTGGCTTTTTGGCTGTCCACGCTGAGCAAGGAACTCAAGGGAGTGGGCTGTGTCCCAGGCAAGGGAATGGTGAACAGTGCTGGGGACACCTTGCTGCAGTGGCCATGCCCAGCCAGGACATTCACCATGAGGAAGCTCAATGGGAAGGGGCTCATGTTGCATTTTTCTTGCCACGACTCTCTAAGGACAGTGGGGTGATGGTTGAAGAGGTGGTCATGGTTCCCCTCTGGATTTCCCTTGGTGTTTGGTGCTGCCCCTGTGAGGGTGCCATGTCAGAGTGATGAGGGCACTGAGCTTCCTGGGTCACACAAAGCAGCCCTCAAGTGAAGGGGGGCTGTGAAGAAGCTGCAACCTTTCAGGGCAGAGTGGCACTTAAATCCTTCAGTGGTGGGTCCAGGAGCCTCAGCTCTCACAGCCACCTTGTCTGATGGCTCAGCTGGCACTGGCCTACAGCCTCATCAAAAACGTGCAGCACAGCTGTCACAGTAAACCAAGACTGCTTTGTTGGTCCTGTGGAGCTGCTGGTACTTGCTGGTATCCAGTACAGGCAGCAGGAGCCCCCTGCCCCATCCCAGAAAAGGACTGGAGGAAAGGGATTCTGGGCTGGGTTTGTAAATGTGCTGCTCCATCTCACTCCTTCCTTTCTCCACACTGTGGAAGGAACATGCCTGAAAACATGCCTTAGTACATGAAAAACCACAGTGTGATCCTAGTGCCAGCTCATTTGGATGTGCCAGGTATCAGAGCTTGAGCTGCCTACTGCTTTCATACTGCTAACTAAATCCTGTGCAATGACTGTCTGTATTTGCCCATCCACAGTGAGGGTGGGCTTCAGCTGTTAAACTGAGAGCCTGATTCTGACTGCTTAGTAAATCTACAGCAGTTGCTTTTGGTTTGCAGCAATGTAAATTAGAATTATTTTCCCCCCATAATGAGATATTTACAATCATGCATAGACTGTCTGATTGTGTGAAGTCAATAGGATTCTGTCTCTCAAAAGCAAATATTGAGGGAATTAGCAGCTGCATAAGCCAATATTTACCATTTGGGTACTGAATCATAGCAGAGACTGCACAACACACCAACATCCTCATCTTGTCCTGCAAGAAGTCAGACCTGCCCCAGTGCCAGCATCTGCAGCACCAGCGAGCTCTGGGAAGTGTGTGACCCAGCTAAGCTGGGCTCTGCACCCAGCAGAATCAAACACTCTGCCACCTTGTCCCCATCAGCTTTCAAAGCTCTTTCTAAACCTGATGGAAGGAAATGTAAGTACCCCACCCCTGGAGGTGTTCAAGGCCAGACTGGATGGGACACTGAGAACTAGACTATCTTTAGGGTCCCTCCAATACAGCCAATTTTTTATAATCCCATTGAGCTGCTCAATATCTTGGAAGGGCAATAGAGAAGTATTTTTATTTTATTGCTGCATCGTTGTCATCTTATTGCAAAAGTTCCATACCTTTTTGGTGATTTCCCTGGGCAGCTCCTCACAGAACTGACTCCTTCCTCTTCACAGCTCAGCCAACAAATTCCATCTATCTCCTGGCCCAGCTAACCCACTCTTTTATAGCACTCATCCTCATTGGACACAGCTGTGGCCTGTTAAGGGCAGGCCTGTTCCTGATCTTTGGTGATTAGTACAGCTGCAACTCCTCAGGTGTGAGACTACCTATGCACTATCTTTATTTTCTTGCATTCTATCCCTCCACACTGCATTATTACTGTTTTCTGACATGATGCTCACTCGCCCTGGTTTAATAGCATTGATGGGATCCAAAGTAGTGCCTTCTTGCTTTATTTTTTTTCAAATTAACCTAGAGAGGCAAACCAGGGTGGGCCATGTCCTGAGCTGGTTCAGCACTAAACACGAGGAAGGCTTGATGGAAAGCAACTTACCTGTTGAATTAAACATTTTTCAGCATGATGTATCATTGTTTGCCTTGATTTTGCTGGAGGTTTTCTGAAGCACTGATAACAGGCAATAAGAGGCTATTTACTTGAAAGTAAAGGATTATCATGTTTAGGAGAAAAATGTTATTGCTATTCTTTCTTGAATGTTTGAAATCCCTTTTTGCTATTATAAGCCTAAACAGTGTCTCTGCAACAGCCTGTGATGGCAGACAAGATTTCAAGGTTTCAAGTGAGTTTTCTTCTGTGTTTCCTGATGTGTTATGGACAATGCAAACAGAAAACAACATGTGTCCTTGGTGAGATGGATGTGCCCAGTGCAGAAAGTGACTGCTTTGAGTTGTTACCTGCATGGCTTCATCTCATCAGAAATAGCCACCCAAATTGATTAATATTAAAAATAAAGTCAGCTAACTTTCTTTTGACAAAGACAGCAGCCAGTACAATGCTGGAGGCACTTGGAATCTGAGAGCTGTGGCTCGTGTTACACTCCTGAGAGGTTTGTCTCCCCTCTTCTAACGAAAATCAGGGAGTAAGAGGATACTTGGCCTCTTGCACACCTAGCAACTTCTCAGCCATGCCTAGTGGAATGTTTGCTGCCTTGCTCTCAGTATTTGGAAGATGTCACCTTTGATGTTAAGTGGGAAGGTATTTTCCAATGAAGCTGTGCCTCTGCCCATGAACTAGATGCCCCAGATGTTCCCATCCAGCACAGCTGCCCCCACAAGAGGTCTGGCTCAGCAGGGACAAGCAGGAGATGGAAATGACACAAAGGCCAGGGAAAACATTGCAAAAAAGCCAGCATGGAGAAGCTGGAGAAGGTGAGAGGTGCAAGGTCACTAGCCAAAGGCCTGGGGTCAGGTCAGTGTGCTGATTTTCCAGGTATAAAGGACAAAGACATCATTTCTGTGGGCAAATCACAAAATCAGTAAATGTTGGCACAGGAAGGGGGATCTCTGCAGCAGGAGGAGAAAATCCATTCCTGTGCCAGGGCTGTAGTGGCTTTCCAGGGATGGGTGAAGGGGAAGCTGTGTCTGGGACTGGGTGTCCCCCAGGAGATGGGGCAACTGGCACATCCCAGGGTGCTGAGACAAGAGTCCTGGCCTCCAGGGCTTGCTGCAGACAGGCCAGCACTGTATAGTGTTTGATGCAGAGCAGCCACACCACAGCGCTGGCTCCCCTGAGGCCTTCTCACTGGAGCCCACGGTGTTCTGTGGCACATGGCCCTGCACGAGGGGCATGTCCCCATTGCTGGGGCACAGGAGGCTGTTACAGCACCAGTGACTGCTGTTACATGGCCATTCAGGCTGCACAGGAATACTGTCACAAGGGTTAAATTATCTCCTATGGGACAGGGGACACTGTGAGCCTCCAGTGTGGTCAGGGTCTCATGGAACTGGCTCCACTCAGTGTAGATGGGGAAGGGGAGAAAGGATGGCACAGGTTTATGTAATTTGTTCAGTCCATTTGCAAGTGATCCTGGGCGGGAAAATGCTGCAAACCCCACTGAGGACAGAGAAATATTACAAAGGGACCTACTGAGAAGCAGGAAATATGAGGAGGAAACAATAAAATGAGATTCAGCTTGGAAAAATAGAAGGGAATACATGTGGGGAATAATATTTAGTAATAACTTCAGTGGGAGGAAAAGAGTGGAAAAGCAGAAAGTCTGGAGGGAGAGGAGCTCCAGAAAGACCAAAAGTGAGCAGCAAATGAGATATTTTGCAAGGGAGGTGCTGAGGTTAATGTGCTGAGCTGAGACCTGCTCCCTGGCTTGCTCCCCTTGGGCATCATGGGCCACATGTGAGCACTGGCCCCGAATTGCACAACCTCCACTGTCCCCTGAAGACCGTGGCACGGCTGGTGGCAGCAGTACAGGGCCACACAAGCCCCTGCTCTAAGGGGCTCTGTCCCCTGACGTGCCCAGCTCAGAGAGGAGACGTTCCAGAGTGTTTCTCCATGAGTGTGCTGGGAGGGGATCCTGTCACTGGCGATGCTTTCCTGCTCTTCTCTGCGTGGCTCAGTGGTTTGGGCACAGGATTGCCTACAGCCACCTTGGGGCACCGCTGTGCCCACAGGTCCCCTTGTGAGGACACCACCAGCCTGGTGCCAACCAGCACCAGCCCAGCCTGTGGGGGGCATGCCAACTTTTCCCCACCCTCACCACTGCTTGCTGCGCACACCAACTCCGGCACGGCACGAAAAGAAAACGTAAGAAAAAGCTTTAACAGGAATTGTTGGCCTCCCCTGCCGCGCAGTACTCGTCACCTCAGCACGTCTGCTCCCAGCCATGGCTGACCCCTCCTTCCCTGCCAGCTTTCTGCTCCCAGCCTTGCTGCCTCACCTCCCCCAAACACCAGGAAGCTGTGGCATTTTGGAATGTGCTGTGTAGAGCCTGACCAAGGCAATGTTCTTCCCAGACTGCTCTTCCCTACTTTTTTGAGTCAGAAACATGCAGATCCTACAATCACCCCATTTTCTCTGTGCCCTTTAGGCTCCTCCAGCCACCAACCTGCCCACAGAGTGCAGTGCCAGCATCTCCAGCAGCAAGAGGGAGCAAACACCAGGAAAGCAGAGTGGCCTCATCCCAGACTGAGCTATGCCCCCTGGCACAACGGGGCTTTGGTTCTGGTCTCACTTCTGAGGATGGAGTTTGCTCTAGCAAGAAGATGCAGAGGACAGTGGGGACAGCACAGCCACTTACTGAAAGTTACATACTCAAAATGCTCAGCTGGTAACTGTGAATCCAACTGAAACCAAATTCTCAGAAAATGCCATTTGACGCAGAGTACTTGGCCTTCTTTGAAAAGAGGGAGCTTGATATGCCCACAGGCTCTGGCCCATCCTGCTCCCAGCCATCTGAGAGGTGAGGGATCCCCAACTCAGCTGATGCTCAGATGCCATCTCCCTGCGCCCCTTCTCCCCAAAAATATCCCCTCAGAACATGCCCCACTGCAGCATGCTGTTCAGACATGTAAGTTGTTGGGTTTACTGTCATTCTTTAGAAACACAGCAAAAAGTTCAAACTTTTGGTTTTGACAGTCTGGAGAGGGGGGCTGGTCAGATGTTCTTTTGGGGACACAGGAAAGCAAAGCATTAGCTAAAAAAATAAAATCCCTATGACAAAGCAAACAAAACCAAAGTCACACCATAAAGTATTTATTAAGAAACAAAGGGGGCTTTTTTCTTCAGTCGTAAGGAACACTTTAAAGCAAGTGCTCTTTCAGAGATTTAAAAGCTATATCAAATGGTAACATTGGTTTTACATTATTGTACATGACATTAAAAAAAACACCACATCTCACAAAATTCCTTTTATTAGAGCTCGGGTTTCTCTGCCTTCAGTTGTAAATTAATTTCTACAGACTTAAATTTAACTTATTCTTCTTTTTTTTTCTTTTTTTTTTAAACAAGTAAACAATATACAAAGATTCACCTGAATTCCGTAGGTCAGAGGAGGTGTCCTTGCCAGGGCCTGTGCAAGGCAGGCAGTGGGGGAGCTGACTTGGTTCACAGCTGGGCACGGTCAGGAGCACAGGAGCAGGGCTCACCCAGGGCCGAGCACCCCCTGCTCCCGGGGAAGCACACAGAGCTGCCCCTGTGCCTGATGCCAGCTCAGTGGGACCCCACTGCAGCGTGGGCAGCTAGACACCTACACCCCCAGAGACCAGAGAGTGCAGGGGCTCCTTCAGAAGCCTGGCAGCACCCAGCTCTGGAGCACCCCCTGCCCTGAAGATCCCCGAGCACCGAGTTGTGCAGCATCCAACACCGCCAGCAGCCGGGCACCGCTTCCCAAAGACACCCAGCCTGGCTGGAGAGGAAGCCAGGTCTCACAAACCAATCTTTCTGCCCAGATCCTGCACACTGACTGGGAGATCACAGCCAGGAACAACAGATCTGGGATAAATTACCTATTCATTTCCCCGTGTCAGTGGCCAAACCATGGCTGCCTGCTGCAGACTGCCTGTGTGTGGCGTGTTTATGAGTAAACCATTGGGTTTGGCAGCGTATCTGCACCTTCTGTGTCATTTAAAAAATAGACATACAAAACAAAGGATCACAGTTATTGCTACATATTGATACAGTATCAGACAATAATAAATCTTTTGTCATCACTGGTCTGGCTACAGTAATTGCTTGGGTTTTGCACAGGGCCTCAAGTCTTCTGCTGCACTGTTTTGGCCGAGGAGCAAATGTATGGAAATGCAGAGGCTATATTTCTTAAGAGACAAAACCAGCCGTAGTTTGCTGCATTTGGGGTGATATAATTAGAATGATCTGATTGCTTGTTGCCTCTTCAACTTGGAGAGGTGTTTTACCCAGATGAAGCAAAGCAGGACAGAGCCAACAGCTCCAGTGTTAAGTGTCCCTGCTGTCTGCATCTCACCACCTCCATGACCCCTGTGACACCACAAGCACCTTTGTCCCTTGTGTGGGCCCTTTTCCTTATTTTTACATACAGCTGTGCCTCCCTAATCCCCTGCCAACGGTAAAGAAGAAAAGAGGATGGATTTCAAACCTCCACCAACCCATTCACATCCCAACTGGGTTTTGTTTAACACTCTCCCACTGCCATGGAGTGGGGCAGGGGACTCAGAATGGGCTCATGGGGACAAGATAAACTCAATTTTCCTACAGGCAGACTCAAATGCAAGCAGGCTTTGGGGCTGACACCTTTGTGGGCATTCACACGGGTTTCCTGTTTCATGGGAAGTGAGGTTAAATCAGGCATGTTTGGAATCACAGTCTGACCTTCCTCTGCCAAGGCAGGTTCAGTTCAGACACTGCCAGCTGTACCAAAAACTTTGCTGAATGTCACAAAGAGCAAGCACCTCATACCCTGGTTTTAGTAAACGTTCACAAAGATAAAGTCTGTGCAAACCCCTGCTGGGTCCTGATCTTGACACAAAACCAAACCAAGAAGGGTTTCAAGTGCACTGTAAAGAAGAGCAGAACAATTCACTCTTCTAATTCCTACATAATACAAGGAAAATTGGTCTTTGCCAGACCAAGCTTCTGGTGGCATTTCAGCCCAAAGTGGGTGTGTGTAAGAAGCCATGGTGGCTGGGCACACAGAGATTGCACTGCTCGGCTCTCAGTTGTGAGTGTCTATAAAGCAATGGGAAACGTCATCACGGAGCTGGGAGCAGAGAGGTTTCTGAAGTACTGCTGTCCTGTACAGTGGAACAAAACTCTTTCTAGAATTAATTAGGCAAATACTTGTGACCATGTCATACCTGAAGGGCACTTTACGGCTCCGACATTTATCTCATGAGCACAGTGATCTGAAATACATATGCATTTCCAGCGTAATCCTTCGCCGCCGTAAATCACGCGCTGGAATGAGAGCGTATCTGGCAACGTTAATTCCGAGATATCATCCTTACAGTTCCTGGCAACACACCCCGATGAAAATAAATGGTTTATAAACACTGTCTGACATGCATGAGCCTTTCAAAATTATTTACAAGTGGTGTTCTGGGAGCTTTGTTCCAAGGAAGTATTCCTCCTCCGTTCAGTTCAGATATTAAAATTGGCTGTGTGGGGATGGGGAGGGGAGGGTGTCAGCGCTACACAGTCACAGCCGGGTACATCTTCTGCTCGCTGTTGGTGTGTGGGAAGGGAGACTGGATCTGCCTGTAGCCGCTCTGCAGGCCGTCCAGGAAGGGGGGCACCGGGCTCAGCGGCATGGGGTCGTGCTGCATGGCGTAGCCCACGTACTGCGGGTGCAGGTACTGGCCCTGGTGCGGCACGATCTGCGTGGCCTGCTGGCAGTTCAGCACCGAGAAGTTTGTGGGCATGTTGACGTAGACATTATTCATGGTCCCTTCTGGCAGGCAGCAGTTGGTCTGGGACCTTGTCGGTGGAGCTCTGGCCCCTGAGTTGGCGCTGGAGCTGGAGCTGGCAGCCGTGCTCGACTGGCGGGAGGAGGAGCCCCGGGAGGTGCTGGCACTTGGGATCATGGGGATCGTCTCCATCAGGCGGGTGCCCGCAGGGGCTCGGCTCTGCTGGGGCTCCTGCTTGGGCCGCAGGCATCTGCAGCAGCAAGCTGCCACCAGTGACCCCAGGATGATGAAGGCGACAAATACAGATCCCACGATAAGGAACGGCACGTAGATGGGCACTGCAACAGCAAGGAAAACATTGTCACCATGGACAAACCTCAGCAGTCCCCCCTCATCCAAGCAGAGTGCACTTCCTCCCAGCACAGGTCAACACAAGCAGAGCATTTTATAGCGGAATGATGAAAAGGGCTGTTAAACCCAATGGCTTATATTTCTCTCCTGTTGATGATGGTCTACTTCACAGCAATCACTGCTCCACATTTCATCAAATCATGTCTCCAATATGTCCTACTAGAACAATCAGGCACAATACAGCTGCGTTTGAACAGTGCCTTAGGGAGGTACTTTGGGGCAGGATCCCTGCTGAGGGCTCAGGATCACGGGGCAGTCAAACCCTGGTGCCACACGAGAACCCTCTCCACCAGCAGCCCGCTCTGGCTGTTGTCAGCCAGCTGGGCAGGGTGACAGCCAGGCAGCGACCAGACAGTAACAACAGGGCCTCTGACACCCCACAACTCTGAGGATGAATGCCCACCTGTTCTGCACTTCAGCCCCAGGTTCAGGGAGAAACCACAGAGCAGGCAGTGCAGAAACAGCACCATGCTCCAAAGGGGCAGCATTCCTCCTTGTGAGGCCTAATGATGGGACATCAGGGCAGGAGGACTGAGGGTGGGCAGGGGTGGGAGCAGAAAGTGTGGATGATGCTCACTGGTGGCATCAGGAGCCACCAAGGATGGTAAACATCATCCTTGGAAGAATCTGGGCTACACATACAGATTTCACAGAATACACCTGAGTTGGAAAGGACACACAAAAATCATTGAGTCCAACTCTTAAGTGAATGGCCCATACGGGGATCAGACCCACAATGGTGTTATACAAGCACCATGCTCTATCCAACTCAGATAATCCATTCTGCAGTCCCAGGGAAAAAGCTTTTTTCTCTGCTTCAGTAAGAAATGTGCATGGATATATCCACAAATAACAAAAGGAAGGTGTCTCCCTTCAGTGCTTGTGAATGCTCTCAACAATATGCCTGGAGTTCATCATTTCCACCAAAACCTGGCAGCTCCAAGACTCAGGCAGGGCTACGGATCCCTGCTTGACCCTGTCTGACCCTGCTAAGGCAGCCACTGCTAATGACCTGCAAGTTAATCAGTGCCAGCACAGGGCAATGGCTCCCAAACCTGCAAAGCAATAAATTAAAAAAAAAAAAAAAAAGTTACAAAAATGCATTGTTCTCAGACCTGCAAAGGGGTGGGGGGGGGGGGGGGAGAGGGGGGGGTGTTATCTGTCTGCTCAAGTCAGAATACTTCCTGGCACAGCTGATTAGATGAAGCGAGTTATAACCAAAAGGCCACTTTTCCTCCATCACTTTAGTACTTTTAAACAAAAGGCTGTAAAACATCATCTCCACTTCGGCACTTGGTGCTACAGCAGCTCTCGAGCAGGTGCACACACTTGCTCCACACTGTAACGTGCAAGTTTTCCAGGAGTAAATCTGTCCTAATTATAACATCACTTCGGGCTACTTCTCCCGCACTCAGCACGTGTGGATGGCAGCAAGGGTGCTGGGGAGCCACCGGGGCTTTTTTAAACAGCAGTAGAAAGACTTGAGTTTATCCTTGAAATTCAATCTTGTAAAACCAGTCCTAAGTGGGTATATCAGAGCTGAAAGAACATACACAATTACATTGGGGACCAGCCAGAGTCCTTTTGAAATATCCTGTTACTTTTTCTGATCTGCTCATGGGGGTTGTCTCGTTTTTTCCTTGCCTTTTCAATGGGGAGCTCAACCATGGCTGAGGAGCCCGTTCAAAGTGGCGGCAGAGCTGTGCCAGGCCGGGACGGCTGGCCCGGGGCTCGGGGGAGCGGTGTCACCAGCTCTGACAGAGCCGTGGCTGGGATTTCCAGCGGTCAGGGCGGGAAAGGCAAGCCTTCAGCAGGGCACTCCTCCCCGTGTAAGAGCGGCCGCCGGGCCGGGCCAGCGCCGGCTCCGTCCGTGCCGCCCCACGACTCGACGGAGGGGGACCGGCGGCAAGGGGGGAAGGGGCGGGCAAGAAGATCGCCGCGAAACCGCGACGGCTCCCGCGGAGCCGCCGAGCCGAGACACCCCGGGGCCATCCTCGCCGAGCCAGGGCCGCCTCACCTGCCGCGCCGTCGGGGCCGTCCTTGCCGGGGCGGCCCGGCTCGCCGCCGCCCTGCCGCCGGTCGTTGTCGCAGGCGCCCTGGTCGAGGCGCGCCTCGGCGCTGGAGCAGCAGTAGCGGAGCGCGCAGCTGCCGCAGCAGATGGTGGCGTCGCCGCCGTCGAAGCGCTCGGGGCACTGGAAGCCGTCCCGCCAGCCGCCCTGCCCGTCCAGCCAGCCGTGGCAGTACTCGCCGCTGGCCGCGGCCCCCGCCGGCAGCAGCCAGCCCAGCGCCGCCAGCAGCAGCCAGCCCCGCATGGCGCCGCCGGGGGGGGCGGCCGCTCCGTCAGGGCCCCCCCGCGCCGGGGCAGCGCCGCCCGGCCCCCCGGGGCAGGCAGCCGCCGCGCTGCGGGGACTCTGGCCGCGGGTCCCGCCGCCGCCGCATGCCCGGGGCCGGCCCGCGGGGTGCGGAGCCGCCGCCCGGGGCGCACCGGCGGAGCCGGGGGCGCCGCTACTCCGCTCTCGCTCCCCGCCGCCTCGCCGCGCCCGCCCGGCCCGCTGCCTCCTCCGCGCCCATGGGTGAGGGACGGCGGGAGCCCGCGATCCTCCCGCGGACGGAGCGGCTCGGGCGCGCCGAGCCCGCGCCGCTCCCGGTGCGCCCCGTCCGGCGCCGCGCCCGCTCAGCGTGGGGGGCGCCGCGCCCGCACTTATAGGCGGCCGGGGCGGCGCAGCGCGCATGCGCCCGCCCCGCCCCGCCCGACGAGGCGGTCCCAGCGCGCGGGCGGCAGCGGCCGGAGCGCGGGGCGCGGGGCGCGGGGCGCGGGCGGGAGGCGCCGGGCACCGGCACCCGAACCAGCCCGGCAAGATCGCGCATTTGCCTCACGACCTGTCAAAAGTCACCGGCGGCCGGAGGCCGGGCACAAGGATGCACCTTCGGCTGCTGAAGTGTCAATAAAGTCTGTGGTTTCTCGTTCCCTCTGAGACAGCTGTCGTGACACCAACCGCAACTCTGGCTTACAATGCATTGCATTAAGTAAAAAAAAATACTTCTTTTAAGAAAAGGGCACAAACACGGAAGCTCTGATAAATGGCACTGGTTCTAAATTCCACTGTAAAGGCAAATCACTGGGAGGAAGGTGACTGCAAATCTTTGTGTATTTCTCTCACTCCTTCAAGCTTTTCTTCTTCAATTTAGTTATTGTCCTTCTCCCTCCGTCTTCATCCCCTCTTTTATTCTCATTTCAGCCAGTGTTTGACAGCTACGGGCTTTCACTGAACTGCTGCTCTGGAGCACCAGATTCTGGTCAAATTCGGGACCAGGTAAATGCATTCTGCTCCCTCAGCTTGGCTGCTGCTCCCTGGGAGTTCCTTTCCAGCCGTGGCCCTCCTGCAGCTCAGCCCATGGCCGGAGCTGTGCTGCTGCAAGGGCGGGTTGCGGAGGTGGTCCCACACACCTCATGCCTTACCTACCTCAGAGAGGATTAGTAACCCGGAGCAGCTAACCTTCGGAAAAGTTTGCACTTACCAAGATGGAAATGGAGCTGCAGCACCACAGGTTTTACATCACCCGATCAGCCCAGCTGGGTGAACGAGAAGAAACTTGCAATGATTCAACTGATGGGGTCTGAGATGCTCCATCTCAAAACCTGGATAGCAGCACCCCAGAGCTGTCAGCTCCAGCACGAGGAGCCCAGCACAGGCAGTCCTGGACAGTGGCAGATTTTGTACACTCAGCCCATGTCCCCCACAGCACCCATTGCTCAAGACACCCCCACCAGCAATGGGGCACGGGGAGGGAAGCGGATTGCCTGGGAAAGGAATTAGAACCATGAGCTCCTGCCAGTGACCTGTCTTTGGATGTCTGGCAGCCACAAGTGACAGCACAGCAGCTGTTAAATGCCTACATTCACAGAGGTCTTCCTACGAGATCATTTTCCTTAAATCTGGGTTAGACACACGTTTTCATAATAAGAAAAGCAGCTTCTTGATTCTTTTATACGTGGCAAGCAAAATACTTTCCCAGTCCCATCCTCTGAGCTGATGGTTCACTGATACTCAGTAAGGTGGCTCTCTTTCAATAGCAAAACCAGACTATGAGAAGAGAGGTGAAAAGCAGACTATCTAATCTAATCTGCACTCCAAGTTAGGAGTCTTGATCATAACAAAATACCAGCACCAGATCCCCTGCAGAGATTATCTGTAACAGGTACTTTATATATTCAAGCTCAGGATTTGTCTCAACTTGCCTGGATAACAGCAGAGATAATAGTGTACCTCATTATGCTTTTGTGAAACTTAAAACATTTGGCACTTTGCAAAATGCTTTAGATCCTGTTTAGCAATAGACTAATTAGTGGAGTTTGGGGTGGTTTTTTCACTGTCTTTACAAGCTGATCAGGTAATATCCCTCTGATTTAAATTTAAAAGCACACAAAAATCCAGAACCAAAATATGTGGAAACACATAAATATAGCAAGTCTTTCCTACTCTGTGACTTTTTCATTCGCTTTCCCCATGTCAAGCAATCTCATTATATTAGTTCAATCTATTTCAATGAAAAATAAATCTATCCCAGATTTTGTAGGACACCAAACACATCACATCTCATCAAACTAAGCATAGTGCAGCTTTTAGATATAATTAAAATAACATATAGATGGTGGAGTGGGAAAAGATTTTTAAATCCTACATGTATTCAGTAATGATCACATAATGTACAAATCTCTATTATCTGCTTAAACTTTCTTTCTTTTTTTTCCCCTACCAGTCTCTGAATGTGTAATACTACTGCCACGTATAGTTTTCTGAGGCCTTAGGATCAGTAGAAATGTTCTTTGTCAGTTTCCAGCCAAATGCATGATATCAGGAAAGCAAATAAAATGTTTTATTTTGGGAATTTGAAAAACTCACCTGCTGTTCTGCCAGTCCTGAAAAACTGTCTCTCTTAGAGCAGTGAAAATAAGACTTAAAAGCACTTCTGCTAGTTGTCTGAAACAGGTGAAATTAATTTTCCACAAAATTTTTAACACACTGAGCTGCAAACTGCCTGTGCAGCAGTGTAGGGGCTGAGTCCATCTACAGCACATTGCAGCATCTGTAGGACCCAACATCCAGCTGTGGCAGTGGCTGTGTGAGAGCAGTACCTGCAGCCCTGCATGCCTGGGCACAGAGCTGTGGCACAGCTGCCTGTGCCACTGTCCAGCCTGGATGCTGATCCTTGAAGGCAGAGCTGCTGTGGGATAATGGCTACCATCTGTTTAAGTGGCTCTCTAACACCAGTCTCTGCTTACCTTGTAAATTCACTCAGTCACTGCATTGACAGGCACTCTCCTTATTGTAACATGGGCATTTTTGCTGGCTCTCTCCAGCTGTCTCTCTCCATATTACAGTCTCCCTCCAGATGGAAATTTTTCAAAAGTATTTCTGTGCTTTCAGAGCATGGTACTTTGTTTTCCTATGGCTGGCATGCCTCGTGTGCTGAAGTACTTCACAAATACACCAGCTCCTACTTCAAAAAAAAGACAACAGAAATAAGAAAGGCGTGAAAAGATAGATAATACAACAGCACATCTCATTCTGAACAGCTCCCAGTTCAAGAGAGGGGAAAATGGGGACACCCCACCTTGAGTCTGAGCTGCTGAGCCATTCACAGCGAGGTACCACAAACATTTGTTGGGGCTGGCTGTGCCAGCACACACTGGACAGGAAGGAAAGAGGAGAAAGGACAACTAAGTGAAAACCGTAACAATAAGTAAGAAACAACAGTTGCTATCCTCCCTTTGGGTGTCTATCCTACAAATTCTCCAAGATAACACAGGAACACAGATGTCTCACCTTATTCTGTATCTCTGTCTGTTTTGGTTGGAATCTCTCTTAAGGCTAGGAAAATGAAAACCCTGTGACGACTCTGCAAGCTGCCATGTGCTTCTGTGGGTGTGTGAGTGGCTCTTGCTGTTAGGGATGTTTTGTTTTCCCTTTGGTATTTTCAACCCATGCTGTTGTAGCTTGTCACATTCCCTTGATACGGGAGAGAACACAAAACTGGCAGCAACTCCCATTCTCTTTCTTTTTGACCCATTGGTGATAAAGTTTAGATGGCAAATGGATACTGTCTTCTTTTCCCCTTTGGAATTTCTGGTTTCATTCTCGATGGTCTTGTCACTTGGGCACGAGTGAGATTATCTGCTTTCCATTGCCCAGCCCTGGATGCCAAACAGACATATATGTACTTTCCCATTCCATTTAGCTCACATACCTACTGTTACATCATTACTGTCAAACAATTTTGCAACCTTATCAGGAATCTTGAAAATCTGGATTCCGGAATTACTTTGGCTCTACTGTTGTGTCCACAACATTGCAGATCAGAATTGTAAATTAAATGTAGTCTGAAGTCTTCAGCTAGAACTCATCATCATGGTGCTATTGTTTAGATGACTTGGCATGTAAAAGTCAGGCCATGCTTATCACAAGAGATGGATTTTACTGTCTTTTGTACAATTCAACAAGAGATTTCTCTTCCTGGTAACACAAAATAAAGGAATTCATTCTGATCATGCAGAGGGTTAGTTTAAAAACGCTTTGTTTTATTGCTTGTAGGTTTTTAAACTTAGAAATAAATCACACCGGAGTTGAAATCCCTGCATCTTGTCCATTTATCCCAGCAAAGTCACTTCTCAGGCAAAACTGTGTTTCCCGCTGCTAAAGCAATGCCTTGCTGCCCCCGTGTGAAGTTAGTGAGAAGAGTAGCGTGACTGAAACTCTACCGTGGAGTTTGTATGGAGAACTGTTGAATTTGAGATTGCAATCCATACTGACAGGTTATACCAATACCATTTCCCAAGTGGGGATAGTTACTAGAATGTATGAGCTTACCTTAGTAGCCTTTCCTTTTCTTCCCAACCTGGTTATGTGGTACCTTTCACACCAGTGTACCTGTGGCAAGTATAATTTAAACACCATCAGTACACTTAAGGGTGGAAACAGCCACTCCAATTGTGGTATTGGTTGCGTAAGCTGGACTGGTTTTTATTTCTGCTCAGGGAACATGTTTAATATCTGCATTTTAAAATACACGTGTACTCATAGCAAAAGGCTTTCTTTTATTGGCTCTCATTTCCTGGAGAATAATTAGATCAAGATGACCCAAGGGAATTAAAAAACCCCCAGTCACAGGATGAGGCAGAGGACTGTAAAAATAGCTTTGACTGAAGGGATATGAAGTTAGCACACTCCTCAGGGGCTGGGCTGTGAATCGGCAGCGGCTGCACCGGCACCGAGCACCTCGGGAGGCACAGCTCAGCTCCTGCTGTGAGCGCCCGCTCTCAGCACACGCCGCAGTGACAGCAGCAATCAGTGCTGGCACCACCTTATCACAGCCGGCACGGACACCTCCCGTATCGCCCGTCTGGCTCCAAAATGCACCGCTGTCCTGATAAGGGGCTGGGGGATGCAGCTGGAGGGAGGTGAGCGGGTGACAGCACCTCCGAGCGCTGGGGGACATTCCCCTACAAATTCCCGAGTGCAGGAGGAGGCTGTCACTCAGAAAACGCCCCCCGGTTTCAACACAGCCCAGTCGGAGCAGAGCTTTAGGGAGCTTGTTAGCGTTGTCCAGCTACTCAGACAGCCTTGATTAGTACAAATGTCAGGCTCTTCTCCCTCGAGTCTTAGTGCATTGATTTTTGGAGCTTCCACTTCCTGCAGACACAGCAGATTGCTGTACAATATATAAAAGCCTGGATACAAAACTGATGTGCACAGCTTCAAATTGAAAGGGATGCTGTTTCCTAATTGATTTATTACTTCTGCCCAACCAACCACTCCAGCCACTAGCAAGAAAAGGAAAGAATTTAGTCTTTTTTTCCGCTCCTCAGACAAAAACCAGAGGAAGACCTACTTGTGGAGTAAATCCATCATCCCACTGTCTGCCCTTACAGTAAGGCCTGCCAATTTGACAAGGCATCATTATTAAAAAGTTATTTAAAAATAAAGAAAGAAAACCCCAGGAAAGTACAGGAATTTTCTACATTCACATGTTAGGTCATGCCATGCACAGCACAAAGCATGAGCATTTTATCAAATGCAGGAAGAGAAAACTAAGGATATTTAAAACCAGAAATTTACTGTTCTTTACCTCCTAATGCCTTAGTGCAAGACAAAGATTTGGGCATCATATGGCAGAAATAGCATCACTACACAGCTGTTGCCTTTTATTGCACTTTTTGCCTGTGCAGTGAAATCAGTGAGGTTCCAGGAAAAAAAAAAAAAAAAAAAAAAAAAGCACTGCTTCTCAACAGGTCTTAGTGCACCTAAATTTGCAGTTTGGGGTTTATATAGGGGTTATTACTGCAGACAGGCAAGAAGCAGCAAAAAGAAGTAAAGAAGACTGTATTTGCTTGAATCATTGCTATTTTACTCTACAATTATCAGCCTGGCAAAGAGGCTTTGGAATTTTGCCTCTTCCTCCACTTCCCAGGGCACTTAAAATGATACATCCAACACTCTGCAGCAGTGTTAGGATTTTTAGATGACTATTTCTGTCTCTGATGGACTGATATTACCATCCATCTGAGACCAGAATCTTACCCCCATATGCCTTCTGCCCCTGTATTTTCCAGCAGCTCCGCAGCCTGGCAAGCCCTGATGCCACTCCAATGTGGGTATCACCATGACAGAGCAACAAGCATCAGCTGCTGCAGCACTAGAAATAAGTCATGGGGAGAGGTGATGATGAAGGTGACAATTCTCAAGTGTAAAATGACAAATTACTCAGAGGAGCATTTCAAGCTAAATATTTTTACTAATAAAGTATAAATTGAACCTAATATGCCTTTGTACTGGACCTGCGTCTCCACCATAGAAATTAAATTTCGACAAGCTGCCACAGTCTTCCTGCAGTTTCAGCCTCTTTTTCACATCCCCAGTGCATGTGGGAGGTTGCTATTGGCACTGACAGCATCTCATCACACCCAAAGCCAGCATAAGCAATGTTGAAAGGCTTCCCTCTTTGGCCTCAGAGCAGTGCTCAGCATCAACTTCTCTTTGCCACCACGGGATCGGGTAAGAGCTTGGCTCTGTGGTGCATACCACATAAGCTTAGCTAGCAGCCAAAGATCTTCCCACCCCTGGGAAGAAGAATTGCTTCTGGTTTGGCTGCTGGAGGTATGTGAACATCTGCCTGCTCCTTAGTCAGCCACTAAACAAAATAAGATAAAAGACAATTCTTATTTGAGACTGATATAATGTGCATTACTAAGACTGGTTTCCATGGTGTTAAGGCTGGCACCTTTCTTATCACTTCTGTCCATTCACTTTGTCTGACCCAGTGCTAAATTAGAACCCCCACAGTTGTTAAAGGAGGCAACGCTCTGGAGAGCTGTGCCACACAGAGCTGCACCAAACAAAGGCAGCACAGTGGTAACATACAGGTATGCTCACCATCACTGCTCCACACATTGTCACAAAGTCAGTGTTCTCCGGCAGAGATGGAGAGATGTTCCCACACTGCTAAGGACTAACTGCTCGCTGCCATTGCTTCCATTTAGCATTTGAGCTCACTCACTGCAAACTTTGTTTTGAAAGATGGACTTTTTTTCCCAGTAAGGACAGCTTTATCACATCTATCTTACCCCCAGACAGGGCCACAGTGAAAGTGTTTACGCTCAAAGGTTAGATTCCTTCTCTATGTATGTTAGCAAAGAAATAAGGGTAGCCCAAACAGCCAAGGAATGCTAACACCATTAACAGGATGAGAAGGTTTGGGTGTTTTTTCACTTTAGGGGTAGCTTCTACTTAGGTGTTTAACCATGGAGTTAATAGACTACCCAACTCTGGACAGCTTCTGCATACTTTTTTCCCCAAGGTTTCACTCAATTCAAAGTCTACTCAAGCTGCCTGTCACCATTTTTCTCCCCCATGAGAATTTATCCCCTTCTCCCCTTTATAAGAGGACATGGTATTTTTCAAATTTCATATAATAATGTTTGATTTTGAATCCTTGACTTTGAATATTCATCAAGTGTGTGTTTCTTTCCCTTTTTACTAGAGCACAGTGACTGATCAAAACCTCATCCTCCTAACTTTCTTTTGTGGCCAGGATCATCATCACCCCAGAAGCATATCCTGTTACCACAAAGTGCCATATTAAATGCACAGACAGGAGCTATATGCCAGCTTCTAATCAGAACTTTATTTTGGAAGCAATTACATGACTTTCTAATAAACTGCTGTCCCGCTGGTACCCAAGCATACGCCGTACAGTGATCCCTGTATCAAAGAGAAAAGAAAAAAGAGAAATCCATCAGTCTAGGAAACATTAATTGAACATAGATATATTTTGCTTCTTCAGCTATTGACCTATTTAGGACAGGAGTATTTCAAGTTTTCCATACAACTGTTCAACAGATATGACCCAATATCCTGGTGGGGGCTGATCTGTACTCAAAAGTAAAATCAAACCAGAAGCTTTTCTAGTTTGTAGACGCTTCCAAACTTAATTCTTAAGAATTATTAAGAATTGCCTTACTTCTAAAGGTTGAGAAAACAGAAAACAAAGCTAATGAAACACACACCCTACTCACCTCCTCAATGTGTCATTTAACAGCAGCCATGGGTTATAAAGATTAAATTCCTGAGGCGGAGTGAAAAAAGCATTAAGTAATAAACCTCCTAGCAACAGGAGTCAAATGGGTCAGAAGGATTGTTCAAATATTGAAGTTCAATAAAATTCCACCACCTTAAAAAAAAAGTGTGTCAGAAAATGTTTACAGCAAGGAAATAAAGGGTGACATATCTTGTCATAGAATTGTTTAGCTTGAAAAGATCCAGTCTGACCATTAACCTAGCTTGGCCACATTCACCACTAACCCCTGTCGCTAAGTAGCAAGCCCACATTGTTTCTGAACACTTCCAGGGATAGTGACTCCACCACTTTTCTAAGCAGCCTGTTCCAGTGCTTGACAACAAGCCTTTCAGTTAAGAATTTTTCCCCAATATCCAGCCTAAACCTGCCCTAGGACAACCTGAGGCCATTTGCTCTTGTTCTGTCACTTGTTGACTGGGAGAAGAGACTGACACACACCTGGCTGCACCCTCCTGTCAGGCAGCTGCAGAGAGTGATGAGGTCCCCCTGAGCCTCCTTTTCTCCAGGCTGAACACCCCCAGCTCCCTCAGCTGCTCCTCACAGCCCTTGTGCTCCAGACCCTTCCCCAGCTCCGTTGCCCTTCTCTGGACACGCTCCAGCCCCTCAATGTCTCTCTTGCACTGAGGGGCCCAGAACTGAGCACAGGATTGGAGCTGTGGCCTCAGCAGTGCTGGGCACAGGGGGACGGTCACTGCCCTGCTCCTGCTGGCCACACTACACTGATACAAATGCACCTGTCCAAGCCCTGAGTAGCCAGTTTCTCCAGGAGGACACTGTGGGAGAGTGTCAAAGGCTTTACAATAGTCCAAGTGGAAAACATACACAACCTTTCCCTCATCCACTGAGCTTGTCACCTTGTCACAGAAGGAGAATCAGATTGGTCAAGCAGGACCTGCCCTTCACAACCCCACCTGCTGGCTGGACTTGATCCCTTGGTTGTCCTGCACATGCCACATGATAGCACTTCAGATTATTTGCTCCATGACCTTCCCCAACATTGAGATCATGCTGACAGGCCTGTAGTTCCTTGGATCTTCCTTCTGACCCTTCTTCCAGACAGGTGTCCCATTTGCTGACCATCAGTCAGCCAGGACCTCCCTGGTTAGCCAGGACCGCTGATAAATGATTGAAAGTAGCTCAGCCAGTTCTTCCACTAGCTCTTTCAGTATCTTTGGGTGGACCCCATCCAGCCCCACAGACTTGCAGCTCTTTCAGTGGCACAGAAGGTCACTGACCATTTCACTGCACATGCTGCATGACAGCTACTCCCACAAGGGTCCTGTGGTGGCAGTACATAACTGGCAGCCTCCTGCCACCTGATGAACATTCAACATCAAGCTCAGAAGAAATGATCCTGAATTGAATTTAAAAGAGTTGTACCATTCACAGCAGTAAGTTTCTGTCTTACATCCCCTCACCTCTCCCCACACTTCATCCCTGTCACACCTCCATCCTCCTTTGAAGGAACCTACCAGCCTGGTTGAGTAGAGATGGAACATCACAGCTGTGCTGGAGCTCCATGGACACTGTCACAGTGGGTAACCGCCGTCTTCCAGAGCTGCTGCAGGCATCAACTCCATGTCATGCCCCTCCCAAAACCCAGGTGCCCATTTCCATGAGAATCCATACCAGTCAATGCCCGTGATACTTTAACCATCCATCAGTGTCTGGAGACAGCAGCCACAGTGCTGGAAGCTACTGAATGAGAGGGAAGAGAGAAACAGCCTGACAGCACAATCCCAAAAGCACATAAATAATTGCTGGAGAATTTTGCACATAGATAGTTCTTTGTTCTTAGAAACTTGAAAAAGTTTTAGGGAAACAAGCTTTTTATAGAGCATAAGACACACTGTATGATACTGATAGATACTCTTAATTTCTCATTAAGAATCTACAAGGTGCTTCTGCTGACGTATTCCAGGTATAACCAGTAACATAACTAAGCTCACATGAATGACTGGATTATTTCTAATGTCCTCATGAGTAGTGGAGTGGAAATACCACTGACATCAAACGGGGGGGGGGGGGGGGGAAGGCCACTAAAGCTGTATTCCTGAGCATTATTTCAATTTTTTAAAAAATGATGCTATAAATGCAATCATGATCCAAAATGCAGTTATGTTAGGAACGTGTAGATGGAGGGAATGTAGCTGAATTTGGATTTTTTGTGGTGAGGAAGATGCATAAACTCTGACCCACTCCACCTTATTTCAATCTCCAACCTCACAATCCACAAGAAATAAGAAGCTAAGTGTAGGATCTACCTAAATGATTTGACAGAAACAGAGACACACACAAGCACAAAGAGGTTCCTGAACCAAGTAATCTAAGGCACAGCTCTTTCCCTTCTGCTGTCTTCATCCTAGGGAGAACACTGAAGGAAAAACAAACTTACTTCTAGTAAAAGAAAGAGGCCACATACATAAGTTAATACCACAGCTGAACAACAAGGTATAAACTAACAGAAAACCATATCTTGCACATGGACTTGAACCTTCTTCCAGACCAGACTTTTCTTTCTTTACGGAACAGAATCTAGACTTGATTTAATTTCATGGTGTTTAAATATAGGTCAGCTTCTTAACCTGCTTTGAAGAAAACCCAGCCAAACCTTGAATGCATTTGTATATTACACTCTAATCATATTAACACGTCTTTAAATTGGGGTGAAAGATAATTTGAAACAATGTCTACAGTGCTGATCCCCAAAAATCATGGCTAAATTCAACCACCCAAGTAACAGTCTGGGAATATAATTATTTCAAATCCCATTTTGACTTTAGTTTCTACTACTACATGTGATTATTCTATGATATAATCACTTTTCACTTAGGCTAAATTAAGGACATAACTGCTGTTTAATCAGAAAAAAAGCAGAGCACAGGTACTCGGGAGGCTCAGACTGTTTCCCAATTTACAAAGCCATTCCTAGCGCTGTGTTACATTACACCATGGTCCAGGCTTACATTGTGCAGTGAAGAAATTCTAGACAACCCCACAATACAACACCTCCCTTTACCCCCTCTCCCTCTGCACTTTCAATCCAGGATAAAGGCCCTAACTTCAGCAAGAACAATTCTGCACTATATGAATTCTAGGAAGAACAGTTCTACATATTAGCCAATGAAGGTTTTGTTTCTCCTAAATGCAGGAGAATGACAGGAAATGATCTCTCAGATAGGCAAGTATGTATTACAAGGATCACAGCATTATTGTTTTATTGTTTGCACAATGGTAAGTTGCACATATGGACAAACAGTACACATTTAGAATTAGTTTCACAAATTAATACATTATAAGAGTCCAGTGGTTTAACATATTAACTATTAAAAAAAGCAGTAACAAAGAAATACAAACATTACAGTTTTGACTGCAGCCCAGTAAAAGTTTAAAAACAGGTTGAAATCAAAATAAACCATAAGCTTTATTTTTCTGTGACATTAAAAAAACACATATCCCTTCCTAAGAGACTGCTCACAAAGATGCAATAACATACAAGTACAAAAGTGAAGAATTCTGTGCTCAGTTTCCCTTAATTTTATGAGATTAAGTGACAAACCAAACATTTGTCAGAGAGCAATCGCTGCTGAATGCAGACACTTCCAAAACATACAAAATAGTAGTAATACTTTAACAATAGAAAGCCAATGACAAAACCTCTACATAAAATCAACTTGGCTCCAAAGTTTCATGCTCACACATCAACCTAGTATCATTATTTGCAAAGAATCAATTGATCTATTATTTCCTTCTTATGATATTTTCCTGGATATTCCTAGTGCACACCAAATTGGAGATGCAGAACAACAAGCTATGATGTTACAGTATGTAAGATTCATTAACTACTGCTGCAATAGCTTTAACCTTCAAATTACATAATTTTCCTCCTCTGTTTTTGAACAGCAAGCTACTGTACTACACCTTTTTCAAAAGCAGATGCACAACTGCTTTTAAGGCAGTGCTGAAGAGAAGCTCATGAAGCAACTTGGGTTTGTAACACTTAATTTTGGTTTTCAATAGGACAGTGCATCTTATCTCTCTCAAATACAGGGAAAAGCTCATCCAGCCTGACAACTCCTGTTTGCACGCAGACCTTGCGGCATCCTGAGCTTTCAGCTGAAATCTGGCAGTGCCCTACTCTTCAGCTCAGGAGAAAAACAAAATCCAACAGTTTGGGAACATTACCTACGAAATGTGTGTCAAAGTCCCAGATTCTTCTTTAGAGTTGGCTGCTAAATGGGCCAAGAACAAGGTTAAAAAAACCAAAGCAAAACCAAAACAGCTACTAACCACTATCTAACAAACTTTATGAAATAGTAAACATTGTATTTCAGCTGGTTTTAAACAACAAGACACAGGAGCAATGATGACATAGCCTGGAACTCACCATTTGAAATTCCTAGGAACATCCAGATATGGGACCACAGGACCACATGGAGAAACAGAACACACAAAGAAAAGGAGATCTGTCTATGGGGGAAGGTATGCACATCTGTGTTTTATACATATACATATATATATATACACATACATACACACAGATGTGTGCACTGTACTGTATATATTTACATCCATATACACAAAAACACCCTGAAGTAGATTTAAAGGCCATATCCAGGAACAGAAGATATGAACTCTAGTATTTGTACTAGAATATATTTTATCTGTACAAAAAAAACAAATATGCATATATTCATATGGTAAAAAGCTTATTAACAAAAAATATTCTGCTACTAACATTAGGTTAAATAGATGATTTTACAAGATTCTTTAATAATAATGCATTATAGAACATTTCTAAAACTAGGGCCCAAAATAAAAATACATAAACGGGTTTCTATTCACAAGAAAATAGCTGTTCAATATGATTTCACTAGGGAAAAGTAGCAAAATTCTTATAAATCTCCTGGGATGCAATTTAATTAAACAATCTACAAAAATAGACTTTTCAGATGAAGAAAGTTGATGCGCTTCCCCCTCCCTAAAAGGGGTGCCTATCTTTTCCCTCGCTTGTTTCCTGCTGGAGGTTTCTTCAGCTGAAGAAGTTGCCCTCCTGTCCCAAAGCCTGCAGATGCAGGATTAGACACCCCGAACGTCAGGCCAGCTGATGCTGTGATGCCAGGATTGCTGAAGTTAAACCCAGATGTAGTCGAGCTCCCAAAGCCTTATGGGGGAGGGAAAAATATTTTAAAACATCAGTTATATCAGGATTGTAAATTCATTCTCCTTGAAGTTTTTACCAGCAGCCACTTTATTACCAGCACCTGTAACACTTTATACCAATGTAGATCAACAATGGTAAATCACATTGCTAGAGCACTTGGACTCGCCATGGCAACTTGGATAATGCAGCACTAACAGAGACTACCTCAGTGAATGCCAACAATCATAACCTAAATCACAAGTCTATGATACCATTACCCATACAAGAGTAGCACACAAAAGTCCCACTGAAATCGTACAACAGAAGAACCACAATCCTCAAGTTCTCAGCACAAACATGCGGTGTGCTCCTAAAGTGGGAGGGAAGGCAGCAGGTACAGGTGGACCATGGACCACTCATTTCACTCACAGCAGAGAAATGGCAAAGCTGGAGTTGGAGTGCTCAGTCGTCTTCTTCTTACATGTGTGGCACACACCACACCTTACACGTGAGGCAGAAAAGGCTCAAAAAATCCTTGCCAGACTGTTTGTATTTGAAAACACCCCTTATGACAAACCAAAAACAGCACTAGAAACAAAGTTTTGGAAAAACTGCATGACTGGCTGAGCAAATTGTGCTATTTTAACTCCTCTACCCTCTTCTATCAAGGTAAACAAACTGAACATATGCAGCTGTGAAACCAGGTCAGTTGGAAAAAGCCCCCCCCACGGTTTCCAGCAACAGCAGCACTAACTCATTTCACTTTGTTATAAATTTGTATCAATTATGCATCATCAATTTAGAATATAATTGCAATTATTAGAGAATGCTAGAAATACCTCAAAGATTACTTTAAGAAGTACTACTTCATAACTTCACTTTTTGTTGTCTCAAGAGACCACAAAATAATAAGTAAGACATGAGCAAGTTCAGATTTTAACAAAGAGCTTCATAGAAGTCGTATATGAAAACCTGCAAACAATTAAGATAATAAGAAAAATGGGACTGGTTCACAATCAAGAAAGGTATATTCTCAGTATGCATTACTTTATATTGCTTCATTACTTCTCTAGCAGACAGTTGAAGAAATCCTTTGGTCACATCAGTATCTTCAACTGAATGCATAAAATATTTCTGGAGTACAGAAATAAAAGCCCAACTGGTTGTCTCATCAGAATCCTAAAGTAGCTCTCACAAGCCTGATGTCTTCTGTTCTCTCAGTTGTTACTGACACTCTGCATTAAGAAATACTTCAAAATATAACATGAAACTCTTCCTCCTGCAATGTCTGGACTTGGGTTACACACAGCATCTTGTCAAGAAAATTCATTATCAACATTCCAGTAACTCACAGTCCTACAGCATGCAGTTGCCTGCACAGAACTCATTGTCAGCGTAATGGTTGTGCAGATCTG
Organism: Calcarius lapponicus; assembly: GCA_039654755.1. Lineage (NCBI taxonomy): Eukaryota > Metazoa > Chordata > Aves > Passeriformes > Fringillidae > Calcarius > Calcarius lapponicus. The sequence goes on along the minus strand of CM077462.1, from coordinate 45,935,708 downwards.
GAGTGTGACTAATGAGAGTGACTGATAGTGGTCATTTGGGTCTTGTCTAAATTTTGTGGGCTAATTTGTCTCTCATTCTAGGATGTAAGGTGTGAAACACATGCAATTGTTACTCCATTTCCCTGATAACTCTGAATCCCAGCTAAGACTGATCAGGGAGTCTCATGAAAGAAAAAAAGTTACCTTTCTACTTCGTGTACGTGAGATAACAGGCAAGCATTGCTTCCCATAGAAAATATCACGAATGCCATTCATAATAAAGCTGCATGTGACCTGTAGTGCCAGGAGTTCAGTAGGCAAGAGTAAAGTGTTCATCAATTACCTCCACCTTGCTGCTTCTAGATGCAGGGATTATTCTGAAGCATGCAGGGAAGGCAGGCTACAGTTTACTTGAGTAATATTACAGTAAGAGATGCATAAAATATGGGATGGAAGACTGAGAACATGCTTGTTAATTTAGATACAGCTTGGAAAGTAATAGCTGTTATGTTAGAAGTGGCATTAAGGGCAGCCATAAAAGTATACAAAAGCAGATGTGAAATTCATCTGTATGGTTTTCTCCTGTCATGGCAGCATAACAAGGCCAAGGTACCAAGTTTCATCAGAAGTAAACCAAACCCTAAAGCTGAACACTCAAATGAAAAATCTTCAAGAAAAAAAACTTAAACAAGATACACATTGAGTCTTATTTCTTTTACAAGAAAAGACAATCAGTCACAGAATAGCTCAGTTTAGATGAAAGACTCAAAAGCCTTGAACCATAGGTATAATGTGATCAACCATGTCCTTGCTGAAATTAGTATTATTTGTGTGTGAACAGTGATTTTCAGGAAGTAAATGAATGACAACCTGCCCTTCAAGGACACAGTTTTACATCTCCCCAAACAGTGTTATGATCACACTTTATTCACTGGGCTTGTGCATCTCTGCTTTTGTCAGCCCTTTACCTTAGTTAGCCAAAGGTGAGTATCTCTCCATAACAGCACTTTTTGGGTAATTTTAATACTACAGGGAGAAACAGCAGTTCATCAGATGGCAATCCATTCCTGCTTTCATCTTCCATACCACAATGGGTGCTCTAGATCAAGAAGTATTTCAAGAACAGCTTTGACTGATTTATTATAGCCTCTCTATCTAAAAGCTGTTCATAGATTATATTAAGGTCTGTATGAGTCCATACAGCCATGATCCCACTTATTATCTCTTATTTAGTTTACTGAGGCTGCTATGCTTCAATAAAGATAAGCCTCCCAACAAGAGTTTTCAACTCAGATCTTCAAAGTATATTTACCATCTGTTTTCACAAAAATTGTGTTTGAACGCTCGCCTTCCTCTTAGCATTTATTAAATTGTTAAATAAATTCAATGGTGATTTTTTTTCCTTTTCCCATTACTTGGAGAGTCTGATGTCCTTTACAATAGCCCACTAACATCAGCCTTTTGGTTGCCATTAAATGAGTAAGAGTAGCAATTAAATGGGACTTGTTTTGGAGTCAGCTTTCTGGAGTGTCTCTGTGTGTTTCAGAGGGACACCTGATTCACTGTTCCATCTCACAACTATGTCCACTAAAGGAACTGCAAGCACACTGAAGCTGCTCTGCTTTCCATGTGCTGATGAACACAACCACCATATCTGGACCAAGCCAAATTTACTATTAGAAGATGCTCAAAGACTATCAGAGGACTCAGAATTTTCTCCTCAAACACAAAGTGAAACGGAGAAGAGCAGTAATACCACTACAGATATTTTTGTATCTTTTAGAGCAATTAAACCTAACTTATAAAAATCAAACTTCTGACAGAACTAATTTGGGGATCTATAATTATAGTTTTAAGATAAGATCAAACTTATCAAAAATCTGTGGAGGAGAGCTGGGGCAGCCTAAGCAGCCGGGAACAGTGTGTGCTGGAACACACACTTACCTAGTGTTCCCAGACACATCTGTCTGGGAAAATACTTAACTGCTTATATCTAAACCCAAGCAGCAACAACAGTGAATTCCATAACCCATATTCACCCCACTTTCTTAGCTTTTTCAAAGAAATAGATTCAGAAACAAGATGCAACCATTATATTGTAAGATAAACCAGAATATGCTTTTAGGATCCTGTAAATGATACCTAAGAAAGAGGACACAACAAATTTAAAAGTAAATATAACCTAGCTAGCCTCAGGAATCATTCAAACCAATTTATACACATTTATACACCCTCAATAAAATTAAAGATCATACACAATCCAGGTGCTATATGACATAAGGTTTTGGATATAGAAGGTAAAAGTTAGTGTGTTTCTGGGCTCCCAAATTTTTAATAGTGGTTTCTATTCCATAACCTGTCTAGATAAGGATTTCATGACCACTTGATTTTCAAAGAAAAAAATGACAGAAATTACATTTCACTTGGTTTTATTCAGCTACTTTCTGTAGCTGAGACTCTTCTGAGGTAACTGACAATTTTATTGGGTGCAATCCTTTCATTTGCAAAAGAGACTGATGGCACTGACCCCATGACAAAGTCTGGTTTGAGGGAAATGGTATCTAAATTGCCTCTGCACACCACCAATGTAGCTAAGACAGACTTGTTATTTATTTTGGATTGATACTTATTTAGTGATGGACAACTGATCCATACAAGTAGTTTTGTAATTTTATGTTTACTATGTTAAAAACTAAACTATTAACTTTGTAATCCAGCAGCTTTAAATGCCACAATATTATTTAATATAGACTCAGGAACAATAGGTTACAAGATAAAAAACATAAGCAGTGTAAGTTTCCAATTGTTTCTCATGTTAAGAACTAAGTAAAAGAAGGCTGATGCTTGGACACCAGATACTGTAAAGAGTTCCATCAAGAACCTACTAGGTTGTTAATATTCATGAATGCTACACAACCAACTCAGTGAGCCATTTCCACCTTATAATGCAAAGCTTAAAGTAACTTACAGGCCTAGCAACTCATCACTAACCAAGGAGAATCCAGAATACAAATCATAGCGCTTCCTAGTAAATACCAGCAAAATACTGTTTTCTTTTAATAGCAGTTTTCTTGAGACATGATCCTCCTTCAATGTGCCATTGAAAAGAGACTTCAAGACAGACTATAGAAGCTATTTGCTTAGTCATAACTTAGTAAGCTATTATTCCTATTTAAAAGGTAAAGAGAAGTGCCAACTATATTTCAGACTTCTGAGTTAAGGCACAATAGCATCCATATTTTATCACCCCCCCAAAAAACAAAACCAAAATAGCTAAATGAGTACTGCGTAGTTCAATTGCCACAGAAATGTTTTCGAAGTAGTTAATATAATGAATTATAAATATATACAGAGATACAATACATATAAATCACTATTCAGAGTAAGCACTTACACATTTTTAAGGAAAACTCTGGGTTTCCAGAAAATAATTTTAACCTTATTAGTAAATATAGTCAGTCAAATTACTAGTATATTTGTCACTAATTTATACATGAATTTCAATCAGTAACTCATACCATGCATTCAAGTTACAATTGCTCTTTGTATGAGGCTGTATCTGACCTCCTGCTTCCACTCTTAACTAGGACAGACACCATGAAATGGGAAACATTAATGCTCAATCAAAACTGTCTACATAGGAGACCTTCAACAGAACCCAGAAACTTATCTGAAAATGTGTCTCTAGCAAGTAAATACTTATGTTAATAGTGATATACACATGCAACTTTAAACAATCAATTTCTTGGAGTGAGTGCAGCAGTTTGATTATAAAACTTGCTTTAAGATAAACTTGATTTTTGAATTCAAAAGAAGCAAACCAACCTGCACTTAGACTTCCTGACGGTTTACTTGTAGTTCCAAACCCAAATGATGACGCTCCTGTGGCACTACTTCCAAAGGCAGAGCTACTTCCAAATCCTAGTAGAATAATAGTAAAGACATATAACAAAAAAAAAATTACAGACACAGCAATTAAAGACACATAGGTTTTAGGTGAGTATTGTAAACCCAAACATAATTCTAAGCATTATCTGTAGACAAATACTCCTAAAACTATTGTCTGACGAGTATTTATCCTTGACAGCATAGTGTTAAGAAAACAGTGCAAACTGGAAAGCATTGAGAAAAATACTACCTTCAAAATCCAAAACTGAGTAAAGAAAAAATTATAAAAACAGGTGGTGTGAACTATCAGAGTTTAAAAACTATCTATTGAATTGCCATTAAACTGGCAGGAAATGGTAACCAAATGAGCCAAAACGAAGAAATTTCAGATACAAGTTATGTGACTTATTACAGAAAGTCACAATCTTCATCTACAACTCTAGAAAAAAGAAATATGCTTAAAACAGAGTAAAAACATTTTCTTCAGTTTACACTTGGCTTATTTTAGTCATTCCCTTCCCAGGTTATTAGGGATCAGCTTTATCTAGGAAACTACAAAATAGTTTAAATACAGAATAGAAACAAATTTCACAATATTTAATGTGAAAAATCACCATTAAAGGGCAGCCTTAAATGTATAGCTGTGACAAAATTTAATTCTGTTGATTTTGCAACTGACATTCATATTTCAAAATACAAATTTTTTAAGGTTTCAAATTGTGTTATTAATATTAGGTGACTCTGAAGAAAAACTAAATTGATATTTGAAACCTGAAATAGAGGCCAGACAATAGGAACTATAAGAACACTGTATACTCTGATTATGGCTGTCTCAAGTTTTCAAAAAGAAAACAGTATTTGTATTTATGTTTGAGGAAATCATGCTCCCATCTTAAGTTTCAAGTGAGGAAAAATCCTTTCATTTACTGCAAACTGAGCCTTTACCATTCCTTTACAGAAATATTTTTGAGATTTTAAAACCAGTAAGGACTGAACACACTATCTGGAGCAGTGTTCTCAAGTTTTCTAAGATTTTAAAATCAAATTAAGGGTAGGTAATGACAAGTATCATTTCCATGTAAGACAGGTCTTTTAAATGACACACTCTCTTGTCTTTTCTAAGTTGAAATTCATAACCAATGATTAGGCAAGGTGTCTGCAAATATTTAACAAAGCATAGGATCTATGCTAATAATTTCTACACTTAAATGTAAAAGCCTCTGTTTATCACTGTCAACGTAAACTGAACATTAATCAAGGAAAGAGAGCAAATTTCCCCAATTAAAATAGAACTTCCAGAGCATACACAAGAAACTGTCCTGTTCAAAAACCCAAATCCCTAAGATTAAAATCCCAAACAAACTTAAGTAATCATTCAGCCAATTTGTTTCCAAGAACACACCTACAGGCTATTTTGCAGGTATGTGTTTATTCTTCTACATTTGCTTCTATCAGAGAGTCTTATGGATTTGTTAAGACATTTTGCAAATTAATGATGCAAACAAATACCTTCCTAGGCAGAGAGCTAGGAAAAAAAAAGAGAATACAAGTCAGGATTTTGGACAAAACTAAAAGCAACTGGAATATTCATTTGTTTACATATGTAAGACTGGTGAACAATCTTTAGTCTACAACCTTTTCAGCAGAAATGGAAGAATTTTGTTTGGTTTTTTTTTAAGGCATTTAAAACATTGCAGGAAAAACTGGTAATTCCAAAGTAATTTCCTTTTAGCACATTATTTTCACTTTTTCCTTGTTTAGATAAACAGATTTTCTTTTATCTGAAAACATTTAAAATCTGATGAGAAGGGACACTGGTAGATAGAAAGGTATTTTAAGATGATTATTAAAGGTAAAGCTCATGTAATGTCCAATACTGAGTGACGCTTAATTATTTTCAATACATTACAACACTGACTCATATGTTCAGCTCACAGGTAAAATGTAGGAATGGGGACTGAGGCTGCAGAGAAGGGAGGATGTAACAAGAAAAACCACGCTATGTTTGCGCTCAGCAGATGTAACAATTTTCTTTGCAGATCTTATAAAAGCTCCCGAAAAAATTAGGATCTGTAGGAACCCCAACCTATATAGACAGGAAATTTACATGCCCATTAGATTCTGCTACTCACTTAAATTCCATCTGTAGCTCTAGTGCTGAGAACACATAACATGTAAAATAAAAAGTCTACATTAACTTGGAATTTATTTTTTTTTTAATATTGCCTACTTTTTCACAGTCATGTGTCCTCCTGGAATACAGTCCCCACCAGCACTATCAACATTTAGGTAAGTATTTTTCCCTCACTTTCACATGTTGCTTTTTCAGCTGGGGGAGAGATTTTTTTCCCCACCTCAGCACAGAGGCACAGAGTGAGTGCTCAAGCAAATAGATTTCAGAATCACCGAATGGCAGTCACTTTTTAACATTTATTCTCATCTTAATACAAGCAGAAATAGGTCCCTATATTTAAAAGGTGAAAAACTTCCATGGATTATCTACAATGTGATCTAATACAATGCGCCTAACTTTCATATAGGTAATATTCAGTCAAGTTCTAGTTCTAACACACTTGATGTCCTTCCCTAGCTTTTAGAGCACAACCTCTCTGCGATTACCTAATCCTGTTTATCTTGGGGTTTCACTACAATGGCTTAGTCCTAGCAACTCCTACTAGGCAGGAAGAAGCCTGGAAAGCACAGAGCTGACAAACTGTAAGGTCTTTCCCTGAAACAGATCACCCTCTCAGTGGAGTGCAAGGTTTGCAAGAGATTCAGCTGTGCGGTATAATAATTCAATGAAAGATTAGAAAAGTTAAAGTGTACCTCCAAGGCTTGAAGAACCTAAGCCACTTGATTGCAAGCCAGTGCCAATACCTGAGCCGAATGGCGTTCCAAAACTAACTCCCAGAGATGGCTGTGGCCCTGGTACAAAAAAAATGAGAACAAACTTGCCTTACTCTTCGACAGTAAAGAGGTCCTTTATTTACTTATTCAAGTATTTGATAATGTGAACATCATTGCTTTTAACAAACCCCATTAAGAACCCAGATTTTACCTCATCAAAATTTCTCACTTAACTGTCTGCCTCTACATTCACTTACCAAAATCTAATACTGATTGCAGTAAGGTGAAACTAACCAAAACTAATAACATAAAAACATAATTTAGTATTTTTAAAAGTTAACCAGTCTCACCTTAAGCTTTAAAATGTTAATCAAAACCTTGAGAGAACTCATAGGTAACAACATTTTGCCACCTGTATTAATGGAATCAGAGTAAGGGAGAACTTTCAAATTAGAAACATAAGAACTGACACTAATGTAACTAAAACTGTATTACCTAAAATTAATAAATAGGATTCTTCAAAACTACTCAAGTATACCATCCAAATTTAAACAGAACACTAAGATAAAAAACAAGACAATGACTTTATTTTATTAAATTTATTGTTCATTTTTAAGCAAGTCAATTACACAGTAACATGACAATTCATTTTTTTCCACACAAGTGATAACTGAGTTCTGTTAAGCTCTGCTACATAACACCATTCAATAAGGTAAACTAGTCAAACCACCTGTTTAAATAACCATTTACAAAAGGCACAGTTCTGTGTACCTTAATGAATTAGATACATTCAAAATTTCAGAGTTTGTTCCATAATTTAAAAAAGTTGACAGTACTTTCCCTGCATATCCACATTAAGATGCAGGACTGTCAAAAAACAATTTCAGTCTGCCAAGATGAAATTTACAGTCTCAGTTCCTTTTTTTATTTTACCTTAACCTCGGGGAATAAAGAATCAACTTGCTAGCCCATCACTAACACATTTTAAAATAATTAATTCTGATAAATAATTAATATATTTTGACAGTTTTCACAGTACAATCTTCTATTCCTGTCTTTTTCAAACAGTTTTCAGTGCACTATTTAAAAAGTTTAACCATTAAAGATAAAATACAGTGCCAAACTCTTAATCCACAGACATCCGCACCTCTGCTCAAGATGGCCTTCTCCATCTTAGAACATACTTGACATCCTGTATCTGTGAAAGTGATGATTTATTCAAATATTACTATAAAGCTCAGATGATTTTGACCTTTTTCCTAAACCATTATGACATCTGGGCTATTTTCATTCAAAATTTCCCATTACAAATATTTATATATAGTTTTAAAATGTGAATATTTCAAGCTCTTAAAAATAATTTCAGTATTTCAAGATTTAAATGGAAAATCATTTTGAATCAAGTGAAAGGCACTGTATGTTGAAAAGTAACAACTTTTGCTAGGAACACCAAATTCTTACGTGATCCAAGCTGAGTAACATCTGTATACACCAAGTAGTGTTAAACTAAATTTTAAGGCCAACTAAAGTTGTTAGCCTTCAGACTCTGCTTAGCAGGGAATAGTTGGAAAGCCCAAGCTATTTCTTCCATTTTAAAAAAAGTATATCAGATGTTGCAATTACAAATTTCCACAGATTTCAAACTAAAGTTGTTTACATCCAGTTTAAATACTGATACATCTACCTAGCAGCTCTTAAAAAATAAGAAAAATGACAAAAAAACCAAAACCCCCTAGACAAGTCAGTGAGCTAATTAACTGAAAGAACCCAAAACCACATATCCAGTTCCTTCTCAAGTACATAGGTTTCTGTCTCAGTAGGAGGCACTGTTAGTGGAAGACCTTATAAACAAAACACTACAGTCCTCCAGGCCAAGCTTTTTACCAAATGCAACATGCTTTGTTTAGAGCCAGTATAAAGCATTATACTAAAACACCTCAGATCATATAAAACAGGATCTTATGCCTTAGGCTAACAAAGTTTTTATTGAGCAACAGCATATGATTTTTGCTGATTTTGTACCATAATGTTCTGAAGGTATCATCACTGCTTATAGTTCTTGTAAGTAAACATAATTTTCAATAGCAAAAGACTAGTAAGACTCCTTGAAGCTGAGAGTATTAGCAAGAAAAAAAATGGCACTTCCGGCTATTACAGGTACAAGACAAATTCTTTATAACAAAGTGTTTTAACATTTTAGAACTTGATGTATTTGCCCTATAGAGCACTTCAATTTAAAGAATAGGACCCATTACAGAGAGCCAGACAGGTCAGACAGATTTCCTACTGATGTTCTGCAATTTTCTTAAATTACAGCTGGTCTAAATAGTGAGTAAATTTAGCATTACAATTTAGATCTGATTGTGACAAAGTCATACACTGGTTAAGTTTAACCAAAGTCAATATCAAACCACATAGTAAGAAGTTTAAGTGCTATAAAATTTGAGTATCCTTTCCCATTAGAACTTCAGTCTCACACTGAGTTAAGTCAAAACATAAAGTGTGCTAACAGCTTCATAATACTTTGACTGATTTTGTACTTCGCCACTAAAGGAGAGAATGAGTTTCTTAGGGGGTTATTCCTATATGAGAAAAGGTGAGCCTAAAGAAAAGCATTTCTTTAAGACAGTTTAGTCTTACCCGAAAAACATCAGTTGCAGCCTCATGCATTTACAGGTCTCGGTACACTAGGCTTTAATTTCCTTTGAAATCTTATATTGTGATCCCATCAACATAAATAGGTAGATTAGCCACCATCCACGCTGTTCAAGATTGCTCAGGGAGGGTGCAGATGAGGCAGCGTTTAAAATTTTACCTGCTACTGCAGAAAAGCATGACCAGCCTCACTGCTACCAAAAAAGCTGTGCTCAGAATGAAAGTGCCAAACTAGGGAGAAAAGTTGTGTACAGCCAAAACTTAAGCATAATTTCAATAATTCTAGCTTAAAAAACTGCACAAAAATTGTGCTTTAATGTGCACACCACAGTCCTGATGTTGTGATTATCCATCCCAGGTGAGTAGTGGAGTGCATTTTTGCTCCCTTTCTTTCATGTGGCCAGGACTCACTGGCTTTATTCATTTCAATAGAAGCCAGAAAGGTCTGGGCATATAGAGAGAACACAGGGTGCATACGTACACCCAGGAACTGGGAAAACATTCCCTGATCCCACAGCTTAGATGTAGCTACTAAACTTTTGACTTCTGAAAAGAAATGTAAAATAAATTATTATCTATCTTTTTTCAGAGAAAGAACAGTAACTAACTCTAAGTTAATCTTACTAAATACTTACCATTGTAAACATCAAATATTTTTTAAAAGAGACTAAGCATCCTGATCCCTCAATATTGGAGTATTATATATTACATTTTTCATCAAGAACTTTATAAAGGCCAGATTATTTTCTTGTTTAATTCTCATTTTCAAAAACAGCAATAGCAGATCAGGTATTACACAGACATCCCTTACCCCTCCCTTTATATACATCTCTTTTCATAGCCTTTTTCCTCAGAACCTTCTCCCATCCCTCATCTATCCCACCCTTCAAGATCCAGATCTTGCAAAGAAATATGTTTGATTTTAACTTCTAGCAGATAGTATATCCAATTCATGACAACATAATACAAAACTAAAACATGCAGCAGTTGCATTACTACAGCAAATGGCCATCTGAAAACTCAAGCAATAAAAAGGAAATGAAGATGAGGCAGTCCTTAAAGATTCCTGCAAAACTGAAAGAACAGCTTCTTCTCTTTCTCCAAAAGAAAAAGTGGCAGCCTTAATCTGAAACTAGGAAAAAGTCAAGCTCTGAAATGAGTCTTTTAGGAAAGCTATGAAATGTTCCTATTTAACAAACTTTTAGGGCTTCAAGGTATCTTTGAAACAGTTTAAGCCTGACTAATTCTACTTCTGATCTAAAGAGAACTCCAAGTACCTTTTTCTTTCATCTAACCCTAAAGAGTTTCAAGTATTCTTAAAGTGCCACTCAGAACATCAATCTATTTCTATTTCTTCAGGTCCTCCAGTGAGTTGCACAGAGAGTAAAAGTATTCCAGCTGAGTAAGTAGTAAAAATACTGTTGTCTGCTTCTGCTGACACGTTTGATATAAGTTAATGGCTTTGTTCTATCTGCATCATGCTTGTAGTTGGCACAATCTTGGGTTCTGAAATACTTTGTCAAAACAAGTACAAAAAAAAGAGACAAACCACAAACCAACCTTCACACACTCCCATTTGTTCCTTTCACTACAAAATATCTCAAGGTACAGAGTCACATTACCTCAGTTATGTTGGTACAGGCCAATTCTGCCATTTGATTTTTTTCTCCCCCTCCTCTCTTCATTCCTATTACTAAGAGAATATTCACAAAGTCATGCCGTAAGTGGCATAAGTTCACTGAAGTTATTAGCAGTTCCCTTGAATCTGGACTAAGAAGTTCAGGAACTTCAAATCCCTCACTTCATTTCATAAAAGTGCAGGAATGATTTTAAATGTGACATCCCAAGTGTATGACTTTCATAAACAACTAATCCTGTAATGACCATAGAGAGTCTTTAAAAACCAAATGTAAGATAAGGAAAAAGATGAAGAGTAAATTACTTTGGCAATATTAGGCTGCACAGTGTGCAACAATACTGCTATCTGTATTAAAACCTCTGAAGCATAATATTACATTAACTCATGTTTTCTGTTTAAAACCAAACTCTTTTGAAGATGCCACCTCAACAAAATTTCAATGAATTAACATAGCAACAACAGAAAGACTGTGGTCTATGACCGAAATTCTGAAAAGTAGTATTTCACAAAGATTTTGGGTTCTGTTCAAAGTAATTTGGCATACCTATAATTTAAACCCATCTCCCTGCTGTTTAGAAGGGTGAGGGCTGGAAGCATATTGTATTTCTCTTATGAAAAGGCAAGGACAATCAAGTAATGTGTCAAACTTAACATGACACACATATGGTTGCTGCATACGTCTCTAATTAGCATTATTCAAAATATCACTGAGGTTACAAGACCAGAGAAAGCACTATCACTTTCAGAACACCTATGTGAATAATATTTTAGAAAATTAAAGGTAGAATGAAGCTACCGATACTCTTCATAATTTGCTGACAGATATATATCCCTGTTGAAGTAAAATTAAATGGAATTGACCTTATTTCTGTTCCCTGATGACATACAAATTCAGTTGTCCGCATTCTGAAATTCCTCAGAGAGGGTTGGTTAGTATAACAACCTCAATTTAAGGTGCCTTAAATTATTTCCTTTGCCACATGTATCCATTCTTTATTTGCAGTGGGTCATGCATTTCCTTTGTTTTGGTCTTCCTCTTACTCACATGCACAGGCAGAACCAGTGACCCACTCTACTTTCTCTACTAATTATTCCCAATAGTAGAATGGCCAGCAAAATGCTCCAATGTCATACTGACAAAAGAGTTGGCTACAAAATAAGCCAGGCATTTGACTTCCTATTCTACAGAGATTTGCTTCACCATCCTTCTTGTTCTACAGCATTTTTCATTTTACAGTTCCAAAGTGCTATATAAAAAAGCATTATTAATTTTACATAAAGAAAAGATAGTATGCATTTAGATATTCTCTCCTCTCCAATTTAAAATAATTTACTGTAATGATACAATTTCTGGAAAGAGGCTATACTACGTATATTCAGAGATGTTATTTAAGAGTGAAGACTCACATTCCAAGGGGTAAGTTAAAACAATACAGTAAGTATCACTAATACAAGTAAATCCACAAGATTAGGTATCTGATGTATAATTATTGCTAAGTCTACCCTGCATTTTTCTATTGACTATGTATCAGTAACTTTGCTCATCACAACGTTTAGATTTTCAGTCTAACACAAAGGAAGACCTCATAGAAAATGTTACACTAATTTAATATTGTCATAACACTAATAATCTATAACTTGAATGCACTCAGACCTGTAGCAGGCTGTTGCTGCTGAGTAAGTGTTGCAGCCATTGCAACGGCTGCTGCATTTGGTATGTTGCTGAAAGGGGTCGGTCCAGTGGTAACGCGTGGCGCGCTTTGCCACTTCTTCGCTTCTGTTCGTCTTGCCTCAAACACATCCATGGCATCTCCCAGAAAGCTTTTCCTGTAGCCAAGGTATTGGTCTTTGAGCATCTGAAGAGGATAGGAGGAAGCCATTTTAGTTCCATGTATCAGACATAAACTCTTAACTTAATAAGGAAAGAGACGCTGAGTTATGAATAACATTTCCTAAAAGAACAAAGAAAAACCCACAAAAAACCAAACCAACAAACACCACCACCAAAACAAATGAGAAGCTCCCTCAAACCCAAAAAACCTTGTCAGGTTATGAGATAGAAAGAACTGGTTTGCAACAGCCACAGCCAGAACAGGTTGCATACTTAAATTCTGCAAAGCCATTGAAGATAACTGATACCATTCAGTATGTCAGCCTGAGTCTTTCAATGTTGGAGCAAATCACTACAATTCAATTTGTATCACTGCACCCAGCTGATCCAAGAGGAAAAATAAAGCCACATTACTAGCTTATAAAATAACACACTTTTCTTCAGTGCTACCTTTTTACCATAGAGTCTGCTTTTGCTTCCTATCACCTTCACCTGTGTTTCTTTCCTTCCTTTCACACTTTTGCATTTCTTCTTACCACAAAGCTAAAGAAGCTACCAGAATTTTAGAATTCACTCTTGTTTCTGATGCATTTCATTAGCAATGTAACACAGTCCAAATGCAACAGATCATTCTGCCTTAGGGTAACAGAAGCCCAAAACTCTTGTGTCATGATGCCACACCTTCCCTTGGCTCTGCCCTTTCCCCTCCTCAAAACTCCACCACCTTCTGTGGCAATAACCCAGCTTGGCTTGTTCATCAGGAGCAATTTCTGTCTGTCATAGATGAAGAAACTACAGGTATCTTGCATAACAAAAATTGAACAAAAAGCTTTAACTAGAAAACTGACAGTTATTTCCATCTTATAACAGGAAATCTTTAAATGAAATAGATTCATTAAAAGGACAACAGTTTCCAGTTTATGGAAGGCATACTATCGTCCTGTGTTCCTGGCTAGGCATATGCTTGTCTCCTCAAAGAGGAGTTTGCAGTCCAAAAATTCTGACTCAGGATTTGAACACCTGTAATTCCAGATCAACCAGCAACAGCAGGAACCACACAAAGAATGCCCTCACTATCACATCAGAAGTGCTGTCTTCGGAACGAAAAGACAATTGTAAAATTCTGATGGGATTTAATACAATACCATACTGACTGCCCTAAGGGTTGACAAAATCCATTAGAAATCATTAAGCAGTTCTTCAGGCTATGCAATGCTGAATGACTTAACAACATTACCTACTCAAATTGTGCCCAAGCACAATTAATTTTCATCAGGCAAATAAATGAACTGTGATCACAGCTCTGCCTTCCACAAACTGTATCACAACCATCAGGTTAGGCAGAGACTAGTTTCAAAACTGTTCTCCCCTTCTAGCATCTTGTAGCTGAGAAACTAAAACAGATGGTTTAATAACAGATTCCCTTGAGCAGTACACATCTTTCTGTTTTTTGAAGCTCTATTTATAAAATGCCTTCCAAAATATCAGCATCCATATTCATCCACTAAATTAAATATCAAAAAAAATTTCCCAGAAGAAAAATCTTCAAACCACCCCCTTAATTTCAGGCAACAGAATTCTACTCTAAACTAAAGAAAAGTCTTTCCTGTTCAGTCACACTGACAAGGTACTGAAGGTGCTATGACTTATATCTGCACACTAATCCAGCTGTTCATACGTAAGAACAACAAAAATGTATCATCACAACGACCACTGCACAAATTCAGGCTACACTCAGATCTCAGAAGCCACGTAACACAGCCCTGAAAACATCTGGGAAACCTTTCAGGTAATTCTGCTGAAAATATGGATGAACTGATGCATTCTACACCTGGCAGCAAAACTGAACGAATTAAGAGCAGCACAGATACCTGCTGGCAGGTATTTGTAAACCAGTGAGTATCTATGCTGACAGAAGCAATGCAATGAATCAAGATCATACAAGATCCTCAGTATTTCTGAACTTCATTCAGAAAAAGTAAAAAATTACAGATGTTTAGAGAACTAGCAATGCTGTGCAGAAGAAGCTCAGAGAACCAAACCAGCAGAAGTTGTAACAGAGCTATTTCCATTAACGAAGTCACTTAGCAGAAACAATTTCAAACATCTGTACTCTTCTTCAAGTTGGTTTGTTTTGGTTTGGTTTTTTGTAGCCAAGAAGGATTCTGATGTTTTCAAGAAAAATCATGGATTGAAAGGATTGGAGGACAGTGGCATTTTGTCAACATATCCAGAACAGCAAATGGGAAAATGGAAATGGAATGAGCCATAGTCTGTGATCGAAAACACAGGCCTAATTCGGAGCTTTGATACCTAAGCTTTGATACTTTTATTTTTCTTTCTACAAATACTAGTTACCCTGAAAGTCAGGTTTAAAAACAATAAATGAACAGCACACAACTTTAACCAACATTCTTTGATATGCTGAAGAATCTTACATATGGAAACTCACTTATTTTCTCCTGTTACCTATTTGAGCAAGAGCAGATTTAGATCATCTTCGCTTGAGATCAAGAGGTCATTGGGCAAAAATCAAAACATACAAGCATGATCTTGAAAACAGGCATTTTAAAAATCAATAATTAGAAGGAAAGGAGTTAAATGAAAAACATTTTGTAACACAAGAGATTGTGGTCAGTTGCTGTCATCCCTATTAGTAAATACTTTAAAAGCAACTTCAGTTGAACAAAAGCTAGCTTTTTAATCAAAGTGCTTCTCCAGAACAGTTTGAAAATTTTTAAAAGCAGTCAATTTAACAGAAGGACAAAAAAAAACCCCAAAACCAAAACCACCAAACAAACAAACCCAAAACAAAACCACCTGAAGATGACCCTTTACAGTCATACAGGGCATACACAGGAACACATCAAAACATACCTTTACATTTTCATGTATTGACTGAAGTTGTGCAGCTAAAGCTACAAATGTTTGATAGATTTTCTGCATAGCCATAGACAAATCTGTAAGATGCACATAAAATACTGGTAAGTAACAATTTCATTATCAGAAGAAAAGATTTAGTGTTTACACCAAAGTAAGAAGATTACCTAAAACCCATACGGCACACAAAACACAAAAACCATTTCATGAAATACGAGATTTGACCCAGAAATTAGGTGCCACAAATTATCCAAGGATTTTGATAATTAATTAATAATAATTAATAAATTTCAATTAATTATAATTAATAACTTTCTGACAGGGCTTCCAACTTTATTTTAAAAGATACTGTTTTCTCAGATTTATTTTTATATAAATGGTAAAAAACTTCCTATGATTCTATTATTTAGAAAAAGTAATATTTAAACTAATTTTAACCTCATTATATAGGAACATTTTTTACCTCATTGACTTTTACCTAGATACATTAAATCAGATTTACTTGCCCTTGTATATGTTTTCCACTCTTTCTGACTTAAAACATACTTAAGTGTTCAGTTGATTTTGTCAGAAATAGTAGAATGAAAGTTTTATTTACATTTTAAAGACATATTAAATAAGCATCACAGGATCTCTTAATCTGGCTCTACCAACAAGGATATCAATCAGAGAAACACCAACAGGGAGCTTCTTGCCTTTTATTTGGGATATCCTATTTCCCACACACGTATGAAAGTATTTTCAGGGCACTGACCCAACACTAAGGCAAAACCTTAGCACCAAAGAGAAAATCTCAAGGATTTTGGTAGAATGAAGTATCTGCTCACAAAATTGCTGTTCTCATAGAAGCACTGAAACAATGTATCAAAGCAGAGGACAGAAAAGTACTGAAGTTGTTCTTTCATTGTGAAAATATCAGCTACTGTGTTTCCTCTGAATGATGCACATAGCCTGAACACAAATATATTTAGATATATGTACACTGAAATGCATATAGTAGCTATCAAGTTCTTGAAGATGCATAGATCTAGCAATGATTCTTGAACTGAAAATGTTTGCCTGTCCACAGAGGAATTTCACCCTTGAAAAGCAGGAAAGCTGTAGAATCAATTCATGCCAGCCCACAGGGTTGTGGAGGCAGCAGTATCTAGGAAGACTGGTTACAAGTTTCAAATTAATCTGGAGGCAATTTGCTGATACTGACTCCTAGATATTGCAAAATTTTCAGGACATTCAGAGTCACGGAAATTTGCATGGTAAATGAAGGTTTTTCTGTATGGTAACAGCTACATATGCAATAGTGTTGACTAGATCACCAGATATTGCTGACAATATGCTCAAACTGACACAACAGATTGAACCTTGCCTACACAAGCAAGGAACCTTTTGATTATAGCAGAAAGTGCTGAAAACCTTAGGAAAACCTGTGAAGGCATCCTTCTCATGTTCTTGATGGACAAGAAGGTCACACAAAGATAGAGAACCCTCAAGATTCAGCAGATCTTTTACTATGGAAGCTAGATCTAGAGAGTTCTCTTGCTTTTTGACATATAAAGTCCACATAAAATTTGTGCACCATTCTGTGATGGCAAGATGTTCAAGTAGCACTTGAAATCATTACTTATTGCAGGACTTGTATCTAAAATGGCCCAGAAGATAAAGCTGTCTATGACCACAGGAATGGTAAACAACCAGAAGACTACTGCCCAGCGGTCAGCAGTCTTTGACCAGAGAGATTTTCTCAAGATTGAATGATGTGGCAGCAAACAAAATGTTCTCAGTTGGTCAGAGTTGAAGGCAATACCAACAGGCTTGAATTGAATCTAAGGAAAAGTTCTCATTTTGATCTGGTGCTGACAGATCAGGCACCCACATTTGTCTGGCCAGAAGGCCAGTGCAAAACAGAAGGTGCCAGACATCAGCTAGATGCTGGTGAGAGGGAGATGCAGATTTAAAAACAAACCAGGCTTAAAAATCGCAACTCAGGAAACGGATCCATGCTAAATAGCTCAAGAACCTTTATGAATGGAACTTTTAATTCCAAATCTTTACCTTGACCAACTACAGAATTCATCTGAACACTAATTTGTTCAGTACATTAAATAAGAAAACCCAACCACAATGAAAGAGGGGAAAGATTAATTACTAAGTTTTCATTATAAGTTGCTAAATTATTTGTGTACAAAAGATTAGAACTGAAACATTTACCTTGTGGAGTTATGTGTGAATTATTTGCTTGAGTAGCAAGATGATTTTCCAGTTCTTCAATTTGTTGCCTGTACTGCTGCAGCTGTACTTCAAACTGTTCAACCAAGATTCTGAAGTAGCTGGATGAGTAATACAGTGAAATTGTATGATTAAACTTTACTAATTTGTCTGAACTTTTTTACCTGATCTCTGTTAGCTGCCAATTTTTGTTCAATTAATTGTACAGTTAGATTGTATGACATTGCTGATGTCACTATACAATCACAACAAGAGCGAAGGGTATTTTTCATGTTGAAGACACAAAGATAATTTAAATGAAGAAATAAAACACCGATTCTATGAAGCATTCCATATAAATGTTACAGGAAGCAAGGGAGAAAAATCATATTATGAAGTTCATAGAATCTTTAAACAGTTGGGTTGGACTAGATGACCTTGAAAGGTCCCTTCCAAATCCCCTACCATAAGCAAGGACATCCTGACCTTGAATGCTTCCAGGGACAGGGCATCCAACATGTCACTGGGATACTTTTTCCACTTTTACCATGCTCATCAAAAAAAATTCTTCCTTGAATCTGCCTTCTTCAGTTTAAAATAATCGTCCCCGTCATAATACGCCCTACTAAAAACTCTGTCCCTGCCTTTTGTACAATTCCCTGTCAAGTACTGAAAGGCTGCAATAAGGTCTCCTCAATTTTCCTCTTCTCCAAGTTGTATTATTGACTATTTTCTATGAGTAACAGTAACTTACTCTGCTGGGGCTGTATTTTCATGCTGAAGACCAGGAGGAGTTTTCTGTGTTCGCAATGCTATTTCTGCATTCTTTAGCTCCTAAATAAACAAGAGAAAATTAATAAAATATAAGCTTCTGCACAAAGCGTTCAAAAATAAAAATGCTAGGACTCTACTCTTCACTCACATAAAATATTTTCTTCATGTATTTAACAGTGATAAAATTTGATCAGAATTTATCCAAAGAACTGACTATTAGAAAGTTGGAGAACTGCAAATACCAACAAAAGTTTGGGGACAGAACAAAAGATAGCACACACTGAAAGCACATTAAGTGCTCAAAAGTTGAGAAAATACTGCACTAGACTGTCAGAGACAATTTTTTTTTATTTTACTTCAGAAATATTATAATTATTGAGGGGTAGAGGGAGAAAAAAGCAATAGTCAAGTACAAGGAAGTAACACACCTAAAAGAGACAAAATAGGAAAAAAATATTATTTTGACTTTTTTAAAAAAGATAAATCACTTTAGAAAAATGTCTCTCTATGGAAATTATGTTATACATGATAATTACAGCATACACTTCTGCTTAATACTTCCTAATAATTTTACCATTAAAAATTTCTCAGTGCTTGGTTCTGTGATTATACTCAACTGCATTATGTACAGAAATATAAAAATATCATTAACTAGCTTTTGTTTTCACAGAAACTGTTGAAAAGGGGCAACTATAGAATAAAATAAAGAAACCATCAAATTTTTGACTTGAGAATAAATTATCACTTATTTATATAGCAAGCAGCCTTGACATGCTAGATGAAATAAAGGTGGTACAGAACTTGAAAAGCATCTGCATCAGAACTTGAGATCAAACTGTCCGCACAGTTCAGACACAAACTGGTGGACAGAGATGTGACTCATGTTCCCTAAATGAATAGTAGTGCTAATCAAGAAATTTTGGTCCCTGAAACATTATAGGGTAATCTGGTATTTTTTTCCTCCAAAGCCATCAGAATAACATGTCTTTTTATTTTTGCTGCTCCAGAGTCTATTATGTTGTTACAAATGTGTCTTCACTAGCAGCTGAATGTATTACTAAAATTGAACTAAAGCGCACACACATTCCCATCTATTGCCTTTGCTATGTAGGACTGCTTTCCTGAATAGAACTCATTTTACTGCTGTTGTACTTATCTGAAAATACTGACAGCACAAATTTCAGTTTCCCCCAGTAACTTCAAAGAGATCAGAAGTGATTCAATTTTTCATTCCGTTTACAGCTGTTTAGTTGTAACACATGTTAGCTTGACTGATAAAAAAGGCTAGCTATCCTATATGAAATAATCAGCATACAAACTCTACGTAACAAAGGTTATAGTCAATTATACCTGTGCAGTTTCAACTTTCAGCTTGTCAATATTAAGAATGTTTCTCTGTAACCCACTGGCAACTACAGAGAGAAGCTGTTTCAAAGCTTTAATGTCTTCTTGAACTTTAAGCATCGCTTTAGATGACATTCTACTAATTTCTTCCTGAACTTGTTTTTGTTCTTTCACAAATTTCCTGGGGAAGGTAAAAAAAAACGGGGGTGGGGAGGAAAGAAAGATAATATAATGAACCTGAAGTGCCCATGTGTTTACCTCTTGGTCACATTATTTAAATAGCTATTAAATTTATTTTTCCAAAACCAAGTACTGAACAGTAAAATTACCATATGGCATAGTACTATCTTAACTCCTGGCATGCTAATACTGTAAATAACCAAACCAAATAAAAAGCAATCCCCCTTCCCCAAATTCCTCAATTTTGAATAGCAAGTGTTTAAAAATGTTATTTTGACCCCTGACAAACTAAGATATATAAAATGTTCTGTATATACAGTAATACATAAGCATCTCTGTAAAAGCAATTACCACTTTGAACTCACAAATACAAGGCATGCAGCCCAGTCTACAAACCATTTCCTTCCCGCCCGAGGGAAGACTTTTATAATTCTCTATTCCATACAAGATCAATGATGCACATGCAATACGGATATAAGGTTCAATGCTCATTATGCACATGCAACAGGCTTAATACTCTGAGAGAGATGGGTACAAGCATATTGTTGGGCAGACCTGTTTGCATAAACACATGAAAAAGTTAGACTGAAAAACCCCCCATACCAGGACTTCAGCTACTAGACCTATTCATTCATTCTGTTCCCAAAGCTGACCTGCTGAGAGGCCCTGGGCTAATAATTTATCCTTCATGCAGCCTGCAGGAACATGTTCTTGTCACAGAGCATCAACAGTATACAATACTTTAGCTAAACAACCATCATAAATAAAAACCACTACTCACTGTAGATTTTCTACATCTTGACAAATAACTGGAGGTAGATTTTCATCCTTCAGTGCTTTGCTATCTCTACGAGAGACAATGAATGTTTAGGTGGTTCTCCAGTACTGCCAAACATTTCTGCATGACTAGCAAATTTCACTAAAACATTCAGGTGAGTGACTACACAGTTTTACACTCATTGCATGAATATTGCAACTAGGAGTGAATTGGATTAACACACACAGATCCTATGCCAGGGTTCAAGCCTGTGGTGGTAAGCACTCTGCAAGTCTGCAGAAACCACTTTTCGGATCAGATGATCAGTCTATAGCAGATGTCAGATAAGCTGTAGGTATTGCATCTGAAGAAAGAATTGCTTAAAATCATGACCAAACATTACTAAATTACCTATATGGCAAATGTTGGTTATGCAGATCTTTTTTCAATATCAAATCAGCAGAAAAGTGAAAATATTTGTTTAGTTTTTTCTGTTACAACATGGAACATATAGAAAATCTGACACTTACTCTGGTCTTGTTCCTGTTTTGTCACCTAGAAGATAAAAACTGGAGGTCATAAATAAAGCTTTGAAGAAAAAACAAAGAATCTTAATGAGATTTTAAGGAAGAACTAATGACTACAATCTGCTTGATTTCTCATGGTAAGTGGAACACACTAGGCTAGCCGTAAGAAAAAGTGGGTTTTAATTTACAACCCCTTCAGAGGTAACTCTATTTTCAGGAACAATGGCTCAACAGTTGAAGTGCTAACTTCCTGGCACTCAGAGTAACAACCTCTTGTGTCACTACACAAGTCACTACAAACACATGAACAGCTGCAGTTGCATAAGAAATCTGTTTCTGCCTATGCAACCTCAACTCACTTTGACCTGAACACACAAAACATTCAAGTGTTTATATTCAGCAATGGTAGACTCAGATATGAAGGCAATGAACACTTGCCCACTGAGCTCAAAGAATTCTGCTATTGCATTAAGTCCAGAAGTGAGTTTTTACAGAACTGAAAATGTTACTGCTTACCTGCCACCTACACACTCTAAACTGCACATTTGTGGATCAAGATGCCAAATGCCTCTGAGCGACACAACAGAGCTGGAAACAGCATCATGTGTAACACAGGGCACAACTATTTCTAGTTATGACTGTGGCAGTAATTGCCTTCCATCCCACAGCAGTGTGCTAGGAAGAGCACTCACTCAGCACAAGAAAAAGGCTTCACCTTCTTCAGCTGAATCTAATTCACATCCTGTCAGTGCCACAAAGGCAGAGAGCAGCGACACAGCTAACGTTAGTACCACAGACGTTTGAAGCTGCACAAGTCAGTGCTCCTACCAGAATGAAGTACTACTTTTAGAAGCAACATCTATTTAAACTGTTGGCAGACTGTCACCCAGTACTTTAGACTGATTGCACTCGCAACCATTCCCTATGCCTTCTACTAATAGCAAATAATATCTACACGAAATTAGGGGGGGGGAAAGCATGATGGACAAACACCAGAATTTAGGACTTTGTCTGCTGATAATCTAAAAAATAGGCAGAAAACTATGCACACTTCGCTTTTGCACTCCAGACAGTTCTTTTTGTTGAAGCTGTTGCTGTATGTCACAATACTTACAAGACAAATTTGACATCAGATTTTGCTACTTTCCAGGCAAGTAAGTAATTTAGATTTTACTTTTTTAACATTCTCTTAGCAATACAAGAAGAAAATATGCATCAGAACAGGCTTTTATTCCCTGCAGCCATATTTTAAAGAAATACTAGATGGTCAGAGGCAAAAACTTTTATTACCAGTTCCAGAATAGAGAACACAGGCTAGTGCTGGGATTGCTATGGCCCTTTCATAGCCATATCACCTCCTTCCTTTGCTTCATGAGGAAAAGGGAAATAAAACCCTCAAAACCATGGTGCCACCACTCTCAAATCTTAATGCAGTTCCTCATATAGTAGTACAAACAACTGAACTGACAGAACTAAGTAGCAGCACACAGGTAGGGAAATTTATAAGGGCTGCTTAAGCTAGCACTAGCCATTAAGGGAAACCCTTCTGAATTAAAATCTCAAAAAAAGTCTCCTTTGACACTTTCCACTGCTTAGCTAAGGGATCTCTGCTCATCCTGACAGCAACAGTCCAACTCAGCAGTTCCACTATACAACATACAGGGGAATTCAGGTTACTCATTGAAGTTTCCACCGTAAGAGGTGAACTAAACAACACTACTATCAAAGTAGATTTTCACTCTGTGGCTCTCTGGTCCTTATTTTATGATACTTGTATATTGTGGAAGTATTGTGATATCCTAAAATTATAGTGATGGAGATCTCCTAAGTGTCAGAGCCTTTTCATTACCCCAAGTTTCAGTAATAAATTCTAAAAAAAATCAACATCATCCAGAGTACTCCAGTTTTGTCAGTCAATATGTCCTCTCTTTTACAAGTAAAAACTCTTCTCTCCACAAATTATGCTACTCTCTAAGCTGGCTTCATGGAGCTTATATATTTTCTTCTCTTTTAGCTGTCAGCATACCTAATTCAAAATTTCAGTCCTGAATGAAATAAAGAGATTAAATTAACAGATTCCCCAGTAGAAGCAAGGCAAATTAACAAGAATCCATATGTCAATGCCCAATATTCCCTTACTTACGTATGTTAAAGCTATCACAGAAGTAAAGTTTTTATAACTGCTTTTAACAACCTGATAGAACATCTCATATATAACTACACACCACCAGAAACAGTTTGGAAGAGTAACATCTAAAATAGGACACTTTAGTTGTGCAGGCTTTCAAAAGAAAAAATCAAGTTTAAGATCTGTTAGAACTGGACAACAGTAATTTCAAACCAGCGCTCTTCATACTTGTAACACACTACTTAAACATAGCTCTGCTCCTCCCTCTAGTGACAATCTCACACAGAGCAGAAACCTGTGATAGCATCTCTGCAAGCAGCCCTGAGTCTTCACTCCCAAGAAGCTCAAGGATTTACATCCTGGTTCTCAAGCTTATATATATTTTTAAATTCATTAATTAGTATTACATTGCATTTGCAAACACAATCTTGTTCTTCTGTACAAGCACAATATCTAAGAATGAAATCAACTTAAATGCCTTTGAAAGAGCAAAGTTAAAGTTGTCAACTTTAATCCCACACTCCTAACCCAATAAAATAGTCTTTGCTGCAGTGTTCTGATAATTCTCTCAATTTAAAAATGTTTTAAAATAAACTTACTCTTTTTGTCTGAAGAACTGCTAAAATCAATGCCACCAAGACCTTCACTGGCAGTAGTTGAAGGAGCTGCAGTTGTCCCGAGAGACAAACCCAAAGCATTCTGCCCAAGTCCTACAAAAAATCCAAACAGTATTTTCACCTTTTGCAGTGTTATCAAGACTACAACAACAGCACAAATTCTTCCTCTAGAGCTAAAAAAGGAAGCAATGAAATGACAGTGATGTCACTGACACTGACAACAATACTGACAGTGAAATATTTTATTCAGACCAAAACACACCAAAAATAAAGAGCTTTCCATTTCTCCATAGATAGTCAGGTATCATTGTCCTCTCCCCATATGTCATCAACTTCCTTGAGCCAATTATGGGAATGACAAAGATTCCCTTATATTTTCACTTTTGAAAAAGTGTTAAGTAAAAATTAATTTAAGAATAAGAAAGGAGACAATTATTTCAGTTTCATTTTTATTGTCCACGGACAGCAACACTGTTCTTAACTGTAACACTGTTAAAAACTACACTTTCACAGTGTCAACACTTTGTATAAACTAAATCTTACATTGTACAATCACACATTAAATGTAATTGTTTTGAGACAAGAAAAAAAACTAAAATAACTTTCACCTGTTGCTGCTGTGCTTGTATTCTGGAAAAGTGAACCTCCTAAGCCTGCTAAGGCTCCTCCTAAGGAAAGGCCGGTGGAAGCAGTTGTAGTCGGAGCAGTTGTGCCACCCAAATTTAATGTAAAGCCAGTAGTTCCTGTAGAGAAAGGAAACCAGATTAATGCAGACACTGCCTTCAAATACATCCACAGACAATCTAAAATAACTGAAAGGTCTGAACAACATCTTTATCATAACTGGATAATAAGCATTTTTATTTCCTGCAGTTTTCACACAAAGCCATAGCCTTTTGAATTACATGTTATTTTGCTTTGCAACCTTATAACCCTAATTAGTCCATATTTACCTGCAACTATACAAAAATTGTGGCAGTCACCCAGAACATTACAGATTCTAGAACCTAGGACAGAATTTATTTTACAGCATAACTGAACAAGTAAATGACACTGATTTTTATATTAAAATGCTCAAATTTCAATGTTTTAACATTAAAATATTCACACAAGACACATGATACAATAACATTTCCATGGTGGTTTGAGCTGCCTTCTGGAATTAAGCATCCCAACTTTTAGTAATAAAGGGAAGAACTGAGTAGAGAAAGACCACAGGCATAAAGGGACAGAGGACATTGAGCTCGAAAAGGTGAGCTCAAATGCAGACTTTGAAAGTTAAGAAAAATAAGAGTCTCAAATACCATCATGCATGATGCAGTTCAGCTGAGTTAAATATGATGACAGCTATGATAATATGAGAAGCAATTTAAAATGTTTAAAAACATTAACATTTAAAAACATTATTTCCAATGCCAGTTAACCATTTCAGGCCATTTGCAATAGGTAGATATTTCCCAAACTTTGCAGTTGCACAAGAAGGAAGCTTTCAATATTCAGTGAGGTTAACAATAAGAAAAATAATTGTATATGACAAATCAGCTCTTGCTACACTTCTAATTACTTGGATTATATGCTGTCTATAGCACTAGGTTCTCTGACCATAATTCTATCTGCATTAGGGTACCCAAATTTAGAACTTGAGAAGTCCAATAAACCCCTTTATTCATGGACCACAAGATTACATTAGTATTTTCTATTATTTAATAGAAAAACATATGTGCAACTGTTATACAATAAAGTTTTATTGTTAACAAGCAAACAAGAAATAGCCCCGTACCCCTAAACATACTCCTACCTGCTGCAGGAGTTGATGTAAGAGCAGATGATAATGACAGGCCACCCGCTGAGGTAGAAGTAACAGGTAAAGCAAATGGCGTGGCTGAACCTGCAGGTTTGCTGAAACCTAAACTAAAGCCTGTGGTAGCTGCTGATGTGGTGGCAGGTGTGCCTAGAAGAAATTCAAAACCAGTTATCACTCTTGAAACATTCTGTTTGAGAATGAAAGCTAAACTCACCACCTCTTCTGCATCTCACTTAACCAGCCTGAGTCACACAGCACAAAAGATGACTTGCATCAAGTAAAATATTCCCACTGAACTTTCTAAGGAATTTCAGTGGTTTATATCAATTGCACAGGCATCTTTTGCTCCAGAATTCCTAGGGATCCAGTGGAGTTTAATTCTGGACTGGCAATTATACCTACTAGCAATCCTAAAACTGTATAAAAAAAAAACTACTTCCACCAAAAGCATCTAGTAGAGGACACAAATATTGGAAAATAGAGCTATAAACAATACTGCTCAAAATACAGACTACAAATTCTCAATTAGATGTGCACACCAAAATGAATGCACATATCCTTTCAATTTGTAAACAAGAAAAATATGTTGAAATGTTACTCCCTCAAGATTTGCTTTTAAACATTTTTGAAGTAAAACAATTTCTACTTCCTGCTGTTTTCATGGTAAGAGCACATTCCACATTCTAGAATTCCTATTCCAAAGTAGAGTGCACATACATACTCAAACCACAACAGCAAACAGACACTTTGTATTATCAGTAACTGCTGTTTTGGATGACATAATTTCATCCAGCTACTGAAAAGAATTAATGCTCATCTGCATAGTATGGACTTCCACATATGACTATGTACCACACAGTCTCTTCTAGGTTAGCTGCTGCTTCTCCCTTCTGCCCCTTTGATTTCCTTCTTTATTCAACACTATTTATTCATAGTAGGGCTTGCTACGTTCTTTGACTGCATTGCGTCTTGTAGCACCTCCACCCTTAACATTAGTTACTCCTCAGATCTCAGCTGCTGTTTCAAAAAGAAAACAAAATCAAGCTAACAGCAACCCATATACTCCTGTGTTTCTAATGACAACTACAAAATACTCACCACAGATGGATCAGAGAAACAAAAAATATTCTCAAAGTCTGTTCCCAGTTCAACCCTCTTTATTCTTCTTAAAGAGATAATTACCGAACAAACATGTTCACGCAGGATTCACTAGACTAAGAGATTCTGTATGAATAATTCTTTGGTAACAGATCCCCCTTCCCTCTGATGAGGGATGAAACTCATTAGGGGAACATAAATACAAAGTCCAACTTCTGACTGTCATTGTTGTATAAGAACTGAATAATCCTTTCACAAGTAAGAGTGCCCAGAACTTCAGGGCTCCATTCTGATTTACATTTGGGTTGCAAAGCAAACAGCAATTAGTAATGGGGAAAAAACGCTCACATTTAATCACTAGCTCTATATATTACAAGAAAGACTTAACTCTCGGGTTTTTTTGTCTATGTAACATCAAAATTCAAATTAGGTCCTTACCTAATGTCAGTCCTGTAGCAATTGTTGTTGCTGTTCCTGCTTTAAGAATGAGAACAAATGAAGACGGTAAGAACACTAATAGAAGCTGTGACAGTAAAAAACATGAAACAAAATCCTGAACTAATGCAACATTATGAGACAACTATTACACAAGTTCTTTTTCTGTAGTGTATTGAAAAATAATATATTAACACAGAAAACAGTATGGGTAAACACCAGCAGCAGAAATTAAAGCACAATTGATTTCAAAAAATGTAACTTGTCTTTGTAAGAAGCTGCTAACAGTGAAGCTGATGTTAACACAGCAGTATATTATCTGAAATTTCAAATAAAGTAAAGAAAAAATATGAAAACTAGTAATTCTACCATGTATTTTTTAGCCGCATGGTAGTACATAACATCAGCATGCAAATCAGCAGATTTGCAGTATAATGAAAAGGATTATAGAGTCTAAAGTTCTTGTAAAATCCTGTCTTGGTTTAGGGTTGCTGCCCCACTGGTAATTTAAAGGGACTGTTCTGGACTCAGTGTTAGGCCACTTCATATTTTTAAAACCATCTGATTAGATTATCAAAAGAATCACTGAAATAAAATTACCCCAATGTAGCCTACCACAGTAATACAAGCTTTCAGTCTATTGCTGATTTTATTTTGAGTAGATTGGTCCTTAGAACTTTCCCCATCTACTTATATAAGCATACAAGAAGACCATTATATCTAGCAATATTGCAGCAAAGTAAAATTTATTTTTATGTCTGCTTGACATAAAAAAACCCCACGCTGTCAGGAAAGCTTTATAATTTTGTACTCCATTACTGCTATAAGAAGCTGTGTGTTCATAGGCTGAATAAGAGACCTAAGAAAATATTAAATTCCTTCAGGCATATTGCATTAAATATCCCCAAACAACAAACTCATAAATGTTCACTACCACAGAATTACAAGTATTGCATTACAAATGCAAACAATCGCACAAAGTTTTAAACTACTTCTAAACTACTTTTTTTCAAACTATTTTAAAATCTAAATATACCTCAATCTTCAATTCTGAGCATCCTGGATGAAAAGCTGAGACTTCTAAAATACACCAGGATTTAGACTACAAAACAATTAACACATAGGCCAGGAGGTTTTCTGGTAATTGCATTTGTGTTTCTGCTGTACTGGTACCACTTAATTCTTAATTAATGATCTTTCAAAGAAGCAGTTTTATTAAACTATGTAAGTAATATTCAAAGCTACAGAACAACTGTAAAAGAGTAAACATTTTAATATGACCCAGGTTTTTTGAGTAAATATAATTTACATCTTCACTGCTGAATCTCAAACTTGAAGTACAAGAATTCTTTTCTACCTGTACTGGTGCTTCCTAGTGTAAAGCCAGTGGTTGATTTTGATCCAAAAAGTCCACTCCCAAAACCCAATGAAGGAGCCGACGTAGTTGCTGTAGCAGTGGAAGAGCCCAGAGTTCCAAAATTAAGTCCTCCTGTTGAGCTATTACAAAATAAGACTATTAGCAGTAATTCTATTTCAAAATGAAAACACTCCCCCATGACATCAACTTCTTTCAGATGCCATCATTCACTTTCCCACAAACATCATTCATCACAAAAACCCAGCGGGGCAAGACAGAGTCCAAGCTCACTGCTATTGAACAGAAAGAAGGAGCCCATTTCCCCCTTTCCTTCCACAGCTCTGTAATTCCCATTGCTTCCCTGATACTAACTCCAGCATTTGTTCAGCCGCTGCTGAGCTGATAGATTTTACTAGACCACTTGGAAATTTAAACTTTTCTCTGCCAGATATTCATTCTGCCTTATTGTTCTCCCCATGCTACTGAAATGAGAGAAGAAATGCTAGAGGAGGAACAAGGATGATAACAAATCTGTATGATCTTTTCAAAGCAGGTTATAAGTCCAGTTAGTTCTCTGACCAGAAATTTCAACCACTGTGCTTTCCTTCATTCTTAAGTGATAATACAGAACTATTCACATCAACACCACAGCTTCACCCGATCTTACTATCAAAACACACTGAAGCATGAATTAATTTTCTAACTAAAATGCTATCCTTTTGCACAGATTCCAACCACGTGCCTACTGTATTTTTTCAGATTGCCTACCTGTCAGAAAGTTACAGAAAATCAACTTCCAGATCTACTTTTATAGATGAAGGGGAAGAGAAAGAACAGAGAGAATCAGATCTCTGTTCTCACTAGGTCATCACTAGGAAAATGAAGGCTTTAATACTTCTTTTGGGTGGCTACACATTTTAGAGATTTCATGCCAAATAGAAAACAAGCTTTACAATTAGCACAGTACACAGGAGAATACAATAATCATGGTTATCTCCAACCAATGAAATTACAGCTACTAGCACCCAGATGAGTCTGTGTTTTTAAAAATTTTCTTCTTATTTGATAAAAGATCAGATGAATAATTTATCAGATTAATAACCTGTAGTAACTTCGCATTTGTGGGACCATAACTGGTGCCATTTGTGAGCCTTTCTAGAAGCAAGGATCAGTTTTCACAAACACATTTTGCTTAAGTACAACAGCAACACTGAAACGAAAAGCAATTTAGACTTCACCAAGGACTTTTATCTTTTAGATGTTCAGTATTCTCTCATTTCTCCTCTCTTGTTGTGTATGAGGGCAGCTCCTAAAATAACAAGTCAAACCCAGAAGTAAATCCATACCAAAAAAGGTACAATTAGCTCTGGAATTAGAACTTTTCAAACTATCAATAAAACTGATCATGGCAAGCCCAGCTGGCTGCAAGTTCAGAACTAGGTGTGAGTTAATTTTTAGGCAGTAATTCAGAAACCAGAGTGGCCAAGAAGTTTAGAAGGACAAAGACTCACTAACTGTCACACAGAATCCAGAGCCTTTCAGCTGTCTTTACTCCCAAAATTTCACCATACCAAACTGCAGCACCATGACCTAATGACTTGAAACCTTAAACACAAAACATGGTGCTTCTCCCTAGTCAAGAGCTTCGGTGTCTCATCTTTTTCTCCAGTAGATGACTCTTCTGTGAGTTTTCTGTGTTACAGCATTCCTGTAGAAGAAAGCTAAGGTACAAACTGTGATATTCGGCACTACAGGAGGACAAAAAATACCCCAAACCAAATTAACACAAATAAAATGAAGTGGCCTTTTTTCAAGGTAGAAAGAATCCAACATGTAGGAACAAAGTAATGGCAGCATTCTCACCAGCAGGAGAATGCATGGGCTAGAAAAACACGGAAGGAAGAGGAGCTCAAGTCAGTACTCTGATTCTAGAACCAGAATGAAGTACTGCCCCTGGCTAAAGCATACGATAAGCAAACACCAACTAAAAAAGAGTTTAAGTACCTCAAAGGCTGCTGATGCAAAGCACAAATTAGATACACTGGCATGTCACAAAGGCTTTCAGCCACCAGAACATAATCCTTAGTCACCTAACATTTACACTTGGACCAGACAATCAATTTCTTTTTCTCCCAACATCTGGCAATATCATCTTAGACCCAGCTCAGAAGAACAGCGTCTTCTTACAGTCTTAAACATGTTCTCAAGTAAATTATCACAGGGATGCTCAAGAACCAGTAAGAAGGCCCCTTCCTCTATGAGATTTTTTGACCAACAGCCCTGAAGACGGGTCCTGCTTGTAAAAATAAATAAATGAATAAAAATACAGAGCACCATACTGCTATTATTTAGCACCTATTAAACTTTTTTTAAGAGATAAAAAAGCCAGCTGGAACACAAAAAACCCACCCAACAAAAACATTTAAGTTCAATATGCAGTTCTTTAAAGCGCAGATCAACAAGACAAAAGTTTCTCTTATTTCAGTACATTCAGAAGAATGGTTTAGAATTAACAAATATTATTTTAATACTTGTTGATATATTTGTTGTATATTTGTTAAATATTTGCTCATTTGAATCACAGGACACCCACATTAAGGCATGAAGCAAAAGAAGAGAAACTCTATCAAGTCTACATAAGCTTTGCTGTAGAAGTTAAAAAGCCAAGCAAACAAAAAGAAACAAAAAAATCACCAAGACCACCAAAAAAACACCACAACTCAAAACCCCCAAACATTTCCCATCCTCCAAAATCAAGCAGAAATAACACAAGGAGATCATCAATCTGTCACAACCACAACATTTATATTATTACAACGAACTCAGAAATCTTATTCTCCTCTCCTGTGCACTCCCAAAGAAGCAATACTGCCACTTAATCCCAGAATTAGATGGATGTCTTTCAGATCTAAATATTCTGTTCTCTCCATCTCACAGTGCTATTTTCTGACGTTTTTAACAGGTACTTCCAAATGTTGCACCTTAAGAGAAACTCCCTTGATGTAACCACCCCTGTCCATTTCGTTTACACTACAGTGATCAATTCTGCTTACATTTGGGAAAGTCTCTGACACAACAGCCTTGATCTTCAACAGAGGTACAACAGCAAGCAAGTCAGAATAAAGAGGCTCTGCCAGTCTAGTTGTGTGCAAAGAAACAGAAAGTGGAAAAAAACTCCCACCAACAAGAAAGACTTACCTGTTACTCTGAGAAACCTAAACCATAGGGCTTGGAGTACAGAGCCTGCTGTACATCACATGCACATCCTTTTACTCCAAGACACTATACACCGAATACAAGGTTAGAGAGGGTTAGCTCGAACCTAACTTCTAAAACATAGACAGAACATCTTTTGGACACTAAACGTGTGGGCTCTGGCATCAACGTGCTCCACGCCGCGGACACAAACGCGGGCTGACTTCTGAGAGAAACCTGGATACACATCTGATTCACATCCTGCGTTCAGAGCGGCAGGCTGAACCGTAGAGGGAGGCATCCAAAGCCAAAGCAAAGCACAATAAGAAGAGCAACTCCCTTAATTAATAGCTGCTGAACAGATCACTCTCTACAGGCGCAGAACACAAGGCAAGGGAGGCCGGGGCAGACACGGCGCACCAAGGGCCTTGCGGCCGGGACTGCCGGAGGCGCCGAGCCCCGGGCCCGGGGCAGTGCCTCACTCGCTCACACACGCACGGGCCGCCCCCCGCACCACGGGGCCCGGGTTCAGGCTGGGCCCGGGCCACGCGGCAGCCTCAGGCCGCGGGGGGCTGCAGGCACGGCCGAACCGAGAGAAGCGGGGGAGCCGCGTTACCTCGGCGTGGCGGTTCCGAAGGAAAAACCCCCGACTGCTCCTCCTCCTCCTCCTGCCCCGGCGGCCGCCGTGGAGCCCAGCGTGCCCGCGCCGAAGGAGAAGCCCGTAGACATGGCGGCGGGAGCGGCGGGAAGAGCCGGAGAGCGGGGCCGGGAGCCGGCGGCGAGGGCCGGGTCGCTGGGTGAGCGGGTCGGTGCTGGGGTGGCGGCCCCTCAGCCCCGCATGGCGCCCGCCGCCACCTGCGCAGCGAGCGGCGGCACCGAGCGCGCGGACGGACGCCGGCCACGCTGCCCTCCGCGCGCCCGCCGCGGTGCACCACGGGACGGCCCGGCCGCCCTTAAAGCGACAGCGGCGCGCGGGAGCCGGGCTGGGAGAGAGCGCCGCGTCCCGCCTGTGCCCCGGCGCCACCAGGGCGGCTGGAGCGTGGCACAGATTGAAATATAACAGGTTCCATCTCCACGTCAGGGAACACTGCTGGAGTGACCGCGCACTCACCAGGTTGCCCAAATAAGCGGTGGTGCGGTCTCTAATAATCTTTAGGGATTTTTAAAATCTGCCCGGATGTGGTATTGGGCAAGGGGGTCCGAGTGGCCCTCAAGCACGTGGAGGCTACTAAGCACCTCCAGGGACAATAGAAAGAGGCGTCTTCCAGGAATATCCCCATGAGCGAGACTCACAGACTGAAGCAGAGGCCTGTGTAATCAGGGAATGGCTCATTTCCCACACATCTACTGTCACCCCATTGTTAGGAAAATTAATCCAAGATGCCAGAGGTTTATGTCAAAAAAGGAGACAGAGGAGTCCTGTAATTTTATTAGAATAAAGGGAGAGGTTGTGGGGCATTTCCCATGGGGTCTCTAAAACTGTTGAGGGATGCAGCCCCCTTTCATTCTAAGTTCCCAATCACCCTCTTCTTTTTCCCCACTGGCTGAGGCACTCAGAAGATACAGACTTCCCAAGACACCTACTGTGAAAAATGTGTATGATTGGCTTTTCACAAATATTAAAATTAATATTATATGTGTTATGTTAGAAAGTTATGCTGTATTAAGTAGTGTGTTATACGTAGTTTTAGGTTATAACGTAATGTTAAAATAGAAACTATGTATGTGAGATATTGTTTTAGGAAAGGAATGAGGTACTCGCACCAGATAGCAGCCACAGGACACCTAAATCTTTCAGAGAAAGAGAATTTATTGCTCCCTTATCAGAAGAAACTAACTTCTTCCTGCCTTGCTCAGCCCTGAAGTTGCCTTCAGGATTAAGAGGAAGAAGTTGACACTGACCAGACAGAATCCTGTGTCTGAATGGAATTTAGGCATCATCTATGTGGTGTATCAATATGCAATATGCTATTGCTTTTAAGGGTTAATCCTCTGTTAATGTGTGCCCTTTTTCGGGCTTATTTTGCCCAGAAAAATGTGTCCGGACTCTCCGTAACTCTTTGTTCTTATTGTCTAGTATTTTCCTAAATCCTAATTGTCCAAATTTTTATGACTCTAATTATATTACTAATTTTATAACCATTTTATTACCATTAAACTTTTAAAAACAAGTGATTGGCATTTTTCACACCTACTCTATGCCCCTGTTTAATATGCACCCTTCTTTTGTCATATAAAGAAAGAAAAATAAACTATTCATAATTCTGTTAAGCCTTGGTTTCCTTTTTCTAGGTTCAAGAATATAACGTGGCCTTGGCTGACCAACTGTGTTGATTAGTAGCATTTTCTAGAACTAATATTTTCTTCTGTAACTTCCCTATCTATAAGTTCCTAGTCCTATCTACGAGCAGATTAATATGGTCTGTTTGTAAAGACACATTCATCTTATTCCTTTCAAGGTCATGGGATCCATGGGTAAAGTTCTTAGGCATCCCCATGGGGGAGAAGACTGGTTCGGCCCATCGACTGATCCCAGAACAGGGTCCTCCCTAACTTCTCATTCTTAACTCACTTTTATGTTATTTTTTTACGTTTAGGTGGACACTGAGTGACTTTAGTTATACATCTTAGTCAGTGAGGGGTAGTCGTACTTCAGCAGGATAGTATCTGAAATAACCTGGTGATGGGAACATGTGTCAGTCCAAGGAGAGTGATTTCGCCGTGGTTGCTGATTCAACAGCAGCACATCTTCCTTTATCTCCCTTTTTCATCTGTTGTGTGGATTATCAACTGGAAAGCACCACCGAATTCCTCCTACTTCTGCAAGGGTTTTGACTGAGCCTGGCCGCGGGGTCTCCCCTCTGCTCCACCCTCCGTTTAGTCCCCTTTAGGTTGTGCTGTGTGTAGGAGGTCGGGTGCGCCGACCGCGTTCTACCCGGGAGTAAGAACCGTGTTCTCCCTTATAAGTTCCTCACAGTTGCCTCTTTATCCCTCGTCGTTTTCCCACGTCGCCCTCCCACCATTCCCGCCCCTCAGCCGCTCCCTCCCTTCAGCCATTCCCGCCCCTCAGCCGCTCCCTCCCTTCAGCCATTCCCGCCCCTCAGCCGCTCCCTCTCCCCAGCCATTCCCACCGTCCGCCGCGCGGGGGCGCTGCGGGGCGCGCGGCGCTGGCCCCGCCCCGCAGCCGGCGCGGCCCCGCCCCGGAAGCGCAGCCGGAGCGGCCGCCGGCCCGGGTCCGTGGCGGTGCGGCGGGCGGGAGGCGGCCGCGGCCGAGCGGGCACCGCCATGGAGCACATCCGCACCACCAAGGTACTGCTGGTGCTGCGGCACGGGAGCTGCGGTAACTGTGCGGTCGGGAGGGCCCGCCCAGCCCGACGCGCCCGCTGCGGGCGAGGGCGTTGTTTGTTTTCGCTGCCTCCTGCTGTTTTGTGGCTGGTGCCGCCCCGCGCGGGGCTCTGGAGCGGCCCGCGGTGCTGGGAGGGGTGGAGGGCTCTGGGCGTGCTGCTCCAGTGTGGCCCCGTGTCTGTAATGGGGGGAAGACGCTAAAAATCCCGGTGTAGGGCTTTTGTGGCGGAGTGGGGAACCGGATAAGAGAGCTGGGAGGGGATTGCATTTGTTTTGTCTGCTCTGGATATGGTTCCGTGCAGCTTTTTCTAGTTTTGGAGGCAAATCTGTTGTGAAAACCACCGATTTGTTTTCTCCTTTTTGAATATTCCCGTGTGTGTTGTTAAATACGCAGGCCGTCAGTGCTTGTGTAATGTGTTAGGCTATTAAAAATATATCAGCTAAGCTGTAGCTGACATTTTGGACTTCTGTGACTTTTATTTCCTATTATTAGTGTATTAGTCTTCTTTGTATAATGAAGATGCTAAAGGAAGGTCTCTCTTGTTGTGGCTAATTTTTAAGTGAGTTTTTAAGTCACAGCTTCTATAGAATTAAATTTCTAACAGTACTTTTGCTCACCTTGCTTATCATCCCTGACTGCAAAGGTTGCTGAAAAGACTCCCCCTGTCTGTTGGGTCCTGGGAATTGTGATTAATTCCTGAACCTGACAGTCTGACTTTAAAGTAGATTTATAGGTATCTTTAGAAAAGGAGCGTTCATAGTTCGTGTCCCAGTACTAGATTCACGACCAACAATTACATAAAGGAAAGGGCTTTTAAATTCTTTGAGTAATAACTTGCATAACTTTTATATAAATGTGTATAGCTGCTTTTATTTTTCATATACATGTGTATGTGTGAAACAGAAAGGTCTTTGATGAAACTACCATTAATGACACTTTATTGGTCTGAAATTAGATGCACTTTATTAGTGCCTCATGCTGACAGATTTTCTGATAAAGTTTCTTTATCAGCTGTTTATTTCCAAACATGAAAGTCCTTGTTTGGAAATTTAATACTGTATTGTTACAGTCAGTAGCTGATTCCAAAATGAAAGCTAGACAAAAGCCAACGAGTCTTGATGGTCAGAGTATCTTTTTAAGTTTCAGACCCGAAATTGAGACTAGAAAGGCTGCAGGTTGCTGACTTCTTTGTGTCTGCAGGTGATTGTATTTCTGCATTGTGTTTTGGGGGCACTGCTGGGGAAAAAAGTACTTCATGCAACAGTAGAAGTGAAGAGAGAATGAGCCCTGAACACAATTTGTAAGATACAGGACTTACTACTTGAAGCGATTATTTTTATCATTCATACAAAAAAAATGCATTCTAAAAAAACAGTGTCATGGTAAGAAATAGTGTGATAGTTCTTTTGTTACAGCTGTGTTGCTCACTTAGGTTTTTGTAAGCTGTTGGTTTATGGAATATCCAGGTAGATTAAAATGCATATAGGCGAGCTTTAGAGGTATAGGAAGCAAGAAAAGTAAAGTACAACCTGCACTGTGGGTCTTGAAGATTTACTTTGTGTGTAGGTTCAAGGTGGATCTCACGCCAGCTGTTCTGAGACATCCCTGCTTTTTCTAATCTGGTGGCATTCCTGTTTTTTCAGTTTAGTTAAGTCATAGTGAAATAAACTTGAAACAAGAGTGCAGTCTTGCCCAGATTAACTGCTGTGCAGGGCAGCTGTTATCCCCAGGAGAGGGTGATGGAATAGGTTTTGTATCTCCTCCAACTTCAGTTTGCTGGGAATGTTGAAATTAAAATTTCTTTAGAACTGTCCACACAGCTACCTGAAATTGAGTGTAGCTTTTTGTGAAATTAAACTGTCCAACAGATTTTATGTTGAATAATGAAGTGAGGTAAACTTAAAAATCACTTCTGAGAGTTTTATATTTAAGTAGCAACAAATGATCAAACTCAAACAAATGATCAAATGTGGTGGTGAAGTAAAGAATATGTGGTTTTTCAATGAATCGTGATAGTATCCTTAAGGATATTTTAAAGCAAAATGTGGCAGAAAAGGCTGAAAATTCTTCAAACTTGTTTGCATATTTGAAGTTAAATCTGTAATAGTGAAAATACTGCTGGATTTTTTCTCCTGGAGATTGAAAGTTTTGCTTAGTTTGCTAAATCAAATCAAACAGCAAAAGGAAAAAGTGTATCATAAGCTGAGTACCCATTTAATCTGGTTTGGTCAAGTTTAAATGAATGTGTCATCTGTAGAGGCTGAATCTAACTCAGTTGTCTTTAAGAAAAGTTTATCTATGATTTGGCTTTCAGAATTCTTGTAGACTTTACCTAGGTAAATGAAAATTGGAGTGCTAATGCCTGTCCTCATCTAATGTAGAAATACAGCTTTGAGGAAAGCTGCCTTATTACATGGAGGAGAAGGAAACCTCACATGCCAGGATTTTGTGGGTTGTGTTACTGGAGCAAAGCTGGGGCAGTTTCTGTGCACTTCTCAATTTTCTGGGGAGGTGCAGTGCCAGGTACTGGAGCAATTATTGCTGCAGATCTGCCCAGTATGGATTCTGTGTTTTGGCTGTGGTCTATTCACTTATGCTACTCTAAACCTGAGGACTTGGTGGTTTCAGCATAATGTATTTTGATGTACCCATGCATCTGGTTTCCAATTTTTTTGCTTTCTAAACTGAAATCTGGAATATTATCATAGTGCTGACTTCTAGTATATATTTGTATTTCCTTAATTCTGTTTTGTATTAATTGGGTTTTTTTTTTCAAATTTGAAAGCAAAATTAGGCCTTT
Source organism: Calcarius lapponicus (assembly GCA_039654755.1). Taxonomy (NCBI): domain Eukaryota; kingdom Metazoa; phylum Chordata; class Aves; order Passeriformes; family Fringillidae; genus Calcarius; species Calcarius lapponicus. The sequence continues at coordinate 45,897,422 of CM077462.1, read as the reverse complement.
CTAGATCATAAATACCTGCTTTTTTTCTGTTTTGTATGTGCTTTTAGTAGGTAAATACATCTGTACGTAAGAGTTTAAAATTTCTTAACATCAGCACAGTAGATGTGGGCTCTCCTTGTTGCCTCCTCTGGGTGCTGGTCTTGCTGGTGTGGAAGTTTTTGGAGTTCTGCCATGCATTTAATGGTAGCACAGAGCTTTAACTTGGCATTAATGAGACAGTGCTGCCAAGAAATAGAGGAATGCGTGGAGATAAGCCATTTGCCACACTCCTTTCCTGTTTCTGTGCGCAAAGATTCATGTAATGCTTGTTTCAAATAGAGCACTCTGTGGAGCCCAGAGTTAGGAGGAGCAGATAAAATACAGACTATCTAGAAATTGTTATTATTTTGAAATATTTTCCACAGGATTGAGATAACAATGTTGATAGAATACCAGAAGGAGTTGTTGGCCCTTGAGAGGCTCAAGCATGAATTATCTGCTTCAAATGCCAGCACAGTCCTTGAATTTCTAGGAGTTTTTTTGTAATTATTAGTATAATGCTTACATTTCATTAAGAATGTATTTTGACTATGAGGCAAGGTTATAATAATACTGATTTTTGAAGTTGGGGAATTTATAAAAGACAGTACATAGCTAAAATGGAAGTCAGAAGAGCATAATCTTTGTGGTATTGAGTGTGCAGACAGCTAATAAAGCATGTTGCTGAGATCAGCTGTTAATTTAGTGCTGGCATCTTGATACCAGGAAACTGTTAGTGTGTGTTTTGCTGTGTTTTGGGGAAGCAGCCTAAAAGCGTAGTAATTATTAATTCTTATTTTAGAAATAACTGAAACAAAAAAAAGCTCAATGCTTTTGTATTGAAGCAGGATATTTGAGCTAGCTGGTCTCAAAGCTTGTGACCTCTCTAGCTTGGCCTGAGTAGCCTTGTGTGTGCTGCGTTATGTTTCCTTCCATTTTCAGAATTACTGCACCAACTGACAAAGCCTTTGCTAAGTTAGAATTTAAATTTCTGCAGAAATTTAAACTTAACTTTTATTCCCCCCTCCCCTTTTTTGTTACAGGTAGAGCAGGTGAAATTACTGGATAGGTTCAGCACGAGCAATAAGTCACTGACGGGAACCCTGTACCTTACAGCAACTCATCTGTTATTCATAGATTCAAGTCAGAGGGAGACCTGGGTAAGGATAATGAATGCTTGTGGTTCAAAGCCATGGGTCCTCCAGATACATTTCTTCTTCCTGATCTAAGGTTATATTTGTTTACTAAAATGTTCTTAGCTGTTCTTTCTACTCTCCTCCTTCGTGGTATCATAATAAGTTAATAATTTACAGGTTATGCTCTTGCGTGACGCTGCTGCAGTTGAAATCAGGTCATGTTGAAATTTTGACTTTTCCTCAAGCTGCTGTAATTTCTTCTGTAGCTTTCACTTGTATTTCTGAATGTGTGTGTGCTGGTTTTCTTTAAATAACTGACTTGCACCATAATTCTGAGGCGGGAGTGGGAGACTGATACAAAGGTTAAGAATCAGGTTTAAAATTTCAGAGTTAACTTACCTTGTAATTAGATTCTGTCTAGGTTAAATGAGATACCAAAAATGCTAAGATTTCAGGTTTGGGCAATATTGAAGATAACATGCATTCTTTTAGAGCAGTAAGCTGCTGTTTCTTCACAAGTTTTAATCTCTGAAATAAAAGGTTTCAGATGGGGCTGCAGCTTCTCGTTGACCAGTACCAGTGTTGTTGCAATCAAAGTTGGCTGGTACGGTATTTCCCATTAGTTTTTGTGCTTACTGCCCTGGTGGCACACATATGGACATGAAGCTGTGGCTCCCATTGGAGTCCAGCCACCTAACTTGAGCTAGTGCCTTAACTCTTCCATCCTCCAGGATGAAATAGCACCTCCCTGGCTGTTGTTAATTTTTTTTCCTGTAAGTGTATTTTCCTTCCTTTCCTTTTCCTGATTACCCTTAGTCCTGTGTCCTGGTTATCTAAGTGCCTTATTGTGCTTTCAAGAAAATTAATTTTTCTATTATTTGTTCTTGGATACAAGGTACACCTTTGTACAAACAAAACTGTTACGCTTTCATACAAATTGGGTTTTTGGGGACAGCATGATTCAGAAGCATTATTGCTTGTGTCTCCCTATGCACTGCATTAAAAGGTTTCATTCTAGGGGAAATTGAGCCCATACTCCAAGTACTGCATTTCTGATGATAATGCAAGTACTAGGTATAATTATCATAACGTCTTCAAGATAGTCTCTTTGTAAATGCATATTTGGCAGCATAGTTTTCAGATGCCAGTCAAATTCTGATCAATGTTTAAGAGGATTTGATTGCTTCAGTGAGGTAATTGAAATTCTGTCAAGAACATCTTGTTCAGTTGAGGTAATGAGGTAATGTATCTGTGCCTTTCTTCCCAGAGTTGAACAGTTGTTACTTTCTATGTATTTAAATAAATCTTGTGTAGATTTGCCACACATATCAATCTATGGAGGGCTTTGGTATGTCTGTTGCTGTGACAGTGCTGTTAAAGTGGTCATAAACATTTAGCTGAGAAACTGTCTTGTTTATCTAGTACAGTAGGTAATACAGGAGATATTTTTCTTATCTTTGTTCCATCTATACATGTTAAATACTGGAATTTTGAAATCTTCAAGACGTTGAATTATTTTCCCTTACTTCCTTTATTTTGTCTGAAAATTCTGACGTACGTTTCTGTAGATCCTTTTAAAATATAGATATCCTGTCTGGAAACTGCCTAATGAGATATAAGCCTATCAGTTAACAAAGTTAAAAGAAAACTGAACAACTACAGTGGAGTTTTACATCTCAGTTTTGCACTTAGAGTGACACTTCAAAATGACAGAAGAGAGTAACGAAAGTTTTATACATTTAGTATTCTGATCAAAATGGCATTCTTGGATTTCTGCTTCTAAATGTATTTCTTTTTATAACTGGCTGACAAAATTAGTCAAAATCTATATTCAGCATTGTTTAGTGTGCTATCTTGCATCTGCTGATCTAAGTAGTATGCTATTCTTATTTTTCCTCGGCATGCTTACTCTGTGAGTTTTTGTATGTCACAGATACTACATCATCACATTGCTGCGGTGGAAAAACTTCCTTTGACTACTTCTGGCTGTCCCCTTGTCATCCAGTGCAAGAACTTCAGGATAGTTCACTTTGTTGTACCCAGAGAGAGAGATTGTCATGACATATATAATTCTTTGCTTCAGCTCTCAAGAACAGGTAATTCTTGTAGCTGTAAAAGACTTTGCAGTATATGCATGGACAACAAGCTGGGATGTGTGTGTGTAAACCAATTATCTTTTTTTTTTTTTTTTAAACAGACATAATATAAAGTCTCACATGGGTTTGGTATATAAATAGGTTTTTTGATTAAATATTAATCTGCATAAAAATTCAGAAGCTGCATTGTCTGGCTTTTCTATGTCACTGATACTCCTTAACAGAATGAGAGATTCCTGCGTGTTTTTTTGCATTTCTAGTGGTGTTCCTGTAATTGTGAATATAAATGTGTATAGTCTCTCTTAATTGTGTTCCATAGATTAAAATCCCACTAAGCAAATCAGTTGTTACTAATGTAATGCAGTTTCAAAAATAAAGCTGAAATTTTGATGCTAGAGTGACATTACCAGTTCAGCTTTACAAGAGACTTACGTCAGTACAGTCTTTTGCATTTTCTGCTTTGTGTTTAGAACGGTGCAAAATGTCATCTGTCATAAGTAAATAGCCTGCTATTAGGAAAAATAATACTAGGAAAAACAAAGTTTTTGAAAGCTTTTCTTTTTTAAGGGAAACTTTAAAACTTTCTTTTTTAAGGTCAGTAGATGTAAATTTAAGTTCTTGCCTCCCAAAACAGTTTGTTCTTTCAGATCCTGTGAAGTCTTTTAATAATTCTGCCTTTTGCCTTAAGTTTGTCAGTCTTCATTTTGTGACCCTTACGGCTTTAGAAGCGTCTGTTCTGAAATAGGTCAAGCACACTCAGGAAAACTTTCATAACCTACTTCTGACTAGGTATCTGTAATTAGGAGTTAACTGTAGAATAGTTGCAGAATAGATATTTCAGGTATGTCAAGTATCTATTATTTAGTCTTTTTTCTGTGAATTTTGAAGCCTGAGACTTTCTCTCCGTTACATATTCTTTACCTTTTAGCAAAATACGAAGACCTGTATGCCTTTTCTTATAATCCAAAACAAAATGAATCCGAGCAAGTCAAAGGTTGGCAGCTTATTGATCTAGCAGAAGAATATAAGAGAATGGGAGTGCCAAATGATTACTGGCAGTTGTCTGATGCAAATCGTGATTACAAGGTAAGTGTTGTAATGGAAAAATGTTCTGCTCTGCATCTGTTTCTGGTGAGGCCTATAGAAAACAGCTTACTGACAAATCACTTGGCTTGCTATATAAGCAAAAACTTGCAGGTAGAGAGAGTGAACTCCTTAATCAGTGTGCTATCTGACAGCTTCCTGATGGAAGGTTTTCCCAAGGCCTCCTTGAGAGAGCGTGTGTGCATGGATGTGTGGGTTCTTAGGGATTGTTTCAAGAGATGCTTACCTGTTGGAAGCCCAGCCCCAGTGATTCTGGTGCTCTGCAGCTTTGTGATGTCTCTCTCAACTGAGCAGGATTCTGCTTCAGCATTTTGCAGTGCTGGTTGTAGTGGTGTGTCTGATTCTGAGATTAGATTTCATCTTACTTTGTAGTCTGCAAGTATTAAAAATGAGGGAAATAATTTCAGTATTTTATTTGAAACACATTCTACTGCAGAGTTGCATTGTTTAGAGTGAATGCTGGTATGGTGATGCTTTGCTGTGTAACTTGAATACCAGTCTGTACTACTTTCATCCATGGCTTGTCTCCTTTGAGTTGTTTACATTTGTATAAAGAAACATGGTAGTGTTTATCTTTTGTGTCTTAATTCACCTTACATCTTTCAAATTGAATACAATATAAAACTAGGTTAGGATTTGTGTCTTGCCTGTAAAATCCTTTCTGTGTATCTGTGTCTTTCAGATTTGTGAAACCTATCCTAGAGAACTTTATGTTCCCAGAACTGCAAGCAAGCCCATAATTGTTGGTAGCTCCAAGTTCAGAAGCAAAGGAAGATTCCCAGTGTTGTCATATTATCATAAAAATAAAGAGGTAGAGTGTGACTTCCTTGTGCTGTAAAAGTGCTGAAAAGTATTTCTCAACGCTTGACAGTAGTTTAAGGGTTGGGGAGGAAGTTCAAGTACAGTGACTTTTATGGCAAGGGTGTGACTCAGGATAACCCTGAATACAGCTGACAGGAGTGGTGCCTAACAGGATGTGGAGGAGTAAGCCTAGCCAGTTTAAAATAAGCCCTTAAGTAATCAGTTGACTCTACTAAAGTTTTCAGAAACTAATATTAAGGTAACTGAGCTTTTTCTTAAGGGATCTGTCTTCCTTGATATATCAGAAATAAAATATGTTAGGTCAAAATGCTAGGGAAAAAAACCCAAACAGATGAACCAAAAAAATAAAAACATTGGTTCTTCAAAGAGTTATTTGCAAGGTAAAAAAAAACTCTAGAGGGTAGGAAATAAGATTTTGCAGTGGGTGGTGTAAGGCAGCATGTACCTGTCTCAGCTGTGGAAGGAGTGTACTGTCACCTTGCTGAGTTATAGAATTTCTCTGATGAATGTGAAGTTACTAGATGGATTTGAACATAATTACATCATTATTTGAATATTGGAAGATGTACCTCACATATCATTGAAATTACATTACAAAAATTACATTAGATGATAACAAATTGCACTTGCAATAATAAAATCATGCCTGCTTTAGTAAAACCACACATAATTCATTCTGTATTAAGGGAGTAGCTTGCTTTCCTAAAGTACAATTTTTCCAGTCTGTACTTTTGTTTTTATGTAAATTATGTAAACTGATACCTTGCCCTTGAAGATAAACCTGAAAAACTGTTGTGATGAATCTTTAGATTTAAGTTGTAGCTACTGTTTTTCAGGGTTTCCAAGGAATGTGCTTAAAAAGTTGGAACACCTGAACTTTATTCAGTTTGCTGGTGCTGTCTGCTGAATGAAACAATTTGTTTCAATGTCTTTTGAGATTTTGCTAAGCACTTCAAGTACGGGGAACATAAAGTTCTCTATTAAAGTGCTGCTGATTTGTTCTTTGTTGTTTCTGGCAGGCTGCAATTTGCAGATGTAGTCAACCTCTCTCAGGTTTCAGTGCCAGGTGCCTGGAAGATGAGCACATGTTGCAAGCCATCAGTAAAGCAAATCCTTCAAATCGCTACATGTACGTCATGGACACCAGGCCCAAGGTAGGTGCTTCTGGCGCTGCAGACAAGCCTCTCCTCCTGAATATTAAAGTACAGGGATACAATGTAATTCTGAAAACTTTGGAGCCAAGTAGGAGTCCATCATGAGCCAAAATGTTGTAAAAATGAGGTTTTGCCTCTCTGTTCTGGTGTTTTGATTACTTGCTTTCTTAAAGAAGGTTTAAGGTTTAGCTGGAACTTTAAACCAGTCAGCTAGTCAGTCTGAATACACTGCTACACTTAAAGAGTGACATTTAAAAATATACTTTGATCATAGTTAAGAAGGGAACCATTGAGAGTGGGATCCACATAATTTTGACTGTTTGAAATGAAAGTCAGGAAATGGTGAGCTGTGATGTGGTTTTTTTTGGAGTGGGAGAGTACCATGTTCTGTGTAAATGATCTGTACAAACTGTCTCAAAAGTGAGGAAGTGGAGGAAATTCTGTTTTGGCATTTTGAGGTCATCATAGAATGGCTTGAGTTAGAAGAAGTCTTAAACATCCTCTCCAGCCTCTGACGAGGTTGTTCAGAGCTCTGTCCAATCTGGCTTTGAGCACTTCCAGGATACACAACTTCTCTGGGCAATGTTTTCCAGTGCCTCACCATCATACTTCATCACTGTCTAATTAAACTGAATCCTGTTATTAAGTTATATTATTACCTGTTACAATGTGTGCTTGATTCTCACTCTTTAAACCCATCTTCAAATCTTTCAATTAGTATTAATTTCCCTCAAGTGTCTGAACACAGGAGCTGAAAATGTCTGGGTCTTACTCTCTCCTTTGTAGGTGAGATGTTTGTAATGTCTTCACTCGGAAATGTTTGGACACAAATAAAGGCTTATTAGTTAGGAATCTGGAGAAGAGCATGGGAATTACTAAATGCATTATTCAGATATGTCAGCTCTAAATATAGACTACCTTTTTTTATATGTATATACTGTCCTCTTATACTTCAGTGCTTTTAAGCTGATTTGCCACAAACTATATTAAAATCTGTTTATACTATGTGGGTTTTTTTTCCTAATGTATTAAATTGAAATTCCTTGACTTTTGTTTCTTAATTTGATTTTTTTATTCCAATAATGTTTTTCAGTATTTTTATTTTCCTCTTTTTAGCTTAATGCAATGGCTAACAGAGCTGCTGGGAAGGGCTATGAGAATGAAGACAACTACTCAAACATTAGGTTCCAGTTTGTTGGCATTGAAAATATTCATGTAATGAGATCTAGCTTGCAAAAACTCCTGGAAGGTATGTTTTAAGTGTACTAAAATAGTGTATTTGAACACATGGTGTTTTTCTGAAGTCTTTAATAATAGGTTACCAAACGACATTGACATTTCTATGGTTTATTCCAGCTCTGTGTTTAGTACCAGTTTGTGTGCTCTGTGGTAATGAATTACCTTAAACCTCGACCTTCAAACTGTAAACCCAACTGAATGGAGTTATTTTGAGAAAATTGAATGGCACATATGTCTTCAGGGAGCTTAGTTAGTGTGTCAGTGAGAAAGACTCCTGTGTTTTCCAAGTGTGTGCCTGTAGATACATTTTCATTTACAGAATATCAGTTCTCCAAGGGGCACTTTGTTCCACAGAATTCACAGCGGGCGTATGGTCTGTACAAAACTTGAGCTCTTTGACTTGGTGAGGCACTTGTGTGCTTGTCGGTGTTTGTAGAGAGGGGGCAGGGGGAAATGTGAGCCACTTCACCAAACCACTGCCTGCCTCCTGGTGGAGAAAATTGAAAGGCAGAAGTGTGTTCATAATTCTGTTAATATTTTTTTAGGTAGAAGCTGAGAGAAAATTTAAGACATTTTGTGGATTCTGAGATTAGAATACAGTGGCAGAAGTGAGGCTTCCACACCTGACACACAATATATGTGTAAGTGCTTGACTTCTGGAATTATGCAAGTATTTCCAGAGACAGAGAAGGTTTACACTTGTGTGGAAGCCTATTTTGATGAAGACATGCTGTTACATTGATCAAGAAATCTTACAGACTAGTGGTGCAATCTTTATTTTCATTGATCCGGGATGTGCTGCTAACTAATTCTTCAAGCACTGTGCATGGAATCCTGCTGAGCTTTGTTAATATGGATCTTTCTGGTTTTTCCTGCATGTGTTTTTCCTAAAGGAAAGATGAGAAGCATGATCCTGAGGTTGAGCTTTTAGATTTGTCATAATCCCCCTTTCTCTTACTAATATGTTCAATTCTAGGAAACTAGCTAATAAAACTTGATTGTTGTTTTAATTTTTTCAGAGGCCTGCTCCTGTGTAATTATGTCTGATGTAGAAGTGTGTGCATCACACAGTTAAGGTTCACAGACTTCATATTCCTTCCATTTGAATTGGCATCCCACCAGCAATACTTACTAAATATGTGGCTGTAACTTTATTTAAGGATATGAAGTATGTTTTAGTTTTTCCTTGTGTGAAGAATTGGTTTGTTTAAACACTGTTGAACAAAACAATGAGTAATCTCTATTGTTTGTTTTCCACAAAGTTTTTCTGGTAAATGAATATGGTTGTTTTACCTGTGTACATTCTGTATGATTTTCTTAGAGTTTTGCTGGATGCCACTTTAGAAGTAGGAGCACCTTCAGGGGTAGAAAGGACCCTTAAAATTTAGGGATGTCTGCAATAATTTACTCTTCGGTCCCTTGTAGAAATGTGCTGTCAGTGGGATGATCAGGGAGAAAATGCCATGAAAATGGTTCACAATTTAAAATTAGGAAAATGCCATTTAGCTTCTGTGCACTGATTTTCCCCTGAATGTGCTGGACTGAATGTTCTCAAATTGGAGCGTGATACCAATGATGCTGTTTGTTCAAGCACCACTGTAACTGGGACTGCCCTCAGTTGTTTGGGCTTTTTATAACAAACAACTGTTACTCATTGTTTGGTGTGTGTCCTGCTCCTCGGCTCTGTGACTGTCTGCCTGATTTCCTTTGGAATCTGCAAATTCCACTGGCAATCCAAATGTGAGACAAAATCCTTCCCAACATCTTTTTGTAATGGGACTACACCATGGAGCATGCTAGGGGGATTTACAGTGTAGTCTTCATTTTGGATTCAGCTGTTAATTAAATATCTTGCATGCAGTGGTTCAAAACTTTACTAAAATAGTTTTCTTCAGTGTGAACATGATGACTCTATCGATGAGCAGACTACAACACTCATGGGGGAAACTTCACATAGACTAAATTTGTAACTGTAACCCTGAACACAAAGTTCAGTTTTTATATATTTAAATAAAAATGTTACTTAACAGAAAGGCTTGAACTCTGATAAGCAAAAGAGTTTTGGGTATGTCAAGAGGGAGCAGCATGTCTGCAGAAAATGTTTGGGGAAAAGGCTCAACAGATGTTGCAATCTGTTACATATATTTTGATGGTGGAAGTGTGTAAACCAAGTGGATTTTGGGAGTTATGTAGAGTTTTCTGTATAGGGCAAGGGATTATCTAGGTTTTTTTATTTGTTAAAAAAAAACCCTGCCTGCAACCTCCTATGCTTCACTCTGCAGGTCTAGTCACCTCCTGAACTGCTGGCTGAGGCTTTGCTAGTAGTGTGAATAATGACAGTCAAGCAAGGGAACATTGAGGTTTTGGGGCTCATGTGCATGTAGGGCTTGTGTTTTTTATGGTGGGATCCATATAGGCGGAACTATCTTGAGTCCTGTTTATTGTGAAGTAGCTGAATTATCTGACTGGTACTATAAATGGTACCATAAATCATCTTTCACCTTTTAAAAGACCATAAGGAACTGGAAAATAACTTTTTTCAGCATATAAGACTTGCACCAGTACCAATGCATTTTATTTAATCACCAACTAGTATAAAAATGCCTGTGTTAATTCACTGAAATGGAAAGTGACTCTTGGGGCTCAATATATGTGTTCCTATCTCTGCCTTGGTTTATAAAAATATAGAAATCTAGCTAGGGAATTACTAGTTGTGAAATATTTCTGCCAAGCTGAAAATTCTGATCAAAACCAGATTTTGACAGCAGTATCTGGGTAAAAACAAACGGAGGGCTGGAAGCCTGTTTATTTTCTAGCTGGAAAGCTTGTGCTGTAAACCATAAGTTACAGAATATGTAGGTGTGCTGCCATACCTCTAGACACAGCTTTGTCTGTCCAGTCCCTTCTCTGCAGATGTTTGAATTTCCTGATACTTGACTATTTTCAGTTTCTTTCCTTTACCACAGAGTGGTGGATGTGTTTGTGACTGACTTTGTATGGAACTGTTGTGACTGATCAAGTGTATGGTATAGAGAATGACTTGGTCCTTTCAGCTAGCTCACATTCTCATCTATTTTCTCCATGTGCCAGACTGTTTGGAAGCAGAACTCTTACCTAATGGTGCCCTTCAAAGACAGGGGAAAGCTAGCTTGCTTTTACTTCTTTTACTGATATTACAGACTAACCTTTAAAAGTAGGTCTTCTGTCCTGGGGTTCCTTGAGGTTCTATTACCTCATTGTGCTGTGGTTTGCTAGTTACTTTTGTGGATGATGAAGATCTGTGGGTTTTAGAAAAGATGCTGCTATACTTACATGGAAGCCTGACGTTCTTCTAGTATTCAGCAGCACCTGGCACTATGAATCTTCCTGAGCAGAGGGGACTGTACCAATGAGAGCTGAGAAACATCTAGTGCAGATACAGGAAAGCTCTTGGAGGCAGTGATTTGAGTTAATAGCCCTCCTTACATCAAGGGATTTGATTGAATATGAAGCTGCATCACAGAATTATTTGGTGAATTTTGTTCTCTGCTTTTGCTGCTGACTCACTCCCTTCCTTGGCCAGAGATAAAGATGATTTTGCAGCTGTTGTATCTCTACTGATTTTCATCTACAGAACCTTTTTATTTTCATATACAGCCCAATGCTCTAGAATCATTAAATCATTTAGGTTGAAAAAGGCTTTTAAGATCATCAAGTCTAGCTGTTAAGTGTAGTGGGAAGTAGGCTTCTACTGTAGAAGAGGCAGGTATTTTTGTAGCTAGCAGGCTTAGGTGTCTTTTCTTACAATTACACATCACTGAAGTTATGTTAGCGAGCAGAATTTTTTTTTTAATTCCAGAAGTTTGTCATGTGTGAATAGTAATGTAACTGTGTGAGTTACTATTCAAAATTGTACAAGAAACAGGCTGTCTTACATGTTAACTGGTTCTATGTGAGAACCTTTCAATTGACCTCTGCCTCTCTTGCTGCTACACTGCAAAGTATCTTTCCCTTAATTTGAGTTCTTCCTTGCTCTCTCAATTGACATTATTGTTACAGGATCCAAGTAGATTAGGGAAGAATGGTAGAGATCAGTCAGAAATGTAGTGTGTCAAGTGTGAAGGTAGACAAAATTTCAGTGGATTTCATTCATCCCTGTGTTCTTGTACTGCATTTACTTTAGTCTCCTGAGCAGGGTGGAGTAATGAAACTCTAGCTGTGTGACTCCTCTGAACTGTGTATATTGTCTGGATGCAGCTGCTTCCCTACTACTCGTACTAATTAAGTATTTCCAATGAGCCTTTGGCATTTGCATTGCCTTCCATGGTGACAAGAGTAAGGCTTCCTGGTGTGGATAACCAGTGTATTTACTTGGAATGTTATTTTGTCAAAAAACCACAAAGGCTCTTGTAGTTCATGGTTATATAGTTCTACAGAGTTGAATTCTGGCCGGAGAACATTTTGTAGTACTCCTCCCTTAACCATTTGATTAGAAATCTTTCAGGAAACCACAATTCAACTTAGAACATTGGGGATTAGATACAACATGCAATTATTCTTCTTTCTACATTGCAGGGTATAGGTAGCTACAGCTGCCTAAGGCTTTTTATCTCTTGGTTTTTTTCAGTCAGTGGCACAAGGGGTTTGTCTGTCAATGACTTTTTGTCTGGTCTGGAGAGTTCTGGATGGCTGCGTCACATCAAAGCTGTGTTGGATGCTGCTGTCTTCCTAGCCAAGGTAACTTGCGTGCTGCTTCTTTCTTTGGTGGGAAAAGTTATGCTTAATATTGTGTAATGTGTAAAATTCAGCAGCTGACCTTTTTGGAGATAGGTGTTTAGTATATATATCAGTACATCTAATTTGCTGGTTAAAATATTATATGTTTTTTTATTATTGGAGATGTTAAATATTCCAGCCAATGTTCTGGGATTTTTTGAATGCTGTTTGCTCATCTTGTTGGGAGACAAAGGGATTCTTATGCTTCCTGGTTCTCTAGGTATTTTTGAAAAGTGTAACCAGTTTGGTGGATGGAACAAACTATTATTTAGTATACTCTGAAAAGTGGAACGTGGGTAGTAATTGTAGAGCAGCCAAGGTGGCTATGCTGACATCATTTGGCAAGGAAATAGGATTCTGTGAATAATTCAGAGGAACAATTGCCTTTGCCAAGCACTTACAAAGCCAAGGGCTTGATCTGATGGTAGTGGGTAAAGAAAAAACCTGGATCTTTGTTTTTGCTAGGTGGAATAGCAAGGAGTTATCTCAGTTAAAAGTGGATGATTGTCCTAATGATGACCCTCAAAAATGTCTGAGCCAACAGGAGCTGAAGCTAATGAGCATTTCCTAGGCCTTTACTTTTTTGTAGCATAATGATGAACGAGTGGCATCTTTAATGATGAGTTAATGTCGTTCGGGTTTTTTTTAATCTGTACGCAGTAATGTATAATCTAATTATTGTTCGGTTTTCTTGTAAGTTTAACTTTATAAGGGGGGGGGAGAGAGAACTGGGAACCCCTGTAGAGGTTAGTTTATGCAGAAGTGGTAGTGGAATTTCTTTTCTTTTCAAGGAGTTTTCTATACTTCTATGGAGACAAGTTTATACTTTCTGATACTATTAAATCTTTTCCTCATAGTAAACATTTTTCTAGCTTTGTTAAATAAGATGGCCTATGGTATGAGTTAGAAATAAATACAGATTTTTTAATCTATTTACTAGTTTTTGACTTCTGTCTAGAAAAGAACATTGATTGAGAAACAACTGTGTTTTGCAGGCAATAGCAGTTGAGAGTGCAAGTGTATTGGTGCACTGTTCAGATGGCTGGGATAGGACTTCCCAAGTTTGTTCCCTTGGAGCTCTCTTGCTAGATTCCTATTACAGAACAATCAAAGGATTCATGGTAAGCAGACCATTGCAATGTTGAGTTGTTCCTTGGTAAAGAAAGGCTGTAAAATGTTTGAGTGTGAAAGGGAGCAAAGGTGCTGATTTTTTTTTTTTTTTAGTTTAAAGTGTAAAATGAGAGTTACAGTATATTGAAAAATACTTCATACAGATATGCTTTGCTACTTGAAAAAAATCTTTAAAATCTGAAAAATTGAAATACAAATACAAATATGACAAATTGATTTAGTCACCCTGCAGAAATGCTGCAATGGTTGCCTTTTGCATTCCAGCAAGTCCCTTATCTATGACATAGAAGGATTCCAAAGTGCTTATGTGAGGTGGTGCACATACTAAATTAAAGCCGCTCTGTGCTGCTGTAAAACAACATTTTTGTCTGTCTCCAAAACAACATTTTTAAAATCTGAAAATGATAATTCCCCTGTGATAGAGACTTAAAGATCTCTAAGCAATCTAAATTTCTTCATCTTTTTATATTGAGAGAAGAATTTCATTACGATTATTCTAAATTTTAGACTAGGAAACTCAACAGTTTTCTGGAATGACAAGGCAAGGTGTTATGGGAACTCCTCAAGGATAAAACTAGTTCAATGTATTGTTTAGATCTAACTGCCACAAATGTTACAAGCACTGAAAGTGAAGTCAAGGAAGAATTAGAAGAGGATTAATTTGTTGTGAATAGTGAGAATCTTTAGGGAAGTAATTTAATCTTTTTGGGTTTTGATTAATCCTTGCTTTCAGTTGAATTTCTGTGACAGTCCTTTGTTCATTTTGGTGCTTGATAGTGTGACCAAAGTGATAAAAGAAGATAGTGTTGATATGAGCAAACTCACTGTTATAAATGTTAGAAAGAATATATTATGTGGTTTTATGTAAATTATGATAGCAGGCATGCAGTACTAACATTTTTCTTATTCTTTGACCTAGAAAGTTAATAACATACTAGTGAAGTCATGCAACATTTTTCTTAAAATTATCAGTTATCTGATTAGCAAGTTGCTTAACTTTTTACTAGTTTTTTACAAATGTACTTTGAGAATCTTGTGAAAAGCTTCCAAGAAAATAAAGAAGTTACAAAGTGATAAATAGTTGTTTCTATTGTAACTTACTCAACTCAGATTTAAAGTATAATATATTGGTAACCTGTGGGGTTAATACTGTAGGTGTAAGATTGAGTAATATTTTACGTGGGATTTTTTTTTTTTACCCTCTAGGTCTTGATAGAGAAAGACTGGATCTCCTTTGGGCACAAGTTCTCTGACAGGTAGTTCACTCCTCTGATATAGTAAAGTGTATACAGCAAACTGAGCTAAGTATTCTTAAACAAAGGACAGCTTGTAGATGTTGCATTTGTAGCCACACTGCACCAGTTCAGCAATGAGTAAGCTGTTTTCAGTACACAAGGCACTTCTCCTGCTGCCTACAGTGTATTGCAGTTTATACCTATTGGATAATTGATTTATATTGCAGATGTAAATTTTTAGTGCTACTTGCAGAAGTTGATGACTGCAGCAAGGTGTGCGCTGATGTATAGACAGTGCAAAACAAATCTAAAGCTATGTCCCAGCTATTTAGGCAATATGAAACACATCATTTTGGTGTCTTTAAAGATAAGTTTGCATTTATGTTTACTTTGATGGTGAAGTCACATCTACTTTTAGAAGTCCTGTATGTTAAGAGTTCTGTTTTTTCCCTTGATCTATCTGCCTGTCATCAGCTATGACAATAGCCTTGCTGCTATTTACTGCTTATTAATTTGCTTTAGCTGGTAGACTCCATATGTTGACTGTGACAGTATTAGACACAAAGGAACTTAGCTGTCTTATGTTGCTATTTTGTACTTAATATAGATGTGTGATTACTTATAAGTCAGAAAAACAGGTCAAATATAGACTTATTTCTATTCAAAAATTGCCCCAGTTCTTGAAGTTAGGTGCTCAATTTCCAAATCAAAGCTAGCATCAAATCAAGGTGCTGTCATTTAAAAACAATTGCAGCTAAGACTTTCTTAATTTCTAACTTAAACCAGTTTCAATCTGTTTGTGGAATCTTTTTCAGGTGTTGTCAGTTGGATGGTGATCCGAAAGAAATCTCGCCAGTGTTCACCCAGTTTTTAGAAAGCGTGTGGAATCTGACCGAGCAGTTTCCACAAGCCTTTGAGTTCAATGAAGCTTTCCTCCTTCAAATCCATGAACATGTCCATTCATGCCAGTTTGGTAACTTCCTTGGAAACTGTCAGAGAGAACGAGAAGAGCTAAAGTAAGCAGGCACATTGTAATGTGTCTTTTGTTTGTTCTGGCTGACTAAGAACTTCTGTGAATCTTCTTCATTTTAGTCTCTGAGTAGAGGAAGGATTGGTGGTACTGAAACCTATGTTGAACTGCATCAGGGAAGAAGGCTGTGAAGACAGCCTTTCTAATTCTGGTAGAAAATCAAATCTTCTTTTTCACAGGGAAAGTTAAGGTTTTCCTGCTCATCTGGGTTTTTTTGGGGGTTTTTTTCCCTCTAAAAGTAGGTAAGCTTAAGTTAGGTATCATGTCATTTCCTCTCCCAGCTCTTTTTAGGTAACCTTACAATTCTTGCCTGTTCAAGAGTACTCATTTAGAAGTGTTAGTAAGATATCTTCAATGCATTTAGCTAGAAAACTTCTGTGAAGTTTTTATCAGTTCCTCTTGCATTGTATTTTAAAAGTCTTTGTTTCAAATAGGCAAAACTTGCACGCACAAAACTTGCAGTCAGTGTGTTGACCTCTAACTCTTTTTGTTTTAAGACTAAAAGAGAAGACCTATTCCTTGTGGCCATTCCTGTTGGCTGAACAGAAGAAATACCAGAATCCTCTGTATAATCCGGACTTTTCTCCAGAGCTAACGCTTTTGGAGCCTAATACAGTATCATTCAATTTTAAGTAAGTTTAAATAAGATACATTATCTTTTTTTCAGCTCTGTCATTATCTTGCATACCTAAAACTGTGTGTTTTGTGCAGGTTTTGGAGAAATATGTATCATCAATTTGATCGAAGTATGCATCCCAGGCAGTCTGTGTTCAACCTTATCCTGAGTACAAGTGAGCAAAATAAACAGCTGGAGGAAGACATTAAAGAACTGGAAGCCGTAAGTATTACAGAATAAGTGTGTGCCCTTGTGACCTGTTCTTCAGATTATAGTTGTTGCAGTGCTGCTGTTATTCACCTTAATGTCACTGCTGTATGCCCTAGCACTTACTCTGTGGGATGGTGACTTGGACTTTCACTGCTTGTTTCTATGATGAGTGCTCTAAGGCACTATTTATTCTGCTTTATTAATGAGCTCTGTTATGTAAAAATGCTCCTAGCAAAGCCTGACTGAAGGCAATTTCACAGAAGCTTAGCTTGCATTAAACTATTTTGGATAACAAGGTATCCATGTAGCTACAGCTGTGTTGCTAAAGTAAGGAGACTGAAAATGTTTTATTTCTATTATAGCTACTAAAATGGAAGCAGTAAGTATTGTCCTTCTTTTAACTTCATATGCAGGTGCATGCTGTTGAGAGTCATCATAATTATGGGTCATGTGCATTGTAATAGTTTTATGAAGACAGGCCTTAATCCAGAGATCAGATTCCTATAATTGACTTTTGTAGGTGCTGCAGTAAAAAGTCAGGAAAGGCTGACTGATACTTCTGTTACAGTTAGGTAAGGCGCTGAAACTTGAGAATAATGCCTTTTAAGGAATGCAGAAGTCTTCTGATAATAAGTTTTAGTACTTGTGTGTGGACAGAAATGGTAACGCAACTCCTGTATATTATGTTGGGGGGGAGAGGGGGGAAGTACAGCTTTTCTAGGAGGAAAGATTTTATTAGGCCGATCCTACTGTAAAGTAATGAATGCAGGTCACTTAATCTAATATTGTTTCAAATCTTAATTTTATATTTAAAAAATTGTATACAATTGAAGCAGCAAGGTGAAGAAAGCTCAAAAAGCAATCTAAAGAATAAGCAAGAGAGAAAGTCAAGTCTCAGCTTTGAATTTTCTAGAACCTCATTCCAAGATGTTAACTTCACCTGAGCCTACATTTGTCACTTGAGAGATCATGAGATGTAGTTTGAAATCCTGATGTTGACTTTGCTACTGCTGTTTCCATCTATAAAAAGTTGATGCCAAGAAACACCAGTCTTCTGGATTTAATCTCAAAATACAAACACATCAGCCAAGAAATCTGTTTGGTTAACTAGTGTAACCTCCCAGTTACTGGGTGAGTGAGTTTGAATTAAAAACAAAAATGAAACAAGCAAACAACCTAAACCATGTAACTGAAAAATCCCTTCATCCTAATCTTTCCTATTCTCTTGCTCATGCTGGCAGGATACATCCTTTTCTCCTTTCCTGTGTTTTAGTTGACATTTTTTAGACTATTCATGCATTTAAACAAACTGTATTGGCATTTTTTTAGATCTAAAGGGAAAGTCTTTTAGAAGGTTTTTAGGAAAGATAGAAGGGCTTTAGATATCAAGCTGCTTTGTCACTAAGAGACTCATGGTCTTTAGGAGATTGCAAGATCCCTGCTTGCTACAGTGCCAAGGTTTGTCTTCCTCTGCTTCTACTCCAGAAAGTATCTGTCTTGATAGCAACCAAACAAGGGGCAAGCCTCCCCTTCTCTGGGGATATTAATAGGCATTTTTTGTCTTCTGCCCTTCTGCAAATTTTAAGCCAACAGTGCTTGTAGCATCAGCAGTAAACTGTGGGGAAGAAGCTAGGGTATGTAACAGAGTTCTGCAGACACTGAATTGGCCAGCAAAAGAAGGGGATACATTTCCTTTAAAATCACAGTATCATCAGTACAGAGCCATGCCCGCTGTTAGTAACTGTTCACTGTATTTCAGAAAATAAAGCAGAGGAACGGGCGGTCAGATGTGGTTCTTGTGAAGGAGCAGGAGCAGACGGCTCCTCCTGCCCCCGTGGCACTGAAATCCCCTCCGTGCTTCCAGAAGGAGCAGCCGCCGATGCCGGTGAGCGACGCCGTGCGAACCATAGAGGGCAGCAACACAGCAGACAATCGCTACAGCGAACTTGTGTCCGAGTTCTCCAAAGCCGAGCCTGCCGTTGTCAGCTTGGAGTACGGAGTGGCCAGGATGACCTGCTAATTGACATCTGGCACTGGGTTCTTCTAGACTGATTAAATGGAGAGATGGGTCATTTTCAGGATGGGTCTGTGCTGCATGACCAAAGCACGATTTGTGTATCAGCAAGTTTTGTTAATGTAGACTAGAACAGCATGCTAGTTGTCTGGTGTTTGCTGTTCTTTTAAGGGGAGGGGGGAAATGTAGTTGTCTTTTTGAAAGAAATAAGGGGCATTTGGTAAGTAGTGACTGAAAATCAAGGAATGGAATGTCTTTGGACTTAGGTCAGTTTGCACTAAATTGATTTAAATAGTAATATTACTTTATACAGTATAGGAAACCACAGATGGTCTTTCACAAATTGATTTTATTTGGACAAAAAAACTTGAACTTTCTATTTTAGGAACTGAGGCTACGTGTATATATCTCATATGGATACATATTCCCTTGCTTAGTGTCACCCAGTACCAACTTTCAGTGTATTAAGTGCCATGGAAAAGTATGACATATTTTAAATCATAAATAGTTGGCCTTAAAACTGTCAGACCGATGATTTTGTCCTTTACTACTGCAGTCTACCTGGCTCTGTTTACATTGTATTTGCTCAAATTTTTATATCCTTAAAATAGGACTGAATATAAAGAATGAAGCATGCCTAAGCTGGCACAGCCTTTCAGCAAATAGCTATATGAATGTTAACTTATCACTTGAGACTGTGTTTTTTCTTCCACTTGCTCTGTTGTTTAAAATATAATAGATTGACCTGATATTCCTTTCTGGCAGCTCAGTAGATTGAGCATCATTAAAGCTGCAAGTTGTCTGACCTTAAGTGTTTTGATTTGTGGCAAGATATTTAGGTGTAAAATAAGATATGCCACATAAGAGAACAAACCTGGCCAATAAGTGAATAATCAGGTTCATTCAGATTGTTTACTGTGTGCTGTGGAGTTGTTCAAAGTGCAAGAATGCAAGCAAAACTTTTGGAAAAAGTTGTTCCCAAGTTAAAAAAGTCACATGTCTGAAGCTAATGAGAAACTGAGTGCTTCCTAAATGTTTTATTAGAAGAAAACTTTGGTTATTTGTGAAAACCCTTCTCATCTTGTAAAAACTTGTCCAACCTGTGCATATTTGAAGTAATTTTAGTATCTGGAGATTTTTATGTATTTGGAGACAGGACAAAAACTACTTCTAGCAGGATGCAGTAGAGATCATGGAACATAAGAAAAAAACGGGGAAATTCACAGTTTGTGTGCTTAACTATGTATCTGTAATCTTCTGATAAGGGAGAAGGTTTTCTGAAATTTGTCTCATGATAAATTTTCTGAGCAGGTAAGAGAATTAGGAAGAAGAATATTGGTGCCCAGTTCTTAAATAGAGGTATAAATTATAAGTTGGAGTATTAAGATCCCTAATTATTTTAGATTAATGCTACTAATCATTTACGTCTTGATTTAAATAATTTTTGGTTTCAAAGGAAAATAATTTCATTCTCATCCTAATCCCTGAAGTGTGTTTTGTCACAATTACTGGTGTGCACAATTTGACATAATTTGGCAGCATTTCCCTCTGCACCATATTGGATCCAGGACTCTTAGCAAGGCCAGTATAGGTTAAGATCAAGGTGCACTCGTGGGGCTGTCTGGGAAAAACCAGCTGTGACTCTTGTATTTGGCTAGTAATTCACCCGTTTCACTAATTGATTTTTGAAACATAAGCATTTTATTTTCAAAGATATAAACATAGTGTCACATTTAAAATACATTATCCACTTACATAAATACATCTAGAATGTCTCCACTACAGGTTTTGATAGTTTCATGTTTGCACAAGTGGTGCCTTACAGGGTTGCAGCAAGAGAGATTTTTGTGCCTTGTTATTTATTGTCGCCCCTTCTCCCTCACCTTCTGTATTAAATTTGTTCTGTGGTTTTCCTTTGTAAAAACATGTTGTATATTAAGCTTGTATTATATCACAGTAGTGAAACAAAATTATTGCTGACAATATAGGTAAGTGTTACCAAGTACCAAGTGTACTTGTTTTAATATTTAGCTGCTCTGGTGTGCCATGTACACTTTTCCTATTTATTGTTTAGAGTTTATAGACTCAAAAGATTATATTAAGCTTTTTTGCAAATGTTGTTGTATGTTGTTTTTACTTTAACAACCATCTGAGTGCCCCTGTATACAAGGGTTTTGGAGAGAAGATCTGTTCCCTTTCAGTACTGTTACTTGGAGTTTATTTCAGTCTTCAGGTCCTTTTTATTGGCAGAATTCACTTCTTAGGGAAAGGAACTGGAATGTGGTTTTATTTTAAATCACGGTAGGCATGTTAAGTCACCTTTAAAACGCCATAAAACTGCTCAGGCACTGAGCTTGTTTCTTGATCAAAAAATACAATACTTCCTGATCTGAAGTAAATATTTTACTTCAGTTAATATGTAAATAGCATTTTATAAGGCTGTTTTGTAGAGCAACCACTTTGTAAGGTTCAGGTAGCCCTGCCAGCTCAACCCCCAGGGTCACCAGTGAGGAAGGTTCCTGCAGAGAGGCATCTGTCTCTTCTCATTTGCTGTTAGGCCTAAGCCAAAACTACCTAAAGCACATGGGACCTGTGGTGCAGTGAATAGTTGGTAGTCAAGTGAGCTCCAACAGAAAGCTTGGCAGGATGGCCAAGACTCAGCACAGTGGGGCTGTTCTGTGTCCTTCAAGAAGGATTAAAAAAAAAATCAAGTAAGTTGACTGTAAAATTGTGACAGAAGCCTAGGAACAGAAAGAATTTGAATTCTAATTTCAGTGGACAAGCTTTTTTTTTTTCATCATGAATATGCTACTCCAAGAGCAGTTGCATACTGAAAGGCACCTCATACAGATCAAAATAATGTGCAGAACTCTCTCTTTCAGGCTGTGACATTAGTCTGTTGTCGGTATGCTCACCAGTTGATTGGGAATATAATGTCCCAGACAGAACGTTGGTACATTTGATTCTGCTCCATAGGTTGCAAGACTTTGGCACCTGTCAGTTCTGTTTGTCTTAAGGAAGGCTCCTTTGTCGAAGTTTTTGGGTTTCTACATTCTGTGCTTTGCTTGATCTTTTTTCTTTTAATGAACCAAGCTGATAGTCTCACCTGAGAAATCTGATTTCACTTTTGTACTCCAGGCAATTTAAAATATTTATTTCATTACTACCAAAAGAGTTGGGTTTATTTTTTGGGAGGCTTGCTAGTGTCATAAGGTATTCTTCAATACAATTTTAAGTATCCAACTGTTCTGTTTTGTGGGGCGACTGCCAAATCGACAGACTAAGAAATTAATTAGGCAACACTGAACTGAGCCTGTGTATTTTCTACACGTGTCCAATTACTAGTGACCTAAATCTAGGGCAGAAGCCTGAAGTCTGGAGAGTCCTTTTAGAGAACTGGAACTGCAGTCCTTCCATAAAACTGCACATCCCTGTGTGGAACAAATGCCCTGATAGAATGGTTTTGCAGAGGGAAAGCTAGCACAAATCAAACTGTGACAGTTTTATGTGTGGCCTCCTCAGGGTAAGCACAGTGGAGAATGCTTTGCTGGGAAAGGTGATGTGTTCGTCCTTTCTAGTTGCTGTTTTCCTGAGGCCTTTTAATAACGTAACACATCAGCAAATCTCTGAGAACTTGCTCCTCCCATTCTGGTAACCCGAGCACAAAACTGGCTGCACAGCTGGGCTGAAGTGGGGCTGGGGTAGTTTGGCTTAACTACTGTCCTCTTAAGGAAGTGATATAAATAATATAAGGAAACTCAATGTTAAAATAGCACAGGGCACATGCTGTCAACATCTGTTCTTTAGAGTGCTGCCCTGCTCTGGAGCAAGTGTGACTGGCATAAGGGCCTCTCGTAAGCATGATTGCTTTCTAGTTAGTTTAAAGATAATCTGATTTCAAACTAGATCATCCCCCCAGTGGTATTTATAGATCCTTAGGTCAGAACCTAAAGGTTGCTCTTAAAACTCCTGTTTATTTGCTAATAGTTTTAAACCTGTGGCTGATCATAGGCTAAGTGTACTGGTTGTGAAACCTATATTAACCTTTAGGATTAAATCTTTAGATTGAAGTCTGCGTGGACTTGTTTTCACCTTTATGCCACACTTTCCTCCTAGTGTTGCTTATTGTGGTGCTTGACATCAGTCAGATGTAATGGGCTTCTTAATGCTCTGGATGTTTCAATAACCTGAGAGACTGTGGCTTTCTTCCACTGCTCTGAAGGCTCACATTGGCCTCAGTGAACAGTGTGAGTGAACTCATGCTTAATCTAGCTAGTTTGACCTGCCTCCATGTTAAATAACACTGAAAATCAGCACAGCATCATCACTCAGTGATGCAGCTTCTGTACGCACAATAGGCTTAAGGAAAGGGATGTAGTTGGGGACCTGTGTCACAGCATGTAGCAAGGAACAGGACACTGCAGGGCTATGACTCATAAAGTAGAAGCAGTAAAGCTGTTCTGATGTCCAGCAGCAACTCAGGGACTTGAGGTGGAAGGTTAGAGGCATACTGTTTCTGAGATCACTTTCCAGGTCCCAGAGAATGTAGTGACCTGGTCTGTTAATCACCTGTTGCTGAGCAGTTCTGTACTGGCATCGAGGAGCAGAAAATGTATATGGATCTGTGTTTCTTAATCTACTGGCTTCATGTAATAATGTCCTGATGGTGACGTTGAAATTGGAGCACAATATCTTGTTTTTTCTTGTTTGTATTTTAACTCTTGAGGTCAATTGCATACTGTTTATAACTAAGTGGGATTATAGTTTTGGCACACACTGTTTTCCATGTTAATGACAAGCACGTACACATCTTGTGCTTTGTATCTCTGCATATATTTCTGCTGAGTGCTTTTCTTGCAAGCAGGCAGCCTTGGTGAAGTCCCATGATGCTGCTCCACCAAGCATTCCTCATTACCTAGCACTACAGATTGCTTTCCTTGCTCTGTCTTACTATTGCTTTTCAGCCTTAAAGTTTATCTTTACAGCTGTCTGTTGACAATGTCCCTTGACAAGCATCTTTCCATTGAAGAAAATGGGTTCAGCGTTTTTCTGTCTCTCAGGGATTTTTACCCCTGAACTAGTGAACTTGAAAAATAGTGCTTACTCTCCCCTTTGGGGCTTCTGTGCCTGTTGATTTCCACAGTTGGTTTGGTTACACATTTTAAATTCAGATGTGGCTATTTTAAATAAAGAAATTAAAAACTTAGTCAAATAATAGATGTGGCAAAGGGAAAGAGAATTTTTCATTGTAAAATTTCTGGAAAGACTGGCTGTTTCACTAACATTTATTGCTCTATGTAATGCTTTCTGTAAAAGTCATTTATCTGTGTGCTGGGATCATGCTTGATGTATATTCCTGAAGAAACTTTAGCAAATGGAATTTTGTAACAAGTATTTTATTTGTATGTGTTTTCAAAATCCATAAGGCTTAAAATAAAGTCATCTTAATATTGCCAATCTAACTGGACATTAAATATTTACAGTAACATATATAAGCATTTATAATAACTGTGCATAAGCATTAAAATTTTCATTTTATGGATTAATCATACCTGATACAGAGTACAGAAATGAGTTGACCTATTTATTAGGTTCTTGAATGCTTCTGTATTGTGAATGCTTCTGCTTTTAGATACTGGAGAGGGCTCAGCATTGTGTTACTGACTCTTGATTGCTGCCCTGTTAATTACGGGCGCTTCGTTGATCTTAATTTAGGACTTAACTGTCAGGAGAGTGCTGTGTTTACTTATTGTTACTATTACTGCATACTTGGTTATCCATGTGTTTTCAACAGCTACAATAAATTTGGTTAGGAAATTGGAGTGATTTTTCTGAAAATACCAGCTTCTCTTCTCAGTGACTTTTCCATTAACTCTTAAGAACAGTTTTCTTTAATTCTTAATTCTGAGTCTTCTTAGGGTCTCTACAGCTGTATTCCTTACTTAGTAAAGATAGTACCATGACAAAAATGATTCCTAAAGCTCTACTTAAGTAGTACTTGCTACAGAGTGCTCAGGCTTCTTCCTACAGCTTGTATTTACTTGAGCCACATCCAGCTTCATTGTGATCTGTGCTGAAAGCATGTTTTTTGTGCATAGTACGGGTGGCAACTCATGCACTGGAGCATTGGAGTATGCATTTTCCAGCCAATGTGATCTATTACAGAATGGGACCCTCCTGCTGTTAGTAAATGCAACTTAGAAGGCTCTCCTCAATCTGTTCTATTCAGTGGCTTCCTTTCAGGTAAGGCAGGCTGGGTGGATGGAATACACTGTGGGAGAATCTGCCTAGTATCATAAGGGGAAAATGCCAAAACTCCTGTATAAGTCAGAGCAGTATGATTTAAGCATATGCTGCAACAATGACAACATCTGTCAGCTGGTTCTGTGTCCAGTGGCACAGAACACAATGGGCATGAGCGTGTTCATCTCCTGTGTGCAGATGCTGCTGGCTGTGCTGGAAGCGCTGGGTCTGGATGTGCATACTCAACTGGGGGGAAAAGCCAAGCTGAACTTGCTCTGAGGGTGGCCAGGGCACATCCATTGCCTCGCTCACTGTAACTGCAGCCTGCCAGCATTACTTGAAGAGTGTGTTCTGACTGAGGGCTGACAACGCATGTGAGAAATGACCGCCTACTGTGCGGAATGACTCAAGCAAGTAGGACATAAAATGATACAAAAACTATATAAAGGCTAAACAGACATGGATATGTCATTCTTCATCTTTGTGGTAGCCACACTGGACCGTGGGGGGAAGAAGGGCTGATACAGCTGTGGCTTGAGGGCTTCAGTCGTGGCTGAGTTAGTTCCAGGATTTGACAAAAGGTTGAGTGATCCTAAAAATGCTGTCTGCTTTGTGTTTATTTTTCCATCCTTGAAGCTGCCCTGGGTAACACACTTAAGATGGTTGCTTTCTTGCAAGAATATGGCTTGGCAAAATCCAGGGCTGTTCTCTGAATATTCAGCAGCATGGATGTTGTTCAGATGTGTTCCTCGGCTCTGACACTGCTCAAGCTGAGTCCCTCTGTGAAAGCACAAGACTGCTGCAGCTTAGTGCTCTAAGATTCATGTGAGAATGCTTTAGAGGGGAAAATGCTGTCAGTGATTGGATCCCTCTTTATCTTCTAATCCCACTTTAAGCTTTTAGTAAACTTGTTCTCAGTAGTGTACTGGTGGAGGAAATGATTCTCGATAAACCAAACAGTTTTTGCTCGGCCACTGGCCTTTGCATGTACACTGGCTTCCTGGTTTATCCGGCAACGTGTCCCATTAGTCCACAATATATTCAAGAGATTAAAGCGTGTCTGCCAAGATAGAATAATAACTTTGATTACTTTTTTCCCTGGATGTGATAAGAACAGCACGCTAACGGGAAAAATGGTTCTAATTACTGTGGTATCATTTATCTGAATGGCTTTTAGATGCTCATTGCGGATACAGGAAATGTCAGAGAAGACTTACCTACAGCTGTTATGACATATACTGAAAGGAACGGTTAGTGGATGAAAAAGGATCAATCTTTATGCATATCTTAACTCTGCATTTAAGGAAGGGTTTGTTTTGAAAATGCTACTTCATAAGTGATTTAAATTCCAGTGTGAATGCATCAAGAATGACAGAGGTGCATGGGCAGTAGTCTCAAGAGAGATGCGTAAGAACTTTTAGTGCCTGGTGCTTTATCAAGGCAGCTTTGTAAATACTAATCTAATGGTTCTTTTTAACATTATGGGGAGTTGACTTTGGATGATGAATGCATTTTGGGGCAGGAAAATGTAAATGGGGAACATGAAGCACAGCTGAATGTAAGCATCCCTATGAATTTTGGAAAATGCAGTGCAGAGGAGAGCACTGAGGTTTTGGTAGCTGTAAAAACATTTGAGGCTGAACTGCACTAATCCTCAGTTATTCCTTTGCTGCTGCTTATATCCCATACCACACAGGTCCACCCATGCTCCCCAAAGCACAGCCTGGGAGAAGAGAGATAACTGAAATCTGGCAATTTCCTGATACCAGCCAAGAAATGGAAAGGAGAGCTGCTTCCCAGGCAGAGATCATGTGGAGGAGATTGCATACCAAGAGTGGGTCACGTGGTTATCAGAGGATGAATTCCTACTTGGATTGTTGCAGGAGAAGGGCTGGTCAGCTGGAGTGGGGTAGTAGGGAAAGGATTAGAGTCAGCAATAAGAACTACTTATTGATATTTGAAGTATAGATATTTACTTACTGATAATGTATAGAGCAATTGAGCTATTTCTATTATCCCAAAGCTGAGTTATATATAGCTCTAAAAGTTCAAATTCCTGTGTCTCTATTTGGCTTGTTCTATTTTAGGAAGAGAATCCATATGTAAAATTCTGCTTTGCTGTTCTAAAGTCCTGCCAAAAGTTTATTTAAAGAGCAAAACTTGGCAGAGACTGCTCTTTTATCTGCAGATTTGCACTGAGTCCTCCATGCTCTGTTGTGGTTAAGTGCTCTTACGGCTATTCAGTTAATGGTGATTTCTGCTATTCTCTTGCTTTTCCTTTCTCTGTCTATATCCAGTCAGACTCCAAGGCAAGTGGGGCTGAGGAGAGCTGTTCACATGTAGCTGCAGAGGTCAGCCAAGGGACAGTGGTTTACTATTGAGCTGCTCCTCTTGGTAGCAGCTATCCAAGTCAGCAAGGTGGAAAACCACCACTGGGGATTTCTAGCAACAATGCACTGCAGTGGGTCTGAGCTGCAGCACAGCACAGTAATTTGGTATTGGTATCTGCAGGTCTGCAGATTTCCTCATGGCCTGACCCCGTTCTGAAAAGGACCATTAGGCAAGTGCTGCAAGAACAGCACTTCTGAGCAGCACTTGAGGATCTGAAGAGCGTGGTGCTCTTTCATTGTGAGGATTAGAGAGAGCTGCTCTGATTTCCTGCAATTAAAAGGCATTCTGAAATTGTGCTGTTCATGCTCAGTCCCTGGCTTTGTAGGCTTATTGGTGTAAGAGATTATGGGGGTGCCTTTAGTGCTGGCTAAGCAGGCAGAGTGTGTGCTGGGGATGTGCTCTTTCCCTGGCAAGGTGGTGAGAATTGGTAATCACAGCCTAGAAGGAGCTAAGGACTCTCAGGTCTTACCAGGTCAAGGGAACTTGATTTTCTAGCAGCGTTTGGTCCATTAAACAGAACTACAAATACACCTCTGAGTGTCTACTGCTTCTAAATTAAGGAAAAGTTGCCCTCACATCTCTCTGGTAGAGCTTGGGCTAAACTGAGTTTTTACTTTGGATAACAAATTTTTTTTGTATTTGGCCAAAAATTACAGTAGGCTTTATAGGAGGAAAAAATATCCAGTGTGTTCTTGTGTCTTTTTAATAGTTTTTCAATTAAATGTAGCAATTAAAAACTGGTGAGATTTTGTGTAAAACATCTTTTTAATCCATATAGTTTTAAGAAAGGAAAAACCAAAACAATGAAGACACCTTTTGGCTTAATTCTGAAAATAATACTGAGCTTTTGGTGTAATTTTTTCATTCTTTTATTTGTAATGGATTCACTCTCTGAAGTGGGCAAGTAAACTTTCTGTGAAGACAATATCTTAAGCACTGTGGCCTCAACATTTGGTAACCACAACATTTCCTCAATATTTTCATAATTTTGTTAGGAATAAGATGTTTTCCTGCATGCAAGGAGTGTTTCTAAGTGATCCACTGTCTTGACGATGTTCCTAGGCAGATATGATATGGAGGCAGTGGCTTGTTTTGGATGAAGGAAATGATGTGTTCACAGTCTCTATCTTTTTTCCAAATATTTTTTACTTTGTGGAATATTTTATTAATATCCATCAAATAATGATGACATGTACTTCACAGTGCTTTAATTGCCCATTCTGGTGTGTTAGTTTCCAAATACACTGATGTTCAGGAGAGGGAGCTGTCAAGCCTTTGTACTCCAGTTCATATTGACAAGCTAAGCAAAGCCTCGTTTCATTTTTAAACCCTGATGGAAGGTGAAGGGCTCAGCACAGAAATGCATTCATGACATCCTCATCCAGCTGCTTGCTCTGCTTTAGGGACCTTGACTCTCTGGACATAAAGTTAACCAGGGCAGGGGAGTGGGGGAGAGAAGCAGCTTGTTCAGAAAAGTCTATCAAAGCTAAACACACCTTTTTTATTGAAACTTAAAATACCTGGAGCCAGTCTTTATAGTGACTTGAAAATTGAAATATCAGCTGCTGTCAGTCTGGGTTTGAGGGGCAGCTCTCCATGCTGTTTAGTTCCTTGTTTTTGCTGCCCTTCTGCTGGCAGTGTGGCTGGAGCCACACAGCCACTGCCAGCCTTATCTGATGAGTTTTCTGTGCCATCTAGGCTGAGCCAGAGCTATGGAAAGAGCCTGGGGCTACTTATGTAATGCAGTTATGTTGCTGTGACATTATCATTTTCAGCTATAATTTGATTTATTGCTCCTTTAAGCATTATCCTTTTCTTCTCCATATTACAAAGATAATAGCAACTGCCCTCTTTCTTTCTGCCATTTTTTGTGGACATGGAAACATAGTTGCTTATGTTTCATCAGACTATTTAGTTGGAAAAGTTTAATTTTTGAAACATAGATTTTATTTAACATCGAAAGCCACAAATACAGGAAGGAAAGACATCTCTATAACTTCCTAGGGAAGATGCTTACTAATTACTACTTTTATCAAGTCCTCTAAGACTACAAATAGGAATGAAAACCTGCAGAATAATGATGAGGTTGCTGAACAATTCACCAATCCTGGAATTCTCAGTTGTTTCCAGAATAATACATTTGGCTGGTTTGAAGAGCTGGGTTGAGTGCAAGTGAATTTCATATGAGACCCTGAGCAAGCAAGTGATGTTAGGTAAGCTGTGCAAATTATTTAAAAGTTGCCTCCAGAGATCCTAGCACTAATTTAATAAAACAGGAGCAATGCAGAAATACATGTCAAAGCTGTAAATCATGCACAAGCAATGGAGAGATAAAATTACTCTGCCCGCTTCAGCCAGTATCCATGTAAATTATCAAAATCCTTGGGCACTCTTCCCAGCAGACCTGAAGGAGGAATCCCAAGCTGCTGGCACGTACCCAGATGCCAGTGGCACCCTGTGGGATTCATCCCCAGCTTTCTGTGCCCACTCCTGTGCAGATGTGACCTCTGAGCTGGCCACCCTTGGCTTCCTGCACAGAGCACCAGCTGCTTCTGGTGCACAGCTGCCCTGGGGATAGTGCAGGCCTGGCTAAGCAGGCAGAGTCACAGGAGCCACATGGTGCAAGTGCCTCTCTCTGTCACTTCACCAGGGAACCCCGGGTGACCCCCTCAGTCGTGCCAAGTGAGGCGCTGTGAGTCACATCTCTGCCGCTTTTTTTACAGGTTAAAGGGCTGGAATTTGGAGTAGCCTGGGAAAGTGAGGGCTGATGGAGGAGCAAAGAGCCTGGAGGTTGGACACTGCAGTGGTTACTGGAAGGAGCACCTCCTGGCACTGGCCTCCAGAGCAGCACTGGGGAGCGTTGCAAGGCATCTTGTGCTGCTTGTGGGGAGTTGGGGACTCATAAGATGCTATTTATAAACACCAGAGCCTGAAGTCTCATCCCACTGGTAGTAAAGCTTGGGCTGCAGCCCAGAGATGGGTTTGCCTGGCTGGCAGGAGACGCTGAAGAGTAGGATTCAAAACACTGATGTGAAGAGCAGGGAGCTGGTTAAGAGACTGCCAGCAAGGGATGCTGGTGCTTGGTGAAAGAGGCAAAGAGGTCAAGTCCCAAATCCTCCCACTGCTCTGCTGCATTTTAGCTATCAATGTAGGAGTTGCACATGAAAGGAGAGGCTCTAGTTCCTTTTCTGACAAACCTGGGTGGTTTCAGGCAGACACCTCTCACTCATGGCTGGGCTGTGTGCTGGGCTGGGGAGGGTTGCAGTGCAGCAGAAACCCTGGGAGAGCATCCCCCTCTCATCTTTGGTCTCTCCTGGGGCCTCTCTGGGATGACTAAAGCTTGCCATGGAGCACCAGAGGGCTTTCTAGCCCCCAGGGAAGAAAGGCTGGCCTCCAGATAACTAATCAAGATACATGAATTAAAGAGAAGGAAAGAGGCTTAGGAAGGAGTACAACTCTGTGTGTAACACAGCTCAGGTCTAGGATCACTGTCACCCTGGTCTTCATCTTCCTGGCCAAGTGCTCTGGGACTCCTTGGGGCTCAGAGCTTGCTGTGAGATCAGCTTGGATAAGGAGAAGGCTTTGAACCAGAGTCCCTGTCCCAGGTAGGAAAATTTGAATCTAATGAGGCAGAGGAGACTTCTAAATAGATGAGTCAGCTCTGAGAGGGGGAATGTCAGAAGTGGTCTAGGCTGTAAGCAGGGTGCTGGGAAAGCCAGCCTAGATTAAAAAGCAGCTTTCTGCAGAGCTTTGCAATGCTGGAAGGAGGTGTACTTTGTGTGATTAATCTGGGATGTCCCAAGGAATGTTGCTCTCCCCCTGCCTCTGTACTTCCCAAAGGGCTCACTGGTGCTAGTGTTGGATCCTCCTCATTTCCAAGGCATGTTCTGAGTGTGTCACAGTACCATGGGCATACCAAGGTCTGAGGATGAGAAGTGGTGCCAATAGTTGAACACATTTCAGTGGAAAAGAAAGTGGGGGAGCTGGGTCTGTAGTGCTGAATAGAGTGAGGTGCTCCTCATCCTCACTGGGGATGAAGCCCCAGGTGTTGTGTAGAGGTGAAGCTGTTACTCCCTTGGACATGTAGAAAATTCTAGACTCTCTTTGACAATGCAGAGTTTGAAACACAGGATATAAATTCCCATCCATGCGGTGGTCAGCGATTGTGCTGTATTGTTACCTCTTAGTTATGGTCTCTCTGAAGGAGATTCACTTCAAGGTTAAGTGGGAAATAATGCAGCAATTGCTGCAGAAAGCAATGTTTCCTTTCCATGTGGTAAGGCTAACAAAATAGATGATGGGAATTATGCAACTTGCTGTCACCAAGGCATCTTAGATACTTTGTAAATGTTTCCATACGCCAGGTCCTTTAGGTGGAACAAGCAAAAGCCTTTGATTTTACCTTTGCTCTCTGGGAAAAAAACCTAATTATTAACAGACACATGATGCAAAGAAAATATTTTATTTCTCTTAGAGACATTGTAATAATTTCCAGACAGTAATAAACCAAGATTTAATTTTCCAGCTTTTAAAATTATCTCATATGAGAGTAGGAAGATGGCTTCATAGTTAAATGTGGAATTCTAAGGGATGTGAATTGAATGGCAGGGTCTGCTGCAGGCTATCTCTGACCTCAGATAAGTAATTTAATCTCAGTGTTACTCCTATTTGCCTGTGGAAAACTATGATAATAACCTCTTTTCATCAGTTCTCCCTCTGGTTTGCTTAGATTGCAATCTATTCAGGTCAAAGATTTAGCCTTATCTTGTTTATATGGACCCATTTCACTGAGGGCCTTGAGGATGGATCTACAGATAATTCTATTTTCCAATAGTGTTATCTGGAAAATATCTACAATTAATCTATGAATTCAGTAAAATCACACTAAATAACAATTCCTCCCAATATGCTTAAAACTTCTACTAAATTGCAGAATGGCAATATTATATCTAGATGACTGGAACAACAGCATAAGGCTGCCATAGGAAGGTCCCCAGTGTTGGCACAATCTGAATATTTTATGCTAAAATGCTGTTCTTAATCTAAGATGGCTGGTATTTACATAATGTCATAAAAGCTTGTAAAGGAGAAAAAGTAAGTTTTGCAGAAGTCAGGCAGTGGCAATTCCCCTTATTACCAGTTGCAACATATCTACTGGGAAAGAAAAAGTGCTAAAGACAAGTACCAGTGAAAATGAAGACAGTAAATCTTTCTTTTCCATTAGCTTCTGAGGCAAAACTGAGGAGGAATAAGAACAACTTAAGAACAACATGCAAAATGAAAGTCTGGAGTGACTTGTTTGAATGCATTAGCTTTCCTCTGTAAAGAGAAGAACTGAAATTGTTCCATCTAGAGGCCTTGAGAAACTGGGAAGCACAGAATTAAGCAATGGTTAATGAAGATCTGAATAACAAAAATCATTCCATAAAGCTTTTCAGATAAATGACATCAAGGATCCAGACTTCTTTGCCTTTGGTGAAGCAGGTCCAAACCTCTGAATTCTAGCTGCCCTGCTCATGGGAGCTGCCTGCTCCTCCTGACAGGCTGAGTCGTTCCCTCACCTGTCAGCATGGCTTTAGGTGTCCTTCCTGGGTGGCACAGAGGAGCTGGGACACGGCTGCAGTCTGTGTCTGAGTGCTCATCCAGGTGTTAGGTGACAGCACCTGGAACTCCTCTGGACTCCCTGGCAGACAATGGAGTGAACGATGTTTCCAGGCAGCCACCCACGTGTCCTGTCTCAGACTCGAACTCCGCGTTTCTCTTGCCTGACTGGGAAGGATGAATCGAGTCTGAAATAACTTCTCCTCTGCAGGGTAAGTGTGGCATAGTGGATCCCCAGGGGCTAGAGCAGCTCCAGGCTCTTCTGCTGTGACAGACAGGGCAGCGCAAAGTCCAGGCTGTGGCTTGGGCTGGTGCCTGCCTTGACTGACTGCCTCAGTAATTCCTCCTTTGCTTTTCCTGCAGGAGCATCCCCAGCCTGCCACTCCTGCCATGGCCTGGGACTCCTTGTCTCTTTGTGGGAAAGGCAAGGGGGATCTCAGCTCTGGAGAACTAGGCTGAGTTCTCGACACTCTAAAAGCCCTGGTTTGGGTTTATATGGCAAATAAACCCTTATCTGTGCTGGAAAGGTTTAGGCAGAAACATATGCAGGGATGCAGGCTGAGACTTCATTACTATCTTTTCTTAGGAGTCCTTCCTCATATAGTGAAAGAAAGGGGAATTAGAAATAAATTTAGAATAATTTAAATAAATAAATAAAATTTTAACAATAAATAATAATAATAAAGTAATAAATAACATTTAAATAAGTAAATAAAATTAGAAACCACAGAATATTCTGAGGTGGGAGGGACCCACAAGATCATCAAACTCCAAAGTGCATGGCCCATGCAGGGATCAAACCCACAACCATGGCATTATTAGCACCATGTTCTGAACAGCACAGCTAATTTCATATAATGACTTATATGGGTAAGTCATAATATATAATCATATATAATATATGGATAATATAAGCCCTATAGTCATATATGACTATAATGGACAAATCTGCCCAGTCTCTGCTCTCCCTCCCTTTCAGATGTTTTCTGTTTCCAAGGCAATATACATTATAATAATGTCTAATCTCAAAATTCTTGCTTTATCACAGGTAGAAGTGAGTGTTCCAGTCTTGCTGCCTTTTGACCACTTGCAAAAACTTCAGTTCCTCTGTGACATGCTTGCTCAGGAGAGGTCCCAGTAGTGACATCCTGGGCTGGAAGGGGGGTGTTTTTCTTAAAACGTTCACTGCTTTTAACAAGGACTACTGCCTCCTTGCTTGTGTAAGGACACATCTGTGTGGGCAGAGTCACAAGAGAGGGGTCTAAGGTGGACAGAACTTGAAAGTTTCAAACTGTACACTTCACTGAAATGCATAATTCAGTCATGAGAATTGTGTACAAATTCTTGCTGCATTGTATAATTTCTGCAGATGATCTCCCGTAGTTCCTTACTGAATGTCTTCATTATTTTTCTTAATTAAAAAACAACCACAACAACAACAAAAAAACCCCTTTTTTGATTCTCTCACTTTCCTAGAATTTGCCAATTGTTTGTAATTTGACTTAGATACCACGTTCCCTGTTTCTTGCTGGATGGAACATGCCTGAGTTGGGAATGTGAGCAGTTATTGTTTCAGGGTGTAAGATTAAATGGAAGAACACCCAATTTCTTCACATGTGGCAGTGCTTGTTGTGCCTAATGGCTATGGATTTATACCTGTGATCCTACAGCTGATGTCCTGCTGCTCCCAGCACCAGTTTAATCATCTTAAATGCTCTTGGTTACCCACAGTGGTTTGGAGAGGCTGTAAAACAGCATAAAACTTAAAAAACCCGAGCCTTCCTAAGGAAAATAAACATGTACTTGACTGGCACTCTTCAATTTATGTGACAGCTAATGTTTTCTCTACTTCGTCTCCTTTTTTTTCATGAACCAGAAACCTTACATTTTTCCCTTAATAGCCTCTAATTAATGCACCTTACATCTCTTCTTTATGTAGTATCTACACATGATTGCTGTTTTTCATGTCAACAACTGAGTTTCTCATTCATGTCATGTGTAAACACATGCAGCTTGAATCTCTGGTGTTTTCATCAGCAGCTTACACTACACTGTGCCCTTTCCTAATATCCTTAATCTGGGCTTCTGGAAAATAAAATAGTGACCTACTTTATTTTCTGCCTTCAGAGGAAAAACAAAGTGCACGTGGTGGAGCAGCAGCTGCTGCTTCCTGACAGCGAGTGAAGAGCTGTAGTGCCCCTGATTCAGAGCTTTGCTAAACCATTCCTGCTCTCACATCCTCCTCTCCCTGCTCCCCGGGTGTGGGCACTGGCTGCAATCTTATCTCTGCTGCTCGGATGCCATC